>CP136056.1:130400566-131000566 GCA_032464435.1 Aegilops umbellulata
GGTCAGATTTGGAAGCTTGAACTACGCTCCAGATACCCGTGGAGACTCGATCTTCAATGGCTTGGAATCCACAGTAATCGATCCCCCTCGTCCCGATGAACATGACTTATATCTGTTATCGGATTATGTCCAGGAGATGGATCATGTTGCTGCAATGGCTTCAGAACCGAAGCAGATCGTGCCCTCCAAGGCCACAAAGTCTGCGGCGTTGGAGCCGCACACGAACTTGACATCCTGCAATGTTTCTGTCAATGGAACTCCGGACTCGTCTCCGGCTATACGTACCGGATCAGGTGCGCCTGTGGACCGAGCTGGATTGGTTATCGATTTTCGAATTTGGCGCCATAGACATCTTCTAGCATTCACCTTTGGGTGACGTACTAAATTCTTTAAAGAACTTTGTCGGTGTTCTGGGAACGGGGGTCCCCAGACTTCCTGCCTGCGGCCCATGGCGTGGCTATGCTGCGGGCCGTACGGCCCATCTTCATCAACAAGGCATCCAAGAGCTTCGCGAGGGCCCAAGACTCGCGAGGCGGACGACAAAAGGCTTCCTCTAGAGTGGCCTAGCCAGGCAGGCTCACGAGGAGCGGAGATATCAAGGCAGGGCAAACCTCACGAGGGACTCGTGACGTGAGCCATGACAAACGGCGCCAGGCAAGTGCCGGTACGCGTAGAGTCCTTGTTTCCTCTTTGGTGCTAAGGAGGCAAGCGCAGACGAAGAGTACCGAGGCATCAGGCAAAGGTTTCCATATTGGTGCAACAAGACCAAGACCAGGAGGACGGCAAGGCGGAGGTCATCGTGGAGCCCAACACGGCGTCTCCCCAGGGATTTTCGCAGGCGAAGACCGCTTTTGTCAGGATAGCTTGTACTAGTTGTCCCCCTTCAAATTTGCCCGCCGTTGTTGGCTCCCTTCCCGCTCGATATTTGGGAAGAGGACCAGGGCCTATATAAGTAGACCTAGCCACCATAGAAAGGGGGAGGGAGAACTGAACAGAGCAAGAAGCCAACACTCACACAAGAACACCTCAACCTCAGGAGGATGTTCTTCCCTTGTACTATTCAACATCAGCCAAAGAGGCAATTCATCCACCACCACACTGGAGTAGGGTATTACACCACAACGGTGGACCGAACCAGGATAAAACTCGTGTCTCTTTCTGTGTTGTGAGTTCGTCGAGTTCGTCCGCAAGATCTTAGCGAGCTAGAGCGTAGATCGATAGGAGGGAAAGACTTTGTGCGTTTGAACCTTAAGGGTTTGCCGGAACCCCACATCCGACATTTGGCGCGCCAGGTAGCAGTGTGCCAGAGCTCCTCTCCACCAATCTCCGCCTTGTGCCACTGCGCTTCGCTCCCATGGCAGGAGCGCCGCCATCCGCCTCTGCGACCGACGCTGACAACAGGGAGTCTGGGTGCCGAGCCCTGGCTCCCACCCTGCGGCGAGTGCAGTGGCCGACCAAGTTCAAGCCAGAGATGCCGTCGCTTACGACGGCGCGGCGGATCCGGCGCCGTTCCTGCTGGCATACGAGGAGGCCGTCATTGAAGCTGGAGGCGACAACAAGATAATGGCCAACTGGTTCCCCATGGCCCTCGCCGGCGAGGCACGCATTTGGCTGCTCAACCTCCCAGGATCCACGGTGGTGTCCAGCGAAGAACTTCGCAACCTCTTCGCCGCGCGTTACGCAGCGCCGGCACACCACGCGGTCGCCGCGCTGCTGGGTGGCTCCCAAGCGCCGCCTTCAGATCGCCACGTCAAGCCCTTCCTCCGTCAGATTGGAGCGACCTCCAAGCACTCGGGGGCTCCATCGAGTTGGGCTTCGCTGGAGGCCGACCTCACCTTCGACTCGGAAGACCACCCTGGCTCCACCACCGGCTCCGGCATACTCCCAATGCTCTGTACACCTACCATCTGCAACGTGGCCATTACCAAGACCCTCATCGATGGCGGTGCCGGCCTCAACTTGCTCTCCGTGGAAGCCTTCAGTCTCCTCCACGTGCCGCCCAAGAGGATCAACCTCACCAAGCCTTTTTCGGGAGTAGGCAGTGGAGCTGCCAACTCTCTGGGGCAGATCCGCCTCCCCGTCACCTTGAGCACACACGACAACTACCACACTGAGCTGGTGGACTTCGACATCGCCCGCATTTGTCTCCCGTACAATAACATACTCGGGTACCCGGCTCTTGCTCAGTTCATTGCGGCGACTCGCCTGACCTACAACCTCATGAAGATGCGAGAGAGCAAGGGCGTCCTCACCATCAAGGGGGACACTAAGGAGGTAGTGACGGCGCTCAGGATCGCCTTCAAGGCTGCAGTAGCGGCGCAGCCGGCCGGCGCCAGTACGCCCGAGGCCAAGGAGACCGCGCCCGCCAAGAAGAAGCAGTTGTTCACCCAAGACAAGGCGGAGACCAAGCAGGTGCCGGTTGATGAGGACGGGTCTTCGGGAGCCACCTTTACCATAGGAACCGGTCTTGACCCAAGACAAGAAGAAGCCTTGGTGAGGTTTTTGGACGTGAACAAGGAGATATTCGCGTGGGAGCCCAATCAGCTGGTAGGGGTCCCGAGAGTGGTGATCCGACATCATCTAAGGGTGTGCCCCAACATGCGCCCCGTGAAGCAGTGGGCGAGACGGAAATCCGTCAAAAAGCAGGACTTCATCGTCCAAGAGACACGCAAGCCAGAGGCGGCTGGAACCATTCGAGAAGTTCGATACCCTAATTGGCTGGCGAACCCCGTCGTGGTGCTAAAGAAAGGTGGGAAGGAACGGATGTGCGTCGACTTCACCAACCTCAACAAAGCCTGCCCCCAAGATCCGTTCCCTCTTCCGCGCATCGATCAAATCGTCGACTCCACCGCCAAGTGCGACTTGCTATGTTTCTTGGATGTGTTCTCTGGATACCATCAGATCAAGATAGCGGTGGAGGATGTGGAGTAGACAGCCTTCTTGACACCATGTGGGGTGTACTGCTACACCTGCATGCCCTTCGGCCTCCGCAACGCGGGCGCAACCTTTCAGTGACTGATGCACATCGCCTTGGGGCGGCATCTCGGGAGGAACACAGTGGCCTATGTCGATGACATAGTAGTCAAATCTCGTGAGGCAAGGACATTGATTCAAGACCTGAAGGAGACCTTTGAAAGCTTGCGCCGGGTGAACCCGAGGCTTAACTCGGAGAAGTGCGTGTTCGGTGTCCTCTCTGGCAAGCTACTAGGGTTCCTCGTATCCCACAGAGGGATCGAGGCGAACCTAGAGAAGATTAAGGCCATTGAAGACAGGAGACTGCCACATACCCTCAAGGAGATGCAGAAGCTAGCAGGGCGGGTGACCGCGTTAGGGCGTTTCATCTCCAAGTTAGGCGAGCGCGCCTTACCCTTCTTTAAGATCATGGAGAAGAAGGGCCCCTTCGAGTGGACCCCGGAGGCCGACCGGGCCTTCCAAGAACTGAAGAGATACCTCACCAGCCCCCCGGTGATGGTGGCGCCACGGCCTCTCGAGCCTCTGGTGCTCTACCTGGCCACCACCCCGTACTCCGCCAGCGTGGCACTCGTGGCGGTCCGGGAGGAGCGCCAAGACAAGGGAGTCCTGCGCCAAGCTAGAGTTGATGCAGTGCAGGACCAAGAAGGCGCACCAGAACCATCAGCGGCAGAAGACCGAGATCGGCAGGGCAACATCACGAAAGCTCCTAAGGATGTCCGAGTCTCAGGAAGTTCTCCTCCCCAGGATACGCCACAATCTCCGCAAGACCCGAGCCTCAACAGCGCACCAACCCTCATCGAGCACCCGGTGTACTTCGTCAGCACCGTACTGTGGGACACAAGGGCACGCTACCCCATGCCGCAGAAGCTCCTGCTTGCACTCTTGGTGGCCTCGTGCAAGCTACGGCACTACTTCCAGGGCCATCCCATCAAGGTCGTCTCATCTTACCCATTGGAGAGTGTGCTCAGGAGCCCGAACTCGGCTGGAAGAGTTGCTGAATGGAATATCGAGCTGCAAGCGTTCCAGCTAGAGTTCAGCACCACCAGGTTCATCAAGGGAGCCGCACTCACCGATTTTGTGGTAGAATGGACCGATGCCCCAGCTCTCGAGGAAGGAGAAGACCGTCCACCTCCCCAGGTAGTGAGGCACCAGACGGATGGGTCATGTATTTCGATGGCGCCTTTGCGCACCAGGGCGCGGGGGCTGGAGCGGTGCTCATCTCGCCCACTCAGGACAAGCTTTACTATGCCGTGCAACTCTGCTTCCAGGATGGCGAGAAGGTCTCCAACAATATCACAAAATATGAGGGCCTCATAGCTGGCATGAAGGCCGCGATAGCTTTGGGGGTGAAGCGTCTTACCGTCAAGGGCGACTCGCAGCTCCTCGTCAACTTCTCCAACTAAGTGTACGAGCCAGAGGATGAGCACCTGGAGGCCTACCTTGCGGAGGTGCGCAAGATGGAAAAGCAGTTCTCGGGCCTGGAGCTGCAGCACGTGCCCTGGGGCACCAACAAGGAAGTCGACGACATCGCCAAGAGAGCGTCCAAGTGGCAACCGCAAGAGCCCAGCGTCTTCGAAGAGCGGATCTTCAAGCCGTCAGCTAGGCCACCTCTTTCAAGCACAACTCAACCCCAGGAGGAGCTCCCGCAGCCCCCGGCCACGGGAGCCCCAGCTTGCGGCCCGATGATACGTCTACCTCGTCTCTACTTTTCCAAACACTTTTGCCCTTGTTTTGGACTATAACTTGCATGATTTGAATGGAACAAACCCGGACTTACGCCGTTTTCAGCAGAATTGCCATGGTGTTATTTATGTCTAGAAACAAAACTTTTCGGAATGACCTGAAACTTCACGGAACATCTTTGCGGAAAAAATAAAAAATTATTGCAAAAGATGAAGGCCAGGGGACCCACCACCTGTCCACGAGGGTGGGGGGCGCGCCCCCCTAGGGCATGACCCCTGCCTCGCGGGCCCCCTGTAGCTCCTCCGACACCAACTCCAACTCTATATATTTGCTTTCGGGGAGAAAAAAATAAAGAAGAAGACATCATCACGTTTTACGATATGGAGCCGCCGCCAAGCCCTAAAACCTCTCGGGAGGGCTGATCTGGAGTCCATTCGGGGCTCCGGAGAGGGGGATTCGTCGTCGTCGTCATCATCAACCATCCTCCATCATCAATTTCATGATGCTCACCGTCGTGCGTGAGTAATTCCATTGTAGGCTTGCTGGACGGTGATGGGTTGGATGAGATCTATCATGTAATCGAGTTAGTTTTGTTAGGGTTTGATCCCTAGTATCCAGTATGTTCTGAGATTGATGTTGCTATAACTTTGCTATGCTTAATGCTTGTCACTAGGGCCCGAGTGCCATGATTTCAGATCTGAACCTATTATATTTTCATGAATATATGTGTGTTCTTGATCCTATCTTGCAAGTCTATAGTCACCTACTATGTGTTATGATCCAGCAACCCCGAAGTGACAATAATCGGGACCACTCCCGGTGATGACCATAGTTTGAGGACTTCATGTATTCACTATGTGATAATGCTTTGTTCCGGTTCTCTATTAAAAGGAGGCCTTAATATCCCTTAGTTTCCATTAGGACCCTGCTGCCACGGGAGGATATGACAAAAGATGTCATGCAAGTTCTTTTCCATAAGCACGTATGACTATATTCGGAATACATGCCTACATTGCATTGATGAATTGGAGCTAGTTCTGTGTCACCCTATGTTATGACTGTTACGTGATGAACCGCATCCGGCATAATTATCCATTACCGATCCAATGCCTACGAGCTTTTCGTATACTTGTTCTCACTTATTTACTTTTCGGTTGCTACTGTTACAATCACTACAAAACACCAAAAAAATATTACTTTTGCTTCCGTTACTTTTATTACCGTTACCACTACTATCATATTACTTTGCTACTAAATACTTTGCTGCAGATATTAAGTTATCCAGGTGTGGTTGAATTAACAACTCAACTGCTAATACTTGAGAATATTCTTTGCCTTCCCGTGTTTCGAATCAATAAATTTGGGTTGAATACTCTACCCTCGAAAACTATTGTGATCCCCTATACTTGTGGGTGATCAAGACTATTTTCTGGCGCTGTTGCCGGGGAGCATAGCTCTATTCTTTGAGTCACTTGGGATTTATATCTACTGGACACTATGAAGAACTTGAAAGACGCTAAGACAACAATTTATCCCTCAACTACGAGGGGAGGTAAGGAACTGCCATCTAGCTCTGCACTTGATTCACCTTCTGTTTTGAGTAAGCTTGCGACACCTAAACCTGCTTCTGCTATTCGTTCTGATATGTCGCATGTTATTGATGATGCCACTTCTGCTATGCATGATACTTATGATGAAACTACTTCTATGCTTGATACTACTGTGCCCCTTAGTAAATTTCTTGATGAACAAATTGCTAGGGCTAGAGAGAAATTTTTTATTGAAAATGATTATATTGATGAAAGTGATGATGAAGATAGGCCTGTTATTCCTGAGGGTTATGTTTTTGATATGGAATCTTCTGCAGCTATTTTAGCTTGCAAAGATAGATATAAACTCAAGAGGTTATTAGCTGAATGGAATAAGCAATCTCTTAAAGATAGAATGAAACCTGACCCTGCTTCTGCTACTTCACCTATTTGTGTTGCCGATAAGGATTATGAATTTTCTGTTGATCCTGATATAATTACTTTGGTTTATCTGATCCTTTTCATCACTATGAATCTAAAACTATGGTGGGACATCTTACTAAATTAAATGATATAGCCACCCTATTCACTAATGATGAGAGATCTCGCTACTTTTATATCCTTAAAATATTTTCGTTCTCATTAAAGGGTGATGCTAAGATATGGTTTAATTCTCTTGATCCTGGTTGTGTGCATAGTCCCCAGGATATGATTTATTATTTCTCTGCTAAATATTTCCCTGCTCGTAAGAAACAAGCTGCTTTAGAGAAAATATAAAACTTTGTGCAAATTGAAGAAGATAGTCTCCCACAAGCTTGGGGGAGGCTTCTCAAGTTACTTAATGCTTTGCCTGATCATCCTCTTAAGAAAAATGAAATACTTGATATCTTTTATAATGGACTAACCGATGCTTCCAGAGATTACCTGGATAGTTGTGCTGGTTCTCTTTTAAGGGAAAGAACACCGGATGAAGCTGAAATTCTATTCAATAATATGTTGACAAATGAAAATAATTGGGCACTTCCTGAGCCAGCTCCTGCTCCAATTACTGAGCCTATTCCTAAACCAACTCTAAAGAAGAGAGGTGTTCTATTTCTCAGTCCTAAAGATATGCAAGAGGCAAAGAAATTTATGAAAGAAAAAGGTATTAAAGATGAAGATGTTAATAATTTACCTCCTATTGAAGAAATACATGGTCTTAATCTACCGTTGTCGGCGTTCTAGGAACGGGGGTCCCCAGACTTGCCTGCCTACGGCCTGCGACGTGGCTCAAAAGGGGGCCCAGCACGGCCCATCTTCATCAACACAGACCCAAGACCCTCGCGAGGGGCCAAGACTCGCGGGGCGGACGACACAGAGTTTCCTCAGGCACAGCCTCATCAGTCTGGCTCGCGAGGAGGCGGAGAGATCAAGGCGGGGTACCTCACGAGGTGCCCGTGACGCAAGCCATGACGACCAAGGGCGCCAGGCGGGTGCCAGCCCGCGCAGTGTCCTCCTTTCCTCTTTGGTGCAAAGGGAGCAAGCGCAGGCGGGAGCATCAAGCAAAAGCACCCATTTCGGTGTAACGAGACCAAGACCAGCCCAACGGCAGGGAAGAGGTCATTCTGGAGCCCAAGCCGGCGTCACCACCAGAGCCTTTGGCAGGCGAGGACCAACTTTAGTCAGGATAAGTGTACCAGATGTCCCCCTTCAAAATGGCCAATTGTTGGCGCCCTTCCCGCTCAATATTTGGGAAGAGGCCCAGGGCCTTTTCCTATAAATAGGACTAGCCACCCATGTCAGGACCCCGATCCTAAGTCACATCGATCTAGCATGTAACGCATCATATCACCGTGCGGCCTCACGCACGGTATTCCCACGGGTGCCACCTTACCTGGCCCGGGACCGTTTGCGCCTTTTGGCTCACGTATATGATAGTGTCGCTAGCATCCATATGACAGAGAACCCGGGCCGACATGGCTAGTCGTGAACCCAAGGCGGCACTAACTCATGAGGACAGGCATACATGAATCACATCGAGCATGTCGGTCAACAACGTATAAATCCGGGCTGTAGCACTGGGCTAACAGGACTCCGGTAACCCGGGCTGTAGCAGGCTAGGCAGGACTCCGGATAACACCGCGTGACATTTCCCCGAAGGGACAGACACAGGAACGACGTGAATCACATGCCGGCCAGTCAAGTGTTCCAAGCAGTAGTGCTGGGCTAGCAGGACTCCGGTGAACCGGGCTGTAGCGGACTACTATCGCTCAGAAGTACTAGACTACATTTCCCCATATGGTAGGCTGCCAAGGATAAACAACTAGATAGTCGGATCCCACTCATACCAAGCATTTCAATCATACACACAATATGCCCGATATGAGTAAATACAACATGGCATCACAACAAGACTCTACGACTCAAGTATTTATTCATTAGGCTCCGAGGAGCGAGATATTACAAGCATGGGTCTCATGACCCAACATACAGAGCATACAAGCAACAAGCACATGCGGAAGCTTAACATGTCTGAGTACAGACATCTACAAATGAAAAAGGCTGAGAAGCCTGACTATCCACTAGATCCTGCCGAGGGCACAAGATCGTAGCTGAGGTAACAAGCTAAACGTCGAGGTCCAAGCGGTACTACCAGCGAGACCGAAGTCTCTCTGCAAAACATAAAATAGGCAAACGTGAGTACAAATGTACTCAGCAAGACTTACACCAGAACTAACTACATATGCATCAGTATCAAAGGGGGTGGTGGAGTTTGACTGCAGCAAGCCAGCTTTGACTCGGTGGCTATCCTGAACTACGACTGCAAGTAACTCTTTTGAGGTGGCGCACACGAGTCCACATATTCACCATATCAATACACCACTATGGATCCGCTCCCGTCTCCCTACGGGGACGCCATCCATAGCACTCACGCTTATCTTGCGCATTTTAGAGTATCCACTTTCACTTGTCTATGAACTATGCAAGGGGTCCAAGTTTCCATATCCGAGGAATCCAGCTATTCGAATAGATAATGATAACCCTGCAGGGGTGTACTTCTTCACACACGCTCTCGCCACTTATCGCCCTGTACACGTCATGTACCTCGGCAACCTTCAAGCGGAAACCGGGCGAGGGAGTCGGCCACGACCTGACTAACCAACAAGTCTCTAGTCCAGGTTTATCGCCTATTCGGGTTCCATCCGCAAGGAGATCCGGCCGGGGTGTCGCTCACGGCCCCAAACGATGTGAGCAGGGTTCCCAAGCCCACCAACCGGGTGCCACTTGGTACACCGTGCCACTGTGCCTAGTCTGTCCCAAGCCCACCTGTACCGGGTGCCACTTGGTAGACTACTAACACTACCTACAAACACCAGAAACTAGTTGCAACTCCTGGACAGAGATCAAGTTGATTAATAAGTCGAGAGGGGTCGAGTTACCGGAACCCAATGTGTGGTAGTAACTGTTCATGGATCACAAACACAGAACTCAGTTCCTGAGGACGGCTGCAATGAGACAACCCACCATGTACTCCTACATGGCCTCTCACCGCTACCTTTACCAAATCGTGTTCACACACTTAGATCTCAACAGTAGGACATGTTCACCACATTCCAATTCATTCCCGATGAATCAGACCCGACTCAACTCTAAGCAATAGCAGGCATGACAAACAAGCATGAATGAGTAGGCACATCAGGGCTCAAACAACTCCTACTCATGCTAGTGGGTTTCATCTATTTACTGTGGCAATGACAGGTCATGCAGAGGATAAGGGGTTCAAGTACCGCAGCATGTAACAGTTGAATCGTTGTTGTCCTAATGCAGTAAAAGAGAGCAGGAGCGAGAGAGTGGGATTGTATCAGAATGAACAAGGGGGTTTTGCTTGCCTGGCACTTTTGAAGATATTATAGTTCTTCATTGGTGTCATCGATCACATCGTCGGGATACGCCTACCGAGAGGGGACAAACACCGGCAACTGACAAAGAACACAATCAATGCGATGCCACAATATGATGCATGATCATGACATGGCAATATGCTGTGATTTGAGCTAATGCATCTAGCTATGATTTAAATGGAGTTGGTTTGAATACATGATTCAAATTCCAACTCCATATATGATTATTTAAATGCCCTTTATTTGTTTTGTCCAAAACGGAGGACAAACATTGTTCAAACATGCATGAAAATGGTACAGATGGATTCCTTGAATTTTTCTGATAATTTTTCATATATAAATTATTTCGTTCTGAGCTATAGATTAATTTCTATGATTTTTAGAAGTTTTGGGCATTTTCTGGATTTTCTGAATTATTTTAAATATAGAAATTATTTACTGCATCAGCATGACGTCATAGTGACGTCAACAAGTCAACTGCGCGGTCCAGGTCAAACCTGGACGGTGGGGCCCATGTGTGAGTGACTAGGCTAATTAACAGAGACTGTTAGAGCTAATTTAATCCTAACTAAAGGTGTCAGTGGGGCATGGGCCCACATGTCAGTGACCCAGGGGTTAAATAAGTTAATTAGCCATTAATTAAGCTAATATCAATTAGACAGGGGCCTGGGCCCACACGTGAGGACCCAGAGGGGGTCAACTGGTCCCACCCGTGGTCAGAAGTCGGCGGGGTCAAACCACGCCGGTCAGCGGGTCAACCCCCACTGGTGACTTGCCGCTGGCGACAACAGGCGCGGCGGAGGGCTTCGGAAAATGCCCGCAGGCCTCTGTTTTGGCCGTGGGTTGGACCGTTGGAACCCAGAGCCTTGTCCGCGTCGGCTGGTGCTGGATGGGTCGCCGGAGACGACCTAAATCGACGGCGGTGTCTGCTTTCGCGGCGGCCGGAGTTCGGGTGCAGGCGGTGGTGATGCTACGGTGCACCAGAGGAGAAACCAGAGGGTGCTACGTGGTCCTTGGGGTTCGCTGAGCACGCTAACGGGCTCGGACACGAGCGGCAGGGCCGGTGGCCGCGGCGGCGCCATGGCCGGCGAAGCTAAGCTCACGACGGAGGTGGGGAACGGAGGTCGAGCGAGAACGGGAGTAGGAGAGGAGGGGGAGTAGGTCCATGAGCTCACAGTGGTTGCGACGGTGGCCACGGGGAGCTCGGGGAGGGGCTGGTGACGGCAGGAGGTCGCCGGCGATCTCAGTGCCCCGGGGTTGAAGAAGACGATGGCGACGGCGATGTAGTGCTCCTCCGATGGCGTGGCTCGGGGTGGAATAGAGAGGGGTCCAAGGCAGAGCCTTTGGACACGCTGGGTGGACTAGGAAGGGCCGGTGGTCATGGGTACGGTGAGCGCCGGCGACGGCAGCGCTCGGTGACGAGAGGGAGGGAGAACAGAGGAGGAAGAGAGAGTTCGGGGGGGGGGGGGAGAGAGTCCAGAGAGGGGGGAAGCGAGGGGCGGCGTCGGGCGTCTCCAGGCGCGGACGGGCTCGAAGGGGAGGCCGCCACGGCAAAGAAGGAGGTGGAGGCCTCCGCGTGCTCGGCGGCGGTGCGCTGTCCCCCTCCTCTGCCTACTGGCAAAGGAAGGAGGTGACTGGCATGGGCCAGGTGGGCCGGCCCAGTCCAGGTAAGTGTCTTGGGGCCTGTTCTGTCTTTTGTAAATTTAGTTTATGTTTTCTATTTTTCTGCTACTGCTTTGGCTTTAGTAAAATACTAAAGCATTTTGTAAAATGTTGCAATAATTTGTGGACACTCCATGGATCATTCCAATGGCCCACATTTAATTTCAACATTATTTGAGCAATTAAATTATTTATAGTGTTTAAATGCCCAAAGTCAAATACAATATGATTTAATTCAAAAAACCAGGAATGACCTAGAAAAGTGTGCATCATTTTTGTCAGAGGTTCTAGACCAATACAAAAGTGATGAACATTTATCAAGGGCATTTTGGGTTCATTGAAGATGTTTTTTTTAAATTGAACCTAGTTGAGTTCTTTTGGTGCTAGGGATTGAACATCCCCATTTCAAGATTTCAATTAAAGTTAGACATGATGCATGGATGCCTTCATGCAACTAGTTCCAAACAGATCTAGGGTCGTGACAACTCACCCCCACTAAAACAAGAATCTCGTCCCGAGATTCAAGACGTGAGGTAAGAAGACAAAGGGGCACAAGGCTAACATGATCTTCATGATCCAACTATCCGTCTCGAAGATGTTGATTCATTGCTTCAAATTGATCTTGACGTCTTTGCTTTCGAGATCTTCATACAACATGAAGACGACAAAAGGAAACTCTATAGAAAACGATCTTCTCAAAAATCAAGCGATACATGATTAACTCATGGAATGAGACGATGAATCATATCTTGATCTAAGAGACAAACACACATCAAGAGGGATGGAGAGAACAAATGATGAAAGTTCAATTTGGTAGGAAACACTCCCACGCTTAAGTAGGATGGTGCATAGTTTCCAAGGTAGTGAGGAGTTGATTGCCATGATTCCAAAACGGGGCACCTTAGGGAAGGTGACTCGTAGAATTATTCCCTTAAGTGGCAAAAAGAATTACTTTTGATACAAAGATCATTGAAACTCTTTATGCCAGCCTGAGGAAATTCACAATTGATCGATTGAAGGAGCTCGAAGAAATGGCATATTCGGACTAGGATGGATGATGTGGACTACCTTGTTGAAGACAACGCGATGGATGACTTTTGCTTATCATCAAAAGTGGATGGGACCCATGACAAGACCACTTTTGAAAATGATCCTAGACAGTAATTGCCCATGGAGGAATTGGCACGATAGGGTGCAGGCTGGGAACAAAATGCAAATGCTGGGAATGATCCAACCATCATATCCGCCTGAGATTCAGATCCGATTGGTGATAGGATACTTCAGACTCAGCATGTCTGAAAATAAAGTTTGCAACACAAATCGACGAGATGATGTTGCGAGATTCTCGGGAAATGAACTACGATAGTAAGCTCCAAAACATGAGCAGGTTTTGCTACACATCTATGAACACACTGTCCCAGACAAGCGTGACCACGTGGTAGTCTTATAATAAAACACTACCGAGTTCAGGTGGGGAACCAACATCGAGGACATCAAAGTCCTTGTGCACTTATCGATGAACTTCTTATCCTTGAACAAGTCAATCAGTGGCTTGGTGTGCTAGGAACACATATGAAATGGAGGCGGCCAACCTATCAAACCATAGAGTACTTCGCACATATGCGTGACTAACTTGGGATGATTCCATAGGAAACAAAACAAACCTTTCTCAAATTAATGGCGGCAGCTTACACCAAATGCACATGAGTTCGAGGAAGTCACTTCTTCCATCCAAACATATGCTCCATGAACGGAACATGAAGGCATTGCTTACAAAGTTTTCAACACTAGGTCGATATTCAACATGAATCATGGGGGAGACAAATTGCTGCTAATGGGCTCAACAACAACTCATCGAAATTTCCATATCACTGGACTTCCACCATCATGTGAACACGGTGATAGCATTAGCCAGACCAAAAGATGTAATGGTGTATGCTTGAGGAATCAACCACGAGTAAGACAACATTACGAACATCGTTGGTTCTGACTTGACTTGACGATAGCCCATACTCAAGTCAAAGTTTTGACAAGGCAATAAATCCAACAACTGATCACGAGGACCAATCGATGAAGATATCATCTTCCTTCAACACACACACACAAAAGATATCCCTTAGCATGAACTAAGTTAGACAAGCTTTTATCTTCCAACTCTCCAAGTTGTTGTTTAGCTCAACCAACTAGCTCAGGGGTATCCAACACAGATTCTTGGAGAAAGGGTGGTTTACAAGAACCCAACTTGATCACGAACTCAACATAGCGGTCAGGTGACAACCTGGTGATACTTCCGAGAAGATATTCAGAATATCACAATCCACCGATATGTTACTAAGCTTGAGAACAGACTTGCTTTTCAGGGCAAGGCGATATGATCAAAAGAGCAAGGGTTTGGCAAAATCCCAACTCGTTGATCGAAGAGTGCACCAGAAATAAGGACTAGGTAGCACGATCAATCTTAGGATGATGATTTAATAACCAACACGCTAAGAATGAGGATATTGTCCATTCACTACCAAGCAACGAGTTGCTCGGAGTATTGATTTCACACATCACAATTCATTTGTCGGCATTCCGGTTACAACAACACGGGACCTGAAATGAATAGTGATAGCGAGAGGTATCACTGCGTCAAGAATTCATAAGAGGTGGTGCAATTCTCATGATACTCTTGACATAAAGATGGTAACACTCCACGGTAGAACAAAACAAAAGCTGGATTGGTATTTTGATCTGTAGATCACAACTGCTTTGACCCAACCCTGGATATGGATGAGGTACTGGAGCTTGTTCTTCCTAGTCATTCTGGAATAGAATGGCTTGACAGACCACCAGAATATTAGGCATCGATGAACGAATGCACGCATACTCTTGACTATTAATTGATAGACGAAGGTCAGAAAATGACCAAGGAGGGACAAATCGAAGGAACATATGTTTTTCTGAGTTGTGGATGCATGGATTAGTATGTCAAACGAGTTCAACGAATTTCTTCCGGATAATCCATGCGGAAAGGTAGGACTGGCAGATTCACAATTATGGATGGAGAACTCCTCAAGAGTACTCTGATTGTGAGCTTTTGGTTCAAAGAACTTCTGCCTTAATGGTTCATGGTATTTGGAAGAAGGAAATACCACGGACCTCGAGGACTAATGCAAAGGTTGCTAATATCTTAAGGGAACTAGCAAATACTAACAACATGAAGTAGGGTGAATCTCGGGTTCGAAAACCCAGGAATAGAATACCTACTAACTAAATGGCATCACAGGATGCTTTCGAGAATGGTGGCCAGAATCATCACACCGAGAACACATAGCATTGCTAGATTACTAGATGAACCCCTAAGACACCTAGGGTCATAATAATAGTTCCAACATATATGTCAAGGCAATGGGGTACCTCAACAGACCGATTAGTGTGCTTATTCCGACCAAAAGGACATCGGGAATGGAAGGAAAGGATTTGCAAATGCATCAGACTAGTTAGAACCTGGGATGACTCGGACAGCATAACGGTTGTAAATGCTCAAAATGATTTGAGACATCCTACAAAATGGTGGCATAGCCACTCAACATCACAATATCAATGTTATGAGATCAACTAAGAACACATGGAAGTAGTAGGAACCGAACTGAGGCTTGAACTCAACAATCCTAGGCAACTATGGTTTAGTAACACGTCATCCTGAGAGATAGATGAGAAGCCTATTTCTTAATCCCCGTAGAAGAGAAGAGGTTGACTCAGATCAGAAGGCCATGAGGTATAAGGAGTAAAAAGAGCCTTACGCTCCCTTCCACAATCAATTCCCTTACATAACTAAAGCATTTCTAGACTCGACATCGACCAGTTTGGCTTGGTAATCCTACAGGCAGTCAGGCTCTGATACCAACGCTGTCAGGACCCCGATCCTAAGTCACATCGATCTAGCATGTAACACATCATATCACCTTGCGGCCTCACGCACGGTATTCCCACGGGTGCCACCTTACCTGGCCCGGGACCGTTTGCGCCTTTTGGCTCACGTATATGATAGTGTCGCTAGCATCCATATGACAGAGAACCCGGGCCGACATGGCTAGTCGTGAACCCAAGGCGGCACTAACTCATGAGGACAGGCATACATGAATCACATCGAGCATGTCGGTCAACAACGTATAAATCCGGGTTGTAGCACTGGGCTAACAGGACTCCGGTAACCCGGGCTGTAGCAGGCTAGGCAGGACTCCGGATAACACCGCGTGACATTTCCCCGAAGGGACAGACACAGGAACGACGTGAATCACATGCCGGCCAGTCAAGTGTTCCAAGCAGTAGTGCTGGGCTAGCAGGACTCCGGTGAACCGGGCTGTAGCGGACTACTATCGCTCAGAAGTACTAGACTACATTTCCCCATATGGTAGGCTGCCAAGGATAAATAACTAGATAGTCGGATCCCACTCATACCAAGCATTTCAATCATACACACAATATGCCCGATATGAGTAAATACAACATGGCATCACAACAAGACTCTACGACTCAAGTATTTATTCATTAGGCTCCGAGGAGCGAGATATTACAAGCATGGGTCTCATGACCCAACATACAGAGCATACAAGCAACAAGCACATGCGGAAGCTTAACATGTCTGAGTACAGACATCTACAAATGAAAAAGGCTGAGAAGCCTGACTATCCACTAGATCCTGCCGAGGGCACAAGATCGTAGCTGAGGTAACAAGCTAAACGTCGAGGTCCAAGCGGTACTACCAGCGAGACCGAAGTCTCTCTGCAAAACATAAAATAGGCAAACGTGAGTACAAATGTACTCAGCAAGACTTACACCAGAACTAACTACATATGCATCAGTATCAAAGGGGGTGGTGGAGTTTGACTGCAGCAAGCCAGCTTTGACTCGGTGGCTATCCTGAACTACGACTGCAAGTAACTCTTTTGAGGTGGCGCACACGAGTCCACATATTCACCATATCAATACACCACTATGGATCCGCTCCCGTCTCCCTACGGGGACGCCATCCATAGCACTCACGCTTATCTTGCGCATTTTAGAGTATCCACTTTCACTTGTCTATGAACTATGCAAGGGGTCCAAGTTTCCATATCCGAGGAATCCGGCTATTCGAATAGATAATGATAACCCTGCAGGGGTGTACTTCTTCACACACGCTCTCTCCACTTATCGCCCTGTACACGTCATGTACCTCGGCAACCTTCAAGCGGAAACCGGGCGAGGGAGTCGGCCATGACCTGACTAACCAACAAGTCTCTAGTCCAGGTTTATCGCCTATTCGGGTTCCATCCGCAAGGAGATCCGGCCGGGGTGTCGCTCACGGCCCCAAACGATGTGAGCAGGGTTGCCAAGCCCACCAACCGGGTGCCACTTGGTGCACCGTGCCACTGTGCCTAGTCTGTCCCAAGCCCACCTGTACCGGGTGCCACTTGGTAGACTACTAACACTACCTACAAACACCAGAAACTAGTTGCAACTCCTGGACAGAGATCAAGTTGATTAATAAGTCGAGAGGGGTCGAGTTACCGGAACCCAATGTGTGGTAGTAACTGTTCATGGATCACAAACACAGAACTCAGTTCCTGAGGACGGCTGCAATGAGACAACCCACCATGTACTCCTACATGGCCTCTCACCGCTACCTTTACCAAATCGTGTTCACACACTTAGATCTCAACAGTAGGACATGTTCACCACATTCCAATTCATTCCCGATGAATCAGACCCGACTCAACTCTAAGCAATAGCAGGCATGACAAACAAGCATGAATGAGTAGGCACATCAGGGCTCAAACAACTCCTACTCATGCTAGTGGGTTTCATCTATTTACTGTGGCAATGACAGGTCATGCAGAGGATAAGGGGTTCAAGTACCGCAGCATGTAACAGTTGAATCGTTGTTGTCCTAATGCAGTAAAAGAGAGCAGGAGCGAGAGAGTGGGATTGTATCAGAATGAACAAGGGGGTTTTGCTTGCCTGGCACTTTTGAAGATATTATAGTTCTTCATCGGTGTCATCGATCACATCGTCGGGATACGCCTACCGAGAGGGGACAAACACCGGCAACTGACAAAGAACACAATCAATGCGATGCCACAATATGATGCATGATCATGACATGGCAATATGCTGTGATTTGAGCTAATGCATCTAGCTATGATTTAAATGAAGTTGGTTTGAATACATGATTCAAATTCCAACTCCATATATGATTATTTAAATGCCCTTTATTTGTTTTGTCCAAAACGGAGGACAAACATTGTTCAAACATGCATGAAAATGGTACAGATGGATTCCTTGAATTTTTCTGATAATTTTTCATATATAAATTATTTCGTTCTGAGCTATAGATTAATTTCTATGATTTTTAGAAGTTTTGGGCATTTTCTGGATTTTCTGAATTATTTTAAATATAGAAATTATTTACTGCATCAGCATGACGTCATAGTGACGTCAACAAGTCAACTGCGCGGTCCAGGTCAAACCTGGACGGTGGGGCCCATGTGTGAGTGACTAGGCTAATTAACAGAGACTGTTAGTGCTAATTTAATCCTAACTAAAGGTGTCAGTGGGGCATGGGCCCACATGTCAGTGACCCAGGGGTTAAATAAGTTAATTAGCCATTAATTAAGCTAATATCAATTAGACAGGGGCCTGGGCCCACACGTCAGGACCCAGAGGGGGTCAACTGGTCCCACCCGTGGTCAAAAGTCGGCGGGGACAAACCACGCCGGTCAGCGGGTCAACCCCCACCGGCGACTTGCCGCTGGCGACGACAGGCGCGGCGAAGGGCTTCGGAAAATGCCCACAGGCCTCTGTTTTGGCCGCGGGTTGGACCGTTGGAACCCTGAGCCTTGTCCGCGTCGGCTGGTGCTGGATGGGTCGCCGGAGACGACCTAAATCGACGGCGGTGTCTGCTTTCGCGGCGGCCGGAGTTCGGGTGCAGGCGGTGGTGATGCTACGGTGCACCAGAGGAGAAACCGAAGGGTGCTACGTGCTCCTTGGGGTTCGCTGAGCACGCTAACGAGCTCGGACACGAGCGGCAGGGCCGGTGGCCGCGGCGGCGCCATGGCCGGCGGAGCTAAGCTCACGACGGAGGTGGGGAACGGAGCTCGAGCGAGAACGGGAGTAGGAGAGGAGGGGGAGTAGGTCCATGAGCTCACAGTGGTTGCGACGGTGGCCACGGGGAGCTCGGGGAGGGGCTGGTGACGGCAGGAGGTCGCCGGCGATCTCAGTGCCCCGGGGTTGAAGAAGACGATGGCGACGGCGATGCATTGCTCCTCCGATGGCGTGGCTCGGGGTGGAATAGAGAGGGGTCCAAGGCAGAGCCTTTGGACACGCTGGGTGGACTAGGAAGGGCCGGTGGTCATGGCTACGGTGAGCGCCGGCGACGGTAGCGCTCGGTGACGAGAGGGAGGGAGAACAGAGGAGGAAGAGAGAGTTCGGGGGGGGGGAGAGAGTCCAGAGAGGGGGGGAAGCGAGGGGCGGCGTCGGGCGTCTCCAGGTGCGGACGGGCTCGAAGGGGAGGCCGCCACGGCGAAGCAGGAGGTGGAGGCCTCCGCGTGCTCGGCGGCGGTGCGCTGTCCCCCTCCTCTGCCTACTGGCAAAGGAAGGAGGTGACTGGCATGGGCCAGGTGGGCCGGCCCAGTCCAGGTAAGTGGCCTGGGGCCTCTTCTGTCTTTTGTAAATTTAGTTTATGTTTTCTATTTTTCTGCTACTGCTTTGGCTTTAGTAAAATACTAAAGCATTTTGTAAAATGTTGCAATAATTTGTGGACACTCCATGGATCATTCCAATGGCCCACATTTAATTTCAACATTATTTGAGCAATTAAATTATTTATAGTGTTTAAATGCCCAAAGTCAAATACAATATGATATAATTCAAAAAACCAGGAATGACCTAGAAAAGTGTGCATCATTTTTGTCAGAGGTTCTAGACCAATACAAAAGTGATGAACATTTATCAAGGGCATTTTGGGTTCATTGAAGGTGTTTTTTTTTAAATTGAACCTAGTTGAGTTCTTTTGGTGCTAGGGATTGAACATCCCCATTTCAAGATTTCAATTAAAGTTAGACATGATGCATGGATGCCTTCATGCAACTAGTTCCAAACAGATCTAGGGTCGTGACAACCCCTAGGGTAGAGGCAGAGAAAGAATCAGAGAGAGAAGGGTGACTGAGCTCCTCCTAGCAGTTCATCGCCCCAGCCAAGAACAGACCCTTGCGAGGCTGTTCTTCCTTGTATTGCTCATCATCATCAGCCCAAGAGGTAATCCACCACACCACAAACAGAAGTAGGGTATTACACCACATCGGTGGCCCGAACTAGTATAAACCCTGTGTCTCTTGTGCTGTTCTTTTGATAGCTTAGATCTTAACGAGGCGGTGGGGTTCAGGTATGTAGAAGGCGAAATCTCCGTGCGCACCCCAGTGTTCGAACCTCAAGGGTCTGCCGGAACCCGAAATCCGACATTTGGCGTGCCAGGTAGGGGTGCGCCAGAATCCACCTTCTGCCGCCTCGTGTCCCATCGCGTCGTCGTCACCATGTCCGGCGACCAGGCGGGCAACCCAGATCCTTGGGCGGCGTGGCCCGCCCGCGCAGAGCCGCTCGCCTCGGGCGACCCCGCGCCCCAGGCAGCTCGCGGCCCGCAGAGCGCTGCGGGCCGCGGGCGACGCGGACAGGCTTCGACCGCTCTCACACCGCGGCAGGCGCGGTCGGTAGCAAGGGCCTCCAATTATGCCGCGACCACGACACCGTACACCCGCCGAGAGCAGGCGAACTCGAGGGCCGCGCTCACGGTGGCCCGAGAGATGCTGCAGTGCAGGCTGCTGGAGGGTGGCCATGATGTGCTGCTGGAGCGGGTGGCATAGCTCTTGGGCTTCGCCGCCTCGGGGGCTCACCCCTTCTGCACCCATCTCCCATCTCAAGCCCAGGGCGGCCAACGCGGGGGCTCCGCGCGCGCCCGTGGGCTCCAAGGCTACTCCAACACCAGCGAGGCTCTCGGCGCCGGACCAGCGGCGGCGCTGCCCCCGCTCCCGGTCCACGAAGAAGAAGGACTCGACGTGACCCACGGCCCCAGCGGACAGCCGCGCTACCACCCCACGGTGGGCGCGCCAAGCAGAACTGCATGGCACGCGGAGCACTATGGCGCGGCTTTTGGGATGATGGCGCCAGAAGAATATGTGCCCCGCATGATGGACCAAGGGCACCCTCACGAGGGCGAACAAGGCTCGCTCCTCAGCCCATGCTGGGGGGACGAGGCGCCAGAAGCCGAGCTCTTCCAGGAGCCCCGGGACGGTCCCACTGGCCACGCAGGAGGCAACGATTATCGGGTACCGCTAATTCCTCAGGAGGAAGCATACGCTAATCATGGATCGCAGGAGGTGTAGGTCGCCACAGCGAGCAGCTGCCCCTCTCCCACAGTCTCCTACCCCTCAGGAGGAGGGCGCAGGGGGCTGCAGGAGAGGGGCCGAGATCCGACATCACCACCGCGGCGTTCGGAGCAAGGTGTTCTGTGGAGGTAGGCCCTCTGCTGGGGAGGTGCCTCAGGGCCTGCCCCTGGCAGAGGACCCGTGGTCGTCAGGGGAACCGCTAGCGACCGCTCTACCCCATCGGCGGCGTCCTGGTTTCCGGTCGTCGTTGATGGCACTAGAGTGTGGCGCAAGGCGGGGCCCTCGTCTAGCGATATGAAGCAAGGCCGGTACCTGTGAAGAAGGCCCAGTGCCTGTGAAGCTCGCCGCCCCGTGACACTCTCATGTAATAATGAGTGGGACTGTTCAGGCCCCGGAGTCTCACGGGTTCCGGCCTCACGCCCTGGGGCTCCCTCCCACGCCGAATGGCAGCACTTAGCTCTGCGCTGGTGAGAAGACGTCCAAGACTAGATTAGGTGCCGGACGCGGCCTTTTACCTGCTTTCATTGCTTTTCCCTTTGGTTGTCACTTTCCCCCGCTGGATTTAAGTTGGATTCGAATTTGAGATTTGGGTGTGTTCGGGGAAGGGGAGCTTAGTCTCGTTCGAGCAATTTCTCGTGTTTTGATTACCACTTCGCCTCAGCTGCCTCCCCTTGTGAGCCCCTCGCGAGCCGGGTCAGGCCTAGCTGCGCGCAGCCCAGACTGTCGCTGCCGCGTCCTCTCAGGAGGGTCTTTTACTGCAGATCCTACGGATTTGATCAGGGAACACTCGGGACGCCACAACCTCTCACAGTCAGCCTCAGGGCCCGCACAGAACGAAGGTAAACTAGCCAACCAGCACGTCGCTCAGCCCGCCACTTGGCGCAGGCGCATGGGCAATGTAACATCTACTAATACGCTGAACACAGGTTTTACATGAGGGGCTCCTCCTCCCAAAATGCTCTCACAGCCATCAGGCCAAAACCCGAGTTCTATTCATGCAGGGTAAGGAAACAGGAACGATGCATAATCAGTCGGATAAATCCCCCAATGCGTCCTCAGGAGCACCTCCCGAACTGTTGCTGGCGTCGCTGGACTCGCCATCGCTGTCTGCGTTGCCGACAGCGGCGTCAGGGCCGTTCACAATGCCGCCCTCGTCGGCAGCCACAATCATGTCGTCGTTGTCTGAAGCGAAGGCCCTGACGAGGGCGTCCACATTGTCTTCCACCCAGTGCGCCAAGTCGTCTCGGACGGCCTGGGGGACTGGGGCGATGGCGGCGTCAAAACCGAAGTGGGGATCCATGTTCCTGAGATGGCTGAAGACGTGAGAAAATGTGTGCCCGAGCAGGGCGCGGCTCCTCTCCTCCACCAACCTATCGGCCCTGACTGAGCGCGCCTCCAGCTGTGTCACCACGTCAGTAAAGAACTGGAAGTTGCCGACGTAGTTGACTGCGTGCGGCTCGCCAACAGCAGCCTCGCAGATGTTGCCCAAGGCTGTGTTGGCTCTCTCCCGGAGCGTTCTGAGCATGGGGCCATGCTCATGCTCCAGGATCCGCCGCTGACGTATCTCATCCGCATTCTGGCGCGCAACGGCCTCAGCCTCCTCCACCTGATGGTGAAGAAGGAGCACCTCGGCCTGGGAGGTGGTCGACTCCCCTTGCGCTACCTCAAGGGCGGCTCGGAAAGCATCAGCCCGCTGCGTCGCTTCCTCCAGCTTGGCCCTCAAGGCGGCAGTCGTACCTTGAGCCTCGGCCCGGATCAGCTCCAGCCTCTCCTCGAACTCGCGCTCGAGGTTCGAGCGCGCCATCGCCACCCGACGCCCGACCTCCTCCAGGACACGGGCTTCCCGTGCAACGACATCATCCTCCGCCTGCGTCACCAAGTGCTCCCTCGTCTCCAGACGCTCGTACTTGCGTGTACGTTCTGCGGCTTCCAGCATCAGCACCTCCTCACGCTTCTGGAGCTCTGCTGGGTCGCCAGAGGCCACCTTCATCGACGCAAGGGCTGCCTCGCGCAGCTCCACTTGCTCCTCCAGTGAGTGGCACCGGGCCAGGAGCTCCCGAGCCTGCTCCTCCGTCGCCTCTCGCCGCCGGTCGGCCTCCCGGGCCTCCTCTGCGGCCCGAGATCGGGCCTCACGAGAGGCCACCAGCGACGCCTTGGCTTCTTCATCGTCAAGATCACGCTGAAGGTGCGCAAGGGCGATGGCGCCCTCCAGCTCGCGCCTCTCTGCAGCCAGGCGTAGGCCCTCGGCCTCAAGGCGCGCGTCTTCATCAGCAAGCTCCTCACCAAGCTGGTTCACTGCGTCAGCCGCCCTTCGGAGGAATCCTTGGCGAAGAGCGCGACGCTCCCGGGCGCTCTCGAGCACATCTTCCACACCATCATCTGCCCCAAGCAAGCGCCGGTGGCTACAAATCAGCACACCCGCTTCGGGTAGGGAACTGGGGGCTGGCACCCTCGCGACGGTCGGGCACGCCACGCCAGAAGCCCGGCCTGGAGCCAGCCCGCCCCCAGACGAAGAGCGCAGAGAGCGCCTCAACCACTCACAGTCCACGACCGGCGGCGAGAGGCGACGGAGGAGCAGGCTCGGGAGCTCCTGGCCCGGTGCCACTCACTGGAGGAGCAAGTGGAGCTGCGCGAGGCAGCCCTTGCGTCGATGAAGGTGGCCTCTGGCGACCCAGCAGAGCTCCAGAAGCGTGAGGAGGTGCTGATGCTGGAAGCCGCAGAACGTACACGCAAGTACGAGCGTCTGGAGGTGCCATCCTCCTTGGCTTTGCCCCCTCCACCGCCCTCAGGCGCTCCGAGCAGCAGAGCCCTTGTGGTGAGGGCGATCGGAGAGGCGAACCGTCCCGAGGTGCATCGAGACCACGCGCACCTCGCGAGCCTCCTCCGCGGGCCTTCTCGCGGCATGGGTAATCGTCGCCCAGGGCTTCCCTTTTCTTCCGGAGGGCCTCAAAGTCTACGCGGAAGCGGCCCAAGAGTTGAGCGCAGGGATCAGCCTGCGACGAGGATGAAGCATCAAGACGATCCGCGTCAGGGGCGCCTGCCTGGTGCGCACTGCCAGTCGCCTCGCCAAGAGAAGCGGCTGGAGCCTCAGGGGCCTCAGCCGCAGGCGCTGAGGGCAGCTGCTCGCTGCCCTCAGCCTCAGCGGCACGGGCCCCAAGAGCTGCTCCTTCATGAACATCGTCCGGCGCTATCATTGCCTCCCTGCTCATCATTGCCTCGCAAACAAAGGCAAAGACCGAAAGGAGGGAGATGGATTCAGGACCCAGATGCATCATGTCGATCTGATAGTGGGAAAGCACGGCATTGAAGAAATCAGAAAAGGGGGGAACCAGACCCGCCCACAGGGCGTCAGCGAAATACCGGACCTCGGTGATTGTCCTGTCGATGGAGAAGTGAGATGCGGGCCAGACCGTCGTCCTCCCGCATTCGTTGAAGATAGTGGCCAGAGCTGAGCTGACCTTGCCCAAGCCCTCTCGATTGATTATGATCGACCGGTCGACGATGGGGGCCACCAACGGTGGCGAGCGAGACGGAGGCGTGGGCTTCTTCCCTCTTCCCTTCTTCGTCGGAGCCATGGTGATGGGAAGGGGGGGGAAAGGCTCGAGACTGGGTTGAAAACAGAAGCTGGAGTGCGAGAGGAGGAAGGACAGAGGGCGCTCGAGCAACATAAAGGGGAGCGGCTGTGTACGACTACGAGTCCACCTAGCATGGCCCAAAATAAGGGGGCGTGGGGGAACAGTGCCGCCCACATCCAATCAACGGCCACGCGGCGCCCAAGGCTGCAAGCTGTTAGGGCCCGCGGCGCTTCGCCCTTGCCCTTTCGCCTCCCTGCATGGCCAAGTCCGGGCGCGCCTTGGGCCCGGGGGCTACTGTCGGTGTTCTGGGAACGGGGCTCCCCAGACTTGCCTGCCTGCGGCCTGCGGCGTGGTTCAAAAGGGGGCCCAGCACGGCCCATCTTCATCAACACAGACCCAAGACCCTCGCGAGGGGCCAAGCCTCGCGGGGCGGACGCCACAGAGTTTCCTCAGGCACGGCCTCATCAGGCTGGCTCGCGAAGAGGCGGAGAGATCAAGGCAGGGTACCTCATGAGGTGCCTGTGACACAAGCCATGACGACCAAGGGCGCCAAGCGGACGCCAGCCCGCGCAGTGTCCTCCTTCCCTCTTTGGTGCAAAGGGAGCAAGCGCAGGCGGGAGCATCAAGTAAAAGCACCCATTTCGGTGCAACGAGACCAAGACCAGCCCAACGGCAGGGAAGAGGTCATTGTGGAGCCCAAGCCGGCGTCACCACCAGAGCCTTTGGCAGGCGAGGACCAACTTTAGTCAGGATAAGTGTACCAGATGTCCCCCTTCAAAATGGCCAATTGTTGGCGCCCTTCCCGCTCAATATTTGGGAAGAGGCCCAGGGCCTTTGCCTATAAATAGGACTAGCCACCCCCAGGGTAGAGGCAGAGAAAGAATCAGAGAGAGAAGGGTGACTGAGCTCCTCCTAGCAGTTCATCGCCCCAGCCAAGAATAGACCATCGCGAGGCTGTTCTTCCTTGTATTGCTCATCATCATCAGCCCAAGAGGCAATCCACCACACCACAAACTGGAGTAGGGTATTACACCACATCGGTGGCCCGAACCAGTGTCAGGACCCCGATCCTAAGCCACGTCGATCCAGCGTGTAACACATCATATCACTTTGCGGCCTCACGCACGGTACTCCCACGGGTGCCACCTTACCTGGCCCGGGACCATTTGTGCCTTTTGGCTCGCGTATATGATAGTGTCGCTAGCATCCATATGACAGAGAACCCGGGCCGACATGGCTAGTCGTGAACCCAAAGCGGCGCTAGCCTATGAGGACAGGCATACATGAATCACATCGAGCATGTCGGTCATCAACGTATTTATTCGGACTGTAGCACTGGGCTAACAGGACTCCGGTAATCCGGGCTATAGCAGGCTAGGCAGGACTCCGAATAACAGCGCGTGACATTTCCCCGAAGGGACAGACATAGGAATGAGGTGAAACACATGCCAGCCAGTCAAGTGTTCCAAGCAGTAGTGCTGGGCTAGCAGGACTCCGGTGAACCGGGCTGTAGCGGACTACTATCGCTCAGAAGCACTAGACTTACATTTCCCCATATGAAAGGCTGCTAAGGATAAACAACTAGATAGTCGGATCCCACTCATACCAAGCATTTCAATCATACACACAATATGCCCGATATGAGTAAATACAACATGGCATCACAACAAAACTCTACAACTCAAGTACTTTATTTAGAAGGCTCCGAGGAGCCATACATATCATTCATACAGATAGGGGTCACATGACCCAACACTCAAGTCATACAAACATGCAAGCACATGCGGAAGCAAAGTAGTCTGAGTACAGACACTAGAAAGAAAGAAGGCTTGACAAAGCCTATCTATCTACATCGACCCTTCACAAGTCTTGGATCACCACCTGGGTGATAAGTCACTCGTCAACGTCGAGGTCTACATAGAACCCATCAGAGGGGTTGCTGCAGTCGTCTGAAAAACATGATTAAAGCAACATGAGTACGGAGGTACTCAGCAAGTCTTACAACATGAACCTACTATACATGCACATTCTCAAGAAGGTAGTGGGGTTATTGCAGCAAGCCAGCTTTGACTCTTGGCTAAACTATCCTACGATAGACACCACTTGTAAATCTTTTGTCGCACACGAGTCCACAATCACCAACACAATACACCACCGTGGATCCTCTCTCGCCATCCTACGAGAGGGCCATCCGCGGTACTCACACTTATCTTGAGATTTTTAGTAGTATCCATTTACTTTTCTATGAACTGTATAGGTGACCAAGTAGTCCTTTACCACGGACGCGGCTATTCGAATAGATTTATACCCTGCAGGGGTGTACTTCTTCACACACGCTCTCACCACTTACCGCCGTTTACACGACATGTACTCGGCAACCTTCAACCGGAAGCCCAGCGAGGGTGTCGGCCACGGCCTACCTAAACACTCAAGTCTCTAGTCCAGGTTTATCGCCTATTCGGGTTCCATCCGCAGGGAGTCCGGCCGAGGTTTCCACTAATGGCCCCGAACGATGTGAACAGGGTTCCGAGACACCAAACGGGCACCCGGCTGGCCCGGCCACGTGCCTACCGCAACACAGCCCACCCCGACGGTCAGCGCTGCGTGCGGCCCCCAGCATACTACAAACACCAGAAACTACTTTGCAACTCCTGGACAGAGGACAAGCGTGATCAAGAAGCCGAGAGAGTCAATTAAGGATCCCAAGGTGTGGTAGTAGCTGAACCTTAAATCACACACACAGATCTCAGTTCTTAAGGACGGCCTCAATGAAACAACCCACCATGTACTCCTACATGGCCTCTCATCGATTCCTTTACCAAATCGTGTTCAACACTTCACTCTTGTCACCGACACAACCTTTCACTCCAGTTCATCATCCCGATGAGCCAGACCTGACACAACTCTAAGCATAGCAAGCATAGCATGGTAGGAACACACACACATATATTGGCTCAATCAACTCCTACACATGCTAGTGGGTTTCATCTAGTTACTGTGGCAATGCCAGGTCATGCAAAGGAAGTGGGTTCAACTACCGCAACACACAGCAGTTTGAAACGCGTTGTCTTAATGCAGTAAACAAGAGCAGAAGCGAGAACATGGGTTGGTATCGGAATGATCAATGAGTTGCTTGCCTGATGGAGTAGTGGCGGGATACTGCCCTTCAGTTGGATACTCGGAGATATCCTCAGAGGCAGAACCTACCACGAATGACACATCAGAACACAATCAACACATGACGATATGCAACAATATGATGCATGCTATGACATGGCAATATGATGTGTGTTGGCTTAATGCAAGCTAGATCAGGGTGGAAAGTGCTTAAATGAACCAAAGGTTCAATTGTTAGCTCATTTAACATGTCCAAATTAGTGCATCACCTTGTAATGCCTAAACAGTGGGTTTAACTTGTTCTGACATGCATGAAACAAGTTCCATTAGATAGATTGAATTTTTCTGATCCAATTTCATATATAAATCTTTGCATTTGGAGTTACAGATCATTTTCTATGAATTTTTGAAGTTTGAACTAATTTCTGGATTTTCCTGTATAGAAATAAATCCAGTAATTTAAATTACTGCGTCAGCATGAGGTCAGTGTGACGTCAGGGTCAACGGAGTCGTCCAGGTCAAACTGACCAGTGGGACCCGTATGTCAGTGGATAATTAAACTAGTTTAATTAGTTTAAACTAATCTGGTGATTAACAGAAGGGGGCCCCACCTGTCATTGACTCAACAGAGTCAACCAGGGCCCACCCGTGGTCAAAGTCAAGGTCAACTCGCCGGCGTCTAGGCGCCAGCGAGCCCGACGCGGCGGAGGAAGTGGTTTTGGCTGTTTCGGCCACCAAATGGGGCGTGGAGGGCATCTACGTGGAGCTGGGGATGAACCGCAGCTCTTGGTGGAGTTGGTTGGGGCCGGGGTGGCTGGAGTCAGCGCCGGCGACGACCTAGGCGGCCGCCGGAGTTCGGTCGGAGGCGAAATCGAGCTAGGGGGTGCAGTGAGGTGCGGGGAGTGCACGGTTGGACCCAACGCAGCGTGGTGAGTGCGATGGACACCGAGAGGTGGCCGGAGGATGGCCGGGAGCACGTCGGCGACGAGATCCGCGGCGGTGCGTGCGGGTGATCTTCGTGCGGTCGCTACATGGCTCGGGGGTGAGAGAGGAAGGGTAGGAGGGGTAGCTAGGCTCACGGAGCACTCGTAGAGGCCACCGGCGGGGTCGGGGACGAACTGATGCGGTGACGGCGTTGAAGGGGATCTCCGGCGATGGTGGACTCGGGCGAGGTCGGTGCGGTGGCTTCGGGGCACGCAAGCGCTCGGGGCTCGACTGTTCGACGAAATCGACGACGGCGAAGTGGGTGGACACAGTGGCGCGGCGTGGGGTTGACGGAGAGCACGGCTACGACGTAGGTGCGGCGGCGGTGGCGTCGGCCATGGCGAAGGGAAGCGAGGTAGCGACGAATGGCGTGTCCAGGAGCTCGGGGCGGCGACGTGGAACGTGTCCAGGGCAGCGGGGCGGCGAGGAGGTGAAACAGGGCGGCGGCCAGCTGCGTGGCGCGCGCTGAGCTCGCCGTCGAGCACCTACGTGCCTGCCTGTCCGAGCCAAGCAGCTCGCTGGCGCGACAGCTGGGCTGGGCCGGCAGGTGGGCCGGTTAGGCGCCAGGTAAGCATTTCCATTTTTGTTTCCTTTTTCTATTTTTCTGTGACTTTGTAGACTTATTAAAAATACTAGAACAACTCCAAAAATCACCAAACTGCACCTGGTCCTTAGTTGGAATATTTCCAGCAAGGAACATTTTGGTTTGGAAATATTTGAGCATTTGAAATATTTTATAAATTTTAAATGCCCAGATTCAAATACTTATGCATTAATTCAATGACCTTCTGTTGACCTAGAAATATATGCACCATTTTTGCCAGAGGTTTTAACCCAAGACAAAGAGGGTGAACATTTTAGAAGGGCATTTCAGGTTCATTGAAAATATTTTTAGTAAACCCTAGTTGATTTCAGGAGGGGTGCTGGGGGTTCTGCCTTCCCCATTTCAAATTTCTGTCAGAAGTAAACATGATGCACACTCTAATGCATGAGCTAGCTAGGATGTGACAACTCACCCCCACTCAAAAGAATCTCGTCCTGAGATTTAGGTTCCTCCGGAAAGAAGGTGGGGTACTCGAGTCGAAGACGATCCTCCCTT
This sequence comes from Aegilops umbellulata, assembly GCA_032464435.1. Classification (NCBI taxonomy): domain Eukaryota; kingdom Viridiplantae; phylum Streptophyta; class Magnoliopsida; order Poales; family Poaceae; genus Aegilops; species Aegilops umbellulata. The sequence goes on from CP136056.1 coordinate 130,430,474, forward strand.
TCCCATGTAGCTTCTTGCTCGGAATGGTGTGACCATTGAACTTTGAGGAACTTGATATTGTGGCGTCGAGTGGTACGCTCGACTTGATCAAGGATACGAACGGGGTATTCTCGATAGGTGAGGTTATCTTGGAGATCAAGCGTTACGTGGTCCACTCCACGGATAGGATCCGAGAAGCAACGCCTGAGTTGAGAAACGTGGAAGACATCATGAACTCTGGAGAGATGCGGAGGTAGTTCCAGTTGGTAGGCAACTTCTCCTCATTTGGCAAGAATGCGAAAAGGTCCAATGTAACGAGGAGCCAATTTGCCTTTGATACCGAATCGATGGGTTCCCTTTAAAGGTGTAACCCGAAGGTAAGCCATCTCGCCGACTTCATAAGCCATGGGCTTATGCTTGCGGTCATACTGACTCTTTTGTCGAGATTGGGCGGTTTTCAACTTCTCACGAATAATGCGAACCTGCTCTTCTGCATCCTAGATCATGTCCGGGCCAAAGAGTTGTCTCTCGCCGGTTTCTGACCAGTTAAGAGGCGTTCGACATTTTCGTCCATAGAGAACTTCGAAAGGAGCTTTACCCAAGCTAGCTTGATAACTGTTGTTATAAGCGAACTCGGCGAATGGAAGGCACTTCTCCCAATTCATACCGAAAGAGATGACAGAAGCTCGGAGCATATCCTCCAGAATTTGATTGACTCGTTCTACTTGACCACTTGATTGCGGATGGAAGGCGGTGCTAAAGGAGAGACGAGTCCCCATAGCATTTTGGAAACTTTCCCAAAATCGAGAGGTGAAAAGACTTCCACGGTCTGAATTAATTTCCAATGGAACACCATGGAGAGATACTATTCGAGAGATGTAAAAATCAGCTAGCTGGCTAGCGGTTATACTCTCGCGAACAGGTAAGAAGTGGGCTACTTTGGAAAGACGATCGACAACAACGAAGATAGCATTATTCCCTCTTTTGGTTCTGGGAAACCCGGTAATGAAATCCATACCGATTTTATCCCATTTCCATTCAGGAATCTCCAATGGTTGAAGGGTGCCAGCAGGCCGTTGATGCTCTGCTTTAATGCGACGACAGACGTCGCAATTAGCAATGTATTGAGCGATTTCTCTCTTCATCCTAGTCCACCAAAACCTCTGGCGTAGGTCTTGATACATCTTAGTACTACCGGGATGAATGGTGAGAGGGGATTCATGGGCTTCCTTAAGGATCAATTGTCGTAAATGTTGTTTCTTGGGAACCACCAAGCGGTTCTCGAAGAAGACAACACCTCGTTCATCCATGGAAAAACATTTAGCAACTCCGCTAGCGATGTTTTCCTTGATCCGAGATATTCCTCTATCATACCGCTGAGCGGTTATGATTTGATCCGTAAGGTTAGGTTTCGCCACCAGGGTGGAAAGGAATCCTCGAGGAACAATGTGAATGTTAAGCTTACGAAATTCCTCGTGGAGAAATGGTTGACCTTGTTGTAACATCAGATTGTTACAATAAGATTTACGACTTAGTGCATCAGCCATGACATTGGCTTTGCCTGGGGTGTAAGTTATTCCTAAGTCGTAATCCGAGATCAACTCGACCCAACGTCTTTGCCTGAGATTCAAATCCGGCCGGGTGAAGATATATTTCAAACTTTGGTGATCAGTGTAGATTTCGCAACGATTACCCAGAAGGTAATGTCGCCAGGTTTTGAGTGCATGGACTACTACTGCAAGCTCTAGATCATGTGTGGGATAATTATCCTCATGTGGACGCAACTGTCGAGATGCGTAGGCAATCACATGACGATCTTGCATGAGTATGCAACCTAGTCCTTGTCGCGAGGCGTCGCAGTAGATAACAAAGTCCTTAGAGAAGTCTGGTGGTACCAGTACGGGAGCAGACGTCAGGCGTCTTTTCAGTTCTTGAAAGCTGAACTCGCACTGTGGGGTCCACTCGAACTTTTTATCTTTCTTGAGGAGTTCAGTTAGAGGCTTAGCAACTTTGGAGAAATTCTCGACGAAGCGGCGGCAATAGCTCGCTAAACCAAGAAAACTCCGAACTTGTTTGACCGTTTCAGGTGGAGTCCAGTCAAGGACAGCTTGAACTCGCTCGGGATTGACAGCAATGCCCTTGCCAGAGATTACATGGCCCAGATAGGTCACTTCTGGCAACCAGAATTCACACTTGGAGAATTTGGCATAAAGGCGATGCTCTCGAAGTTTCATCAATACTAACCTTAGATGTTCGGCATGTTCTTCCTCATTCTTGGAGTAGATGAGTATATCATCGAGGTAAACCACGACGAATTTATCCAAATACTCCATGAAGATCGAGTTCATTAACCGAGAGAAGGTGGCTGGAGCATTGGTTAAACCGAAGGACATGACGGTGTACTCGTATTGGCCGTAACGAGTGACGAAGGCCGTTTTGGGAATGTCCCCGTTCTTGATTTTGATTTGATGGTAGCCCAACCTCAAATCCATCTTAGAAAAGACTGAGGATCCTGCGAGCTGATCATACAGGTCGTTGATCCTGGGAAGCGGATACTTGTTCTTGATAGTGACCAAATTGACAGGTCGGTAATCTACAACCATCCGATCCGTTCCATCCTTCTTCTTGACGAAGAGGACGGGGCAAGCCCATGGAGATGAACTAGGACGGATGAAACCCTTTTCCAAGGACTCATCGAGTTGTTTCTTAAGCTCAGCTAGTTCTAGGGGTGCCATCTTATAAGGTCTTCTAGAGATTGGGACGGTTCCTGGAACAAGGTCTATCACGAACTCAACATCTCTGTCAGGTGGAACACCTGGCAGTTCCTCTGGAAAGACATCCAGGAAGTCACGGACTACCGGAATATCTTCGAGGTCTGGAAGGGGATTGGCATTTAGAGAGTAGAGCTGCCGCTCAGACACTCGGGTCAAAACATTGACTGTCTTGCCCGATGGATGGGTAAGTTGAATAGTTCTAGTTGAGCAGTCAATCTTGGCGTAATGGCTGACATCCAGTCCATACCTAAGATGATGTTTATGTCCGAGGACTTGAGAGCTATTAGTGACGCGAGAAAAACCAATCTGTCGACAAGAATTTCATTTCCATGGCTGATTCTAGAGGTTTGCCATCTAGAACCGGGAGTTTGAATTTCCATGGAGGTGGGCATGTCACTAAAGGTAGTGTTGTGCAATCGAGCATAGCTCTCAGAAATAAATGAATGAGATGCTCCAGTATCAAAGAGAACAGTTGCCGGATGGCAATTAACAAGGAGCGTACCGAGAACGACGTTGGGGTCCTCTTGAGTCTCTTCAGCTAAGACATAGTTGACATGGCCACGAGCAGTGGTGGCTGGCTTGGCGACGAGCACCTTTGCTGTTGACTTACCACGGCCAACAGACTTTCCAAACTGGCTGGGGTTGTTCTGGGGACACTCACGGAAGTAGTGACCCGGCTCACCACACTTGAAGCAAGTTATCAAATTGGGGCGTGGAGCAGCATTGGTAGTGGGGCCACCAAAAGTCTTGGGCGGCACATACTGCTGGTTGGGACGAGGCGCCACAAAGGATGGCCTCGGGGTATACCTGGGTGGCATAGCAGATTTTGGGATCCAGACCTGGCGTTTCTCCGATCCAGAACCGGATGAAGATCCATAGTCGCGGGAGTGCTTGCGTGAAGCTTCAAAATCATTCTGCCCTGTCTCGGCACTGATGGCCTTGTTGACTAGCTTCGGAAAGGAGGTGCAATCGTGCAGACGAAGATCACGGCGGAGCTCAGGGCTAAGTCCCTTGCAGAACCTTGCCTGCTTCTTGGCGTCGGTGGATACCTCTTCGGGAGCATAGCGTGCAAGCTTTCCAAACTCGCGACTGTATGCATCCACAGTTAGCCTACCCTGGGTGAAGTTACAGAACTCCTCCCTCTTGCGATCCATGAGACCTTCCGGGATATGATGCTCACGAAAAGCGGCACTGAAATCAGCCCAAGTAGTGAGTTGGCCGACCGGGCGCATAGCTTCATAATTCTCCCACCAAAGGCTGGCAGGGCCTTCGAGGTGATAGGCAGCAAAGGTAACTTTATCATCTTCAGCTACATTAGCAGAACGTAGCTTGTGGGCGATACTGCGGAGCCAGTCATCCGCATCGAGAGGTTCGATGGAATGGTTGAACTTTGGCGGGTACAGCTTGACAAAGTCATTGATGGACACTGGATTGACCCTCTGCTGGCGTGCAGTGTTCTGCTCAATCCGTTCTAGCAAGCGGTTGGTGTCGCGCCTGTTGCGCTCTGCCTCTAGCATCACTTCGGCCAGAGAAGGTGGTTGGGGAAGATTCTCCTCTCTTGCTGCACTAGCCTCTCCCTGCTTCGGAGCAGCAGGGTTGCTGCGAGTGTTGACCATCCTAGGAAAACAAAACAACGATTTAAACCAGGATGGCAAAATCTGGCCAAGGAAGTGCGGAATGTAATGGATAACAAGGAATGCAGAGATGATCATCCGTATGACATGGTAATATAGAAACTGCCATATATATACCAACGGTCATACACATCATACATAGTTTAGTACAAGCTCAAGCTGAAGTACAACTAAGACGAAAGACGTTACATCTCATCGGAGGCATTCCAAGCTCCTATACATTATTTTTCTACACCTCCGGAATTGATACACACTAAGTTATATTCCACAATCACGCAGGACGGTGGACATACAACTATTACCATACTAGTGGATCTACTACTAGCTCAGGCAGCTCCGTAGTAATCCTCATAGAAGTCACCACCCAGATCTGGAAGCGGAACATGGTCATCTGGGAACAGACGGTCCTGAGGAGCTTGCGGACCGTAGGGACTTGGGTGTGGCCTTGGACCAACAGATGGCGGCAGAAGAGGCCCACGAGGAGGAGTGATACCTCCCACCTCACGCCACTCCATGAAGTCCGGCAGACTAGCCCGCACAGGGTACAAGTCCCTCATGTCCATGTAACCGGCTTGCACAGCAGGTGCAAACCTCGTCAAAGTGGCCCAGTGATCAACACGTGCATTGAAAAGCTCCATACGCAAGGCCCGGTTTTCACGGTCCTTGTCTTCCAACATCTCAGTAGTGGTGCGGAGGAGTGAGTCCTCATGGGATGCATCACTGTACATGCCCTGAAGATAACCATGCGCCCCAGGGAGGGATGCTGGCATGTAGCGAAATTCAGTGTTGCTCAACAAGGCAGTTCTAGCTCGAATAATGGTCATCATCGAGTAGGCTGCATCTTGAACGGACATCCCAATAGTGATCCCAAGTCCATAAGAACAGTGGAGTGGTTCCGTGGCTCCGGGATAAGATGGATATATCCTGACCGTGCACAGATATTGGCTTTGATTAAAATCTCTAAACTGCTCCTCGACGGTATATTCAGGATACCATCGGTAACCTGTCTCGACCATCACTCGAACCAACATAGCTGTGTGACCACATATACCAATGCAACGGGTCAGACGAACCACTTGGTTCTGGGGACGGGTGGCCATCTGAAAGCACAAGATAATGCAAAGGCATTAGAATTTTCTGGAAGAAATTAGACATCATAACGGCTGTAAATGCTCAGAAAAAGACTTGAGACATCCACAACAGTTTGCAAAACCACTCAACATCATCATATCAAGGTTCTGGTTCAATTGGCAACATACTAAACTTTAGTAGAACCGAACTAGGTTGGATCCAACAATCCTATAAGTTACTACGGATTTAGTAACACGTGAACCTGATAGAGGGAAGAGAGCCTAGTCCTTAACCCACGTAGAATGAGAAGAGAATGACTCAGAATAGAGGGCATAAGGTAAAGGAGTAAAAGAGCCTTACGTTCCCTCCCACAATCAATTCCCCTAAATATAACTAAAGCATTTCTAGACTCGACATCGACCAGTTTGGCTTAGCGAACCTACAGGCAGTCCGGCTCAGATGCCAACGCTGTCAGGACCCCGATCCTAAGCCACATCGATCCAGCGTGTAACACATCATATCACTTTGCGGCCTCACGCACGGTACTCCCACGGGTGCCACCTTACCTGGCCTGGGACCGTTTGCGCCTTTTGGCTCGCGTATATGATAGTGTCGCTAGCATCCATATGACAGAGAACCCGGGCTGACATGGCTAGTCGTGAACCCAAAGCGGCACTAGCCTATGAGGACAGGCATACTTGAATCACATCGAGCATGTCGGTCATCAACGTATTTATTCGGATTGTAGCACTGGGCTAACAGGACTCCGGTAATCCGGGCTGTAGCAGGCTAGGCAGGACTCCGAATAACAGCGCGTGACATTTCCCCGAAGGGACAGACATAGGAACGAGGTGAAACACATGCCGGCCAGTCAAGTGTTCCAAGCAGTAGTGCTGGGCTAGCAGGACTCCGGTGAACCGGGCTGTAGCGGACTACTATCGCTCAGAAGCACTAGACTTACATTTCCCCATATGAAAGGCTGCTAAGGATAAACAACTAGATAGTCGGATCCCACTCATACCAAGCATTTCAATCATATACACAATATGCCCGATATGAGTAAATACAACATGGCATCACAACAAAACTCTACAACTCAAGTACTTTATTTAGAATGCTCCGAGGAGCCATACATATCATCCATACAGATAGGGGTCACATTTTTAGTAGTATCCATTTACTTTTCTAGGAACTGTATAGGTGACCAAGTAGTCCTTCACCGCGGACGCGGCTATTCGAATAGATTTATACCCTGCAGGGGTGTACTTCTTCACACACGCTCTCACCACTTACCGCCGTTTACACGACATGTACTCGGCAACCTTCAAGCGGAAGCCCAGCGAGGGTGTCGGCCACGGCCTACCTAAACACTCAAGTCTCTAGTCCAGGTTTATCGCCTATTCGGGTTCCATCCGCAGGGAGTCCGGCCGAGGTTTCCACTAACGGCCCCGAACGATGTGAACAGGGTTCCGAGACACCAAACGGGCACCCGGCTGGCCCGGCCACGTGCCTACCGCAACACAGCCCACCCCGACGGTCAGCGCTGCGTGCGGCCCCCAGCATACTACAAACACCAGAAACTACTTTGCAACTCCTGGACAGAGGACAAGCGTGATCAAGAAGCCGAGAGAGTCAATTAAGGATCCCAAGGTGTGGTAGTAGCTGAACCTTAAATCACACACACAGATCTCAGTTCTTAAGGACGGCCTCAATGAAACAACCCACCATGTACTCCTACATGGCCTCTCATCGATTCCTTTACCAAATCGTGTTCAACACTTCACTCTTGTCACCGACACAACCTTTCACTCCAGTTCATCATCCCGATGAGCCAGACCTGACACAACTCTAAGCATAGCAAGCATAGCATGGTAGGAACACACACACATATATTGGCTCAATCAACTCCTACACATGCTAGTGGGTTTCATCTAGTTACTGTGGCAATGACAGGTCATGCAAAGGAAGTGGGTTCAACTACCGCAACACACAGCAGTTTGAAACGCGTTGTCTTAATGCAGTAAACAAGAGCAGAAGCGAGAACATGGGTTGGTATCGGAATGATCAATGAGTTGCTTGCCTGATGGAGTAGTGGCGGGATACTGCCCTTCAGTTGGATACTCGGAGATATCCTCAGAGGCAGAACCTACCACGAATGACACATCGGAACACAATCAACACATGACGATATGCAACAATATGATGCATGCTATGACATGGCAATATGATGTGTGTTGGCTTAATGCAAGCTAGATCAGGGTGGAAAGTGCTTAAATGAACCAAAGGTTCAATTGTTAGCTCATTTAACATGTCCAAATTAGTGCATCACCTTGTAATGCCTAAATAGTGGGTTTAACTTGTTCTGACATGCATGAAACCAGTTCCATTAGATAGATTGAATTTTTTTGATCAAATTTCATACATAAATCTTTGCATTTGGAGTTACTGATCATTTTGTATGAATTTTTGAAGTTTGAACTAATTTCTGGATTTTCCTGTATAGAAATAAATCCAGTAATTTAAATTACTGCGTCAGCATGAGGTCAGTGTGACGTCAGGGTCAACGGAGTCGTCCAGGTCAAACTGACCAGTGGGACCCGTATGTCAGTGGATAATTAAACTAGTTTAAATAGTTTAAACTAATCTTGTGATTAACAGAAGGGGGCCCCACCTGTCATTGACTCAACAGAGTCAACCAGGGCCCACCCGTGGTCAAAGTCAAGGTCAACTCGCCGGCGTCTAGGCGCCGGCAAGCCCGACGCGGCGGAGGAAGTGGTTTTGGCCATTCCGGCCACCAAATAGGGCGCGGAGGGCATCTACGTGGAGCTGGGGATGAACCGCAGCTCTTGGTGGAGTTGGTTGGGGCCGGGGTGGCCGGAGTCGGCGCCGGCGACGACCTAGGCGGCCGCCGGAGTTCGGTCGGAGGCGAACTCGAGCTAGGGGGTGCAGTGAGGTGCGGGGAGTGCACGGTTGGACCCAACGCAGCGTGGTGAGTGCGATGGACACCGAGAGGTGGCCGGAGGATGGCCGGGAGCACGTCGGCGACGAGATCCGCGGCGGTGCGTGCGGGTGATCTTCGTGCGGTGGCTACACGGCTCGGGGGTGAGAGAGGAAGGGTAGGAGGGGTAGCTAGGCTCACGGAGCACTCGTAGAGGCCACCGGCGGGGTCGGGGACGAACTAATGCGGCGACGGCGTTGAAGGGGATCTCCGGCGACGGTGGACTCGGGCGAGGTCGGTGCGGTGGCTTCGGGGCACGTGAGCGCTCGGGGCTCGACTGTTCGACGAAATCGACGACGGCGAAGCGGGTGGACACGGTGGCGCGGCGTGGGATTGACAGAGAGCACGGCTACAGCGTAGGTGCGGCGGCGGTGGCGTCGGCCATGGCGAAGGGAAGCGAGGGAGGCGAGGCAGCGACGAATGGCGTGTCCAGGAGCTCGGGGCGGTGACGTGGAACGCGTCCAGGGCAGCGGGGCGGCGAGGAGGTGAAACAGGGCGGCGGCCAGCTGCGTGGCGCGTGCTGAGCTCGCCGTCGAGCACCTGCGTGCCTGCCTGGCCGAGCCAAGCAGCTCGCTGGCGCGGCAGCTGGGCTGGGCCGGCAGGTGGGCCGGTTAGGCGCCAGGTAAGCATTTCCATTTTTGTTTCCTTTTTCTATTTTTCTGTGACTTTGTAGACTTATTAAAAATACTAGAACAACTCCAAAAATCACCAAACTGCACTTGGTCCTTAGTTGGAATATTTCCAGCAAGGAACATTTTGTTTTGGAAATATTTGAGCATTTGAAATATTTTATAAATTTTAAATGCCCAAATTCAAATACTTATGCATTAATTCAATGACCTTCTGTTGACCTAGAAATATATGCACCATTTTTGCCAGAGGTTTTAACCCAAGACAAAGAGGGTGAACATTTTAGAAGGGCATTTCAGGTTCATTGAAAATATTTTTAGTAAACCCTAGTTGATTTCAGGAGGGGTGCTGGGGGTTCTGCCTTCCCCATTTCAAATTTCTGTCAGAAGTAAACATGATGCACACTCTAATGCATGAGCTAGCTAGGATGTGACAACCAGTATAAACCCTGTGTCTCTTGTGCTGTTCTTTTGATAGCTTAGATCTTAGCAAGGCGGTGGGGTTCAGGTAGGTAGAAGGCGAAATCTCCGCGCGCACCCCAGTGTTCGAACCTCAAGGGTCTTCCGGAACCCGAAATCCGACAACCGCCTGTTGAAGAAACTTATGATCTTAATCCATTACCTATTGAAGAACCTCCTGGTCTTGATATCCCAACACAGGTAGTAAAGGTAAATTCTCTCTATAGATTTGATGAAGGTGATATTCCTCACTATAAGTCTGCTAGACAATGCTTTGACGAGTTTGATAATTTTATTGTCAAATAATTAAATTTCAATGCTTATTTCGGTAGACAATTGAAATACGATTCCGATATGATTAAACACTTGGGTGATTATATGGCTAATATTAGAGGTGAACTCAAACTTGTTAGCAAATATGCTTCTATAGTTACCACTCAAGTAGAAGAAGTACTTAAGGCTCAAAATGATTTGCTCAATGAAATGAATAGTAAGAAAAATGATTATGCTGTTAGAGTGGCTACTAGAACTGGTAGAATGACTCCGGAACCTTTGTATCCTGAAGGCCACCCTAAGAGAATTGAACAAGATTCTCATAGAAATAATACTGATGTACCTAGTTCTTCTAAAAGGAAGAAAAAGAAAAACGATAGGACTTTGCAAACTTCTAGTGAACCTATTGTTGAAACACCTGATAATCCAAATGATATCTCTATGTCTGATGTTGAAACACAATCTGGTAATGAACATGAACCTGGTGAAAATATTCATGATGATGCTCAACCTAGTAATGATAATAATGTAGAAATTGAACCTGCTGTTGATCTTGATAACCCACAATAGAAGAATCAACGTTATGATAAGAGAGACTTTGTTTCTAGGAAACATGGTAAAGAAAGAGAACCATGGGTTCAGAAACCCATGCCTTTCCCTCCCAAACCATCTAAGAAAAAGGATGATGAGGATTTTGAGCACTTTGCTGAAATGATTAGACCTATCTTTTTGCGTATGCGATTGACTGATATGCTCAAAATGAATCCTTATGCTAAATACATGAAAGATATTGTTATTAATAAGAGAAAGATACCGGAAGCTGAAATTTCCACCATGCTTGCTAATTACACTTTTAAGGGTGGAATACCAAAGAAACTTGGAGATCCAGGAGTACCTACTATACCATGATCCATTAAAAGAAACTATGTTAAAACTGCTTTATGTGATCTTGGAGCCGGTGTTAGTGTTATGCCTCTCTCTTTATATCGTAGACTTGACTTGAATAAGTTAACACCTACTGAAATATCTTTGCAAATGGCTGATAAATCAACTGCTATGCCTGTCGGTATTTGTGAGGATGTGTCTGTTGTGGTTGCAAACGTTACTATTTTAATGGACTTTGTTATTCTTGATATTCCCGAGGACGATAGTATGTCTATTATTCTTGGAAGACCTTTTCTGAATACTGCAGGTGCTGTTATTGATTGCAACAAAGGCAATGTCACTTTTCATGTTAATGGTAATGACCATACGGTACACTTTCCGAGCACTACAACAGGAACCCCCCTTCGACAACGCATCAATGCGTTGTCGTATGTCCATATATGTGTTGCTAAGGTCTACACCAACGGATTTGTATGCGTTGCCGTAGGTGGCGTTGGAAGGATCTACAACAACATATATGCTTACGTTGGTAAACGGCGTGTAGAAGCGTTGTTAGGTAGCAACATATAAAGCTATAGCCCAACAACTCTTCATATGCGTTGGTGGCAACCCTGTACAAAAGGATTTTCTAATGGACATTAAAAATAATTGGAACTACTAAATGCTTTGATATATAGCATGAACAATTGATGATATTTTATATATTGCTGTCCATAATTATTAGGTCAATTCCAGTACTGCATAGGAGCCAGAATATAACAAACAGAAAGATATCATATATTATATCGCTATGTTGCATTACAAAAACCATGATCCAAAGATTACAGGAGGTTAAACTATATCTTGTAGTGGCCCAACTCTTGACCTTGCAATCAACTATAATGTTTGAAACATTAATCCTAAAATTAGCATTCTAATTCTCTTGTAGTAGCTCCAATTCTTAACCTTGCAATCAGCATCTGAGCCATGCATCATCATTTTATCTTGGTGACCTACAACAACAACAATATGAGATGAGTAACTTACAGTAGAGAAAATCAGGCCAATAGAGAAGTAAAATTTAAATGAGCACCATAGAAATGTCTGCACACGTTTTGAATATCCATGGCTCATTGAATAAGAATCTGCATAGCAAAACAGACACCTTTGATGAATCATATCTGGCTGTTCATTATGAATAACTATCAGCTTGTATTTACTACTAAAAAATATCCAAACAATATATTATAATAACTACGAGATGAATTCAACAACTAAATAATGACAACCAATAGTATCAACTATTACAAAATGGAACATCTCCATTGTCAAGAGGTCTGCACATTACTCCTGTACTACTCATCTTGGGATGATTCCTTAGTAATTCTTTCTATGGTGTATTAGAAGAAATCTCATTGCCAACAACTTGAAAATCTTTAAATAATCTGCATCATGCAAAACTTCGTAATTACCTAAAAATTACAAAGTCGCAAATTATAATTTCCTGATCCATGAATAAAATTCTCAAAACCCGCAGAAGCAACAACACAAAAAAAGCATCACCATATTCGGGATAATTTGAGTTATCAACTGATGGCTACATGTTCTCTCCAATAAGACATGGCAAGATGCAACCAAACTGAAAGCCTGAACAAAAAGAAAAGTAGATCACCACCCTATCTAATCTAGTGCAGAACACTTTGTATACTATGTTATCTCATAGCTAGGAGATTTCATCTCACTCTAGCCAAATTTAAGCAAACGATGATACATCTAAACTATTTTCGAGAACCAAGGCAATGCCTATGTAATACTGAATGCTTAAACCAAGCGATGTGACACACATAGTGCCCAAATAGCATGCAACATCAAGGGTATTGTTACGTACCGGCTTATTACCCCGCACTTGAAAGTAGCACATGGCTCCATGGACACAACCATGTAGTCATTTCAAAGAAATATTAGGCATACCTGATTTATAGAATGGTCTGGAGTGCGCGTACAATTAGACGTCTAATATCCAATTGTCGGAAGTGGACAATCTAGCTACCAAATATGTAGATAATCACTAAAACAAAAATTGTGAAAAGCATTAGTGTATTATACAACACATTTTCAAAAAAATAATATCACATGTACAATCAAAGGTAGGTGAGCCGTGAGCCAAACACAGATACCATGATTTATTTGTTACAATGCAAGAGGCACAATATCACCCTATTACAAATATCAATGCAATGAGGCATGCACATACTGGTCCACATGTGGTTCAAGTTCAACGAGGAAATAAAAGGAGCTATATAATAAAGAAATAAATTAGAGGTAAGACGAAAACAATTGAAAGAACAAAAACTGAAATATCACATATACCTCATTCTATATCCTTTTGTTATAATTTTAAACAGCGCCTGGAATCAATGAGCTGAGGTAAAGTAATTACATAGGAAAATGAAGAAGCAAAACTGTACGTACAAACTATAATTAATGGCACTTATGAATTGTTCCATGCCCAATTTAAGTTGCTAGCTCCACGTGAATTAGGGTGAGCAGGAGGCAAAACAGGGACGTAAATTTTGTGAGAAATCAATTGCTCGAGGGCAAAACATTAGAAGATTAGCCCACCAATTATGAAAAAGATGGAAGAGAATCGTTGGTTGGCACTTTGAACCTTCATGAGGATAAGATGGGAGGAAGTACACGTTGGTGAGAGGTTTCATGGGCTGGGGGCAAGGACATGATTGCGAAGTTGCTGCCGGTGACGCTAGCTTGGGCGAGCGCTCGTAGAGGCTAGAGGGTCTTCTCCTTGCGTTAAACATTCATGCATAGAAATAAGATGTGGATTGGACAGGAACATAGTGCTGCGAGGCTGCACAGCAAGGCAGATGTGATAGGGATGGGGCGGCCATCTCTCCGGCGGTAGCGACGGCGACGCAGTGGCCATTTGCTTCTTCTCTACGGTTCGTCTCCCTTATCTTGCTTCTTCTCTTCTTAAGTTGTAGGCAAGGGTTAGATTGAGACAGTTCCTGGTCCCTGTTTCCTGCTACATCCTATCTAGTGCTGTATTGTGAAATTCTCCTCACCGATTAATAGTTGCTGTGGGCATGGATTTGGTTTTTCTGTTTTCCAGATTTCTGAAATCGACTTAGTATTGTTCAGAGTTGATTACCACACATACTTGTTAAGTGTATACTTTGCTTATTAGTAACTGTGTAATGCCTTTCCAGTGAAGATTTAAATAGGGAAGCAACAAGCAAATAAGCTTTTGCTTTATTATTAGAATAATCATGGCAAACAAACATGTAGTTGTCTAGTAAAAGCAATGTGATGATGCATTATTGGGATCTAGACGTACACTGATGCTTGAAAATTGTTGATGATAGGAGACCTGCTTGAAATCTCTGTGTTTTGTTATCTGCAATCATGATATAATAATCAATCCCTCTCAAACCTTGTATATAACCAACAATATTTAGATCAAGGGGAATAGTTGATTATAGGGATTCAATACCAAAACGGATCTGAGTGAGATGCAGGAATCCACTCAATCCCTATGTTAATTGGTTCCCTTTGGGGAATAATTCAAACTGAACAAAGCCTTAAGGGATACCAGTAAAGAATTGCAGATGCGGGAGGGACAGAATAAGACCTGTTAAACTGCTGCTGTTTAGGATGACGGGTGCGTCGGTACGTGCTTCATTCCTAGCTGTGCGGACGAACAACGACAACGGTTGCATCTCTGGTCACGCGGAGGAACGACGACTGCAATGCCTTCTCCGACGCAGGAGGATGGGCGGTGGCGACACCTTCCCCGGCGCGGGAGGATGGGCGGCCGCGACGCCTTCCCCGGCGCGGGAGGATGGGAGGCTGCGAAGCCTTCCCCGGCGCAGGAGGATGGGCGGCGATGCAGTCTATTTCACCAGCGAGCGGAGAAAGTGGCGACGGAGGAGGCCGAGGGCGAGGGGGCGGCGGCGGTTGGGAACCCTGGCTGTTGGGTGTCTCACCCGATTTTTTCAGAGAGATGTGTAAAGGAAAAAACGAAGGAATGGATATTTCAGATGTGCGAGAGAGAGGGAGGTGGGGGTACGGGGAGGTTAGCGCTAAGTGGGGAGGGTGGGTTCAACCAAACAACACATTGTGTTAACATCGTTGCAAGACAACTGTTGCTGTAGGTTTTTTTTTGTTGTAGTGGAGGAAACAACCTCAAGTTCATAGTATCAACTATATTGGAAAAATTCCATCGATTATATTTGGAGGTTTTGAATTTCCTCTTCCTACTGTCAAGAAGAAATATGATATTCTTATTATAGGGGATGTGCATATCCCCGTTGAGGTAACATAGTGTTACTCGAAATTTCTCCAGTTCCATGTTATTCGGAATGAGTTTATTAACAAGACCTGATCAACCTTGTTAGTGGATTCTTTTTTATGAGCATGAGATGGATGAAACAAGATGGCACAACCTTCTGTACCCTCTTTCTATTTTCTGTTATTTAGTTGAAATAAAGTAAAAATAGTATTTTTCTGTCTATTTTCTGATTTATCTGTGCAATATAAAAATACCCCGAAAATAGAAGTCCTCCAAATGCCATGCCAATTTAATATGATTTTTTCTGGAATATTTGAGGATTTATGGTACTGAAAACACTACGGGGGAGATGCCACCTGGCCACGAGGGTGGAGGGCGCGCGCTACCCCCTAGGGCGCACCATTGCCTCATGGGCCCACGGTGGCCCTCCTCCACTTATTCCTGCACCCATCCTCTTCTTCTTCCTCCCACAAACACGAATATCTGGCTCAAGCACGTGTTCTAGCTCACTTTGTTGCGATTTTCGATCTCCTTGCTCAAAGCACCCCTCACAAAACAGCTTGGGGAGATTGTTCCTTGGTATGTGACTCCTCCATTGGTCCAATTAGTATTTGCTCTAGTGCTTTATTCATTGAAAATTTGTGCTGCCTAGGTGACCATGTTCTTAAGCTTGCATGTAAAATTTATATGGTTCCAAGTAGTTCTAATGCATGATATATCCTCTAGACACTTGTAGGAGTAGTTGCTATCAATTGTGTTGAGCTTGGTTCACTTTTGTTTGAAGTTACTAAAAATATTAGAATATTTCAGAAAATGATGAAGAGACTTTTGAGGGGCTCATCGAGCCGAAGCTCGAAGGAAAAGCAAAATGAAGAAGCACAGAGGCCCAAATATAATTTGCCTCGTACCGCGGAGGTCCGGCCGTGTGAATAGCCTTCCGATGACTTCTTGAGACAAGCCGGGATTTATGAGGATTTTTATTCATTGGCTGATAATGCTGGCCTCACCGCCTTCCTCCGCGACCAACGTCATCAGTATCTCTTACTCACTAATACTTTTGTGCAAAACTTCTACTATTTTCCTAAGGAATCACCTCCTTCAGTAGAGTTTCATTTATATGATGTTGCTAAGAAAATGCCATTAGCTGAATTTTGCAAGGTTTGCAAAATACCCTTCGAGGGCACTTTAGATGAACCACACCGTAAAGATGTGGAAGAATTTATTGACACCATCACTGTGGGGGAAACCAGGAAGGTTTCCGATGCAAGAATCACTAGCATACATTTTCCTGCTTTACGCTACTTTGCCTTATTTGCTAGTCGTTGCTTGATTGGTCGTGGAAACTGTGGAAACCTTAGTGTGCTTGATATGTTAATTTTGTTCCATGGTTTATACTGCGATAACACTATTAGTATGGGCAGAATTATTGCTAAACGGTTAAGTTTGAACCATACTAAGGGTCCCATCTTTGGAGGTATTTATGCTTCACACCTAGCTGCACATTTTAACATACCTATTAGGCTCTATGAGAAAGAAGAAAAATTGCTGCCCAATGCTTATTTAGATTATAAGAGTATGCTAGCGCATGACTTTATTGTTAAGGGTAGGGAAGGGGAGCTTAAATATAAATTGTACTTTAATAAGCATCACCCTGAGACTATTACTTTGTCTGCTCCTTCTTTGTTTAATTTGTCTGAAGGTCCTTATCTCGTTCCGTGGGCGGCCATTCAAGCCTACCTGAACCCTACACCAGTCCTGGAGCCAGAACCACAATATGAGTCTCCACGACAGTGTGTTTATTCTTGGGATCCGGAGATGGCTGCCAGCCAGTGGCAGTCAGAGTCCTCTTCGTCGCAGTACGACCCCAGCTACACCTACGGGTATCCGCCAGGCCATCCCTGGCAATGAACCAACTTATGCCAAAAGCCTAAGCTTGGGGGAGTACGTATTTCCCATCGACATTACATTTATGTTCGCACACATTCATTGCTAGATGTCGGTGCTCATACTCTTTCACTGTAACATCCATGCTAGTTTATTTTCTTTTTTCTGCTTTCTTCTTGTGTGTTTGTTAAACCTTAAGAAAAACCAAAAAAAATAGTAGTAGTTTACTTTTCTTGCTGTAGTAGTAATAATTAAAAGAAAACCCAAAATATTTCCCGTTCTTCTTTTGCTTGTTGGGAGCTTTCCCGTGTGAATAGTTTTTCTTTCTTTTCTTTTCTTTGGGGGTCGATAGGAGAAGACCATAATTAAATTGTTGGAGTGGCTCTTATTTGCATTATTGTTGATTTAACCAAGAGCCTATATTTCCTTGTCTTCTCCTGTTTATTGAATGCTCGCAGATTCCAGCTTAGTCCAATGCACGTGCACTCTTATTATTATTCACTTCATTCGGTCGTGCAAGTGAACGGCAATTATGATGATATATGATGGACTGACTGAGATGGGAAAAGCTGGTATGAACTCGACCTCTTTTGTTTTTGTAAATATGATGAGTTCATCGTTCTTGATTCAGCTTATTATGAATAAACATGTTTGCAATGACAATTAGATATCATAGTTGCTCGTGCCATGCTTGATTAGCTATGAGTTATAATGGTTTACCTTGCGTGCCAACACGCTATTAAAATGGTTGTGATGTGGTATAATGGGGTGGTATCCTCCTTTGAATGATTTAAGTGACTTGACTTGGCACATGTTCACGCATGTAGTTGAAACAAATCAACATAGCCTTCACGGTATTTATGTTCATGGAGGATTATATCCTACTCATGCTTGAATCGAATGTTTATTAATTTTATTGCATGTTCATGACTGTTGTCGCTCTCTAGTTGGTCGCTTCCCAGTCTTTTGCTAGCCTTCACTTGTACTAAGCGGGAATACTACTTGTGCATCCAATCCCTTAAACCCCAAAGTTATTCCATATTTCCTATATGCGGTATCTACCTGCCGTTCCAAGTAATTATGTATGTGCCAAACTCTAAACCTTCAAATAAACATTCTGTTTTGTACGCTCGAATAGCTCATGTATCAACTAGGGCTGCCCTTATCTTCCATGTTAGGCGGGTTATTCTCAAGAGGAGTGGACACCGCTCCTCACTCACGAGAAAATGGCTGGTCACCGGGATGCCCAGTCCCATGCTTTATGCAAACTAAATCAAAATTAATTGCAAACAAAACTCCCCCTGGGACTGTTGCTAGTTGGAGCCACTCGTTGTTTCGAGCAAGTCATGGATTGATGCTTGTTGGTGGAGGGGGAGTATAAATAAACTTTACCATTCTGTTTGGGAACCACCTATTATGTGTGTAGCATGGAAGATATCGCCATCTCTTAGTTGTTATGCTGACAATGAAAGTATGCCGCTCAAAATATTATTTATCTCTATTTCAAAACCGAGCTCTGGCACCTCTACAAGTCCCTGCTTCCCTCTGCAAAGTCCTATCTATTTAATTTTATGTTGAGTCATCACCCTTCTATTAAAAAGCACTAGCTGGAGAGTACAGCTGTCATTTGCATCCATTACTGTTAATTTATATTGGGTATGACTATGATTGGATCTCTTTTACCATGAATTACAATGTCTAGTCAGTCCTTGATCTTTAAAGGTGCTCTGCATTTATGTTTTGCGGTCTCAGAAAGGGCTAGTGAGATACCATCTTGTTATATCATATTATGATTGTTTTGAGAAAGTGTTGACATCCGAGATTTATTATTATGGCTCGCTAGTTGATTATGCTATTGATATGAGTAAAAATGAGACCTGAGAATTATTGCAAATGTGGTTAGTTATAATCTTTGCTGAAAACTTGAATGCTGGCTTTACATATTTACATCAACAAGAGCAAACAGAGTTTGTAAAAGTTTTTCTTTATCACTTTCAGTTTATCAACTGAATTGCTTGAGGAGAAGCAAAGGTTTAAGCTTGGGGGAGTTGATACGTCTCCATCGTATCTACTTTTCCAAACACTTTTGCCCTTGTTTTGGACTCTAACTTGCATGATTTGAATGGAACTAACCCGGAGTGATGCTGTTTTCAGCAGAATTGCCATGGTGTTATTTATGTGCAGAAACAAAACTTCTCGGAATGACCTGAAACTTCACGGATCATCTTTTCGGAAATAATAAAAAATCGTTGCAAAAGATGTAGGCCAGGGGGCCCACCACCTGTCCATGAGGGTGGGGGCGCCCCCCCTAGGGCGCGCCCCCCTACCTCGTGGGCCCCCTGGAGCTCCTTCGACGCCAACTCCAACTCTATATATTTGCTTTTGGGGAGAAAAAAAATAAAGGAGAAGAAATCATCACGTTTTACGATACGGAGCCACCGCCAAGCCCTAAAACCTCTCGGGAGGGCTGATCTGGAGTCCGTTCAGGCCTCCGGAGAGGGGGATTCATCGCCGTCGTCATCATCAACCATCCTCCATCACCAATTTCATGATGCTCACCGCCGTGCGTGAGTAATTCCATCGTAGGCTTGCTGGACGGTGATGGGTTGGATGAGATCTATCATGTAATCGAGTAAGTTTTGTTAGGGTTTGATCCCTAGTATCTACTATGTTTTGAGATTGATGTTGCTTTGACTTTGCTATGCTTAATGCTTGTCACTAGGGCCCGTGTGCCATGATTTCAGACCTGAACCTATTATGTTTTCATGAATATATGTGTGTTCTTGATCCTATCTTGCAAGTATATAGTCACCTACTATGTGTTATGTTCCGGCAGCCCCGAAGTGACAATAATCGGGACCACTCCCGATGATGACCATAGTTTGAGGAGTTCATGTATTCACTATGTGCTAATGCTTTGTTCCGGTTCTCTATTAAAAGGAGGCCTTAATATCCCTTAGTTTCCATTAGGACCCCGCTGCCACGGGAGGGTAGGACAAAAGATGTCATGCAAGTTCTTTTCCATAAGCATGTAGGACTATATTCGGAATACATGCATACGTTACATTGATGAATTGGAGCTAGTTCTGTGTCACCCTATGTTTTGACCGTTACATGATGAACCGCATCCGGCATAATTATCCATTACTGATCCAATGCCTACGAGATTTCCATATACTGGTTCTCGCTTATTTACTTTTCCGTTTCTACTGGTACAATCACTACAAAATGCCAAAAATATTACTTTTGCTTCTGTTACTTTTATTACCGTTACCACTACTATCATATTACTTTGCTACTAAATAGTTTGCTGCAGATATTAAGTTATCTAGGTGTGGTTGAATTGACAACTCAATTCCTAATACTTGAGAATATTCTTTGGCTCCCCTTGTGTCGAATCAATAAATTTGGGTTGAATACTCCACCCTCAAAAACTGTTGCGATCCCCTATACTTGTGGGTTATCACCCGACCTCAGGGGCTCGGCTGCTCTTGGCGCTCAAGCCCCAGGAAGAGTGCTGGACCAAGGAATTCAAGGAGTACCTGATGCATGGGACGCTGCCAGAGAAGGAAGAAGACGCATAGCGCGTGGCCCGACAGGCCACGACATACTGCATTCAAGACGGCGAGTTGTACAGGAAACGGCCGAACGACGTCACGCTGCGCTACATCTCTAGCGGTCAAGGAAGGGAGCTGCTGATTGACATACACGGCGGGGACTGCGGACATCACTCATCGTCATGGACCCTTGTCAGCAAGGTGTTCCGCAGCTGATTTTATAGGCCCACATCGCTCAACGATGCAGCCGAGCTGGTGAGGTCCTGTGAAACTTGCCAATTCCATGCCAAGCAGATCCACCAGCCTGCTTAGGGCCTCCAAACCATTTCGCTCACGTGGCCATTCGCGGTCTGGGGGCTGGACATCTTGGGCCCATTCCCACGGGCGCCAGGGGGCTACCGCTACCTCTACGTCGCCATCGACAAGTTCACCAAGTGGGAGGAAGTGGAAGCCGTCCGCACCATTCCGGCCGGCTCTGCTGTCAAGTTCATCAAGGGCCTCGTGAGCCGCTTCAGGGTTCCCAACCGCATCATCACAGATAACGGCTCGCAGTTTACTAGTAACCTCTTCAAAACCTACTGTGCTAACCTTGGAACGCAGATTTGCTACACTTCGGTGGCTCACCCCAGGAGCAATGGTCAAGCCAAACGCGCCCACGCTGAGGTCCTGAGGGGCCTCAAGACCAGGACCTTCAAGAAGAAGCTAGAGGCCTGCGGCAGGGGCTGGCACGACGAACTCCAGTCCGTGTTGTGGTCCATTCGTACCCCGGCCACCAAGCCAATGGGCGAGACTCCATTCTTCCTCGTCTATGGAGCTGAAGCAGTCCTCCCTTACGAGGTCAGTCATCGCTCCGCGCGGGTCCTGGCGTTCGACGAAGTGCAGCAGGACGCCACGCGGGGGATGGATCTCGTGCTGGGGGAGGAGCATCGTCGCGAAGCCGCATTGAGGGCGGCAAGGTACCAACAAGCTCTGCGACGGTACCATTGCCGCAACATCCGCTCCAACACGCTCGAGGTAGGCGACCTCGTCCTAAGGCGGGTCCTCTCTAGGGAAGGGTTGCACAAGCTTTCACCCATGTTGGAGGGGCCGTTCCGGGTCGTTCATGTCTCCAGGCCGGGTGCAGCGCGCCTGGAGACGCAGGATGGAACACCCATCCAGAATGCCTAGAACATCCAACACCTCCGGAAATTTTACCCATGAAGCAAGGCCCCGAGCCTGAGAAGCAAGGCCCAGAGCCTGAGAAGAAAGGCCCAGAGCCTGTGAAGAAGGCCTGGTGCCTGTGAAGAATCGCCGCCCGTGACACTCTCACGTAATAATGAGTTGGGGCTGTACACGCCCCGGAGTCTCAGGAGCGCTGGCCTCAGGCCCTGGGGCTCCCTCCCACGCCTAGTGGACAACACTTAGCTCCGCGCTAGTGAGAAGACTTGAAGACTAGATTAGGTGCCGGACGCGGCTTTTCATTTGCTTTCCGAAGTTGGCTCGCTTTTCCTTAGTCAGAGTTGCTCTTGGTGTTTGTTGCTAATTTGGTTCCCCAGCCTTTCACCGTTTCTTTTTTCGGCTCCGATTTTCTTTTACCCTCTCTCTCGCATGTCTCACGAGGGGGGGGGGCTAGGCAGGTGCCCTCGCGAGCATTTTGCTTCTCGTTGCCTTTCGCAGGCGACCCTCGTTCGAGCCTGGAAGCTGGCACACCTCTCCTAAATTCGTGCCCCTCGGGTACCGCGATACAAAGCGCCCAGTCAAGGCTCGGTGGACGACAAGTCTTTGATACACCCCCTAACGATATTTTTGCAGTTTCTGAGCAATGCGGACACGACGCGAGGGAAAGGGCTTTCTAAGTGCGCCAGGTTAAGTTATCTTTGCGCAAAATAACAACACGGCATGAGAACGATTTGCACAATGCATTAACCAAAGAACCACAGTTCGATACACACCCCTCTGGGCCCATACTGGATTTCGTTTTCTGATGTAGGAAAGAAAGAAAAGGCTAAGAGAAAGTAAGTTGCAGCAGTCCGCGGAGGCAAGCCCTTGGCGACGCTCCAAGCCTAGCCAGACCCCACCTCGCGCTTCACGAAGGCGCGACGACGAGATGACCCGCTGCCTCCTTCGAAGCGGGCGCGGCGACGTGGCAGCTGATCGTAGCCACCGCTGCTGGAGCTGTCACCGGAGAAAGAGCCGCCGTAGCTGGAGGAGATGTGGACGCCGCCGAAGGCGGGCTCGCCCTCGTCCTCATCACGGCCGTCACCAAGGCCGAGCACCTCCTCGCCGTCGTTCGCTTCGGGGCAGCACCCGGCGTGGCGACCATCGTCCCCAAACACCCTCACATAGAGGGTCGACACACCGTCATACCTGAAATGAAGGGTGCATCGCCTGCCCAGGCCGCGCGCGCGGGCGAACATCTGCCAGCCACGAGCCAGGGCTATGTTGCCCGCGGCAGAAGTCTCGACCGCGACCCAGGAGGCCCTGCTGCAGTAGTCGTGCGCCTGCAGCCAGAGCCCGTCCAGACCAGAGGTCGGTAGTTCACCAGCGAAGAAGCGCGGAAGTTGGAGCCAGTTGCTGGCCGGGCTCTCCGACCAGACGACGAACTCCGGCGACACCTTAGCAGAATGGAAGGGCAGGCGGGGAGTCCGCGCCACCATCGCGCGGCTCCCCTCGTCGGCTGGACCACCAGGGATGGGACGATCCCCGCCGCGCGCCGCGGCGCCACCTTGACGGTGGGTCACGGCGGGGGTCGCTGCGTGCTTGCGCGGACGACCATGGCCGCGTTTGGGCACCGGGAAGCCAGGGCCCTCGCGAGCGGCCTTCCCTTTCTCGACGGCGGAGAACTTCTTTCGCGGCACCATCGATGGCACTGTCAGCGATGGTGCAAGGAGACGAAGCAAGCAAGCAAGGAGAAGATGGGCAACGGGCCTCCCCATTTATAGCGAGGGAAGGCCAACCGGCGTCTCCCATGATCGCAGGTAATGATGGTTTTCCTTGCATATCGCAGGGACTCGTCAAATCGTGCAGTTGCCTAGGTAGCATGGGGAAGCGAAGACGCCCACGTCCAATCAACTGCCACGCGCCGACCGAGGCCGTAGGCTTTTGGGGCCCGTGGCGCTCCGATCTTGACCCTTGGCTTCGCCGCGAAGCCAAGCCCAAGCGCGTCTTGGGCTCGGGGGCTACTGCCGGCGTTCTGGGAACGGGGGTCCCCAGACTTTTATTGACTATAAACAGTAGGGTAAACACCCCACTTCAACTTTTATTAATAGAAAAAAACAAACAACAGATGTCTGGTGGGCTTGAGATAAGCCCAACAAAAGAAAAAAGAAGAACAGAAAAGAAACTACCCAAAAAAGAAGAAGACTAACCTGCAGCTAAGAAGAAGAAAAGACCAAGGAAAACAAGAGAAACAAAGAGAACTATACATAATTACATAATTATAACCATGAATCCAACCAAGCAGAGTACTGCACTTCATATTTCTTCTTGATCCTGTACTTGAGAAGCTTTAACTCCTGAGTGAATATGTGTTTCCAGCCATCAAATGAAGGAGTTATATTCTCAAAAATCTTGTTGTTTCTTGATATCCAGATTGCCCATGATCCCAATATGATAATCTCCATAAAGAAAGGGTAATTGAGTTTGTCTTTTAGGTCTTGATATGCCTCCAGAACTGACAAGTTAGGTGTTCTTGAAGGGCAGATGAAGTCCCAGCATCTGACAGCAAAAGGACATCCCCAAAAGAGATGGTGCAAAGTTTCTTCCTGCTGACAATTCCTCACTACACAATTGTAGACTTCCAATTCAAAGTTTTTCCTTCTTAAAAGATTCCTTGTGTTTACTCTGTCATGCAACAGCATCCAGAAAAAAACTTTGTGCTTGGGCTAACAGGAACTTTTCCAAAATCCATGAAAAGTGAGGTGGAGTTTGTTTGTGTCCAATTAGCACTTTATAGGCTTTAATTGAGGAATAGAATTCATTTCCCCAGATGTAACTCCAAGTATCCAATGCATCTAAGTATTCTGATTGTCTTAGAGAAATGCACATGTCCTCCATTTGTATGAACTCCTCATATGCTTGTGTAGTAAGAGGCAGATGGAATAAATCTTGCAGATATTCAGTGTTGATCACTTGCTGAACACTTTTCTGTGGATCTCTAACAAAGGAATAAAGGTGATCAAATCTGTGTATTAGAACAAATTGGTGCCACATATCATCCCAGAACAGGGCACTTTTGCCATCTCCCACATTGCATCTTGCTATTGCTTTGAACTGATCAATGAGTGCTAGGTTGGATTTCCACCAAAATGAGCCCACTTTTTGATCCCCTGGAAGTTGTCATTAAGGGGAATGGTTTTGCATGACTATATCTTGGTAAATGCATTTCTATTGATTTCTAGGGTTTACAAAAGTTGCATTGGAAACTTTGCCCAAATGAGCACAAAATAGGTGGAAGGACCTAATTATATGTGCCATTTCACCCTGTGGAGTCTCATGCCAAATGGAGTTCATTTTCTTACAAAATTTGCATCAAACACCTTCTGGTCATTGCAAAATGTCACTGGTTTCACCCCCCTACACTAATCTCCTTGACTCCACATTTTTACCACAGCTGAACCTGATCACCAGCAACCTCCAGTAGCTCCCCCTCTTCCAAAGCTCAATGATTGAGGGGTAAAACCCCCCATTTACCTATCTGGACAGCCCTTATCTCTCTCTCCCTCAACCTCTCTCCTCTCCTAGTGGTTCACCAGGACATCGAAGGCCACCTCCCCTTTGCTTACTCACCACACAAAGATCCAGACACTAGTGGACACGCCCCTGGCACATAAACAATGCCATGGCGTGTAGGGCTCGCGCTCTGGAGCACGCTACAGTGCTCTCCGGCATTGTAGCACGCCCATTCCAAAGCCTCCCATCGACCTTGGGCACCGGAATCATGTCCCCCGAGGCCGCCTCGGCGTCCATGACACGCAACACTGTCGGTCCCTTCCTCCCTCGTCGTCCTTATCCCTCCACGAGCTCACCCGAGCACGTCCATGGACGCTGCCCATGGTACACCGTGGCCTCGCCCATTTTAAGCCACCCTGACCCTCTCTCTCGCCTAGGTTCGGACCTCCTCTCTCTCGTGCACCTCTCAGACACCCCCTGTCGGTGTCAAAACCGGCGGATCTCGGGTAGGGGGTCCTGAACTGTGCGTCAAGGCCGGATGGTAACAGGAGATAAGGGACACGATGTTTTTACCCAGGTTCGGGCCCTCTCGATGGAGGTAAAACCCTACTCCTGCTTGATTAATATTGATGATATGGGTAGTACAAGAGTAGATCCACCACGAGATCAAGGAGGCTAAACCCTAGAAGCTAGCCTATGGTATGAATGTTGTATGATGGAGTTGTCCTACGGACTAGAACCCTCCGGTTTATATAGACACCCGATAGGGTTAGGGTTACACAAAGTCGGTTACAATGGTAGGAGGTCTTGAATATCCGCATCGCCTAGCTTGCCTTCCACGCCAAGGAAAGTCCCTTCCGGACACGGGACGAAGTCTTCAATCTTGTATCTTCATAGTCCAAGAGTCTGGCTGAAGGTATTGTCCGGCTATCCGAACACCCCCTAATCCAGGACTCCCTCAGTAGCCCCTGAACCAGGCTTCAATGACGACGAGTCCGGTGCGCAAGTTGTCTTCGGCATTGCATGGCGGGTTCCTCCTCCAAGTCCTTCATAGAAGATTGTAAACACCAAGAGTAGTGTCCGGCTCTGCAAAATAAGTTTCCACATAGTGCCATAGAGAGAATAATATTAACACCAATCAGATCTGCTGACGTATTCTGCAGTGCGTCATTACACTACGGCCAAGTCCTTTACTCGAACAGTTTTTACTCTTCCACCTCAGCATGTTTCGCGAGGCGGTTTCCTTGGCACGTCTTGTCAAAGCAGAGATCGTGTCCCCCTTTTACGGGATTCTCATCAATACGGACGTGGGTAACCCAACCGCGCCATTTATCACGGCGCCTGGGAGGCAAGCGAATTTTACCAGGCTGGTGGGGATGCATAGCTACATCCACCCATATAAGGGGATAAGGATCCACCTTCTTACCTACGCCTTCTTCCTCCTTTGCCTATCCATTTTCTGCGCACCCGAGCTCCAGCGCCCAAGCCCGCACTTCCCACCTCAACCTTCTCCAGCAATGTCCGGAGCGGGAGGCAGGTGGATGGTCTCCTCCGTCACGGAGGGCCATGTCAAGAAGCTAAGGAAGGCCGGATACTTGTCCAAGGACATCGCGCACCGGCTTCCCGAGGAGGGGCAGCTTCTCCCCACCCCAAGGCCCCATGAGAGGGTAGTTTTCCTTCCCCACTTCCTCCGCGGACTGGGTTTTCCACTCCACCCATTCGTCCGGGGGCTCATGTTCTACTACGGCCTGAATTTCCACGATCTGGCCCCAAACTTCGTCCTCAACATCTCGGCGTTTATCGTCGTGTGCGAGGATTTTCTCCGCGTCTGCCCCCATTTCGGCCTCTGGCTCAAGATCTTCAATGTCAAGCCCAAGGTGGTGCGCGGCAGCCAGGCGGAGTGCGGAGGCGCCATGGCGGGCAAGATGGCCAACGTCCTATGGCTCGAGGGCTCCTTCGTGGAGACCCGAAGGGGGTGGCAATCCGGGTGGTTTTACATCACCGAGCCACGCGATCCAAAATGGGTCGCAACCCCTGAGTTCCGATCCGGACCCCCCCACGCGGCTTATGTCCTGGAAAGAGACGGGCCTGTCGTGGGGCGACGAGAAAGAGGTGACCGGACTTCAAACATGCATCTAGTCCCTAGTGAACAAACTGATCAGGCTTGTCAACGTGGTCCAGGTTATGCTCGTCCGCTGAATCCTCCCGTGTCAACAACGGGACTTTACTCTGTGGGAGTTCAAACCGGCGCAGCACCAAACCATCAACACGCTCTTCGACATGATGTATGAAGACATCTGGAAGGTGCTAACCAAAGGCGCCGAGGCTCCCACATCCGCCTCCGAGGACCGCAGATACAGCTTGCAGCGTCACGCTAGCGAGCAAGCTATTTCTACCCTTCACAGGATGTTTAAGCTCTTTTTCATAGTTTGACTCTATGCGGTATCTAAACTCCCTTACCTTTAACAGGCTTGGCAGGCGATATCCGGACCGATTAACTGTCCAGCTCCCTTGCCCGAAGACCCAGCCCCTGCTCTCTTAGTGAAGCTGCTGGCCCCGGCGCCTTATGTGGTGCCGAACAAGAAGGCCAAGAAGAAGAAGGACACGGGGACTCGAAAGAGTGCCCGCAACGTGGCGGTGTCGGACTCGTCATCTGACGAGTCCGAGACGCTCTCCTCCCGTGAAAACGAGGAGGAAGAAGGAGCCTCTCCCCCTCCAGCGGGGGGAGGAGAAAAAAGGAAGGCCGCCCCAACGGGGGAGGCCGGAGGGTCCAGGAAGAGGAAGACCCCTCCGCCGGACTACTCCCGCAACGCCAACGAGGACGACGAGTAGTGGTCGGACAGGGCCAAGCGTCCGGCGAAATCGTAAGTATTCGGATACCAGTGTGACTCATGGTATTCCTTGGTCGTTCAGCTTTCCCTGTTGCCGAACATAATTGTGCAGCCCGTCCCGGGCCGAACTCGACGATTCGTCAAGCGGCTCCCTGGATTCGTCGGACGTGAACTCAGTTCCGCCCGCTGTCTCCCCCCGCACTGCCGACGATGCCGAAGTGGCGTCGCAACGAGCTCTGGGGCAGGAGGAGGTGGTCCTGGAGGAGCCTAAAGGCGACCTCCCGGACCCCAGAAGTAAAGGGGACAAGACCCCCCAGGGCTCCGAGTCCGGCTTTGTGCTGGATACCACGCGGAATCTTCAACAGTTCCGGACCGCGGTAGGCGAACTCCTTCCAAGAGGAGCAAGCCTTCTGAGCCGGCAGTCTCCGTCCAACCAGAGGTGCCGGACAATCTCCTGGAGGTGCTTGACGGCGCCTCCATCGACGAGGAGCATCGTACTATTATGAGTACGGTGATCCGGAAGGTTCAGTCTGCCAAGAGCGGACTGAACGAAGCTTGCGCTAGCCTTCTAACAGGCTTTGAGGTAACTAAAAAATATGCAAGAATGTAACCGCATAGACAGTAGCCCCTGATGCTCTGTTCGGCGTTCGGAAAGAAAAGCCGAATAGAGGATCTATTAAATTTCGCAGGAGTCTAACAAAAAGGAGTCAAAATATGCGTATGCAGGCTTCGCTGCTAGCCACTGTCACGCTGACTGCGGAAGTGGATGCCCTGAAACAGGGCCTCGCGCAGACCGAGCAAGAGCTTGGCCTTGCCAAGCGGCAGCTTGAGGAGAAAGAAGGTAAGAAATACCTTACAGAAGAAATGCCTATAAAAAGACGTGATTGCAAAAATTAACAGGATTGTACGGCCTATTGTAGGGGCCATGACTGAGGTGACAACCCTCAAGCAGACGCTGTCTGAGGCCGAAAAGAAAACGGCCACGGAGCGCACCGAGCGAGAGAAACTTGAGGCCCAGGTCGGCGAGGTGCGGCAGGAGCTTCAGACTCTTATGAAAAAACATAAGAGTTTGGAGCTTGAGTCAAAAACACAAGCGTCCGAGCTCACGACGGCCTCTGAGGCTGCCAAGTCCGCCAAGGCTGAAGCCCAAAAGGCCCTCCAAGAGTTGGAGGAGATGAAAAAGATAGCAGCGGGTAAGGCATTCTTTATGCAAAGCAGAAATATAAAAGTAAACTACTTGTTACTTACCCGAATCCGGAGCTCTCCAGGTGCATTCGCAGATCTTCCCCGCGGCGTATCCGACGCCGCCACATTCTACCGAGCTGAATAGGGCAGCTCGACGGAGAAGGTGTTCTGGTCTCAGTATGCTGAGGCCAGACACCCTATGCCCTTGAGCGACCAGCTGAAATAGCTGGTGGAGCTCCACAAGGCGGCCGAACAGGCCATGAAGGGCTTCGTAGTTTGGCTGTGGCCCGGAGAGGCCCTGCCTGGGAGCTACTTCGGGCTGGTGTGATGGCTGGTGGAGGCCTGTCCAAGGCTTGATGTCATCAAGCGCTCCGTCTGCATCGAAGGTGCCCGTAGGGCCCTTGCCCGTTCAAAGGTGAACTGGGGTAAGCTAGACGGTGAGAAGCTTGTGAGGGACGGGCCTCCGCCGGGGAAGGAGCATCGCAAGCCCGAGAACTACTATAAGGATGTTCTTGCGGGTGCCCGCCTTGTGGCGGATGAATGTACCAAGGATGTAATTTTTGAAGGAACTCGCTCGTGTTTATCCTGTGCGCTGAAAACTTGTTCATATGCGCTAAGCAATGCTTGTTGAGTTTAAAATATTATTTTCTGTGCGGCCGTTTATCAAAAAATTGAGAGATGGCGAGTCGTCGGCTTCCGCCCCCATGCCAATAGTGATGGGGTGTTCGGGATAAACCTGAGCGCTCTTTTTCCCATATTTGGGTCCTTCGAGGGAGGCGGTCAGCACAACGAACCAGGCAATCGGACTATAATGCTTGAACACTCTCACTTAGCCATAGAACTTTATAATTTTAAATTTCGGTGAAGCCACTAGTTCGGAAGGCCATGTTCGGGGCGCTATCACGCCTTGGCCGGACAGAGCCGGCTCCTCGCTCGAAGCGGCATAAGTCTTTAGGGACTCGAAAAACCTCTCGAACAGCGACCGGTCTCGCGCCTCATCATGACAGTCAGTTTTAGCTTTCTCCACTGAGGTGCTTAACCCAGCTCAACCGGGGCACAATCGCAGTGGTTCTCCTAGTGCTACCTTAGCCGATATAGAGGAACGTAAGGCACCAAAACATAGGAGCCGGGCAAACCCAACTATTGACCCAAATCATGAGTCGGAGCTGATGCATATAGTGCTATAAGTTCGGGGTGCCACACTTATGAAGTGTTTGGTCTTCTTACGCCATATTAAGGGGTACTGAAGCCCCTGGCGTATTTGTCGTACCACAGTGTATGGGTGCCGCATGTCATTGATGAACATATATATAAAAAACGGGATAATGCAGAAAAACAGACAAAAAGCTATGCATTGTTTATGAAGATGCTGCTATCAAAGCGGGACGATACAAATAGTGCAATAAGCAAAAGATACTGGACTATTTAACATGTCCTGGGCGGGGGCAGGCCGTGGAATTGTATTTAAAACAGGTATACTGCTCGTAAAAGAGACCACCTGGGAGTTCCATAGTGCGGCATGGCTTGTCTGCTTCCCCGGTTCTTGCATCGTTCGTGCGGCAGTTGAATTGCCGAACAGGTCGTCCGAAGTGTGGAGTCCTGAAAGTAAGAAAAAGGAATTCGGCAGCCCCTAGTACGTTTTAGGCCGTATTTTGGGCTTGCCATTATTGTGCCCCTTCCCCTGCGCCCACTGTATTTCGAGAGCGTAGTTATGTATGCGAAGCACTAGTTTTGCTATGTTGTGAGGGCTGGGGTTGGGGCCGCATTGCTACGCCTGCTCCGAACGTGCCAGGCGGTCTTGTTGTAGGTTACTCTGGGCGCTCTTGGCGGTGTCTGGCTTTTTAACGGCCGGACTGGAGAATTGCCTGAGAAGGCTGCTTTGTACTTCCGCTGCGAGAGCCGCCGTGTACTCCCCCGTACGGAGAGAGCGTTCGGTGTTTCCGTTGACCGTAATTACTCCTCGAGGGCCTGGCATCTTGAGCTTGAGATACGCGTAGTGCGGCACCACATTGAACTTTGCAAATGCGGTTCGCCCGAGCAGGGCATGATAGCCACTGTGAAACGGGACTATATCGAAGATTAACTCTTCGCTTCAGAAGTTATCCGGAGATCCGAAGACCACTTCAAGTGTTACTGAGCATGTACAGTTGGCCTCTACACCTGGTATAACGCCTTTAAAGGTCGTTTTTGTGTGCTTAATCCTCGAGGGATCTATGCCCAATTTCCGCACTGTATCATGATAAAGCAGGTTCAGGCTACTTCCGTCGTCCATGAGGACTCTTGTGAGATGAAATCCGTTGATGACTGGGTCGCGAACCAATGCGGCTAAACCAGCGTGACGGATGCTAGTGGGGTGGTCCCTTCGACCAAAAGTGATCGGGCAGGAGGACCATGGGTTGAACTTTGGGGCGACTGGCTCCATCGCGTATATGTCCCGTAGCGCACGCTTCCATTCCTTCTTGGGAATGTGGGTTGCGTATATCATGTTCACCGTCCGCACTTGTGTGGGAGAACCCTCCTGTCCACTATTGTTCGGCGGCTTGGGCTCCTCCTCATCACCGCTATGCAGCCCCTTGTGTTTGCTTTCGGCTCTTAGCTTGCCTGCCTGCTTGAACACCCAACAATCCCTGTTGGTGTGATTGGCTAGCCTTTCGGGGGTGCCATGTATCTGGCACACGCGGTCGAGTATTCGGTCCAAACTGGACGGGCCCTGAGTATTCTTTTTGAATGGCTTTTTCCGCTGACCGGATCTATAGCCTCTGAATCTAGCATTTACTGCCGTATCCTCGTTGCTGTCGCTGTTAACATGACGCTTTTGTTTGTTCCGGTGTGTCCTGCCACTTTTATCCTTGGTATCCGAACTACCAGGGTTCTTTGATAAGTTGTTACTGCGAGCTAGCCAGCTGTCTTCTCCCGCGCAAAAGCGGGTCATGAGTGTCATGAGGGCTGCCATAGATTTCGCCTTTTCCTGTCCCAGGTGCCGGGCAAGCCATTCGTCGCGGATATTATTCTTGAAGGCTGCTAGGGCTTCAGCGTCCGGACAGTCGACTATCTGGTTTTTCTTTGTTAGGAACCGTGTCCAGAATTGCCTGGCCGATTCCTCTGGCTGCTGGATTATGTGGCTTAGGTCATCGGCATCCGGTGGTCGCACATAAGTGCCCTGGAAGTTGTCGAGGAATGCGGCTTCCAGGTCCTCCCAAGAACCGATTGAGTCTGCTGGCAAGCTGTTGAGCCAATGTCGGGCCGGTCCCTTGAGCTTGAGTGGGAGGTATTTGATGGTGTGTAGATCATCACCACGGGCCATGTGGATATGAAGGAGATAATCCTCGATCCAGACCGTGGGATCTGTTGTGCCATCGTATGATTCGATGTTTACGGGTTTAAAGCCCTCTGGGATTTTATGATCCATTACTTCATCTGTGAAGCATAGTGGGTGTGCGGCGCCTCTATACTGGGCTATATCACGACGCAGCTCAGAAGAGCTATGTCTGTTGTGTTCGGCCCGGCCGGATTTGTTGTATCCGGAAAGAATATCTCCGTCACGTGCCGTAGGGCGCCTACGCGATTTGTAGATCGTTCTTGTTTGTCTTGCCTTATCCTCCAGTACGTCTCGCAGGTCTGGCATGTTTTCCCGTGCCTTAGTTGAACGACATCGGGGCATGGCTTGAGTGGAGGGTCGAGAGGCCTCTCTGTCGTGGCCGCGTGGTGGCCGGTCGGCCATGTCGTGCATTGGTGATGTGGGTGCTTCCTCCTTTGATCGGGGTAGCGGCCTGCGCTTTGGGTAGTGCTTGGAGGGGCGTTCGAGTTCATACTCTTTGGCCGCAAGGACTTCAGTCCATCCGTCAGCTAGCAGATCTTGATCAACTCTAAGCTGTTGCTGCTTTTTCTTGAGGCTGTTTGCCATGGCTAAAAGCCTGCGTTTGAAACGCTCTTGTTTGGCGGGTTCTGATGGCACGACGAATTCATCGTCGTCGAGGCTTGCCTCATCTTCGGAGGGAGGTATGTAGTTATCATCCTCGACTTCTCGGTCTGCCGCTCTCTCATGAGGGCTGGCTTCTTCATCTTCCTGTGCCGAATCCTTCTGCAGGGGGTGTTCTTCGGCGCTATCCGGGGTAGTATTATCTCCCGTGCCGGAATCACCGTTTTTGCTTTGGCGGGATTTAGAGCGGCGCCGCAGACGCCGGCGCTTTGGCTGTTTCTTGCAGGTATCATCATCCGTTGTTCCATCGCCATCTCCATCTTTTGGAGTGTCCACCATATATATATCATATGACGAGGTGGCCTTCCAGCGCCCTACAGGTGCTGGTTGCTGTTCGTCTCCTGCATCGCCGTCCATACCGTCGATGTCTTCGGAGTCGAAGTCAAGCATGTCGGTTAAATCGTCGACAGCGGCTACAAAGTGGGTGGTGGGTGGGCTTTGAATTTCTTCATCGTCCGTATCCCATCCTTGCTGACCGTAGTTCGGCCAGGTCTCTCCTGATAAAGAGAGAGACTTGAGGGAATTCAGGATGTCGCCAAAAGGCGAGTGCTGAAAGATGTCCGCGGCGCCGAACTCCATGATCGGCGCCCAATCGGATTCGATCGGCAGGGGCGTGGGGGTTCGGAGTCCGGAAAGGAGTCCGGATCCTCAAAGTCACGGGTCCTGCAGAGTGCGGGGCTGGCGTTCGGCTCGATCGCCTTTGAGATCGCAGCCCCCGAGGTGACGTCCAACCGATCATCCTCGATCGACGCAACTGGCTCCGAATTGAGGGTCAGAGCCGGTGCGCTTGCGGCCTCCAGGGTATTGTCCGGCGGCAGAGCTAGATCATGCCCCGTGAGACAGTGCGGCGCGCTTGGATGTGGCTCGAATCCGTCGAAGATCAAATCTCCGCGGATATCTGCCGTGTAGTTTAGGCTTCCAGACCTGACCTGATGGCCAGGGGCATAGCTTTCGACCTGCTCCAGATGGCCAAGCGAATTGGCCCGCAGTGCGAAGCCGCCGAAGACGAAGATCTGTCTGGGGAGAAATGTCTCACCCTGGACCGCATCGTTGTTGATGATCAAGGGAGCCATCGAGCCCAAAAAGGACGACACAGAGGAACTCTCAATGAAAGCACCAATGTCGGTGTCAAAACCGGCGGATCTCGGGTAGGGGGTCCCGAACTGTGCGTCAAGGCCGGATGGTAACAGGAGACAAGGGACAAGATGTTTTTACCCAGGTTTGGGCCCTCTCGGTGGAGGTAAAACCCTACTCTTGCTTGATTAATATTGATGATATGGGTAGTACAAGAGTAGATCCACCACGAGATCAAGGAGGCTAAACCCTAGAAGCTAGCCTATGGTATGAATGTTGTATGATTGAGTTGTCCTACGGACTAGAACCCTCCGGTTTATATAGACACCGGATATGGTTAGGGTTACACAAAGTCGGTTACAATGGTAGGAGATCTTGAATATCCGCATCGCCTAGCTTGCCTTCCACGCCAAGAAAAGATCCTTCCGGACACGGGACGAAGTCTTCAATCTTGTATCTTCATAGTCCAGGAGTCCGGCTGAATGTGTTGTCCGGGTATCCGAACACCCCTAATCCAGGACTCCCTTACGCCCTCTCTCCCCCACGTGCTCTCCTACCCCCTCCAAGGCCGGGTCGCCGCCGCCGTGCCCCCGGACCAACCCAGGCCCCCATTGCTTCCCTGCTCCCACTGAACGCTCGAGAGGACACCCATGGCACCAAGGAGCCTCCCCCGTGCACCAGGCCCTCCTCCCCGTGCTTGCCCTGCCCTGCCCAAATCTTGCCTGAGCACCGTCCGCCGTGGCCATGGCCCCACTCGCCTTCGTCCTTCGATGGACGTGCTGACAGGGGGAGCGGGCGCGGCGCAGTCCCCCGAGCTCGCCGATGCGCCGGGCACCTGCAGCAGCGCCCCCTTTGTTCCTGTGGCACGGGAAGCCGCACGAGAAATAAGAAGGCCGGCCGATGGACCGGCGACCCCACCGGTCAGCATCTGTCGACGTGTCCAGCCGGACCCGCTTAGGTTAAGTGGAGGCAGGATCCGTGGAACCCGCCTTCCCGGCAGGGAAGCGTACCCCCGTAATACGCCGTCGGCGTGGCCCTCCTTAGCCGCATGGCCTTGCAGCTGGGCAGGCCCAGTGCGCTATGGCGCTATGCTACGCTCACTATGCGGTATA
Source organism: Aegilops umbellulata (assembly GCA_032464435.1). Lineage (NCBI taxonomy): Eukaryota > Viridiplantae > Streptophyta > Magnoliopsida > Poales > Poaceae > Aegilops > Aegilops umbellulata. The sequence goes on from CP136056.1 coordinate 130,465,733, forward strand.
GGTATAAACCCCCTTCCTTTGTATTTTTCTTTTTCCAGAAACTTGTAAAATCTCCCAAATATTCATATTACCTCCAAATTTGATGAATCAAATTTCTAGTGACTCTATAAATCTTGCTCTACCTCATAGAGGAACTTGCACAGTTTTTCAGAGAACTTTCCTTCAAACTTATTTAGTAAATTCCTATTTTCTTAATTCTATGACAAACTTTAGAAAATCACAGAGGGCTCAAATTTAATCCAAATTCCATGATTCAAATTTCCAGATACATCTAAGTTCATAACATAGGTTATGAACATTTTCTTAATACTTTTTGTGCCACAAAAAATAATGAGCCATTTCTTCATGTTTGTCAACTTTGAAAATCCCTAGGGAAATCATTTCAACTCCAAATCCAGTGAAACCAACTTCTAAATACTTCTAAAATCATGCCTTGTTTAATGGGTACCTTTACTCATTTTTATAAAAAGGCATTCTGTAGACAACTTGTAGATCCATTAAATCCCTTATATCCTTCATATTGAAATGTTCCAAAATATCCACTTATCCAATTCCATTGTAATCACTTTGGTCATTCCTCATACGACCAGAGGTATCCTAGAAAAGTCAACTTCATATTTTTAGAGCACATTTATTTTTGCCTTTTTGTGTTGCTTATTGTGATTGTTTCCGATGTTAGTTGACGAAGTAGACGGAGTACTTGGAGAAGGACCAGAAGATTTCAAGACTCTGATGAAACAGGCAAGCGTCCCTTTGACCATGATGAACCATTTTGCAACATAATAGCATTTTTGTTGCTTCACTGAGTGCTTGATATACCTTGAATGACAACCTTGCTAGGCTTGCCTCCGTTGCATACTCCATTCATACTACATTGTTCATGACTCTACCTTTCTTAGAGTTGTGTTGGAGGGATGTAGAAATATGCTATAGTAAATGGCTACGCAAAGTGGGTCAGGGTTATGCATGGAAAGAAAACAAGTGTGGTTTGACATACTTGCAAACGACCCAGTGGGTGCCACTAATGCCCCTGGGAGATGATGATGAACTAGGTCACTACTTGGTGGAGAAGTAGTGTACCAAGGCTTGATAAAAGTGATGTTTATAGAGACGGATTAGATTTAAGATTTGTCGACTGTCCCAACCAAACATGGGCAACCACTCTACCCTTAAATGGAAAAGGGCATTATTGATTACCTAGGCCGATACTAGCTTGGATCCTGCATTACTAGTGACGGGAGAGTCGTTGTCGTGCTCTCTCGGGATGGGGTCGTGCCAGGTAGGGCGGCCAAGAACATTTTTATGGGGCACTGGACACACCGTTGGTACCCGTGCCAGTGGTATGTGATGAATATGGGAGCGAGGCTCCACAATTTTAAGTTGTGAAATGCTGGGCACGGCGATTACTACCAATCGAGTGGACTCTATTAGTGTCATCTTGGGAAAGATAGTGATCGGGTGCTTACCCCGGGTACTTGAGGTACCACGGGTCATGGATGACACGGAAGTTCCCCGAATCTTGTGGGTAAAGTGTGCAACCTCTGCAGAGTGTAAAACTATTAGAATAGCCGTGTCCACGGTCAAGGACAGTTGGGTGCTGCTGCTTAGACTATGTCCATATGTTTCTGGAAAACAACACGGTTTGGTAAATCTGTTGACGTGATTCATGGGGAAGTCACGATGAGCTTGAGCATGAGTTGTTCATAACTCTTTCTCGATGTTGATGTCTGTAACCTCCTGATACTTGTTCCAGACGCATTCATATCCTTGATAAATGTTGATCATACTTGCATGAGAAAAAATAGCTTTCCGCAAAACTGCCAATTTAGCAGTATAATCTTGCATAATTATTCTGTTATCACTCTTGGGTTGCTTGAGTGTACATTCAAAGTACTCATTGGCTTGCCACTGGTTATTTCATTGGCCAGGCATGAAAGAACATGATATAATGAAGAGTACCTTGGTGACAAACTTGCGAGCTAGGACGCTTCCTAGTCAAAATGCCTGTAGGGTTAAGGCAGATGGCATGGGTCCAAGTTATGGACGAAGATTTCCACTATGAAGTTATACTCAAGACTCGACCATAATGGTCATGATTTATGTAAGACGGTATGTATGGATGTAAGACTGTTGTTATTCGGCTTCTGTGTGTTCAGTGAGCATTGATCTCTGGGATCACTGTACATGTGCATTCCGTGATCACGACTTATGAGTCGGGGTCCCAACACCGATATTCCTCTGAGAGATACAGTGCCTCTGGAAGCAATTCAGTTGGATAGTGATTCGACATATGAGGATAAACTTGTCAGGATTCTCGAGTTTGCCAGCCGAGTTACTCGCAGCAAGGTTATCAAGTTTTACAAAGTTCAGTGGAGCCACCACACCGAGGATGAAGCCACCCGTGAACGAGAGGATGATCTACGCAAAGACAACCCACACCTATTTTCTAGCCAACCCTAATCTCGAGGACGAGATTCATGTTAAGAGGGGTAGGTTTGTAACATCCCAAATTTTCAATTTGGAATGTTATACATAGGTCATTCATGCATATCATATTTTATTGCATTTTCGTTTTGCGATCCTCGAAATTCTAAGCATCTCAAGGACCCATGGAGAGAGTTGGGGTTTTCATGATCTTCATATTTGAATTTTATTAAATATTGAAACAAGGATCATTTTGGTTTTATTTAATTTTTCTCTTCGAAAATATTTTTGAAATAAAATACATGAGAGGAGATAATATGACTTCTCCAAAAATAAATAAAATATTGGAGGAAAAATATTAAAATCAAATAAGTAAATTTTATTTGGATTTTATTGCGATTTTATTTGAATTATAAAAAATATGCGTTTTTCAAAAGTGCATTTTAGGGCCAAGAAAATGTTCATCTTGTTCTAAATATTCCATTTAGACGGTGAAATTTGTTTTGGTATTTTTAGATTTTTATTATTTATTTCTAGGATTTTTCTTGTGAAATTTGTTTTTTTAAGTCAACCGACCTACCGGGCCGTGGGCGACCCCCTGCCCCGCAGCCCACCCCGCCAGCCCACCGCCGCCGCAGCCCACCCCGCCGCCAAACCCTAGTCGCCGCCGCCTCGAGCTGCGCGCCGCGCCGCCGCCGCCAGCCGCCGGAGTTAGCCGCCGCCGTTTTTTTGCCGGTTTTTTCGGTAAACCCTAGATCTAGATCCTTTTTTTTAATTTCCGGTTTAATTCATTAGATCGGTTTTCCGTCGGTTTAATTATTTAGCGGGCGTTCGTCCGTACGTTTGTTTTAACGAACGATGTTCATCTGTCAGTCACAGACAGCGAATGTTCGTTCGTTAGCCTGTTCGTCAGTTTTTCTTTTTCAGGGTTTTTCCGCAATTATTTTCGATCGCGATTTCTGCCCTAATTTTCGATCTAGTATAACTTTTCGCTCGTTTATCCAAATCAGGTGAAACAAACGCCTAGATCTTTGTCTCGAAACCCTCTTTATGTTTAACCAACTTGAACAAGATTTTGGTAGTGTAAAATTTGACTTTAGTCCAGATTAGTAAACGGATCTTGTTTCTCTCGTAGTATGAATTTTGTTGCTCCGTTTGATTTGATTCTTTTTGCAAACCGGAGTTCTTCAGTTGAACTTTCTAGTTAGATCTTATTATTTGAGTTTTACCCATGCATCTTTGCTTGATTGCTTACGTATGCTCTTGTTTGTTTGCGATAGAATTTCCGTAGTGCGAAGCGTGCTACTACGAGTCACTAGGTTTTGCGGATCGTCAGCAAGGCAAGTAACACATTGATCATACCCCTTTATTACCCAGTTTTTATGCATTAGTTTCAACCCTCACACATTGCATGACTAGGATCTCTTAACATGTGGGTTTGGGATGTAGATGATGAGGTAGAACCCATTACCTGTTTATTATCAAACCCCTGGGAGTTACTTCTACGTTATGCTTATATTTCTATGCTATGCTCGTAGACGTGGATTGGGTTTGAGTGAATTCATGACAGATGTGAGTTGTTAATTAATGGTTCAACTTAAGGTGGCAACTTTAATACACATCTGGGTGGATTGCTTGTGGGCACCTGGAGAATTCAGTGTTGTCCTAGGATATCCTGGAGTACCGGTGTGATCATCCTACGGTCCGCCACCCAGGCTCAAAGGGATCATAAGATTATTCATGCTAGAAACGTCTGTGTGCAGCCACAAGCCATAATGGGCTCTGGCATAGTTGAGTATGTTGCGTGACCTCTTTCAGTGGTGGGCTAGCAGATGTAGAGGGAAAGTAGGTGTAACTGTCCACCCAGAGTAAAGATTTAATGCTTCTGAAAGACTGTGTCTCGGTCATCCGTTTCTCAAACATCATGTAGTGCGAGAAATCCAATGGAGGAGACCGAGTCTTGTGGGGAAAAGTGCGCAAACCTCTGCAGAGTGTATAAACTAATCACGGTTAGCCGTGTCCCCGGTTATGGACATCTTGAGTATCTGGTACTTGAATTATTGATTTGATCTCATCACTCTAAATTAATTTGTTGGGTTGTTAATGAATACTTTAATTTGGATTGAGTTGGAGGAACCTTCTCAATGATGTTTCAACCACCATGATAGTTAAATAAAATCTATTCCTTTGTTGTAGCGGAAAATTGGCTTTTCGCCAAAAAAAATATAACCATAGAGCCTCCACCAGCCATATTGCATGTAGTGATAGCATTTATCTGTTCATTGCTCTACTGTGTTATATTGCCAGCATATTCCATGTGCTGGCCCGTTTTCGGGCTGCAACATATCATGTTGCAGACTTTTCAGACGACGAGTAAGGTGCCATAGGTCGTTTGTCATGCACTCAGCTATGCCGTTGGAGTTAATGGACTCACTTTATCTTCCAAGCCTTCCGCTGTTATCTTATTTAGATGGCCTTAAGACATATTTATTGTAATAAGTTCTCTTTTGAGACATTCGATGTAATAAGTGTATGATTGCTACTCTGTTATAAATCCAATTAAGTATTGTGTGTGTCAGCATTACCGATCCAGGGATGACACTGAAGCACAGAGACTTGACCGTCTGAGGTCGGGTCGCTACACCTGCTGGTCTTGGTCTCGTTGCACCGATATGGAAAACTTTGCCTGATGCCTCGGGACTCCTCGCCTGCGCTTGCCCCTTTAGCACCAAATAGGAAACAAGGACACTGCACGTGCTGGCGCCCACCTGGTGCAGTCGTCATGGCTTGCATCACATGAACTTCGCGAGGTGTCCCTTGCCTTGATCTCTCCGTCCCTCGCGAGCCAGCCTAGTGAGGTCGCTCCCGAGGAGGTCTTGTGTCGTTTGCCTCGCAAGGCTTGGCCCCTCGTGAGGGTCTTGAATGTTTGTTGGTGAAGATGGGTCGTACGGGGCTGCTGGTGGAGCCACGTCGTGGGCGGCAGGCAGGCAAGTCTGGGGACCCCCGTTCCCAGGACGCTGACAGTAGCCCCCGGGCCCAAGGCGCGCTCGGACTTGGCTTCAAGGCGAAGCCAAAGGGCAAGTGCGGAGCGTCGCGGTCCCCAATAGCCTGTGGCCCCACTTGACACGTGGCGATCGATTGGACATGGGCGGCCCCGCTTCCCCATGCAGCCTTGATATTCGCCTGGCTAGGCGGCCACTACATTCTACATAGTTATTTCCCCCTTGCTACAAACGCGCTCCCCAACTTCTCCGCTTCTTCGAACCTCAGCTTCCTCTTCCAATCTGACCTGAGCTCTGCCCTCTCTACCGCCATGGCGCCGAACCACACGGAGAAAGGGAAGAAGCCCCTGTCCTCAGCCAGCCCACCTCCGGTCGTCGAACCCGCCGTCGGCCGATCACGGGTACTCAATCAGGAGGCTGTCGGTGTCAAAACCGGCGGATCTCGGGTAGGGGGTCCCGAACTGTGCGTCAAGGTCGGATGGTAATAGGAGACAAGGGACACTTTATTTTACCCAGGTTCGGGCCCTCTCGATGGAGGTAAAACCCTACTCCTGCTAGATTAATATTGATGATATGGGTAGTACAAGAGTAGATATACCACGAGATCAAGGAGGCTAAACCCTAGAAGCTAGCCTACGGTATGATTGTGTATGATGATGGTTGTCCTACGGACTACAACCCTCCATTTTATATAGACACCGGATAGGGTTAGGGTTACACAGAGTCGGTTACAATGGTAGGAGATCTTGAATATCCGCACGCCTAGCTTGCCTTCCACGCCAAGAAAAGATCCTTCCGGACACAGGACCAAGTCTTCAATCTTGTATCTTCATAGTCCTGGAGTCCGGCTGAAGGTATAGTCCGGCTGTCCGAACACCCCCTAATCCAGGACTCCCTCAGTAGCCCCTGAACCAGGCTTCAATGACGACGAGTCCGACGCGCAGATTGTCTTCGGCATTGCAAGGCGGGTTCTTCCTCCAAGTTCTTCAAGAAGATTACAAACACGAAAAATAGTGTCCGGCTCTACAAAATAAGATTCCACATATTGCCATATAGAGAATAATATTAACACAAATCAAATCTGCTGACGTATTCCGCAGTGCGTCATAACACTGCGGCCAAGCTCTTTATATAAATTGTTTTCATTGTTCCACCTCAGCGTGTTTAGCGAGGCGGTTTCCTTGGCACGTCTTGTCAAAGCAGAGATCGTGTGCCCCTTTTAACGGGATTCTCATCAATACGGACGTGGGTAACCCAACCGCGCCATTTACCACGACGCTTGGGAGGCAAGTGAGTTTTATTAGGTAGGTGGGGATGCCTAACCGCACCCGCTTGTATAAAGGGATAAGGATTCACCTTTTTAACCTACGCCTTCTTCCTCCTTTGCCAATCCCTCTCTCGCGCACTCAAGCTCCAGCGCCCAAGTCCGCTCTTCCTTCCTCAACCTTCTCCAACAATGTCCGGAGCGGGAGGCAAGTGGATGGCCTCCTCCGTTATGGAGGCCCAAGTAAAAAAGCTAAGGAAAGCCGGATACTTGTCCAAGGACATCCCGCATCGGCTTCCTGAGAAGGGGCGGCTTGTTCCTACCCCAGGGCCCCATGAGAGGGTAGTTTTTCTTCCCCACTTCCTCCGTGGACTGGGCTTTCCACTTCACCCATTTGTCCGGGGGCTCATTGTCGGTGTACTAAAGTAGGGGTACCTTAGTACCCCGAACTTGTGCACGGGCAGTCGTAGCACCCCGCGGCGAGGCTTGCCAGGCGATCGCCAAAACTCTCCATGGTACCTTTTTGGGCCATCCAAGAACAAAGTATTTGAGCCAAGGCCCCGGCAGGAGGAGCTTGCCGGGAAGGCCACCCGAAGAGAGCGAGGCCCCGGCAAGAGGAGCTTGCCGGGACGGCCGCTCGAAGCACAAGGCCCCGGCAAGAGGAGCTTGCCAGGAAGGCCGACCAGGGCACGACAAGAGACTTGCTGCGACGCACCACACGTCCCGGCAAGGACCGGTGAGCGACAAGCTCCCGGGCGCGACAAGGCATCAACCGCGGCAAGGCGCTTGCCGCGGCAAGTCACCACCCCGCGCCTGCGTTCCAGCTCATCCACCCACGCGTCGCTCTGGGGCCATTCCAGGCGTACGTGGCGAGAGGCTGCGCAGCCAGGGGCATGCGATGGCGAAGCAACGCTGACAGGGTAGCAATCGTGGCAAACGGTGGCGCCCCTGACGGTCCCTTTTCTACACTGTTTGGGCGACCCAGACGGGCATTTAATGCCCTTGTCCCCTGCCGTCAGAGTTAGGTATGATAGCACTGTGCAAACAGCTGTACCCAACACAGCGTTTTCCAGTTTTACCCCCGCCTACGTTGCCACCTGTGGGTAACCCCTTGCGCATATAAAAGGAGGCCCCATGTGCAACGTGAAGGGGGGGAAGAAAAGGAGGAAGGAGGCCACTCACGCTTGGTCTGATTAGTTGCCTGAGTGTACTGTAGCACTCAGCGCTCCCGAACAAGAACACAATACAAACCACAAAGCAGCAGTAGGGTTTTACGCATCCGTGCGGCCCGAAGCTGGGTAAACCCCTTGTGTGCATCGCCTCGATCCGCTCTTCGCGCCACCTCCACCCCCTGCCGAACCAGAAAGGGGCTCGGTCCCCATAGGTGTTCGTGGAGGCAGATTTCCCCCGACATCTTTGGCGCGCCAGGTAGGGGGCGTCGAAGTTGTGTGAACCTGATCCGGCGTCTGCACGGGCTAGATCTCCATCGTCTTCATCGACATGCCACCGAAGAAGAAGGCTCCGGAGGTGGCTGGTCCGTCCGCATCGAACCCACCGCCCCTGGAGCAAACGGGTGGTGGGGACGGTACCGGCAGCGGAACGGGCGTCGCCGAGCCAGCTCATGGTGCCACGACGTCCGAACACGCACCGAGCTCATGGTGCCACGGCGTCCGAACATACGCCGACACCTCTCGGCGCAGGTAAGCCCTGATATGACCAGGCAACCTTTCGCTCTATTCCATGGAGCGGGGACAGTTAGCCCCACGGATCTCGCATACGGGCCACCTCGGGTGCTCGCTCACACTGAGCTCGAGCAAGAGCAGCTGCGACGAGATGATGCGCTGCTCCTCGAGGAGGACCATCTTCAGGCCGCTGTGCGAGCTGCTCGCTACCAGCAAGCTTTGCGCTGCTTTTATAGCCGCAAAGTTAGTGCCAGAAGTTTTGAGGAAGTGGGAAGGCCCTTACCGGGTGAAACAAGTCGCTAGGCCTGGCGCTGTCCGCCTTGAGACCGAGGATACCACTCCGGTGAGCAACTCCTGGAACGTTAGGCATCTTCGTAAGTTTCGCCCGTAAGGCGCGGTTGTCGGACCCCGTCCGGCAACCACCCTTTTGTACAAAGCCTTGCCGCTGTTGCATGTGATCCTTTGTAGAGAGCCAGGCGCAGACCCTGTGCACAGATTGAGTTCATGTGTTCCGCGCATCTTGTCGATCTCATGCTCTTTATTCTTTGCATGCATTATCTGACACTCTGTGCAGCACTGACCCCCGGTAAGCGATGACGAGCCTCATGTTTCGCCTTGCCAGAAAGCGACCTTGCCGGGCAGCGAGCCACAGAAAAGCTAAGTTGCCAAAGTTTGAGCAATCAAGTTTTTAAATCCTAAGGTTATCTTCCTCGAACGACCGTACTTTGTATGGAAAACCTGTGCGCGGAGGAACCAGCTCGTGGCTAGTCGCGCCCTTACTTCGTTTCGAGTCCGCTCAATGACTTAAGTATGCTGCGACCAGACTCGCGCCCTTACTTTGTTTCGAGCTTCCTCGGCGACTTGAGTGTGCTGCAACTGCAGTTGCGCCCTTATTCCGCTTCGAGCCTGCTCAACAACTTAAGTGAACCGCGGCTAGTCACGACAAGGTTTCTTGCCGGCAACGGCACCGCCAGCGGGCTGCTGATGTCCCGCACTCAGCAAGTGTGCCTACGCCGGGAAGTTCCCTAAAAGCGTAGGGCAATAACATACAAAGGAGGGAATCAAATAGAGGAAGTAACAGTGCATTCACTACCTAAGATAAAGTTATATTACAAGATAGCTTGTCGCAGCCCGAATGAATTGTTTTCATAACTCGGCCAGCGGCGACAAGAAAAGAAAAGGGCGGGCAGCCTAATCCACGCGGTCGCCCTCGATCCTCTTGATCCCGGCCACCCTTTCCACAATGGGCGCGACAAGGGCCCTGTTCTCCTCCAGGTCAGCGTCTGACGGCAGGGATCTGAGGACGTTGGTGAGCTTGAGGCCTGGGTTGCGGAAGACGATCTTCACCAACACTTTCTCAAGGGCTCCAGCGCAGGCATCGCGCGTCTCGTCGGCCAGCCGCTTGGGGATCGCATCCCGGAGTTCCCGAAGGGCCGTCGCCACGCCTTTAAAGAACGAAGTGAGCTTGGCGCTGGGTGGGAGGTTCGCGCCGGAGGGATACTTGTGACCCTCCATCCCCAACAGCGATAGCTCCTTGTCGATGGAGGCGGCGATGTCCACCAGACCCTCCGTCCACTGCTCCACCGCCGCCCTGAAGTCGTTCTGGGTAACTGCGGCGCTCTCCGACAGCGCCTCGTTGTCCGCGATCTCCTTCCGCAAGGCCGACTCTCGCTCCTTGGCGCTGTCCAGCGTCTTGCACAAGGTGGCCAGCTTCATCTCGAGTTTGGCATTGGAGTCCTTGGCAGCGTCAAGCTCCCTGATCTTATCGGCAAAGCGTCCTTGCAGCTCGCCGAGGGTATAGACACCCTTCTCGCGCTCTTGTTTGAGCGTGGCGAGCTCCTCACCGCTCGCCTTAAGATTAGTGTCGAGCTGCGCCATCCTCATCTCCACCTCCTTCTTGGCGGCCTCGGCGGCCGCGGCAGCATCTTGCGCTTCCTTGAGGGCTCCGCCAAGCGCTTGCTCGCGCGCGGCGACCTCCTCCTCGTGGCTGGCGAGGCTGGCTTTCTGCTGCACCAGCTCGCCCTCCCGCGCGGACAGCCCCTCGGCGGCAAGCCTTTGCTGCTCTTCGGATTCGGCCTTCTCGAGGATGAAGGCCGTCCGTGCCTCGTCGAGTTGCCTCCGCTCCTCCGCCAAGGATCGGAGGGCCTCCTGGTTGAGCTCCCGGAGCTCCTCGGCGTGCTTCTCCATGTCCACTCCCGCCTTCGCGACAAGCGCTTCCCGGCGCTCCACCTTGGCTTGTCGGGCGCGGTAGAGTGGCACCAGCTTCCGGAGCAGCCGCTCCTCCTCAGGCTCGCCGCCGCTGCTGCTTGGCGCGTCAACCAGCGTTAGCCCGGCGGAGGCGAGCACCTCTCCATCCAAGGTCTCCCCCTCGACCGGTGCCCTGGAAGTCGACTCCCAGGGGAGCTTGATGAAGATATCATCGCCGGCCTTCAGGTAGACGCCTGGCTGGGGCTCCTCGGGGCCCGACGCTCCGGCGGAAGTAGGATCGGCGGTCGGCGCAGCGCCTGGTGCCCCTGCGGGCCCAAGGCCGTCTGTACAATCGCCGGCCCCCTCGCCGGAGGCCGCTGCGGCAGCCTTGGCGGCCTCTTCGCCGGCCAGATCTTCAGCACCGTCCGCCTCTCCGGTGGCGGCCACGTCGTCGGTATGGCCGCGCGCATCCTCCTCGACGACGACCTCGGTCTCCATTAGGTCTGTGGCAGGCGGGTCTGAAGGCCGAAAGAGGGAGAGAAGTCAAGCAACTATCCAAAGAAGGAGATCCAAAAAAAGAGAGAAGAACCCCAAGGGAGTTTCGAGGCAAGAAGGTTACCTTCGCCAGGGTCTGCGGTCACGGTCTTCGTCGCCAAGGGGTCGCCGGTGTTGTCCCTTGCCGGGGACCGCTCCCTCGCCGGAGACTGCTCCCTTGACGGAGACTGCTCCCTTGCCGGAGACTGGTCCCTTGCCGGGGATTCCTCCCTTGCCGGGGAACTCCCCCTTGGCGGTGTAGTTGCAGCAGGTGGCGCATCGGGGGCGGTCTCCGGATGCTCCTGGTGGGGCTGGTCTGCTCCTACGCAAATCAACAGTCAGATATCAAAAAAACGAAGAGTACCCAGGCGCGCCCAACGGCAGGAAGCAAATCATATGCTTACGCTGGGGGCCGCTCTGAGGATTATTTGGTGGGTCCGGCAAGGTCATCTCAGGCGCACCCCCTGCCGTCATGGTGGGCTCGTCGTCAAGGATGACCACCGGGACCTTGGCTCTCTTTGCCGCCCTCTGAGCCAGAGTCTTGAGAAGGAGTAAATTCAGAGGAAAGCAAATGAGATGTGAGACACAACTGCAAGAATTGAAGAAATACAAGTGCAACGAGGATCTTACTCCTCTCCCTCTTCCTCGTCGGAGCTAAGCGCGGACAAGTCGAAGACTGGCCCGCTTCCGGCACGAGGAGGCAGAGGAGTAGCCTCCCTCGGCCGCTTGGCGGAGGCAGTGGTGGCGCTAGCCCGAGACGGCCTTGCCCCGGCTGCCGCCGTGTCGCGAGGGGCGGCAGGAGCAGAAGCAGCGGCCTGTGAATACCCCGCTCCTGCTGCCACAGCGGAGCGTGTCATGTGGCGCTGCGGCTGTTGGTTCGTCTGCCGCCCCACCACGTCCCCGGCCTTGCGGAGACGCCTCCGTGGTTGAGTCGGGGGCTCCGCTTGCGACGAGCTGCCCAAAGGTTGGGAGGAAGAGGCGTCCGTCTCCGGCAAGCCGCTCGTGTCCTCGGTGGGCTTGTCCTTCTCGACGCCGTGCCCGGCAGGCTCTTCCTCGTCGACAAACTCCGCTCGATTGGCAAGGCTTTCCACCTCCGCTGCGTCCGCCTCCGCAGCATCTGCCTCCACCAATGTGAATCCAAATTCGCCCGCGGCCGCGGCTGCCGCCGCCTCTTCCATCCTGGAGGCGATGCGCGCCAACTCCTTGTCGGTGGTGTCCCGGGTGAGGCCCTTCTGCTCGGCGGGGTCGACTGGCACCTCCACCAAGTCGTCGAAGAACGCCCGCACGACATCGCCAGCGGGCTCCTGCCAAGTGGAGTCGATCCCGTGCGAGTCGCACAGCGGCATCATTGCAAGGACGCGGCTGAGCGACGAATTGTTGCACAATGGGCGGCAGCCTGAACCATTCGGGGTGATCGGGGTCGTGCTTGAACAGCTCCCTGAGCGTCCCGTCAAGCTCCAAGACAGTGAAATTGAAGTTGAGGCCAGGGCGCAGCCTCATGATGTCCGCCGCATTCTGGAACTCCCAGGCGGGTCTCCCTCTCTCCTGCAGGGGAGCGATGCAGCGGCGGAGGAAATCTGCGCCAACGGCGCCAACTATGAGCCCGGCACGCCTAAGCCGCAGGATCCGGGTAAAGGCAATCTGCAGCTTGTCGTCGTCCGGAGCCACGTCGCTCCAATCCCTGCCGCGCACCACGGGGGTTTGGCGCACGGCAGTGAATGGCTGCGGGTTCTCCTCGACGATCAGGCACCAGTCTGCTCTCCATTCCTCCCATTTGCTGCGGAGCTCTCCCTCCAAATAAGCATCCTTCCTGTCGGGCTTCGAGATCCAGGCGATTCCGCCGGAGAGGGGCTCTCCTCTCTCTACTCGAGGCATGAAGAAGTGGCGGAAGAGGGCTATGTTTGGATAGACTCCGACAAAGTTTTCGCAGAGATGTGCGAAAATTGCCATGGTCAGGACAGCATTGGGGGTGAAATCAAGGAGATGGAACCCGTAGGTGTTCATGATGTCGCAGGAAAAATTCAGAGAAGGGCGGGCAGAGCCCGCAATAGAAGAACAGAGGAAAGAAGGGATACCCAGTCGGATACTCCTTCTGGGCGGCGGCGGGAAGAACCCTCGTGCGCGGATGCGCTCGTGTCCCCGTCGACCAAAAGAGGTAGAATTCCTCCCTCAGGTCCAACGCGTCGAGCTCAGGGGGGGAAGGTTGCCTGCTCCTTTCGCAGCGCCTCAAGCCGCTGCGCCTCGGCCGACTTCACAGCCTTCCCTTTCCCCTTGTCGCCCTTCGGGGCCATGGCGGAAGCAGGGAGGGAGGTCGACGGCGTCGGTAGCACTGGTGGCGACGAAAGGGGCGGAACGCTGCTTCTCTTGGGAAGTGGCGGAGATTTTCAAGGAATCACAACTGGCGGGTGGGCGGACTGCACCTGTTTCCCCTGCTTATAAGGGGAAGGGGGGCGTTCCACCTTTCCGAATAAACAAATCACCTGCGACGTGACGCATGCCCACGGGTCTTAGCCCCGCGCACGCCGCCCACGTCACGCACGCCTCTCCCCACGATGCCGCGTTCGACGCGTGCCGTTCGGGGAAGACGTGGTGGATGCAGAAGAAGATGCAGCGTGACCCAGGCCGCGCGTGCCCGTGCACTGTTTTGGGCCTGGCCCAACAGTGCTCGTCACCGTGTATGGCCCAGGCCCGGGGGCTCTTGGCGGTGTACTAAAGTAGGGGTACCTTAGTACCCCGAACTTGTGCACGGGCAGTCGTAGCACCCCGCGACGAGGCTTGCCAGGCGATCGCAAAAACTCTCCATGGTCCCTTTTTGGGCCATCCAAGAACAAAGTATTTGAGCCAAGGCCCCGGCAGGAGGAGCTTGCCGGGAAGGCCACCCGAAGAGAGCGAGGCCCCGACAAGAGGAGCTTGCCGGGACGGCCGCTTGAAGCACAAGGCCCCGGCAAGAGGAGCTTGCCGGGAAGGCCGACCAGGGCACGACAAGAGACTTGCTGTGACGCGCCACACGTCCCGGCAAGGACCAGTGAGCGACAAGCTCCCGGGCGCGACAAGGCATCAACCGTGGCAAGGCGTTTGCCGCGGCAAGTCACCACCCCGCGCCTGCATTCCAGCTCATCCACCCACGCGTCGCTCTGGGGCCATTCCAGGCGTACGTGGCGAGAGGCTGCGCAGCTAGGGGCATGCGGTGGCGAAGCAACGCTGACAGGGTAGCCATCGTGGCAAATGGTGGCGCCCCTGACAGTCCCTTTTCTGCACTATTTGGGCGACCCAGACGGGCATTTAATGCCCTTGTCCCCTGCCGTCAGAGTTAGGTATGATAGCACTGTGCAAACAGCTATACCCAACACAGCGTTTTCCAGTTTTACCCCCGCCTACGTTGCCACCTGTGGGTAACCCCTTGCGCATATAAAAGGAGGCCCCATGCGCAACGTGAAGGGGGGGAAGAAAAGGAGGAAGGAGGCCACTAACGCTTGGTCTGATTAGTTGCCTGAGTGTACTGTAGCACTCAGCGCTCCCGAACAAGAACACAATACAAACCACAAAGCAGCAGTAGGGTTTTACGCATCCGTGCGGCCCGAAGCTGGGTAAACCCCTTGTGTGCATCGCCTCGATCCGCTCTTCGCGCCACCTCCGCCCCCCGCCGAACCAGAAAGGGGCTCGGTCCCCATAGGTGTTCGTGGAGGCAGATTTCCCCCGACACTCATGTTCTACTACGGCCTGGATTTCCACGATCTGGCCCCGAACTTTGTCCTCAACATCTCGGCATTTATCGTCGTGTGTGAGGCCTTTCTCCGCGTCCTCCCCCACTTCGGCCTCTGGCTCAAGACCTTCAACGTCAAGCCCAAGGTGGTGTCCGGCACCCAGGCGGAGTGCGGAGGCGCTATGGCCGGCAAGATGGCCAACGTTCTCTGGTTCGATGGCTCCTATGTGGATTCCCTAAAGGGGTGGCAGGCTGGGTGGTTTTACATCACCGAGCCACGCGATCCGAAATGGGTCGCAGCCCCCGAGTTCAGATCCAGACCCCCCACGCGGCTCATGTCCTGGAAAGAGACGGGCCTGTTGTGGGGAAACGAGGAAGAGGTGACTGGGTTGCAAACGTGCATTTAGTCCCTGGTGAATAGGCCAATCCGGCTGATTAATGTGATCCAGGTCATGCTCGTTCGCCGGATCCTCCCGTGCCAACAACGAGATTTTACTTTGTGGGAATTCGACCCGGTGCAGCACCAAACCCTCAGTAGGCTCTTCGACACGACATATGAAGACGTCTGGAAGGTGCTGACCAAAGGCGCCGAGTCCCCCACATCCGCTTCCGAGGACCGCGGATACAGCTCGCAGCATCATGCCAGCGAGGTGAGCTATCTATACTTTTGACAGGTTTGTTAAGCTCTTCTTCATAGATTAACTCTACGCGGGATCTAAACTCCCTTTACCTTTGACAGGCTTGTCGGGCTATATCCGGACCAATTAACTGTCCGGCTCCCTTGCCCGAAGACCCAGCCCCAGCTCTCTTGGTGAAGCTGATGGCTCCGACACCTTATGTGGTGCCGGAGAAGAAGGCCAAGAAGAAGAAAACCACCGGGACTCGAAAAAGTTCCCGCAACATGGTGGTGTCGGACTCGTCATCTGACGGGTCCGCGACGCTCTTCTCTCGTGAAAACGAGGAGGCGGAACAATAAAGCTCTCCTCCCCAGCGAGGGGAGAAAATAAGAAGAATGCCACCCCAACGGGGGAAGCCGAGGGGTCGAGGAAAAGGAAGACCCCTCCGCCGGACTACTCCCATGACGCCGAAGAGGGCGGAGAGGAGCGGCCGTACAGAACCAAGCGTCCGGCGAAATCGTAAGTATTTATATACCAGAGTGACTCATGATATTCTTTTAATGCGCGGCTTTCCCTAATATCGCTCGTAATTTATGCAGCCCGCCCCGGGCCGAACTCGACGATTCGTCGAGCGGCTCCCTGGATTCGTCGGACATGAACTCTGTTCCGCCCGCTGTCTCCCCCTGCAGGGCGGACGACGCCGAAATGGCGTCCCGCCAAGCTCCAGGGCAGGAGGACATAGTCCTGGAGGAGCCGCAAGGCAATCCTCCAGACCCGAGGAGTAAAGGGGATGAAACCCCCCAGGGCTCCAAGTCCGGCTTTGTGCCGGACACCGCGCCGGACTCGACAGTCCTGGTCCGCGGTGGGCGAACTCCTTCCGAGAGGAGTAAGCCGTCTGAGCCGGCGACCTCCGTCCAACCAGAGGCGCCGGACAATCTGCTGGAGGTGCTTAAGGGCGCCGCCATCGACGAGGAGCACCGTACTGTTATGAGTATGGTGATCCAAAGGGTTCAGCCCGCCAAGAGCGGACTGACTGAAGCTTGCGCTAGCCTTCTAACAGGCTTCGAGGTAAGTAAAAATATGTCAAATTATTTACCGCATAGACAGTAGCCCCTGATGCTCTGTTCGGTGTTCAGAAAGAAAAGCCGAATAGAGGATCTAGTAATTATCGCAGGAGTCTAACAACAAAAAGTCAAATATGCGTATGCAGGCTTCACTGTTGTCCACCGCCGCACTGACTGCGCAGGTGGATGTCCTTAAAAAGGACCTCGGGTGGACCAAGCAAGAGCTCGGCCTTGCCAAACGGCAGCTCGAGGAGAAAGAAGGTAAGAAATACCCTAAAAAAGAAAAAAAGAAAAAAGGTGCCTATAGAGAGGCTTGATTGCAGAAAGAAATAACAGGATTGTACTGCTTATTGTAGGGGCCACAACCGAGGTGGCAGCCCTAAAGCAGGCGCTGGTTGAGGCCGGAAAGAAAACGGCCGAGGAGCGCGCCGAGCGAGAAAGGCTTGGGGTTCAGGTCGGCGAGGTGCAGCAAGAGCTGCAAGCTCTCATGAAAAAACATGAGAGTTTGGAGCTTGAGTCAAAAGCGCAAGCATCCGAGCTTGCGTCGGCCCTTGAGACCGCCAAGAGTGCCAAGGCTGAAGCCCAAAAGGCCCTCCAAGAGTTGGAGGAGGTGAAAAAGATAGCAACGGGTAAGGCATTCTTAATGCAAAGTAGGAATATAAAAGTAAACTACCTGTTACTTACCCAAATCCGGAGTTCTCCAGGGGCGTTCGCCGATCTTCCCCGAAGCGTATCCACCGCCGCCGCGCTCTACCAAGCTAAAGTGGGCAGCTCGACGGAGAGTGTGTTCTGGTCTCAGTATTCTGAGGCCGGACACCTTGTGCCTTTGAGCGATCAGCTGAAACAGCTGGTCGAGCTCCACAAGGCGGCCGAACAGGCCATGAAGGGCTTACTAGTTCGGCTGTGGCCTGGCGAGGCCCTGCCTGGGAGCTATTTCGGGCTAGTGCGGCGGCTGGTGGAGGCCTGTCCACGGCTTGAAGTCATCAAGCGCTCCGCCTGCATTGAAGGTGCCCGAAGGGCCCTTGCCCGTGTAAGGGTACACTGGGGTAAGCTGGACGGAGAGAAGCTGGTGAAGGATGGGCCGCCGCCGGGGAAGGAGCATCGCAAGCCCGAGAACTACTACAAGGAAGTTCTTGCTGGAGCCCGCCTTGTCGCGGATGAATGTACTAAAGATGTAGGATTTGAATGAACTCGCTCGTTTGTATTCTGTGCGCCGAAAACTTGTTCATATGCGCTAAGCAATGCTTATTGAATTTAAAATATTATTTTCTGTGCGGCCGTTTATCAAAAATTGAGAGATGGCCAGTCGTCGGCTTCTGCCCCCATGCCACTAGTGCTGGGGTGTTCGGGATAAACCTGAGGGCTCTTTTTCCCATAGTTGGGTCCTTCGAGGGAGACGCTCAGCACAACGAACCAGGCAATCGGACAATAATGCTTGAACACTCTCACTTAGCCATAGAACATTATAATTTTAAATTTCGGCGAAGCCCCTAGTTCGGAGGGCCGAATTCGGGGCGCTATACACGCCTTTGGCCGGACATAGCCAGCTCCTCGCTCGAAGCGGCATAAGTCTTTAGGGACTCGAAAAACCTCTCGAACAGCGACCGGTCTCACGCCTTATCATGACAGTCTGTTTTAGCTTTCTCCACTGAGGTGCTTAACCCAGCTGAACTGGGGCACAATCGCAGTGGTTCTCATAGTGCTACCTTAGCCGATATAGCGGAACGTAAGGCACCAAAACATAGGAGCCGGGCAAACCCAACATGTGACCAAAATCATGATTCGGAGCCGATGCATATAGTGCTATAAGTTCAGGGTGCCGCACTTGTGAAAGTGTACGGACTTCTCACACCAGATAGAAGGGTAATGAAGCCCCTGGCGTGTTTTGCCGTACCATGGTGTATGGTTGCGATCATGTTTTTTTAATGAACATATATATTAAAAGAGGACAACACAAAAAATAGGCAAAAAGCTATGCATTGTTTATAGAGAGGCTATTTATCAAAGACGAACGATACAAGTAGTGCGATAAGCAAAAAAGATATTAGACTATTTAACATGTCCTGACCAGGCGCAGGCCGCGGAATTTAGAAACAGATATATCCCTCGAAATAGAGACCACCTGAGAGTCTCATAATGCGGCGTAGTTTTGTCTGCTTTCCTGGGTCTTCCATCGTCTATGAGGCAGCAAAGCCGAACAGGTTATCCAGAGTGTGGAGTCCTGAAAGTAAAAAAAATCCGGCAGCCCCTAGTACGTTTGACGCCATATTGTAAGCATGCCGTTAATGTGCCCCTCCCCTGTGCCCATGGAATTTCGAGGGCATAATTGTGTACTTGAGGTACTAGCTCCGCTATGTTGCGATGGCTGGGGTTGGGGCCGTATTGCTACGCTTGCTCCGAACGTGCCAGGCGGTCTTGTTGCAGGTTACTCCGGGCGCGCTTTGCATTGTCCGGCTTTTTAACGGCCGGACTGGAGAATTGCCTTGAAAGGCTGCTTTGTAATTCCGCTGCGAGGGCCGTTGTGTGCTCCTCCGTACGGATGGAGCGTTCTGTGTTTCCGTTGACCGTAATTACTCCTTGAGGGCCTGGCATCTTGAGCTTGAGATATGCGTAGTGCGGCACCGCATTGAATTTAGCGAATGCGGTTCGTCCGAGCAGGGCGTGATAGCCACTGCGGAACGGGACTATATCGAAGATTAACTCTTCGCTTTAGAAGTTATCCGGAGATCCGAAGACCACATCAAGTGTTACCGAGCCTGTGCAATTGGCCTCTACACCTGGTATGACGCCTTTAAAGGTCGTCCTTGTGGGCTTGATCCTTGATGGATCTATGCCCATTTTCCGCACTGTATCCTGAAAAAGCAGGTTCAGGCTACTGCCGCCGTCCATGAGGACTCTTGTGAGATGAAATCCGTCAATGATTGGGTCAAGAACCAATGCGGCAAAACCGCCGTGACAGATGCTAGTGGGGTGGTCCCTTCAATCAAAAGTGATCGGGCAGGAAGACCATGGGTTGAACTTTGGGGCGACTGGCTCCATCGCGTATATGTCCCGTAGCGCACGCTTCCGCTCCCTCTTGGGAATATGGGTCGCGTATATCATGTTCACCGTCCGCACTTGTGGGGGAAACCCCTTCTGTCCATTGTTGTTCGGCGGCCTGGGCTCCTCCTCGTCGTCGCTATGCAGCCCCTTGTCTTTGTGTTCGGCTCTTAACTTGCCTGCCTGCTTGAACACCCAACAATCCCTGTTGGTGTGATTGGCTGGCCTTTCGGGGGTGCCATGAATCTGGCACGAGCGTTCGAGTATCCGGTCCAAACTGGACGGGCCCTGGGTATTCTTTTTAAATGGCTTTTTCCGCTGATCGGATTTATAGCCTCTGAATCCGGCATTTACTGCCGTATCCTCATTGCTATCGCTGCTAACGCGGTGCTTTTGCTTATTTCGACGTGTCCTGCCACTTTTGTCCTTGGTATCCGAATTACCAGGGTTCTTCGATAAGTTGTTGCTGCGAGCTAGCCAACTATCTTCGCCCGCGCAAAAGCGGGTCATGAGTGTCGTGAGGGCTGCCATAGATTTTGGCTTTTCCTGTCCCAGGTGCCGGGTAAGCCACTCATCGCGGATGTTATGTTTGAAGGCTGCTAGGGCCTCTGCGTCCGGACAATCGACTATCTAATTTTTCTTTGTTAGGAACCTTGTCCAGAATTGCCTGGCCGATTCTTTTGGCTGCTGAATTATGTGGCTTAGGTCGTCGGCGTCCGGTGGCCGCACATAGGTCCCCTGGAAGTTGTTGAGGAATGCGGCTTCCAGGTCTTCCCAAGAACCGATTGAGTCCTCTTGTAGGCTGTTAAGCCAGTGCCGGGCTGGTCCCTTGAGCTTAAGGGGGAGATATTTGATGGCGTGTAGATCGTCGCCACGTGCCATGTGGATGTGAAGGAGATAATCCTCAATCCATACTGCCGGATCTGTCGTACCATCGTATGACTCGATGTTGACGGGTTTGAAACCCTCTGGGATTTTATGATCCATTACTTCATCTGTGAAGCATA
Organism: Aegilops umbellulata; assembly: GCA_032464435.1. Lineage (NCBI taxonomy): Eukaryota > Viridiplantae > Streptophyta > Magnoliopsida > Poales > Poaceae > Aegilops > Aegilops umbellulata. Next base: position 130,486,256 of record CP136056.1, read on the forward strand.
GTGGGTGTGCGGCGCCCCTGTACTGGGCTATGTCACGACGCGGCTCGGAAGAGCTATGCCTGTTGTGTTCGGCCCGGCCGGATTTATTGTGTCCGGAGTGAAGATCATCATGTGTCGTCGGGCGTCCGTGCGATCCATAGATCGATCTTGTTTGCCTTGCTTTATCCTTCAGTACGTCTCGCAGGTCTGGCTCATTTTCCCGTGCCTTAGTTGAGCGGCACCGGGGCATGGCTTGTTTAGAGGTTCGACAGGCCTCTCTGTCGCGGCCGTGAGGTGGCCGGTCTGCCATGTCATGCATTGGTAATGTAGGTGTTTCCCCCTCTGATTGGGGTAGTGGCCTGCGCTTAGGATAATTTTTGGAGGGGCGCTTGAGTTCATACTCTTCGGCCGCAAGGACTTCAGTCCATCTGTCAGCTAGCAAATCTTGATTAGCTCTAAGTTGTTGCTGCTTTTTCTTTAGGCTATTCGCCATGGCTAGAAGCCTGCGTTTAAAACGCTCTTGTTCGGCGGGGTCTGATGGTACGACGAATTCGTCGTCGTCGAGGCTTGCCTCGTCTTCGGAGGGAGCCATGTAGTTATCATCCTCAACATCTCGCTCTGCCGCTCTCTCATGAGGGCTGGCTTCTCCATCTTCCTGTGCTGAATCTTGCTGGATTTGGTGTTCTTCGGCGCTATCCGGGGTAGTATTATCTCCCGTGCCGGAATCACCGTTTCTGCTGTGGCGGGAATTAGAGCGGCGCCGTTCACGCCGGCGTTTTGGCTGTTTTTTCGAGGTGTCATCCTCCGCTGTTCCATCGCCATCTCCATCCTTTGGAGCGTCCACCATATATATGTCATATGACGAGGTGGCGATCCAGCGCCCTACAGGTGCTGGTTCTTGTTCGTCTCCTCCTTCGTCGTCCATACCGTCAAAGTCTTCGGAGCCGAAGACAAGTATGTCGGTTAAATCATCGACAGTGGCTATTAAGTGGGTGGTGGGTGGGCTTTGAATTTCTTCGTCGTCCGAATCCCAACCTCGCAGACCATAGTCCGGCCTGGGCTCTCCTGATAGGAAGAGAGACTTGAGAGAATTCAGGATATCACCGAAAGGTGAGTGCTGAAAGATGTCCGCGGCGGTGAACTCCATTATAGGCGCCCAATCGGATTCGATCGGCAGGGGCACGGGAGGCCCGGAGTTCGGAGAAGAATCCGACTCCTTGGAGTCATGGGCCGTGTGGAGTACGGGGCTGGCGTTCGGCTCGATCGCCTTCAAGATCTTAGCCCCCGAGGTGACGTCCAACCGTTCATCCTCAAAGAACGCAGCGGGCTCCGAGTCGAGGATCGGGGCCGGTGCGTGTGCGGCCTCCAGGGCACTATTCGGAGGCAGAGCTATATCATGCCCCTCGAGTTAGTGCGGCGCGCTTGGTTGTGGCTCGAACCCATCAAAGATCAAGTCTCCGCGGATATCTGCCGTGTAGTTTAAGCTTCCAAACCTGACTTGATGGCCAGGGGCGTAGCTTTCGATCTGCTCCAGACGACCAAGCGAATTGGCCCGCAGAGCGAAGCCGCCGAAGACGAAGATTTGTCCGGGGAGGAAAGTCTCACCCTGGACCTCATCGTTGTTGATGATCAAAGGAGCCATCGGGCCTAAAAGCGATGACACAGAGGAACTCTCAATGAAAGCACCAATGTCGGTGTCAAAACCGGCGGATCTCGGGTAGGGGGTCGCGAACTGTGCGTCAAGGTCGGATGGTAACAGGAGACAAGGGACACTTTATTTTACCCAGGTTCGGGCCCTCTCGATGGAGGTAAAACCCTACTCCTGCTAGATTAATATTGATGATATGGGTAGTACAAGAGCTGATCTACCACGAGATCAAGGAGGCTAAACCCTAGAAGCTAGCCTATGGTATGATTGTGTATGATGATGGTTGTCCTACGGACTACAACCCTCCGGTTTATATAGACACCGGATAGGGTTAGGGTTACACAGAGTCGGTTACAATGGTAGGAGATCTTGAATATCCGCACGCCTAGCTTGCCTTCCACGCCAAGAAAAGATCCTTCCGGACACGGGACAAAGTCTTCAATCTTGTATCTTCATAGTCCTGGAGTCCGGCTGAAGGTATAGTCCGGCTATCCGAACACCCCCTAATCCAGGCCATGGACAAGGTCCGCCCTGCGCTCGCTACCAGCTTCAACGAATGGGGAGGTACGGTGGCCTAGCCTGCGTCCCGAGCTACTATTGATAGGAATGTCACTGAGGTTCAGTTTTTCATCGACGCCCAGTGGGCTGGCTTGGTTCCTCCTTTCTCCGCTTTCTTAAACGTCGTGCTTTCCCATTATCAGATCCATATAATGCACCTTGATCCTCAATCCGTCGCCCTTCTCGCCGTCTTCGCCTTTGTCTATGAGACAATCATGGGTATTACCTCTTCTGTGGCCCTCCTGCGCCATTTCTTCTCGCTGCACCTGACCGACCCCTGGCAGTGCTCAGGGTGCCTAAGCTTCCACGCCGTGGCGGCGACTATTGGCTTGGGGGTTGACTTTGAACTCCTGCCGTCTACGAGCGAGTTCCGGACGCACTGGTGTATGTTGATGTCAGAGTGCTCAGCCCCCTGCTCTCGCCTCCGTCGTCACCCGCTGTCCCCAGCTCTGGCTGGGGTCATGAGAAGCACACAGACTCCCGTCCTGCCTTCGTCTGGCTCCGATTGAGGAGGCTGAAGGGCCTTGGCGTGACCGCGCCCAAGGTGATGAAGGAGTTCCTCCGACGCCGCATCGCCCCACTCCAGCGCCATTCCCAACCAATGTGGGCCCTGACCGGCAACCAGGATCACATGAGGCTTCAGGAGTCGGGGCTCCCGACCGAGGCACGAAGAACGGTGCTCGAAGTCTTGGCCGGTGACCCCTCGCCAGGCGATTTGCTGCAGGAGGGTTGTTTCCCGTACAGCTGCTCGAACAGGGTGTAGTCCGCGGGGCAGATGCCCCCTTTCGACAAATGGGGGCTGCGTCCAGTCGGCCTTGTGGGGCCCCGCGAGAACCCCGTCACCATTGTCCCTCTCTTCGTCGCCGGCGCCGACCTTGCTCCAAGAGTGGATGCAGGGGGGCAAGTGCCGCTGGGGGCCTGATGCGTGGGCGCCGCGGCGTCGACGCCGCCCAAGGCTCCCGAGGTGTCATCCTCGGGAACCCAGGACTCTCGCTCTGGGGTGACGGTTCAGCGGGAAATGCAATTCGTTGCTCCTGAGGCCGAAGCCCCCGAGGCCTCAGCGGGCCATCGCGAGGCGGAGCCCGACAGCTCTTCCCAGCTTGGCGCTCCCGAGGTTGCCTCCTTGGGCGCTTCACCAGTCACGTCCCATGCCGGCTGCCACGTCCAACCCTTCGGCAAGCTCTGAGTGGACTTCGAAGCGCTCCGCAAGAGGAAGGTGTCCCCAAGCTGCAGCAGTGGCGCCTTCCGGCCGTTGAAACAGAGGAAGTATATCGCCATAGATGAGTAAGTACCTTATCTTGTAATTTCCCGAGTGCTACCTCCTTTCATGGCGGTGGCTCTTCAGGATCCCTTCAGCTAAGGTCGTGAAGCCTCCCCGAAAGCAGCCTCCTCCTGCCTCGAATCTCCCGCTGGCCTTGAGCGTCCCGAGCCAGCATGCCGCCCCTAGCGCGAGGTCAGCCGGAGAGACAGACACGCCAGCTTGGCGTCTCGAACCCTTGCTCCTGCCGTCTCTTCTTTGTGGCCTCGTCGGAGGTGCGATGAGCGTGCCAAGGGCTCCTCCTCTAGTTGTGGACGGCGGCTCGACGGCTTCGGTCCTGGCTTCCTCTTGGAGCGGCGAGCCTCAATTTGACCGGGCTCCCGCCAAAATCCAGTCGGTGACCAGGGGAGCCAGCCCCCAACCCTCTGCTGAAAGGGGGCGAGCCGCTTCGGGTCCCGTCGGCAATCCCCGCCGCGGAGGACGGGATCGGTCGCGCGCTTGAGCTTGCGCACCAACGGAGTGTCGTCTGCCACAAGCTTTTTCAGGAGGCAATGGGCGCGATGAGCCGGCTCTGCAGAGAACTCATGGATGTAGACGCGCGCCTTGAGGCCGAGGGCCTTCGGCTGATGGAGGAACGACATAAACTGAAGGTGGCCATCAACCTCGGGCGCCACCAGCGTGAGCTTGATAATGCGAAGACCGAGGTGTCTCTTGCGGCCTCGGGTGAGGCCTGCACTCGGGCCCTGGAAGAGGCCCGGGAAGCTGACCATCATTGTGAGGTCGCAGAGAAACATGCGTGGGAGCTCCAAGCCTGGTGCGCCTCCTTGGAGCAGCAAGTGGAGGCGCGCAAGGCCACCCTTGCGTCAATAAGGGGGACGCTTGCCGAGGAGGAAGAGATCCTGAAACGCGAGGAAGCGCTGGCGGTGGAAGACATGGAGCGCAGCCTTGAGCTTGAGAGGTTGGAGACGAGGGAGCGCCAGGTTGCCCAAGCAGAGGATGCCGCTAACGCGCGCGAGGCGAGGATCCAGAAGGAGGTCGACAGTAGGGTGGCCGAGGCGCGCTCGGATCTTGTCGGCAGGTATGACCTGAAGCTGGAGCTTGTGGAAGCCGAAGCCGTGGGCCGAACTGCTGCCCTCAGGACAGAGTTGGCTGAGGTGGAGCAACGCGAGAAAGCCACCGCAGCCGCCCTGGTCTCGACGCAGGCTGAGCTGGCCTCCGCCCGCGCCGAGCTGCTTTATCTTATGCAGTGAGTCGCCAAAGCCGGGCCTTCGCGTAGCAGAGCAAAGAGGAAGTGCTTCAGCGGCGGACGCTGGAGCGCGTGCATGTCCCCATGCTCCAAGGCCTCAGGAACAGGGCCAACACGGCGCTGGGCAACATCTGCGACGAAAACGCCCCTCATCCCCATGCGAACGATTATGCTAGTCACCTCCGCTTCTTTACCAACGTGGTAACACGTCTGGAGAACCGATCTGAGAGGGCTCGCCAGCTTGTTGAAGAGAGGAGTCGTGGCTTTCTCGGGCGCGCGTTCTCCCGCTTCTTCAGGCACCTCCAGAGCACCTATCCCAACTTCGATTTTGACGCTGCCATTGCCCCCGTACCCGAGGCCATCTGGGGCGACCTAGCGCGATGGGTGGAAGACAATGTGGATGCGCTGGTCAGGGCCTTCGCTTTTTATGACGACGCGGTGGTGGTTGCGGCGGGTGAAGTCGACGATGGCGAGGGCGGCGCCGGCGATGGTGATGGTGATGCCGGCAATGGCGACAGCGATGCCAGCGACGTGTTTGAAGGCGACCCGGAGGACGCAGTGAGCGACATGTCCGATTGAACCTGTGCTTTCCTGTTGTTTACCCTGCATGCAAAAACTCGGGCACGACCCTGGAAGTTATAAGAGAATTTTGGGAGGGGAAGCCCCTCATGTAAACAGATTACTGCCTCTATTCTTTAGGCCAAGCTGTATATGTGTCTTCATGAGACCGTGAGCCCTGCTGTGAGTTTGCTACTGTGGTTTACCTTAGCCAGGACAAGTCCCGAACCGGATCATGAGGATGGGAGTTTCTGAGGAGCCTGCCAATCCATCCGAGAGGGCCTCGCGAGGAGCAAGTGCCAGTCATAGCAGGGCATGTGTGCAGCGCACGTGCTATGCCCAGCCCCCGCTCGCGAGGGGCTCATGAGGCAGAGGTGTTGTCACGACCGGTTTTCCCAATAAAAATATTTATTGAGAAACCAATCTTTAGAACCCAGTTTGAGATAAAACCTCCTCACTGGCTGACAAACTTTTGATACAATAAGCCAGTAGCATAAATATATTACAGGGTTGAGCTGACGATGCTCAACAATTTATTACAAGCGTGCCAATAACTATACATAAAGGCGAATAATGACACAAGGGAGTGGTGGCATACTACTGACTCGCAAATAAGGTAGAGGTGGAGTAACACAGTGGGAGTGGTTATGGGATTCTCAAACTAACATCCCATCGAGCGTCGAGGTGAAGCTCGAAGAATTTATTAGGGTAGCGGGAGCGGATATGAAACAGTGACCAACTCCAGGGTTGCACGAGACTGACTGGGACTCCTCTAGGCGTCGGATTCGCTATCGAACTCTTCATCCATGAGATCACCTTCGTCAGCATCTGGCCAAATCAACAAGCCAGTGAGTACTTTGAAAGTACTCGCAAGACAGCACGGACGTAAGATATAACAAATGCCAACATGAAATACATGGATAAATAACCAGTACGATCAGACATAGAAGTGATAATGCTGGGTGCCAAACGAGTGTCTGAAAGACTCCTCGAGCGGAAAATGCGGAATAATAATACTGGTGCCCAACGAGTGTCTGAAAGACTCCTCGAGCGGAAAATGCGGAATAATAATACTGGTGCCAAACGAGTGTCTGAAAGACTCCTCGAGCGGAAAATGCGGAATAATAATGCCACAATCGGGCGTCTGGGCGACACCACATAAAGGGCTATAAAAGAAATGCCACAGTCGGGCGTCTGAGTGACACCACATAAAGGGCTTTAAAAGAAATGCCACAGTCGGGTGTCTGAGCGACACCACATAAAGGGCTTTAAAAGAAATGCCACAGTCGGGCGTCCGAGCGACACCACATAAAGGGCTTTAAAAGAAATGCCACAGTCGGGCGTCTGAGCGACACCACATAAAGGGCTTTAAAAGAAATGCCACAGTCGGGCGTCTGAGCGACACCACATAAAGGGCTTTAACTGATAAGGAAATAATATACTCATCATAAGTATAATCAACTCATGGAATTAAACGGGTTAGTCCATCCACGAGAATAAACATTTAACCGGTCTTAGAGCTCATGCGTCCCACCGGGAAAGCTGTCACCAAACTGGCACATGACTGTTAGCAGGGAACTTGGAAATAGATAAGATGATTTAAGGATATAGAGCTCTGCAGAGATTGTACCAAAAATTTCCCACAGTCGACGGATTTCCGTAGTCCCTAGGACTAGTTCCGTTACGGTATTTCAGAAGAAAACACAGCAATCTAGTACACACCCATCCAACTCTTCGATGCCAGGAATCACCCTCAACATCGTCCAAGAAAAACTATTGAGACGGGGAGATCACAATCTCGAATAGCATGGGATCAAATTTATATACGCGCGCTCTAAGGGGTGCCCCCCTCCCGGTCCCAACCGGAAACACCCATGCCCCCTGACCGGATGCCTGGCTTTAATCCAGGGCCATGGAACCAGCATCCCGGCCTCTCCTTTTTGGTGTGTACCAAGAAAGCGGTTTGCGACTTACTAAACCATATCCCTTTCGGGAAACATGTGGTAGTACAGGGAAAGGGAATGGATATGAACCAACCGATACGGGTTGGTGCTGAAGATAACTTACATGGCCTAAGACTGGCATGCTACAACACTGCCATCTTACCCATCTTCATGCCAACACATGGCCTTACATACTCACGTCCCTTGACGTGTGAAATCATCGGGCTTACTTGCTCCAACAATGCATAATGAACGGTTCATCGGTATGCTCCACGCATGTCATGAAACTATCTACATGCAACCATGCCAATACACTCATCATATCAAAAGTTCGAACATGCTTGCCTGGTTCAGAGTAGTCGGAGCCTAGCTCGGTGAAGTTCGTGGTCCCGCCACCTCCGTCGGTATCTACGGTACAGAGAAAACATACGTGCTAACGTGAATACCGAGAGGTGCAGAAAAAGTATTGCAAATATTTTTCAAATAAATCTGATAAAAAACTAGAAATTTTTTTGAAGAGAACAGAAAAAGAATCACTCAAAAATATGCTTCTGATAAAAAGTTATAAGGGTTTTTGCCTAGGGACTCATCTGTAATGAAACAGAAACTTTCCAGGGTTCTAACTGAGAAAACAGAAAACGGTTCGATAGGAAATGCGCAAGCGCAACGGAGAAAGCGTATTTTGCCCGAAGGCATTTTCAGAAAACGATTCGAATAGAAAAGACAGAGAAGCTGACAGGCGGGTCCCATCTGTCAGGTTAAAATTTAAAAGAGGCGGGTCGGGCTCGCTGGTGCCCGAGAGCCGCGGTGGTCGCCGGCGGCGATCCACGGCGAGGCAGAGAGATCGGAGGTTACCTCCGTGCTCAGGGTGCCATTCCGCGTTGGATGGTGGTCGAGGTGGTTGCCGGGAAGCACCACGTCAGCGGTGGCCCCTGCTCCGGCGGACGGCGGTTCGAGCGTGGTTGGAGGTCGCCGGAGAGAGCTGCACTGATCAAATTGAGGAGGGGGTTAAGTATCTGGTAGCTAGAGAGGGAGATGGACGGAGTTTGGGCGCCAGAGACGGCCTCACCGGAGCGAATCGAGCTGGAGGCCGAGGCGGAGCGGGGTGGCCGGAGTCGGGGGACGAGACCTCCTCGAGGTCCTCCCAGTGACCTGGCACGGCGTTGGTGGAGTGTAGGGGTGGTGCGTGCTCGCGGAAGGGCTCGGGGTCTCCTTTTATAGGCGATCCGAGGCGGTGGCCGAGAACGGCGTTCTCCGGCGAGTGATTACGGTGGTGCAGTGCTTGGTCGGGGGAGTTTAGGAGTTGAGCACCGTCGTGGAGGTTCGCGGAGTCCATTTTGGAGCCAACGGCGTTGGTTTAAGCTTGTTGAGGTGGAGCTCGACGGAACGGGACGGCGCGGGTCCATCGGCGGCAGAGAGCACGCTCTGTGCGTGCCGCGCCACGACGGCTGTGCTGCATGCGTGCGCTGGCGTGGAGGTGGACACGCGGAGCCATCAGCGGGGCTGTGCGGCGCGGAACGGCGATGAGCCGCCGTTCTGCTCCCTGTTGGCTGCCACGGCGGTTCAGCCGCCGCGGGACACGCCGGCGCGGTCGGGTCAGAGCGCCACCGACGCCAGGAAGAAGCCAAGCGCGCGTGCGGGGCTCTAGACACGCAGACCAGGTGGCGAGCAACGTGCCAAGGGCACTGTGTGCACGTGACTGAAGATGATCTGAAGAAATCAACACTGAAGACTGAATTTGCTGAATGTGTTTGAACAGTGCATGCAAGGTGTTCGACAGAATGATCCAGGCATGTAGAGATTTTTCCTTGGGCTGATTTTTGGTGGAGTGACTTCTCATTGCTCTAGTAGGCTGCCTGATTTTTGGTGGAATTTTTGGAGAAGTGTAGATATGAATTTCACCAAATTTGACAAATCTGGTCCAAACTTGCAGGGAGTGTAAGTTGAAAATTTTGAAAAGAAGATGAGTGGATCAAGATGGTTCTGGGTTGTGGGTGCAAATGACTAGCCAGTAGAGTTGGTTTGAAGTCAAATCTCAAATGGAAAAGGGTACTTGCTTTGAAAACCCATCAGGCTCAAAATAATTGACAGAAAATATTTGAGAGATAAAATAAAATCCAAAACTTGTTTGGATGAGTTGGGATAGGGAATTTGAGTTGTTGACAAGGAGGGGTGAAGATGTTGGAGTGGTTTTGCCTCATGGGCAAGATACAAGGTCATGGATGGTTTTCAATAGAATGAAAACCCCAAATCTTTTTCATAGAGTTTTTCTTAAAAAGAAAACTCAAATAAAAAACAATCTGAGAAGGGAAACAATAGAGAGAAGGAGTTTTTAAGAAGGTCAAACCCAGGGCTTGAAGGAGAAAACAGAAAAACCCTAGTCAAGGAAAAGGAAATTTTAAGAAGGTTGTTTTACTGAAAGCCTCAAATTTCAAGGAAAATCCAGCAAGGATTTTGCAAAAACCCAAATGAAATTTTTGGAGTGTCACAACACCTACCCCCTTAGGAAAAATCTCGTCCCCGAGATTTCAGTTGATCCTTAAATAAGTGAGGATGCTCTGTTCGGAGAAAGTCCTCTCTTTCCCATGTTGCTTCACTTTCGGTGTGATTACTCCACTGAACTTTGAAAAATTTGACAGTTTTCTGTCGGGTCCTCCTTTCAGACTCCTCTAATATCTTTACTGGGTGTTCCTGATAAGTGAGGTCTGGCTGCACGTCTATGTTCTCATGGGATACTTGTTTCTCTGGGTTGCTCACACATTTCCTCAATTGCGATACGTGGAACACGTTGTGAATATCTGACAGTTCCTCAGGTAGGTCTAGTTGGTATGCTACTGCGCCTTTCCGTGCCAATATACCGAATGGCCCGATGAATCTTGGCGCTAGCTTTCCCTTAATTTTGAATCGCTGCAACCCCCTCATAGGTGACACCCGTAGGTACACGAATTCACCGGGTTCGAAGTTGACCCCACGATGTTTCTGATCGTAATAACTCTTTTGCCGGCTTTGGGCGGTCTTGAGCCGATCTCTGATTAGTTGGACCTTTTCCTCGGCTTCCTTGAGCATGTCTGGGCCGAAGATACGGCTGTCTCCGGTCTCTGACCAATTTAACGGGGTACGACATCTTCGTCCATACAAGGCTTCAAATGGTGCCATTTGCAGGCTGGCCTGATGACTGTTGTTGTACGCGAACTCGGCGTATGGCAGGCTGTCTTCCCAACTGGCTCCGTAGGTGAGGACACATGCTCTCAGCATGTCCTCTAAAATCTGGTTTACCCGTTCTGTTTGTCCATCTGTCTGAGGGTGGTATGCCGTGCTGAAGGCTAGTTGAGTTCCTAGAGCCTGTTGTAACTGCTCCCAGAATCTGGAGACGAACTGTGTTCCTCTGTCGGATATTATAGTCTTCGGGACACCGTGCAGACAAACTATGCGAGAGAGATATATTTTGGCAAGCTTCTGAGTGGTGTGGGTCGTCTTTACTGGAATGAAATGTGCCACCTTGGTTAATCTGTCGGTGATAACCCATATGGCATCATTCCCGTGTCGTGATCGAGGTAGTCCGACAATGAAATCCATCCCTATTTCATCCCATTTCCACTCAGGTATTTTATTTGGTTGCAGTAGTCCAGCTGGTCTCTGATGTTCGGCCTTTATACGTTGACAAGAGTCGCAGCATGCAATGAAGGTGGCTATGTCCCTTTTCATACCATGCCACCAAAATCCTTCTTGGATATCCTTATACATCTTGGTTCCTCCAGGGTGGATCGAATATGGAGCGGTGTGGGCTTCAGCTAGAATTTGCCGTTTGAGGTCTTCTACGTCCGGTACGCAGAGTCTGTTTCCGTACCATAGTGTCCCTTCTTGGTCTATGATGAATTCCGAGGCCTTGCCCATACTCACTTTTCTTTTGATACCTTCAATGCTGGGGTGACCGGGCTGGGCTTCTTTGATTCTTGTCACAAGGTTGGGCTGTATCTCCAAGTTTGTTATGGTGCCTTCTGCTATCATCAACAAGTTGAGTCTGGCAAATTCTTGTTGGAATTCGGGTCTTAAGTTGGGCAGATTGTTGTGGTTGGCGCTGGGGTTCCGACTAAGAGCATCGGCTACTACATTTGCTTTTCCAGGATGATAGTGGATTCCGACATCATAATCCTTTACTAGCTCCAACCAGCGTCGTTGCCTTAAATTCAGCTCTGGCTGTGTGAAAATATATTTGAGACTTTTATGGTCCGTATATATTTCACATCGATTTCCAAGTAGGAAGTGCCTCCATTCCTTGAGTGCATGAATAACTGCTGCCATTTCTAAGTCATGAGTGGGATAGTTTTCCTCATGCTTGCGAAGTTGCCTTGAAGCGTATGCGACAACCTTGCCTTCTTGCATTAATACGCATCCGAGTCCCTTCCTGGATGTGTCACAAAATACTTCAAAATTCTTGCGTATGCCCGGCACAATCAATACTGGTGCTGTTGTTAATTTCCGTTTTAGCTCTTGGAAACTTTTCTCACAGGCTTCTGTCCATTCAAATTTCTTATCTTTCTTGAGCAATTGCGTCATTGGCTTGGCTATGGTGGAGAATCCTTCAATAAATCTGCGGTAATATCCTGCCATTCCCAAGAAACTCCGTATGTCCGTTACACTGGCTGGTGACTTCCAGCCAAGTACGGCCTTGACTTTCTCTGGGTCCACGGCGATCCCGTCTTGGGTTAGCACGTGGCCTAGAAAGCCTACTTGCCTTAACCAAAATTCACACTTGCTGAACTTGGCGTACAATTGGTGTTTCCTGAGTTCTCCTAGTACCATTCTGAGATGTTCAGCGTGTTCTTCTGGTGTTTTGGAGTATACTAAAATATCGTCGATGAATACCACAACGAACTTGTCCATAAACTTCATAAATACTTTGTTCATGAGGTGAACAAAATATGCAGGGGCATTTGTTAATCCAAAAGGCATTACTGTGAACTCATACAGTCCATATCTGGAGGTGAAGGCTGTCTTGGGGATATCTTCTGTTCGTACTTTTAATTGATGGTATCCTGACCTTAGGTCGATTTTTTAGAATACCTTGGCCTTAGCGAGTTGATCGAATAAATCATTTATTCTTGGCATCGGGTATTTGTTCTTGATTGTGACCATGTTGAGTGCTCGGTAGTCAATACATAATCACAGTGTTCCATCTTTATTTTTGGCAAACAAAATTGGTGATCCCCATGGTGAGGAACTGGCTCGAATGTATCCCTTGTCAAGCAATTCCTTTATTTGTTTCTTTAGTTCAACCAACTCGGATGGTGCCATTCTGTATGGTTTCTTGTATATGGGGGTGGTTCCTGGTGCTAGCTCAATGCTGAACTCTATCTCTCGGTCGGGTGGCATGCCTGGTAGCTCTTCGGGAAATACGTCTGGAAATTCATGTACTACTGGAACCTTGTTTAATTCAGAAATGTCCACCTTGTTCAGTCTTGGTTGTCTGGGCATTTCCCTTTCTTTGGCGGATACTCTTATTGTCTTACCATGGTGGTGTGTGAGAATCACGGTCCGATTGAAACAATCAAAGAAACCTTTGTTGGTGGTTAACCAGTCCATCCCTAGGATGACATCTAGTCCTTTATTTTCCAACACAATGAGATTGGCGTGAAACTTCAATCCTTTGAACTCAATAATCACATCCTGACAGTAATTCTGAGTAACTTGCTGAACTCCAGGGGACTTGATGATCATGGATTTCTCCAAAGGAAGCATCGAAAAATTATTTTGCGAAGCAAAACTTTTCGAAATAAAAGAGTGAGAAGCTCCAGAATCAAACAAAACCGTTGCAGGTATTGTGTTGACAGGGAACGTACCGAGTACGATATCTGGAGCATTTTGTGCCTCCTCTTTGGTCACGTGGTTCAGATGACCTTTCCTGTGGTTATTGTTGGGATTGAAGTTGTTTCGCTTGGGCGCTGAGTTATTGTTGCCGTTGTTCGGCTTTGGTGCTGAGCTTCTTGGCTTGGGACACTGCTTGGCATAGTGTCCTTCTTCTCCACAGGCGTAACAAGTAACACCTGGGCGATAGGTGAACTCCTTGTCCCTAGCATGAAAATTCCTGGTTGGGCGGGAGACGTTGGATGATGATTTGTGCGTCCCACCCTTCTGAAAATTGGTCTTACTTCGGTGATTGCGAGCATGGTTAGTCTGGTCCCTCTTTCGCTTGCGGATATCATCCAAACTGCGTCTTTCATTTTCCAGAGTAACGGCTTTATCCACCAGCGTCTTAAAATCAGGGAAAGTGTGTATGACCAGTTGGCATTTAAGCGCGGGTGCTAGGCCGTCAAGGAACTTCTCCATTTTCTTGCTTTCAGTCATACGCTCTTCGTTGGCGTAGCGGGATAACAGAGTAAATTGGCTGTTGTAATCTGACACTGTCATGTTCCTTTCCTTGAGGTCATCGAACTCTCTTTTCTTGATTTTCATAATACTCTTAGGAATATGCGCGCCACGGAAACCTTCTTTGAAATCATCCCAGGTTATATCATTTTCGTTGGGATGCATGTGCAGAAAATTTTCCCACCAGGATGCGGCTGCTCCCGTGAGATAATGCGGTGCGTACAGTACCTTTTCTGGGTCTGAGCATTTTGCAATAATTAACTTTCTCTCCATATCGCGAAGCCAGTCTTCGGCCTCAAGTGGCTTGTCAGTATGAGAAAATGTTGGGGGACGTGTCTTCTGTAGCTCAGATAGCTTGGAATGCTGCGGATACTGCCCATGGTGATTTCCCATGTTAATGACTTGGTTCATCATTTCCCGATGTTGTTGCTGACTCTGTTCATAAAGGCGGCACATTTGGGAAAGTGCCGTTTCACTGTCCTGTTGACTTGTCTGACCTCGAGTAAAATTGTTGCCTGATTGAGTATTATAGTGTTGACTTGACTGCCCTCGTGCAAAGTTGTTGCCCGGTTGGTTGCCATAATCTTCCTTTGGTGGAGTGGGCATGGAGCGAGTCCAAGGACGAGACATTTTTCACTCTGGGGATGAATTTATAAAACCATAAGAAAAATGGAAGGGTTGCAAAGATAAAACCCATAATGCACAAGGTTGACAAATTTTTTTTTTTAAAAACCAAGATACTCGAGGGAAACAAATCGATTTGCGCATAGAGAAGGACTGCATCATTACGTATCTTACACGCGGCGATAATTATACAATACATGCGTACATAATCCTGACATGTTATTTAGGCTAGTGCACTTCTCTAGATCCTACATGATGCGCAAACAAGCTACTTCTCACAACCTCTTACATGGCGATGCAACGCATGGCGGCTACGCATACTCAGTCGGAGATGTTGACGACGTCCTTGGCCTTGCCAAGGGTGAGGCGTAGCGAAGCCGGGGACTCGACCTCCTCGCTGATAGGCTCCATGCGAGTAGTACCTCGCCGAGTAGATGGAGCGGGTGCCAGGGGCGGAACGACACGGATTGGAGTTGGTGCGAGTGGCGGAGCAGTGCGTGCTGGAGTGGGCGCAATGACCTGGTTGAACTCCTCGGTGGTAGGCAGGCGATGAGCAGGAGCATGGGATGCAGAGGACGAGACGAAAGTCAGTGGCGGTGCAGTGGGCAGGAGCTCCCTCCTGTTGGCGGCACAACCGTGGACTGAGTCCATGCGAGCTGCCACAAAGTCATCCACCAAGTTGTCGAAGGCTGCCTCCAAGGCCCGGAGATACTCAATAAGCATCTCGAAAGCCTCGTCCCGTTCTCCTCTGTGGCAGGAGAATGCGTAGTGACAGGTGTAGGGCACATGGCAAGGTAGATAGCGGTAGCGACGAGTCTTCATCGTGGGAAGGACATCCCTAAGACGAGCTATCGCCTCGCGGGCTGCCATCTGGATGGCATGCTTCTCTGAAGGCATGGCTCTCCCCAAGAATCGGAAGCGGCGTAGATCACCACGCCCTCCCTTGAACTGCACCGCGGCCTGGTGCATAGTCAGACTGTCGTTGACTCTGTGCTGACAGAGAGTGATGACTGGGCGCACAGACGGCCCCATCGCGACCTGAACGACGAAGGAGAGAAGCTTGACGAACCCATCGGGTACGTTGGCGAAGGTCTGAGACTCGCAGCTGCGGTCGGCCATCTACAAAAGTAGGCAAAAATCCTGAATGGTCAGATCATAAATATATGCTGACTGTCAGAAAAATGACTACTATTGTAAAAACATGAATAAGCTCTATCATGCTCATAACCGATTAGCGATCGCACCTAGTGGCTTCCTACAGTCAGCCTGGCTCTGGTACCAAGCTTGTCACGACCGGTTTTCCCAATAAAAATATTTATTGAGAAACCAATCTTTAGAACCCAGTTTGAGATAAAACCTCCTCACTGGCTGACAAACTTTTGATACAATAAGCCAGTAGCATAAACATATTACAGGGTTGAGCTGACAATGCTCAACAATTTATTACAAGCGTGCCAATAACTATACATAAAGGCGAATAATGACACAAGGGAGTGGTGGCATACTACTGACTCGCAAATAAGGTAGAGGTGGAGTAACACAGTGGGAGTGGTTATGGGATTCTCAAACTAACATCCCATCGAGCGTCGAGGTGAAGCTCGAAGAATTTATTAGGGTAGCGGGAGCGGATATGAAACAGTGACCAACTCCAGGGTTGCACGAGACTGACTGGGACTCCTCTAGGCGTCGGATTTGCTATCGAACTCTTCATCCATGAGATCACCTTCGTCAGCATCTGGCCAAATCAACAAGCCAGTGAGTACTTTGAAAGTACTCGCAAGACAGCACGGACGTAAGATATAACAAATGCCAACATGAAATACATGGATAAATAACCAGTACGATCAGACATAGAAGTGATAATGCTGGGTGCCAAACGAGTGTCTGAAAGACTCCTCGAGCGGAAAATGCGGAATAATAATACTGGTGCCCAACGAGTGTCTGAAAGACTCCTCGAGCGGAAAATGCGGAATAATAATACTGGTGCCAAACGAGTGTCTGAAAGACTCCTCGAGCGGAAAATGCGGAATAATAATGCCACAATCAGGCGTCTGGGCGACACCACATAAAGGGCTATAAAAGAAATGCCACAGTCGGGCGTCTGAGCGACACCACATAAAGGGCTTTAAAAGAAATGCCACAGTCGGGCGTCTGAGCGACACCACATAAAGGGCTTTAAAAGAAATGCCACAGTCGGGCGTCTGAGCGACACCACATAAAGGGCTTTAAAAGAAATGCCACAGTCGGGCGTCTGAGCGACACCACAGAAATAGTAGCCGATGCTCTTAGTCGGAACCCCAGCGCCAACCACAACAATCTGCCCAACTTAAGACCCGAATTCCAACAGGAATTTGCCAGACTCAACTTGTTGATGATAGCAGAAGGCATCATAACAAACTTGGAGATACAGTCCAACGGGCTGGGCTTCTTTGATTCTTGTCACAAGGTTGGGCTGTATCTCCAAGTTTGTTATGGTGCCTTCTGCTATCATCAACAAGTTGAGTCTGGCAAATTCCTGTTGGAATTCGGGTCTTAAGTTGGGCAGATTGTTGTGGTTGGCGCTGGGGTTCCGACTAAGAGCATCGGCTACTATTTCTGTGGTGTCACTCAGACGCCCGACTGTGGCATTTCTTTTAAAGCCCTTTTTGTGGTGTCGCTCAGACACCCGACTGTGGCATTTCTTTTAAAGCCCTTTCTGTGGTGTCGCTTAGACGCCCGACTGTGGCATTTCTTTTAAGAGCCCTTTCTGTGGTGTCGCTCAGACGCCCGACTGTGGCATTTCTTTTAAAGCCCTTTCTGTGGTGTCGCAAAGACGCCCGACTGTGGCATTATTATTCTGCATTTTTCCGCTCGAGGAGTCTTTCAGACACTCTGTCGCGACCGGTTTTCCAGACATTAAATTCCAGAAAATGGCCGTCGAGCTCATCAGCCCCAGGATTACTGTTAGCTGATGAGGCACCAACTTGTTACAGAAATTCCAAGCAAAGGTACAAAATATGAAGTACAAGACCATTGTGGCCTATAAGTACAACCAATGGTTTCTAGTGGTTGAGAGCGGAAGCGGTTTGTGGATCCCACAGCTATGGGACTCCATTTCCCACGGGAACAGCTGACCAGGATAACTCCTATCTTCACGAGGCTGCTATCACCGTTGCTCAGGTTCCGAAGCTGTCGTCGCAACGCTCCTCTCCAAGCAAGCAATCTGGCCAAGACAATAGCCAGGGACAAGCCAGTGAGTACTTTGAATGTACTCGCAAACATTAAGAGCACGGGTATAATATAATCGTTGATGCTCATGCTTTGCAACATCCATACACTCACTTAATTAGTCATAAAATGATTGTCTTGATGTATGCAAACAGGTCATTCATATGCAACCGGAAATTTATGCAATGGCCATATAGAGGTAATAAATACTGGGTGCCAAGCGAGTGTCTGAAAGACTCCTCGAGCGGAAAATGTGAAATAATAAATACTGGTGCCAAACGAGTGTCTGAAAGACTCCTCGAGCGGAAAATGCAGAATAATAGATATTGGTGCCAAACGAGTGTCTGAAAGACTCCTCGAGCGGAAAATGCAGAATAATAGATATTGGTGCCAAACGAGTGTCTGAAAGACTCCTCGAGCGGAAAAATGCAGAATAATAATGCCACAGTCGGGCGTCTGAGCGACACCACAGAAAGGGCTTTAAAAGAAATGCCACAGTCAGGCGTCTGAGCGACACCACAAAAAGGGCTTTAAAAGAAATGCCACAGTCGGGCGTCTGAGCGACACCACAGAAAGGGCTTTAAAAGAAATGCCACAGTCGGGCGTCTGAGCGACACCACAGAAAGGGCTTTAAAAGAAATGCCACAGTCGGGCGTCTGAGCGACACCACAGAAAGGGCTTTAAAAGAAATTAATCATAGTGAATATCCCGGAGGTAGAACCATCCCAGAGACATTCGATGATAACAATAATAATCATGGGTTAGTCAACAATAGTAATAATCATAATCATCACAAGTCACAAGTAGTAATTCCCGTTCTGGTTCAACCGTTTCACCTCCGAAGACTGACACTAAGACCGACGCTTGACCCATCCCAGACTGTAGTCCTTAACCATGGACACGGCTATTCGAATAGGTTTAATCTCTGCAGAGGACGTACTCTTTACCCACGAGTAACGGATTCCTTTAGTCCATCGGGACTAATTCCGTCTACGGCCTTTTAGTTGAAAACACGCCTAACTTGCACACACCAGCTTAACTCATCGGTGTCTGGAATCACCCACGACACTTGTCAAGCAAAACTCTAAGTGGGGAGGCTACAACCTCGCGTAGCATGGGATCAAATTTATATCGCGCGCTCTAAGGGGTGGCCTCCCCTCTCGGTCCCAACCGGAAACACCCATGCCCCCTGACCAGGTAGCATGCCTACCGGCTACAACCGATATCTTCCACCATGGCCTCTCTGTACGGTGTGTGCTGGAAAGGGGTTAACAACTTACTAAACCGTACCCTACCTGCGGCAGGGACAAGTGGTAGCACGAGACAAGTTTGGGGGTTACTGGAACAAAACTCGATCTGCGGTCGACTCAGGAGGTTCATAGGTTCCCTGCATGACATGTATATCAAATATACTTTTTAACCAACAAATATCACCACTCAATATACCTTACCATGCCATATTGGAAGTAACCGCCCCGACGGGGACCGGCGACAAGCTAACGCCTACCCAAGGCCGAGGCTTTCCCGGATTCCTTTCCGGTATGCATGCAAGGCACATGAGGGTGATTACCATCACAATCATTTCATTTCCAATAGCAAGGAAAACGTTGATATGCTTCCATGCAAGTGATCATGTCACATGAAATATCAATTCCACCAAAATGAGGTGGTGTTATAAATGTGTCAACCATCACATCAAAAATATTATGCCAAGGTTCAACATGCTTGCCTTGAAGTTGTGGAGGGGTGAGGTGTTCTCCAAAATCTTTGAAAGTCTCTTCCCTCTCTCCAAAAATCCTATTTTAAAAAATATTTGAATTAACACACATTTCAAAACAGTACAAAAAGTTGTTCTGGAAAATTTTCAAATAAATCTTAAAATAAACTAGATCAAATTTGAGGAAGGTAGGAAAAAGAAGCAACTCATTTGGAGTTGTATTTAAAAAGTTATAGGCAGTCAAAGATCTGGTCAAAATATGTTTTAAAAACAAATCAGAAAAGAAAACGTTTCAGAGGGGAATACGCTTTCGGAGCGGGGAGACGTACTGGGGGAAATACGCCTTCACTTAAACACGTGGACGGCGCGGTGAGTCACTGACAGTGGGTCCAGGGGGGCCCACTAGTCAGGTTTGACTAGTCTTCTCCCTCTCTTTCCTCTGTCCGAGCGGAGGCGGAGCTCCGGCGATCGTCATCGGCGACTGGCGGCTCCTCGCGGGGCTCCGAGGGCGGAGATGGATCCGCCACTCCGGGGCGGTCCTCCTGGTGGTCGCCTGGCGGGTGGGGGCAGAGGGAGCTGCCGGCGGCGAGCTCCTCGGCGGAGGTGGCCTCGGGAGCAAAGTGCCATTGGGGCTGCGGTGGCTCCCGATCAAAATTGAGCAGGGGGAAAGGTTCGCGGAAGGATGAGGAGGCTTCTGGTGGAGAGAGTGGAGAGGGGGAGGTCCTGGTGGTGCCGGAACGGCAGGGGCAGTGGCGGTGGTCGGAGTTGCCGGAGATGGGGAAGAAGACTTCCCTGGGTCGAATGCGGGCTAGGGGAACGCCATAGGGGTGGACTGAGGTCGCCTGCGAACGGGAACGGGCTCGGGGACTCCTTAAATAGGCGTGGCAAGGCGGTTCCGCGGCGGCCGTGGATAAGCTCTCCGGCGACCGCCATTCTGTAGCTAGGGGCGTCGTGGCGGCGACGAGCTCTAGGCGACACCTTGTGGATGAGCTTGCGCTGTTACAGGGGCCAGGTGGCGAGCGGGAGGGGCTTGGGTGGCGCTGCACGGAGCAGGGGCTGTCGGCCGACGCCGGCGTGCCGCCAAAAGGCTCTGGCGGTGGCGCTGTAGGGCGCCAGGGGTGGTTGGCGTGTAGTGGCGAGGCGTGGGGTGCGTGGCGTGGTTCTCCCGTGCGGGCCAAGGCAGGAGGTGCGACGCGGCGGCTCGGTTGCACGCGGCTGCAATAGGCGCGCTCTGGGCGCGTCCAGAGCACGCTCACCAGCTGCTCGGCGAAATGCCAGGGCAAGCTAGGTGGCTCGGTTGGAGCTGGGGTTTAGCAGGTCTAGGTTAGGGGAAACAGGGAGTCTAGTGGACATGCCTGTTTGATCAGAGGTGCAAGATCATAGTGCAATGACAAGCATCATGCCAAAACAGATCATGCCCACAAGGTGTTTGACAAAATGCCAAGGGCACTTAGGCAATACTTGGAGTGGTCAAAAACTCCAGATCAGTGTCTCCTTGGATGCACAAGAGGGTGGTGAGGTTAGTTTGGCAAAAGGAAAAACTTGTTAGTGCAAGTTTTGCAGAATTACAATTCTGGACAGGAAATAAATGGCATCATTTCATGAACCAAAATTGCTCCAAAGGGGTGCATGCTCCTGGACTTAGGGGTTTGGTAGGGAGGATTATGAGCATGAGAAAACACAAGGTCACTGGAGCAAGAAATAATAGGGTTGCAGTAGAAAACACCAGTCTGGTCCAGAATGAAGGTGATGATGATTCACTCAAAATTTGCAAATAACATCACTGGGTTTTTGCATAAAGTTGAATCATATGGTATCACTAACATCCCATAATTTTGGTAGAGGCTAGAAGAAAATATTTTTATGGGTTGCAGTGCAAAAATGCCCACTGGACCAGAGAAGAAGAAAGGGTGTAGAGCTCAAAATATTTCATGAAATAAAGATGTTTTTGCATAAAAGCTATTTAATAACCTCACATGACCTCTCCAAATTTTGGTGGGAATTTTAAGTGAATTTATCAAATGGTTGTAGTTCAAATATGGCCATTTAACTTTGAAAAACCATTTTCAAGAAAGTGAAGATCAAGCAACTTAATTGAGCAATTAGTTGCACTGATAAAAGTAAAGTTTTTCTAGAGAGGTTAAACAAGTCCAATAACATATTTGAAAAGTCCACACTTAGGGGAAAACTCCACAATGACAAGGTTAAAGATAAAAAGGGAGCTCAGAAAATAAAGTTTTTTTTTATCCTGGCAAAATTTAATTAATAAAACAAGGCCAAAAATTTTGGGGTGTCACAGAGCAAGTCTGTCGCGACCGGTTTTCCAGACATTAAATTCCAGAAAATGGCCGTCGAGCTCATCAGCCCCAGGATTACTGTTAGCTGATGAGGCACCAACTTGTTACAGAAATTCCAAGCAAAGGTACAAAATATGAAGTACAAGACCATTGTGGCCTATGAGTACAACAAATGGTTTCTAGTGGTTGAGGGCGGAAGCGATTTGTGGATCACCACGGCTGTGGGACTCCATTCCCCACGGGAACAGCTGACCAGGCTAACTCCTATCTCCACGAGGCTGCTATCACCGCTGCGCAGGTTCCGAGGCGGTCGTCGCAATGCTCCTCTCCAAGCAAGCAATCTGGCCAAGACAATAGCCAGGGACAAGCCAGTGAGTACTTTGAATGTACTCGCAAACATTAAGAACACGGGTATAATATAATCGTTGATGCTCATGCCTTGCAACATCCATACACTCACTTAATTAGTCATAATAATGATTGTCTTGATGTATGCAAAGAGGTCATTCATATACAACCGGAGATTTATGCAAAGGCCACATAGAGGTAATGAATACTGTGTGCCAAGCGAGTGTCTGAAAGACTCCTCGAGCGGAAAATGCAGAATAATAAATACTGGTGCCAAGCGAGTGTCTGAAAGACTCCTCGAGCGGAAAATGCAGAATAATAAATACTGGTGCCAAGCGAGTGTCTGAAAGACTCCTCGAGCGGTAAAATGCAGAATAATAAATACTGGTGCCAAGCGAGTGTCTGAAAGACTCCTCGAGCGGAAAATGCAGAATAATAATACCACAGTCGGGCGTCTGAGCGACACCACAGAAAGGGCTTCAAAAGAAATGCCACAGTCGGGCATCTGAGCGACACCACAGAAAGCGCTTTAAAAGAAATGCCACAGTCGGGCGTCTGAGCGACACCACAGAAAGGGCTTTAAAAGAAATGCCACAGTCGGGCGTCTGAGCGACACCACAGAAAGGGCTTCAAAAGAAATGCCACAGTCGGGCGTCTGAGCGACACCACAGAAAGGGCTTCAAAAGAAATTAATCATAGTGAATATCCCGGAGGTAGAACCATCCCAGAGATATTCGATGATAACAATAATAATCATGGGTTAGTCAGCAATAGTAATAATCATAATCATCACAAGTCACAAGTAGTAATTCCCGTTCTGGTTTAACAATTTCACCTCCGAAGACCGACACTAAGACCGACACTTGACCCATCCCAGACTGTAGTCCTTAACCATGGACACGGCTATTCGAATAGGTTTAATCTCTGCAGAGGGTGTACTCTTTACCCACGAGTAACGGATTCCTTTAGTCCATCGGGACTAATTCCGTCTACGGTGTTTTAGTTGAAAACACGCCTAGCTTGCACACACCAGCTTAACTCATCGGTGTCTGGAATCACCCACGACACTTGTCAAGCAAAACTCTAAGTGGGGAGGCTACAACCTCGCGTAGCATGGGATCAAATTTATATCGCGCGCTCTAAGGGGTGGCCTCCCCTCTCGGTCCCAACCGGAAACACCCATGCCCCCTGACCAGGTGGCATGCCTACCGGCTACAACCGATATCTTCCACCATGGCCTCTCTGTACAGTGTGTGCTGGGAAGGGGTTGACAACTTACTGAACCGTACCCTACCTGCGGCAGGGACGAGTGGTAGCACGAGGCAAGTATGGGGGTTACTGGAACAAGACTCGATCTGCGGTCGACTCAGGAGGTTCATAAGTTCCCTGCATGACATGTATATCAAACATAATACAATTGAAGAAATCTCCACTCAATGTACCTTACCATGCCATACCGGACATAACCGCCCCGACGAGGGCCGGCAATAAGCTCACGCCTACCCAAGGTCGAGGCTTTCCCGGATTCCTTTCCGATATGCATGCAAGGCACATGAGGATGATTACCACCACAATCATTTTCATTTCCAATAGCAAGGAAATCGTTGATATGCTTCCATGCAAATGATCATGTCACATGAAATATCAATTCCACCGGAATGAGGTGATGTTATAAATGTGTCTACCAACACATCAAAATATATTATGCCAGGGTTCAAGATGCTTGCCTTGATGTTGTGGATGGGTGAGGTGTTCTCCAAAAATCTTTGAAAGTCTCTCCAAAAATCCTATTTTCTTGAAAAAGAAATATATGAATCAACACACATTTCAAAACAGTACAAAAAGTTGTTTTGGAAAATTTTCAAATAAATATTAAAATAAACTAGATCAAATTTGAGGAAGGTAGGAAAAAGAATCAACTCGTTTGGAGTTATATTTAAAAAGTTATAGGCAGTCAAAGATCTGGTCAAAATCTGTTTTAAAAAACAAATCAGAAAAGAAAACGTTTCACAGGGGAATACGCTTTCGGAGCGGGGAGACGTACTGGGGGAAATACGCCTTCACTTAAACACGTGGACGGCTCGGTGAGTCACTGACAGTGGGTCCATGGGGCCCACCAGTCAGGTTTGACTAGTCTTCTCCCTCTCTTTCCTCTGTCCGAGCGGAGGCGGAGCTCCGGCGATCGTCGCCAGCGACTGGCGGCTCCTCGCGGGGCTCCGAGGGCGGGGATGGATCCGCTACTCCGAGGCGGTCCTCTCGGTGGTCGCCTGGCAGACGGGGGCGGAGGGAGCTGCCGGCGGCGAGCTCCTCGGCGGGGGTGGCCTCGGGAAGCAAAGTGCCAGTGGGGTTGCGGTGGCTCCCGATCAAAATTGAGCAGGGGGAAAGGTTCACGGGAGGATGAGGAGGCTTCTGGTGGAGAGAGTGGAGAGGGGGAGGTCCTGGTGGCGCCGGAACGGCAGGGGCAGTGGCGGTGGTCGGAGTTGCCGGAGACGGGGAAGAAGACCTCCCTGGGTCGAATGCGGGCTAGGGGAACGCCATAGTGGTGGCCTGAGGTCGCCTGCGAGCGGGAACGGGCTCGGGGACTCCTTAAATAGGCGTGGCAAGGCGGTTCCGCGGCGGCCGTGGATAAGCTCTCCGGCGACCGCCATTCTGTAGCTAGGGCGACGTGGCGGCGACGAGGGCTAGCAGACACGCTTGCGGATGAGCTCGCGCTATTACAGGGGCCAGGTGGCGAGCGGGAGGGGCTTGGGTGGCGCTGCCCGTGGCAGAGGCTGTCGGCCGAGGCCGGCGTGCCGCCAAAAGGGCTCTGGCGGTGGAGCTGTAGGGTGCCAGGGCGGTTGGCGTGTTGTAGCGAGGCGTGGGGTGCGTGGCGAGGTTCTCCCGTGCGGGCCAAGGCAGGAGGTGCGACGCGGCGCTCGGTTGCACGCGGCTGCAATAGGCGCGCTCTGGGCGCGTCTAGAGCATGCTCACCAGCTGCTCGGCGAAATGCCAGGGCACGCTAGGTGGTTCGGTTGGAGCTGGGGTTTAGCAGGTCTAGGTTTGGGGAAACAGGGAGTCTAGTGGACATGCCTGTTTGATCAGAGGTGCAAGATCATAGTGCAATGACAAGCATCATGCCAAAACAGATCATGCCCACAAGGTGTTTGACAAAATGCCAAGGGCACTTAGGCAATACTTTGAGTGGTCAAAAACTCCAGATTAGTGTCTCCTTGGATGCACAAGAGGGTGGTGAGGTTAGTTTGGCAAAAGGAAAAACTTGTTAGTGCAAGTTTTGCAGAATTACAATTCTGGACAGGAAATAAATGGCATCATTACATGAACCAAAATTGCTCCAAAGGGTGCATGCTCCTGGACTTAGGGGTTTGGTAGGGAGGATTATGAGCATGAGAAAACACAAGGTCACTGGAGCAAGAAATAATAGGGTTGCAGTAGAATACACCAGTCTGGTCCAGAATGAAGATGATGCTGATTCACTCAAAATTTGCAAATAACATCACTGGGTTTTTGCATAAAGTTGAATCATATGGTATCACTAACATCCCATAATTTTGGTAGAGGCTAGAAGAAAATATTTTTATGGGTTGCAGTGCAAAAATGCCCACTGGACCAGAGAAGAAGAAAGGGTGTAGAGCTCAAAATATTTCATGAAATAAAGATGTTTTTGCATAAAAGCTATTTAATAACCTCACATGACCTCTCCAAATTTTGGTGGGAATTTTAAGTGAATCTATCAAATGGTTGTAGTTCAAATATGGCCATTTAACCTTGAAAAACCATTTTCAAGAAAGTGAAGATCAAGCAACTTAATTGAGCAATTAGTTGCACTGATAAAAGTAAAGTTTTTCTAGAGAGGTTAAACAAGTCCAATAACACATTTGAAAAGTCCACACTTAGGGGAAAACTCCACAATGACAAGGTTAAAGATATAAAAAAAGAGAGCTCAGAAAATAAAGTTTTTAAATCCTGGCAAAATTTAATCAATAAAACAAGGCCAAAAATTTTGGGGTGAACCCCAAAATTTTTGGCCTTGTTTTATTAATTAAATTTTGCCAGGATAAAAAAAAACTTTATTTTCTGAGCTCCCTTTTTATCTTTAACCTTGTCATTGTGGAGTTTTCCCCTAAGTGTGGACTTTTCAAATATGTTATTGGACTTGTTTAACCTCTCTAGAAAAACTTTACTTTTATCAGTGCAACTAATTGCTCAATTAAGTTGCTTGATCTTCACTTTCTTGAAAATGGTTTTTCAAAGTTAAATGGCCATATTTGAACTACAACCATTTGATAAATTCACTTAAAATTCCCACCAAAATTTGGAGAGGTCATGTGAGGTTATTAAATAGCTTTTATGCAAAAACATCTTTATTTCATGAAATATTTTGAGCTCTACACCCTTTCTTCTTCTCTGGTCCAGTGGGCATTTTTGCACTGCAACCCATAAAAATATTTTCTTCTAGCCTCTACCAAAATTATGGGATGTTAGTGATACCATATGATTTAACTTTATGCAAAAACCCAGTGATGTTATTTGCAAATTTTGAGTGAATCATCATCACCTTCATTCTGGACCAGACTGGTGTTTTCTACTGCAACCCTATTATTTCTTGCTCCAGTGACCTTGTGTTTTCTCATGCTCATAATCCTCCCTACCAAACCCCTAAGTCCAGGATCATGCACCCCTTTGGAGCAATTTTGGTTCATGAAATGATGCCATTTATTTCCTGACCAGAATTGTAATTCTGCAAAACTTACACTAACAAGTTTTTCCTTTTGCCAAACTAACCTCCCCACCCTCTTGTGCATCCAAGGAGACACTGATTTGGAGATTTTGACCACTCCAAG
The DNA here is from genome assembly GCA_032464435.1 of Aegilops umbellulata. Classification (NCBI taxonomy): domain Eukaryota; kingdom Viridiplantae; phylum Streptophyta; class Magnoliopsida; order Poales; family Poaceae; genus Aegilops; species Aegilops umbellulata. The sequence continues at coordinate 130,512,846 of CP136056.1, forward strand.
ACTTGCCTAAGTGCCCTTGGCATTGTGTCAAACACCTTGTGGGCATGATCTGTTTTGGCATGATACTTGTCATTGCACTATGATCTTGCACCTCTGATTAAACAGGCATGTCCACTAGACTCCCTGTTTCCCCTAACCTAGACCTGCTAAACCCCAGCTCCAACCGAACCACCTAGCGTGCCCTGGCATTTCGCCGAGCAGCTGGTGATCGTGCGCTGGGCGTGCCCAGAGCGCGCCTATTGCAGCCGCGTGCAACCGATCCGCCGCGTCGCACCTCCTGCCTTGGCCCGCACGGGAGAACCTCGCCACGCACCCCACGCCTCGCCACTACACGCCAACCACCCCTGGCGCCCTACAGCGCCACCGCCAGAGCCTTTTTGGCGGCACGCCGGCGTCGGCCGACAGCCCCTGCTCCGTGCAGCGCCACCCAAGCCCCTCCCGCTCGCCACCTGGCCCCTGTAACAGCTCAAGCTCATCCACAAGGTGTCGCCTAGCGCTCGTCGCCGCCACGACGCCCCTAGCTACAGAATGGCGGTCGCCGGAGAGCTTATCCACGGCCGCCGCGGAACCGCCTTGCCACGCCTATTTAAGGAGTCCCCGAGCCCGTTCCCGCTCGCAGGCGACCTCAGTCCACCCCTATGGCGTTCCCCTAGCCCGCATTCGACCCAGGGAAGTCTTCTTCCCCATCTCCGGCAACTCCGACCACCGCCACTGCCCCTGCCGTTCCGGCACCACCAGGACCTCCCCCTCTCCACTCTCTCCACCAGAAGCCTCCTCATCCTTCCGCGAACCTTTCCCCCTGCTCAATTTTGATCGGGAGCCACCGCAGCCCCAATGGCACTTTGCCCCCGAGGCCACCTCCGCCGAGGAGCTCGCCGCCGGCAGCTCCCTCTGCCCCCACCCGCCAGGCGACCACTAGGAGGACCGCCCCGGAGTGGCGGATCCATCCCCGCCCTCGGAGCCCCGCGAGGAGCCGCCAGTCGGTGGCGACGATCGCCGGAGCTCCGCCTCCGCTCGGACAGAGGAAAGAGAGGGAGAAGACTAGTCAAACCTGACTAGTGGGCCCCCCTGGACCCACTGTCAGTGACTCACCGCGCCGTCCACGTGTTTAAGTGAAGGCGTATTTCCCCCAGTACGTCTCCCCGCTCCGAAAGCGTATTCCCCTCTGAAACGTTTTCTTTTCTGATTTGTTTTTAAAACAGATTTTGACCAGATCTTTGACTGCCTATAACTTTTTAAATACAACTCCAAATGAGTTGCTTCTTTTTCCTACCTTCCTCAAATTTGATCTAGTTTATTTTAAGATTTATTTGAAAATTTTCCAAAACAACTTTTTGTACTGTTTTGAAATGTGTGTTAATTCAAATATTTTTTCAAATAGGATTTTTGGAGAGAGGGAAGAGACTTTCAAAGATTTTGGAGAACACCTCACCCCTCCACAACTTCAAGGCAAGCATCTTGAACCTTGGCATGATATTTTTGATGTGATGGTTGACACATTTATAACACCACCTCATTTCGGTGGAATTGATATTTCATGTGACATGATCACTTGCATGGAAGCATATCAACGTTTTCCTTGCTATTGGAAATGAAATGATTGTGATGGTAATCACCCTCATGTGCCTTGCATGCATACCGGAAAGGAATCCAGGAAAGCCTCGACCTTGGGTAGGCGTGAGCTTGTCGCCGGTCCCCGTCGGCGCGGTTATTTCCAATATGGCATGGTAAGGTATATTGAGTGGTGATATTTGTTGGTTAAAAAATATATTTGATATACATGTCATGCAGGGAACCTATGAACCTCCGGAGTCGACCGCAGATCGAGTTTTGTTCCAGTAACCCCCAAACTTGTCTCGTGCTACCACTTGTCCCTGCCGCAGGTAGGGTACGGTTCAGTAAGTTGTTAACCCCTTTCCAGCACACACCGTACAGAGAGGCCATGGTGGAAGATATCGGTTGTAGCCGGTAGGCATGCCACCTGGTCAGGGGGCATGGGTGTTTCCGGTTGGGACCGAGAGGGGAGGCCACCCCTTAGAGCGCGCGATATAAATTTGATCCCATGCTACGCGAGGTTGTAGCCTCCCCACTTAGAGTTTTGCTTGACAAGTGTCGTGGGTGATTCCAGACACCGATGAGTTAAGCTGGTGTGTGCAAGTTAGGCGTGTTTTCAACTAAAAGGCCGTAGACGGAATTAGTCCCGATGGACTAAAGGAATCCGTTACTCGTGGGTAAAGAGTACGTCCTCTGCAGAGATTAAACCTATTCGAATAGCCGTGTCCATGGTTAAGGACTACAGTCTGGGATGGGTCAAGCGTCGGTCTTAGTGTCGGTCTTCGGAGGTGAAACGGTTGAACCAGAACGGGAATTACTACTTGTGACTTGTGATGATTATGATTATTACTATTGTTGACTAACCCATGATTATTATTGTTATCATCGAATGTCTCTGGGATGGTTCTACCTCCGGGATATTCACTATGATTAATTTCTTTTAAAGCCCTTTCTGTGGTGTCGCTCAGACGCCCGACTGTGGCATTTCTTTTAAAGCCCTTTCTGTGGTGTCGCTCAGACGCCCGACTGTGGCATTTATTTTAAAGCCCTTTCTGTGGTGTCGCTTAGACGCCCGACTGTGGCATTTCTTTTAAAGCCCTTTTTGTGGTGTCGCTCAGACGCCCAACTGTGGCATTTCTTTTAAAGCCCTTTATGTGGTGTCGCTCAGACGCCCGACTGTGGCATTTCTTTTAAGAGCCCTTTCTGTGGTGTCGCTCAGACGCCCGACTGTGGCATTTCTTTTAAAGCCCTTTCTGTGGTGTCGCTCAGACGCCCGACTGTGGCATTATTATTCTGCATTTTTCCGCTCGAGGAGTCTTTGAGACACTCGTTTGGCACCAATATCTATTATTCTGCATTTTCCGCTCGAGGAGTCTTTCAGACACTCGTTTGGCACCAATATCTATTATTCTGCATTTTCCGCTCGAGGAGTCTTTCAGACACTCGTTTGGCACCAGTATTTATTATTTCACATTTTCCGCTTGAGGAGTCTTTCAGACACTCGCTTGGCACCCAGTATTTATTACCTCTATATGGCCATTGCATAAATTTCCGGTTGCATATGAATGACCTGTTTGCATACATCAAGACAATCATTTTATGACTAATTAAGTGAGTGTATGGATGTTGCAAAGCATGAGCATCAACGATTATATTATACCCGTGCTCTTAATGTTTGCGAGTACATTCAAAGTACTCACTGGCTTGTCCCTGGCTATTGTCTTGGCCAGATTGCTTGCTTGGAGAGGAGCGTTGCGACGACAGCTTCGGAACCTGAGCAACGGTGATAGCAGCCTCGTGAAGATAGGAGTTATCCTGGTCAGCTATTCCCGTGGGAAATGGAGTCCCATAGCCGTGGTGATCCACAAACCGCTTCCGCTCTCAACCACTAGAAACCATTGGTTGTACTTATAGGCCACAATGGTCTTGTACTTCATATTTTGTACCTTTGCTTGGAATTTCTGTAACAAGTTGGTGCCTCATCAGCTAACAGTAATCCTGGGGCTGATGAGCTCGACGGCCATTTTCTGGAATTTAATGTCTGGAAAACCAAGTCTGTCGCGACCGGTTTTCCAGATATTAAATTCCAGAAAATGGCCGTCGAGCTCATCAGCCCCAGGATTACTGTTAGCTGATGAGGCACCAACTTGTTACAGAAATTCCAAGCAAAGGTACAAAATATGAAGTACAAGACCATTGTGGCCTATAAGTACAACCAATGGTTTCTAGTGGTTGAGGGCGGAAGCGGTTTGTGGATCACCACGGCTGTGGGACTCCATTCCCCACGGGAACAGCTGACCAGGCTAACTCCTATCTCCACGAGGCTGCTATCACCGCTGCGCAGGTTCCGAGGCGGTCGTCGCAATGCTCCTCTCCAAGCAAGCAATCTGGCCAAGACAATATCCAGGGACAAGCCAGTGAGTACTTTGAATGTACTCGCAAACATTAAGAACACAGGTATAATATAATCGTCGATACTCATGCTTAAAATATCCTTATACTCACTTAGTTAGTCATAAATAATTATCTTGATGCATGTAAAACAAGTCATTCATATGCAACCGGAAATTTACGCAAAGGCCACATAGAGGTAATGAATACTGTGTGCCAAGCGAGGGTCTGAATGACTCCTCAAGTGGAAAGTACGGAATAATAGATATTGGTGCCAACCGAGTGTCTGAAAGACTCCTCGAGCGGAAAAATGCAGAATAATAAATACTGGTGCCAAGCGAGTGTCTGAAAGACTCCTCGAGCGGTAAAATGCAGAATAATAAATACTGGTGCCAAGCGAGTGTCTGAAAGACTCCTCGAGCGGAAAAATGCAGAATACTAAATACTGGTGCCAAGCGAGTGTCTGAAAGACTCCTCGAGCGGAAAAATGCAGAATAATAAATACTGGTGCCAAGCGAGTGTCTGAAAGACTCCTCGAGCGGAAAAATGCAGAATAATAAATACTGGTGCCAAGCGAGTGTCTGAAAGACTCCTCGAGCGGAAAATGCGGAATAATAATACCACAGTTGGGCGTCTGAGCGACACCACAGAAAGGGCTTTAAAAGAAATGCCACAGTCGGGCGCCTGAGCGACACCACAGAAAGGGCTTCAAAAGAAATGCCACAGTCGGGCGTCTGAGCGACACCACAGAAAGGGCTTCAAAAGAAATGCCACAGTCGGGCATCTCAGCGACACCACATAAAGAGCTTTAAAAGATTAAATAATCATAGTGAAATATCCCGGAGGTAGAACCATCCCAGAGATATTCGATGATAACAATAATAATCATGGGTTAGTCAACAATAGTAATAATCATAATCATCACAAGTCACAAGTAGTAATTCCCGTTCTGGTTTAACAATTTCACCTCCGAAGACCGACACTAAGACCGACACTTGACCCATCCCAGACTTTAGTCCTTAACCATGGACACGGCTATTCGAATAGGTTTAATCTCTGCAGAGGGTGTACTCTTTACCCACGAGTAACGGATTCCTTTAGTCCATCGGGACTAATTCCGTCTACGGTCTTTTAGTTGAAAACACGCCTAGCTTGCACACACCAGCTTAACTCATCGGTGTCTGGAATCACCCACGACACTTGTCAAGCAAAACTCTAAGTGGGGAGGCTACAACCTCACGTAGCATGGGATCAAATTTATATCGCGCGCTCTAAGGGGTGGCCTCCCCTCTCGGTCCCAACCGGAAACACCCATGCCCCCTGACCAGGTGGCATGCCTACCGGCTACAACCGATATCTTCCACCATGGCCTCTCTGTACGGTGTGTGCTGGGAAGGGGTTGACAACTTACTGAACCGTACCCTACCTGCAGCAGGGACGAGTGGTAGCACGAGGCAAGTATGGGGGTTAATGGAACAAGACTCGATCTGCGGTCGACTCAGGAGGTTCATAAGTTCCCTGCATGACATGTATATCAAATATAATACAATTGAAGAAATCTCCACTCAATGTACCTTACCATGCCATACCGGACATAACCGCCCCGACGAGGGCCGGCAATAAGCTCACGCCTACCCAAGGTCGAGGCTTTCCCGGATTCCTTTCCGATATGCATGCAAGGCACATGAGGATGATTACCACCACAATCATTTTCATTTCCAATAGCAAGGAAATCGTTGATATGCTTCCATGCAAATGATCATGTCACATGAAATATCAATTCCACCGGAATGAGGTGATGTTATAAATGTGTCTACCAACACATCAAAATATATTATGCCAGGGTTCAAGATGCTTGCCTTGATGTTGTGGAGGGGTGAGGTGTTCTCCCAAAATCTTTGAAAGTCTCTCCAAAAATCCTATTTTCTTGAAAAAGAAATATATGAATCAACACACATTTCAAAACAGTACAAAAAGTTGTTTTGGAAAATTTTCAAATAAATAGTAAAATAAACTAGATCAAATTTGAGGAAGGTAGGAAAAAGAATCAACTCGTTTGGAGTTATATTTAAAAAGTTATAGGCAGTCAAAGATCTGGTCAAAAATCTGTTTTAAAAAACAAATCAGAAAAGAAAACGTTTCAGAGGGGAATACGCTTTCGGAGCGGGGAGACGTACTGGGGGAAATACGCCTTCACTTAAACATGTGGACGGCGCGGTGAGTCACTGACAGTGGGTCCAGGGGGCCCACCAGTCAGGTTTGACTAGTCTTCTCCCTCTCTTTCCTCTGTCCGAGCGGAGGCGGAGCTCCGGCGATCGTCGCCGGCGACTGGCGGCTCCTCGCGGGGCTCCGAGGGCGGGGATGGATCCGCTACTCCGGGGCGGTCCTCTCGGTGGTCGCCTGGCAGACGGGGGCGGAGGGAGCTGCCGGCGGCGAGCTCCTCGGCGGGGGTGGCCTCGGGAGCAAAGTGCCAGTGGGGTTGCGGTGGCTCCCGATCAAAATTGAGCAGGGGGAAAGGTTCACGGGAGGATGAGGAGGCTTCTGGTGGAGAGAGTGGAGAGGGGGAGGTCCTGGTGGCGCCGGAACGGCAGGGGCAGTGGCGGTGGTCGGAGTTGCCGGAGACGGGGAAGAAGACCTCCCTGGGTCGAATGCGGGCTAGGGGAACGCCATAGTGGTGGCCTGAGGTCGCCTGCGAGCGGGAACGGGCTCGGGGACTCCTTAAATAGGCGTGGCAAGGCGGTTCCGCGGCGGCCGTGGATAAGCTCTCCGGCGACCGCCATTCTGTAGCTAGGGCGACGTGGCGGCGACGAGGGCTAGCAGACACGCTTGCGGATGAGCTCGCGCTGTTACAGGGGCCAGGTGGCGAGCGGGAGGGGCTTGGGTGGCGCTGCCCGTGGCAGAGGCTGTCGGCCGAGGCCGGCGTGCCGCCAAAAGGGCTCTGGCGGTGGAGCTGTAGGGTGCCAGGGCGGTTGGCGTGTTGTAGCGAGGCGTGGGGTGCGTGGCGAGGTTCTCCCGTGCGGGCCAAGGCAGGAGGTGCGACGCGGCGCTCGGTTGCACGCGGCTGCAATAGGCGCGCTCTGGGCGCGTCTAGAGCATGCTCACCAGCTGCTCGGCGAAATGCCAGGGCACGCTAGGTGGTTCGGTTGGAGCTGGGGTTTAGCAGGTCTAGGTTTGGGGAAACAGGGAGTCTAGTGGACATGCCTGTTTGATCAGAGGTGCAAGATCATAGTGCAATGACAAGCATCATGCCAAAACAGATCATGCCCACAAGGTGTTTGACAAAATGCCAAAGGCACTTAGGCAATACTTTGAGTGGTCAAAAACTCCAGATCAGTGTCTCCTTGGATGCACAAGAGGGTGGTGAGGTCAGTTTGGCAAAAGGAGAAACTTGCTAGTGCAAGTTTTGCAGAATTACAATTCTGGACAGGAAATAAATGGCATCATTACATGAACCAAAATTGCTCCAAAGGGTGCATGCTCCTGGACTTAGGGGTTTGGTAGGGAGGATTATGAGCATGAGAAAACACAAGGTCACTGGAGCAAGAAATAATAGGGTTGCAGTAGAAAACACCAGTCTGGTCCAGAATGAAGATGATGCTGATTCACTCAAAATTTGCAAATAACATCACTGGGTTTTTGCATAAAGTTGAATCATATGATATCACTAACATCCCATAATCTTGGTAGAGGCTAGAAGAAAATATTTTTATGGGTTGCAGTGCAAAAATGCCCACTGGACCAGAGAAGAAAAAGGGTGTAGAGGTCAAAATATTTCAAGAATAAAAGATCTTTTTGCATAAAAGCTATTTAATAACCTCACATGACATCTCCAAATTTTGGTGGGAATTTTAAGTGAATCTATCAAATGGTTGTAGTTCAAATATGGCCATTTAACCTTGAAAAACCATTTTCAAGAAAGTGAAGATCAAGCAACTTAATTGAGCAATTAGTTGCATTGATAAAAGTAAAGTTTTTTCTAGAGAGGTTAAACAAGTCCAATAACACATTTGAAAAGTCCACACTTAGGGGAAAACTCCACAATGACAAGGTTAAAGATAAAAAGGGAGCTCAGAAAATAAAGTTTTTAAATCCTGGAAAAATTTAATTAATAAAACAAGGCCAAAAATTTTGGGGTGTCACAGAACTACCCCCCTTAAGAAAAATCTCGCCCTCGAGATTTGTTAAAAGTCGCATAAGAAAAGATTGTATGCAACGAAAAAGTGGCTACAGTAAGAGGGCAATAAGTGATGAAGACCACAGTGTGAAATACTGGTGCTGCGCGGAGAAAGATCTACGGTCTGAGACAAAAACACGAGATTTCTACGCTGGGTATAAATTTAGAATAAAGTCTAAATTTAAATATACGTTGGTCGTACCCGGGAGCACAGTGCTCTCTCTGGCCGACAGGTGGACCCGGGGCCCACAGTCAGCCTCTTCTTCTCCCTCTGGCTCTTCTTCTTCCTCTCTCCTGCGCGCTTTCTCCACCGGCGGTGCCTAGCGCGTGGGGCATCTAGGCCGTACCGCGGTAGTGCGCGGCGTGCTAGCTGCCGGAGCAGCGTGCACTTACCTCGCGGGCCAGCGTGCTGTCGGCACTGCTTGCGGATTCGCCTCTGAACACCGGCGATCGGGCGACGAGCGGCGTTGGTGGACTTCGCCCACCGTGCACCGAGCTCGAGCTATAAAACGACCGGGGTGCTCTTCTCTTCTCCTCACCTCTGGCCTTGCCTCTCGCCCTCCTTCCTCCTCCATTACTGCTTGCAGAAGCTCGGGCGAGGCTCTAATGGCGGAGGCGATGCCGGACTGGTATGCGATCTTGATATGCAGAGGGCTGGCGACCCTGCTGGGGCTCTCCGTGCTCCTGTGTGCGATGATCCACGATGATCGTCGCGATGCTGCTGCTCGGGTGTTGGCTTTCCACGGCGGTGGTGATCACGAGGATTAGGTGGGATGCCGGGTGCTAACCGTGGTTAGGAGAGGGGTTAGCCAGCTGCAACACTGTTGCAAAGTTTCGTAAACGGTGCACGTGTCTCTCCTGGTCGGGCCTCAGTGATCTGCCGATGGCGATCTGAGGATTTAAGTCTGCGAGGCTCTGGAGATAACCCATCACGCGTTGGATCAAACTCTCTTGAGCGATAACATACTGGACAAGGTTGGCCAGGACGGGGTCTCTCTCGATTCGCACACCAGGAAACGATGTTACTCCTCCGGGCGCTGCACGGCTCGGGAAGTAATAATACCCATGCTCGCTGGCATAGGGTACCGCGAATCGAAGGCGAGCAAGTGCTTCACAAGCCGCAGCTTCCACGGCCATCTGTGGGGTTGGCATAGATTTCCCCACGAAGGAGACCTCTATTGGGTCCTGGTGAATTCTCACTTGTAACCGTGTGACCTTGTAAATAAACGCCGCCTGTCGTTGAGCCCCTGTAGCCCTGCATGGGTATGCCAGCTTTTCTCCCCCAGGCACGGTTGCCGAAGACCCCGGTGACCCCCACAGTAACACGTCACCTCGGTGAAATGTGTGTATCTGTAGCTCGACTCCGACCCGTGGAGCGGAGCTGGAAGTTCCCTTACCATTCTCCATGGTAAAAGTGACCCAGCTCCAGTGCTATAAAAGGCCACCGTGTGACCTTGCCAAAGCACCTCTCACCTTGTGCGCCACCCTCACAACCATTTCTTGCCATGCCGAGCCCCAGCATTCATCTGAGAACCCCAGATGCAACCCCGGGTTGTTTTGTCAAGATATTGTGGGATTTTACCTGCAGTACCATGGGCGCTACCCAGCCACCCCAATACGAGCTGTTCAAATCGAGGATCACCTCTTCCACCTCGAGATACTGGGCAGCAGTGCACATTCCCCCTGTGAACTCAGACCAAGACCCAACAGAGATCTCCTTCGTGGGGAAATCTATGCCGGCCCCGCTTATGGCCATAGAGGCTACTACGTACGAAGCGCTTGCTCGCCTTCGATTCGCGGTACCCTATGCCAGCGAACGAGGGTATTATTACTTTCCGAGCCGTGCAGCACCCGGTGGAGTGTCATCTTTTCCCGGTGGACGAATCGATAGAGACCCAGTCCTAGCCAACCTGGTCCAGTACGTCACCGCTCAAGAGCATTTAACCCAACATGTGATGGGTTATCTCCAGAGCCTCGCAGATTTAAATCCGCAGATCGCCATCGGCAAATCACTAAGGCCCGACCAGGAGGGACGCATCCATCGACTGGTCAATCCCCTTGCCCCGATAGAAGAGGAATGTGTCCCCGTACCAGAGACGTTTTCTCATGACCCCGTTCAGTTACCATTTCCATTTTAGGCATCACTGCTGTATCCATTATTGCAACATTTAATTGTGCATTATAACTTGTGTGTGGTAACCTGAGCTTGCGCAACGAATAGATTATCTAGTTTCTACTAATGTATATAGTTTGGTTGTGACTTATGCTCCTTTATTTTAACTGTTTTCCTTCGCGAAAAATTCCGGAGAGTAATTTGTTTTTCCAAAACAACCCTTAGCAAATCTCGAGGACGAGATTTTTCTTAAGGGGGGTAGTGTTGTAACACCCAAAATTTTTGACCTTATTTTATCAATTAAAATTCTGCCAGGGAATTAAAACTTTAAATTTTCCTGAGCTCCCTTTTGATTTTTCTTTTTGAACCAATTCTCCCCCTGGTTATTATGAAGTTTTTCCCCTAAGAGAAAACTTTTCAGATATGTTTTTGGAACTGTTTAAAACTCTCAAGAAAAACTTTGCTTACATTAGTAAAACAAATTTCATAATTAATTTGCTTAATTGTATTTTTCTTAAAAAAATGGTTTTTTTTTCAATGTTTTATGGCCACATTTGAACTACAACCATGTGATAAATTATTTCAAAAATCCCACCAAAATTTGGAGGTGTCATGTGGTGTTAGTAAATCACTTTTGTGCAAAAATATCTTTACTTCATGAAATAATTTGAGCTCTACACCCAATTTTCTTCTCTGGTCCAGTGAGCAATTTTGCACCACAACCCATATAAATAATTCTTTCTAGCCTCCAGCAAAATTATGGGATGTTAGTAGTAACATATGATTCAATTTATTGCAAAAACCCAGTGCTGTTCTTTGAAAAATTCGAGTGCATCAACCACATTTCCATTCTGATCCAACTTGATGGTTTGTACAGCAACCATGTTATTGCTTGCTCTTTGGCTCTTGATTCCTTTTCCTGCTTATAGCCAGCCCTACAAAACCCCTAAGTCCAGGAGCATGCACCTATTGGACCATTTTTGGTTCATGTAACAATGCATTTTTTCTCCTGACCAGAATTGAGTTTTTGCAAAACTTGCACTCACAAGTTTCTCCTTTTAACAAACTAACTTCACCACTCCCTCTTGCATCTAAGGAGACACTGATCTGGAGAATTTGGCCACCCCAAGAGATGCCTAGATGCATGTGGCATTCTGTCGAGCACCCTGTGGGCATGACTAGTTTTGACATGAGTTTTGGCATTGCACTATGAGCTTGCACCTCTGAACAAACCAGCATGTCCACTAGCATCACAACTACCCCTAAGCTAGGACTACTAAACCACAGCTCCATCCAAGCAACCTAGCAGGCCACGACATTTCTTCGAGCACGTCCCGTGCATGCACTGGACGCGCCCAGAGCGCGCCATTTGCAGCCGCGCGCCCAAAACCGCCACGCCCCGCCCCTGGTTTTTGCACTCGCGGCAGAACCTCGCCACGCGCATCCCTCCTCGCCACTACGCGCCAGCCCGCCCTGGCACCCTACAGCGCCACCGCCAGAGCTCTTTTGGCGGCACGCCGGCGTCGGCCGACCATCTCTGCCCCGTTCAGCGCCGCCCAAGCCCCTCCCGCTCGCCACCTGGCCCCGGCACAGCTCGGCCTCATCCACTCGCGCGTCCTCTAGCCCTCGTCGCCGCCACGTCTCCCTGGCACTACAGAGAGGCGGTTCGCCGCCGTTCTTATCCTCGGCAGCCGCAAACCGACATGGGAATGCTATAAATGGAGGTCCCCGAACTCCCCCGAGCACGCAGGCAACCTCAGGCCACCCTTATAGCGCTCTCCTAGCTCGCAATCGACCTAGGGAGGCTTCCTTCCCCGTCTCCGGCAACTCCAGCCGCCGCCTCACCCCAGCTCCATTCGCCTCAACCAAAGCCTCCCTCTCTCCGTTCTCTTCACCAGAAGCTTCCCCTTCCTCCCGTGGACCTTTCCCACTACTCAATTTTGATCGAGACTCACCGCGGGAGAATTTGCACTCCGCTCCCGAAGCCTCCGGCTGCCGCGAAGCTCGCCGCCGGCAGCTCCCTCCGTCCCCTCCTGCAAGTCGACCACCGGGAGGACCGCCTTGGTCTCGCGGATCCATCCAGACCCTCTGGAACCCGCGGGGAGCCGCCGTTCGCCGGCGACGATCGCAGGAGTCCCGCCTCTGCTCGGGACAGAGGTAGAGGAGGGAGTAGACTAGTCAAACCTGACTAGTGGGGCCCCCTGGACCCACTGTCAGTGACACACGCGCCGTCCACGCTGGAGTAAGTGAATGCGTAATCCAACCAGTACGTTTTCCCCGCTCCGAAAGCGTAATCCCCTCTGAACGTTTTCTTTTCTGTTTTAATTTAAAAACAGATTTGACCAGAACTTTGATCGTCTATAACTTTTTAAATACAACTCCAAATGAATTGATTTCTTTTCCTACTTTCCACAAAAATTGTCTAGTTTATTTTAAGATTTATTTGAAAATTTTCCAAACAACTTTTTTGTACTGTTTTTGAATTATGTGTTATTTGCATATTTTGAAAATAGGATTTTTGGAAGAGAAGGAAACTTTCAAAAGTTTTGGAGAGCACCCCCACCTCTCCACACCTTTAAGGCAAGCATTCTGAACCCTGGTGTAATTTTTGTGTGTGTCGTTTGACTCGGTAACAACACCACCCCGGCACGTGCATGCGTCATTTTATGTGAGAATGTGATCCTCTTCATAAGTGCATATTAGTGAAGTTCATGCATACGGATTTGACATGTTTTGTGATGGAAATCACCGCCGTACACTTTTCATGCATACCGGAGGGAAATGCCGGGTAGGCCTCTGTCTTGGGTAGACGCGGTCTTGACCCTAGTCCTTCGTTGAGACGGTCGTGTCCGGTATGGCATGATGGAGTATGTCGTGTGGTGTTCCTATCTGTGGTTGAAGTAAATACATTGTTATGCTAAACTTGCAGGGATTATTACTACCTCCTAAGTCAACCGTAGATCGAGTCTTGTGCCAGTAACCCCCATACTTGTTCCGTACTGCCACAGGTCCCTATCATAGGTGGGGTATGGTTCAGTAAGCTGTTAACCCTTGTCTTGGCACACACCGTACAGAGAGGCCATGGTGGAAGATATCGGTTGTAGCCGGTAGGCATGCCACCTGGTCAGGGGGCATGGGTGTTTCGGTTGTAGCCGAAGGGGGTAGCTCCCCCAGTTTGCGCGCGGTATAAATTTTGTGATCCCATGCTACGTCGAGGTTGTAGCATCCCCACTTAGAGTTTGCTTGACAGGTGTCGTGGGTGATTCCAGACACCGGTGAGTTAAGCTGGTGTGTGCAAGTCAGGTGTGTTTTCAACTAAAAGACCGTAGACGGAATTAGTCCCGATGGACTAAAGGAATCCGTTACTCGTGGGTAAAGAGTACACCCTCTGCAGAGATTAAACCTATTCGAATAGCCGTGTCCATGGTTAAGGACTACAGTCTGGGATGGGTCAAGCGTCGGTCTTAGTGTCGGTCTTCGGAGGTGAAACTGTTAAAACAGAACGGGAATTACTACTTGTGACTTGTGATGATTATGATTATTACTTTTGTTGACTAACCCGTGATATTATTGTTATCATCGAATATCTCTGGGATGGTTCTACCTCCGGGATATTCACTATGATTATTTCTTTTAAAGCCCTTTCTGTGGTGTCGCTCAGACACCCGGTTGAGGCATTTCTTTTAAAGCCCTTTCTGTGGTGTCGCTCAGACGCTCGACTGTGGCATTTCTTTTAAAGCCCTTTATGTGGTGTCGCTCAGACGCCCGACTGTGGCATTTCTTTTAAAGCCCTTTATGTGGTGTCGCTCAGACGCCCGACTGTGGCATTTCTTTTAAAGCCCTTTATGTGGTGTCGCTCAGACGCTCGACTGTGGCATTTCTTTTAAAGCCCTTTATGTGGTGTCGCTCAGACGCCCGACTGTGGCATTTCTTTTAAAGCCCTTTATGTGGTGTCGCTCAGACGCCCGACTGTGGCATTTCTTTTAAAGCCCTTTATGTGGTGTCGCTCAGACGCCCGACTGTGGCATTTCTTTTAAAGCTCTTTATGTGGTGTCGCTCAGACGCCCGACTGTGGCATTTCTTTTGAAGCCTTTCTGTGGTGTCGCTCAGACGCCCGATTGTGGCATTATTATTTCGCATTTTCCGCTCGAGGAGTCTTTCAGACACTCGTTTGGCACCAGTACTTATTATTCTGCATTTTGTTTATTTTAAGATTTATTTGAAAATTTTCCAAAACAACTTTTTGTACTGTTTTGAAATGTGTGTTAATTCAAATATTTTTTAAAATAGGGTTTTGGAGAGAGGGAAGAGACTTTCAAAGATTTTGGAGAACACCTCACCCCTCCACAACTTCAAGGCAAGCATCTTGAACCCTGGCATAATATATTTTGATGTGTTGGTTGACACATTTATAACACCACCTCATTTCGGTGGAATTGATATTTCATGTGACATGATCACTTGCATGGAAGCATAACAACGTTTTCCTTGCTATTGGAAATGAAATGATTGTAATGGTAATCACCCTCATGTGCCTTGCATGCATACCGGAAAGGAATCCGGGAAAGCCTCGGCCTTGGGTAGGCGTGAGCTTGTCGCCGGTCCCCGTCGGGGCGGTTATTTCCAATATGGCATGGTAAGGTATATTGAGTGGTGATATTTGTTGGTTAAAAATATATTTGATATACATGTCATGCAGGGAACCTATGAACCTCCTGAGTCGACCGCAGATCGAGTTTTGTTCCAGTAACCCCCAAACTTGTCTCGTGCTACCACTTGTCCCTGCCGCAGGTAGGGTACGGTTCAGTAAGTTGTTAACCCCTTTCCAGCACACACCGTACAGAGAGGCCATGGTGGAAGATATCGGTTGTAGCCGGTAGGCATGCCACCTGGTCAGGGGGCATGGGTTCGGTTCTTTATCCGTCATATCTCATAGTAGGGGTCCTAAGCTAGGCATCTTGGAGCGACAGTAACACGGACACGGGATTTTACATAGCTTCGGGATCTCTTGAAGAGATAATACCATACATGTTGCTTTTGATTATATTCATGGGGGTCTAGTACAGAGTACATGTATCTACCACGAGATTGTTCTAATGAATATGAGATTGTCTACTGACTAGCCTGGCCTCGGTTTATATAACACACTGGAGGCCTAGGGTTTTAGGAGAGTCCCTGGCTTGGGAGCCAAGTCTTGTGGAATCCTCCTAGTATGCGGCATGGGCTGCCCGAAGTGGCCCATAAGTGAACAGCCATGGGGGTCCTCGGCCCGATCCAGCTGGTTGGGAGACGACATGGTGAGTACCCCCTAGTCCATGACACCGTCAGTAGCTCCTTGAACCGGTCTTCAAGTTGGGGATGCTCCTCGATTCTTCCGAACTGTTCTTCATCTTCGGTCATCGGTCTTGAAAACTAGTTCAACAGATCTTCTCATCTTGGATCTTGAGGATCACCGAAGTGAATCCGAAGAGTTTACGCATCAGGTATCCGAGGAGCCCCTTTAAGTTTTGGCCTTTATCAATGCCTTGTTATTTTTATGCCACACCTCGGGTTTGAAGTTGTTCTCATGCGG
Source organism: Aegilops umbellulata (assembly GCA_032464435.1). Classification (NCBI taxonomy): domain Eukaryota; kingdom Viridiplantae; phylum Streptophyta; class Magnoliopsida; order Poales; family Poaceae; genus Aegilops; species Aegilops umbellulata. The sequence continues at coordinate 130,528,650 of CP136056.1, forward strand.
TCGTGTCCTCTTGCATCCGAGCTCCAACACCAGACTGCATTCGAGATATGTTTTGCAGCCGAGCACCCACGCTGGACCGCTTCCGAGCTCCAACGCCGGAATGTATCCGAGCTCTAGCGCCGGACTGTATCCGAGGTGTCATAGATTACCTCGGTGTTGAAAAAGTTAAAAGGGTTCAACCGAGCTTAATGCCAGAGATGCCCTCTATGGAGCCAGCCACTTGCAACCGAGCTTTATGCTAGACTGCTTCCGAGGTATCATTTGCAGCCGAGCACTAATGTCGGACTGCATCCGAGGTGGTGACCACCTCGGCCATTTGCTGATTTTTATGAATTTAATTCCGATTTGTGCAATGTATTCTCTGCCGAGATGTATAGCCAGTAGCCCTCAAGGTGCGTGTTGTCCTAATATCCGGGATGCACCTGAAGGATAAAATCAAACCGCTTTTCCCAAGTAGCCCTGAGACTCTGGTCCATTCTAAAATCGTCCTGAGGATCAGTTCCCAGCTCGGCAGCATACTTAGGAATAGAAACGCAGTGTAATACTTTAGAGGAAATAGTGATGGGCGAACAGGCCCTTAAGAGAGGGTCTTGAGAAGTTGTCGTAATATATTAGCTTGATGCCGAATAGGTCCAAATGGTACCTATTGTTGTCCGAAGACGTGTTTGCCCATAGTTCGGTCAAGCCAAACACTGAGCCCTTTGAATTTCCTACATTGAATAGGCAATGCAGTAGCCCCCGAGACACTGGTCGGGTGGCAACACTTGATCAGGGGATCGTTGTGCCCCTTTAATAGTAGTAAATGATAAGCCCGAAGCCCAATATCCCCCGAGCCTTAATGTGGCACGTGTGGCCGAATTAAGGATCGATATCTGAAGTAAAATCATAAATTATGTGTAATGATTCTATGTATCCAAGTACTTTACATCATTAATGCTCAGATCCGCACTGTACAAAACTTTGTTGACCGACCATCGGCTTCCACCTCCTCGGCCAGTAGCTGAGGAGTGTTTGTCCTACTTTATAAAGCCTCTATGAGGGCAAAGATTTACAACAAACAAGGCAATCCGGCCATACGGGTTTATAAACAAAGGTACGTAGAGAGATATGCTATATTATTGTTTAACATAAGAAATGTCTTCCGAAGAAAATAGTCCCACTATCGATTCCTTTCTTTGGGTTGTCATGCTAAGCATGATCATGAAACCTCAGCTCCGATCAATGTGGGAGTAAAATATTGAGGATTTAGTTTGGGGAAAGTTCCCGAGCTATGTGGTCTTTAGAGAACCCAAATTTTCACTTTCGTCGTTGCCGACCAATTATATCTTTAAAGATGACTAGCTTTCGCTTCACCCAGTCTGAGGTACTAACCCGGATGACCCAATAGTAACAATCACGGAGGTGCTCCCTTTACCGCCTACCAAACAATCGAGAACGTAGGGGTAAGCATAGGAGCCAGGAAACCCAGCTTGGCCAAAAGCTTAAGTAAAATTGATGCATATGTATGGCTTTATAACGATGATTAAGGAAGGCAGCCCTTGTATATTAAATACAAATGCCAATGATATATTTATTTTGACTCTGTTGCGACCGTTTATCAGTTGAAAGTGGCCCATCGTCGGCTTCTATCCCCTTGTAGATGCTAAGCAGGGAGTTTCCGCAATAACAAACAACCCTTAGCCGACGTCTCGGTACCCGAAGGCGGTTGTATTTGTGGAAACGAGGCAATCAGATATGCGGGCTTTATAACTTTCACTTAGTCATAGGAGCTTAAAGTTGGGAGGCCAAGTATTAGCCCCCGGTTAATGTTCGGCGACAGCCGAGGTCAAGCCGTTAACACTTCGGCCAATATTATTGAATGGCCCATAGCTTAACATGGGGTGACCTCCATCGATCTTATAGTTTAACACAGTCATCGGATCTCTGACTAGCTTACGCTTATTGTGACAGTCAGTTTTCGGCTTTCTCCACTAAGGCGCTCCATGCGAGCTGGAAACACAATTGTAGTGGTTCTCCCTTTTGCACACCTAGCCGAACAAAGCAGAACGTAGGAGGCAAGCATAGGAGTCGGGCAACCCAACTATTGACCGAAGACACAATTCGAAACCGATGCATATATAGCAATATCCGAGAATGTTTTTGCCGCATCTCTAAAGGTGTCTGGCGTTGCACTGCGAGGCTTATGCTAGAAACACACAAATAGTTTAGAAGTGCCATAGGCTTGGAAAACCAAAAATCTTCAGTAAAAACTTGACGTCCGAACTAGATCAAGTGTTCGGTGCCAATCCGAAATTGGTCTTAAAAATGTGTGCTTCTGCTGTGCATTAATATGACACATCCGATCTCGAGACCTCAAACGGGTCATCCCACGGTTGTAACCTCTAATCCCGAAGGCGTAGTACTGCTCGTTAGGCCAGTTTAGCGAACTAAACTCGAATGGCTTTGAGAGAGAAACTAGGCTCCCCGTCTATTGACCACACACTCGCGTCGAAAAAAGGAGGGATAGAAAAAGATTTTGCAACGACCAAGAAGAAAACACTTATCATAAAACGGCTCATACTAATTTCAGAGCCCCCAAGTGACTTGGGTAAAAGAATGTTATGTATAATGATTGTATGTACCAAAGTACTTATATCATATCTGTGGTCACCCAAACTTTAAACGCGTCTCAACCGACTGTTGACTTCTCCCTCTTCGGTCAAGGGCCGAAAAGTGTTATGTACTCCACCAGTCGAGAATATCGATGGTGTTTCCGATAACCAGGCAATCAGGCCATAAGGCTGTAACAGACAAAGCGTGCTCAGAGAACTTATGCTATATTACTAACAAAGTGTAAGAAGCATCTTCGAAGAAAATAGTACCACCACCGATACCTTTCTTCGGTTGCTCATTGCTACTATGAGACTTGTGCAATAGATTTTTTGTAATCATGAGTTCCGTTGTGTGCCGACCATGATTGAAAATAATAAGAGCGCTAGCTTTCGGCTTCACCCAGTCTGAGGTCCGAGCTCGGATGACCCGGTCGTGACAATCGCAGAGGTGCTCCCTTTACTCCCTAGTCGAACAATCGGGAGCATAGGGGTAAACACAGGAGCAAGGCAACCCAGCTTGCGGAACACTTAGGTCAACATGGTGCATATTGTGGCGTAATACACGGACAAGGAACGAAGCCATACAAGTATAATCATATGCAAGAGGAAAGGCTTCATAAAGGAAGCCCTCAAATAAACGGGGTAGTTGAATTTGTGTGTCACAAACAAAGTTTTGACAAGGAACTTTTTCACAAACAACTTTTGCCAAAAAGTATAATGCTTGGTCGAACCGAACAAAATTTAAAAATTAAAGTTTTTGAGCATGAAAGCGACTTAGCTGGTTAATGTGCTCGGTGTTGATGACATGATTCAAGCTTGTGGCGGGACGAAGATGCCCATTGATCTGTGACAGATCTGACAAGGTTCGCAGTCCTCGGCATGGCCGAGGTCCCAGCCCCCAAGCCCGAGGTGTCCGAGCAAGGAGTTCGGCACTCCGGAATAGCGACACGGCTCAGCCAATGTGGTAAGGCAAAGCCCTTAGTCTAGCCGAGCTGGCGGAGTTGGTCAGCAAGTTGACAATGAAGCCGCCACGCCAGTCGACCTGTTCGGCATGGTAGACGTCAGTTTGATGAAGCGACGACGCTGTGCGGCCGATGTGGCGAGATGAAGTTCTCAGTCCAGTTAACATGGCGAAGCTGTGATCGGCGGGTACCGAAGTCTCATGCAAGTCGGCTGGTGATGCCAAAGTCTCATGCCAGCCGAGGTGTGGAAGCAAGTCGACTGGTGACACCAAAGTGACCGCGTAACGCAGGCAAAATCGATTATCTGCACACATAAAATGGTGCAAGCAAGAAATAATAATAATTGAAAGAAAAAATTGCATAATTAATATATGCGAAGTGAATAATGAGGTAAATTTGGCCTGTGTGCCAGGGTTGGTTCGACGGAGTGGCAGCACGGACCCGTCGATGCAGGTCGGCATGCGCGGCGCGACAACATCGGCCTGGTATGATCCGAACTCATTGTGTGGAGGTGTCGGTCGGTGCGGTGGTTGTCGGCCTAATCCGCATGTAGCAATTGTTGTGAAAGAGACGCCCTCGAAATACTCATGCAACTTCATGTGGAAGGTACCATGTAATTTGCTTGTCGCATCAATCCAATTTCGATGGACGTGAAGCAACTGGTAGTGCTAATTGCATCAAGGAAGCACGTGAAAGAGAGACCATCAATGAAAAGTGTAGACGGCCTCCAAACTTAATTAAATAATAAGGAAAAATAAAGATCAAATCTTCCTGTGGCTGAGCTGAGCTGAACTATCATCGTTCTCACATGCATGTTGTGTAAGGTACTGCGTCATCTCCTCGGCTGAGCCGAACTATCGCCAGTCTCACATGCATGTTGTGGCGCAGTCAAAGCTAATTACCTGATGGTTTGCTCGGAGGTTTTAATCTCCATGTTATTGCTATGGCAATCCAAAGAAACACATGTGTTGCTTTTATTACATGGAGAGAAGCAGTCCTAGTAATATTAGGAGTACTTGCACGAGGGAAGTGCATAAACGGCAGAGGGTTAGTGAAAATCATAGATCGCCTTGTAATTAAATAATAAAGAAAAGAGAACAAGGAATCGGATCACCCGATGTATTTCTAGCGATCTGGAGTCTCGTCGGCCTCTGCGCACTGTTTCCACATGAACATACAAACGATGCGTCGTCTCCTTGGATAGATTACCACAGGTCGAATTCTCCCCATTTTTTAAGGGGTCCCGTGAGTCGCTGTCGAGCCAATGTACGGGCTGGCCCTCATCCGGTAGCCTATTGCATGCGTCCCCGACGCTGGCACATAATTTGGCTGCGAGGTCTCTTGCCGCCGCCGCTCTAGCCACACGTCGCCATCTGGCGTTGGTGTACCTAGGCACACCTCCCGCTTTGATTGCCTGTACATATGGTGCCAAACCTGATCTGCGGAAAAAATAGCACAAAACAGCCGTGATTCTTTTGCAAAAGAATTAATCTATGTAAAGAAGAATAAATTGACACTATAACACCTAATTTGACGTCGATTAAAGATCCCATCGCGCCGTGACGATCACCCAGCAGGTTCTCAATGAAAGCACCAATGTTGGTTCTATATCCGGCATATCTCGTAGTAGGGGTCCTAAGCTAGGCGTCTTGGAGCGATGGTAACATGGACACGGGATTTTACCCAACTTCGGGCTCTCTCGAAGAGATAATACCCTACATGCTGCTTTTGATTGTATTCATATGGGGGTGTAGTACAGAGTACATGTATCTACCACGAGATTGTTCTAATGAATATGAGATTGTCTACTACCTAGCATGGCCTCGGTTTATATAACACACCGGAGGCCTAGGGTTTTAGGAGAGTCCTTGGCTTGGGCGCCAAGTCTTATGGAATCCTCCTTGTATGCGGCATGGGCTGCCTGAAGTGGCCCATAAGTGAACCGCCATGGGGGTCCTCGGCCGATCTAGCTGGTCGGGAGACGACATGGTGAGTACCCCCTAGTCCAGGACAGCGTCAGGAGGCAGCGGGTGCGAACTCCAAATCAAGGTAAGGAACCAGATTGCAAGAAATCGCACGAACGAGAAAAGGCACCCCCCGCGCACACCAATAGAAATTCAACTTCAAACTTAAATCCAAAGTCAGAAAGCAGGGCTACATAAAAGAGGTTAAAAGCAAATGGCCGCGTCCGGCGCCTAGTCTAGTCTTCTTGTGTTCTCACCGGCGCGGAGCTAACTGCTACCACTAGGATGTGGGAGGGAGGCCCCGAGGCTCGAGGGCGGCACTCCTGAGACTCCGGGGCGTGTACAGCCCCACTCATTATTACGTGAGAGTGTCACGAGTGGAGACCTTCACAAGCGCGAGCCTTACTTCATATCGCCAGACGAGGGCCCCGCCTTGTGCCACCCTCGACCACCATTGGAGGCATCCGGAAGCCAGGACGACGCCAAGGGGCAAAGGGGACGCCAGCGGCGACCACGGGTCCTCTGCCGGGGGAAGGCTCACCAGCGCCTCCCCGGCAGAATGCCTACCTCCAGGGGGCGCCCTGCTCCCTGCAGTGCGGGGAGGGGCCTTGCTCCCGGCCCCTCCCCTGCAGCCCTAGTGCGCTCCTCCTGGAGGAAGGGAGGCCGCCGAGCTGGGGACGCCATCCGCCGCTGTGAGGTGATCCTCCTCCAACCCATGGTTAGCATAAGCTTCCTCTTGAGAGATTAGCAGTACCCTGTAGCTGTTGTCGCCGGCACGGTCGATGAGGCTCCCGGGAGGCTCCTGGAAGGCCTCAGCTTCTAGCGCCTCCTCCTCCCAGCCTGGCTCGAGGAACGAGCCAGGGTCGTCTTCCAACGTGTACTCTTGGTCCACCATGCGGGGCACGTAGGCTTCCGAGGACATCGCCTCGAAGACCTCGCCGAAGTGCCCCACGCACCACGTTGCCCGGCCCAGCGCACCACCCTGAGGATGGTAGGGCGGCATCCCGCCAGGGCCGTAGGTGGCAACGCTCGTGCCTGCGCTCATCGAGGGTGGCGCGGTTGCGATTGGGCGTCCGGTGCTGCCAAGGTAGTCAGAGTCGGGATTCGAACTCCGATTGGTTTTCCTCGGACAGAATCGAGTCGTAAGATTGAGTCGTGAAATCAAGGATTCTACTAGATTTACTCAAATAAGATATTTTGTATGCACACAAGAAATTTATATGGGTTCTAAAGAGTTTTGACACTAAATATGGAGCAAAGAACAAACACATCAATGCTAGTTGTATTCCACTTCATTTTATGGCTAACCTACCATCTAGCTCGCATGTATCGAACATATATGAGAGGGAAATATATAGAACATTTAAACCTTCAATGCACAAAATTTACTTATGTTCTTTTTAGAGTGTGTGAATAGTCGATCACTTGTTTATCTGACCTACAATGCTAAACCTTGAAGGGTAGGGGATCTATCTTAGTCCTTTCGATAAGTAAGAGTGTCGAACCCAACGAGGAGCAGAAGGAAATGATAAGCGGTTTTCAGCAAGGTATTCTCTGCAAGTACTGAAATAAGTGGTAACAGATAGTTTTGTGATAGGATAATTTGTAATGAGCAACAAGTAACAAAAGTAAATAAAGTGCAGCAAGGTGTCCCAATCCTTTTTGTAGCAAAGGACAAGCCTGACAAACTCTTATATAAGGAAAAGCACTCCCGAGGACACATGGGAATATCGTCAAGCTAGTTTTCATCACGTTCATATGATTTGCGTTCGGTACTTTGATAATTTGATATGTGGGTGGACCGGTGCTTGGGTGCAGTTCTTACTTGAACAAGCATACCACTTATGATTAACCTCTATTGCAAGCATCCGCAACTACAACAAAAGTATTAAGGTAAACCTAACCATAGCATGAAACATATGGATCCAAATCAGCCCCTTACGAAGCAACGCATAAACTAGAGTTTAAGCTTCTATCACTCTAGCAACCCATCATCTACTTATTACTTCCCAATGCCTTCCTCTAGGCCAAAATAATGGCGAAGTGGTATGTAGTCGACGTTCACATAACACCACTAGAGGCTAGACAACATACATCTCATCAAAATATCGAACGAATACCAAATTCACATGACTACTAATAGCAAGACTTCTCCCATGTCCTCAGGAACAAACGTAACTACTCACAAAGCATATTCATGTTCATAATACGAGGGGTATTAATATGCATAAGAGATCTGAACATATGATCTTCCACCAAATAAACTAACTAGCATCAACTACAAGGATCAATCAACACTACTAGCAACCTACTAGTACCAATCCCGGACTTGGAGACAAGAATTGGATACAAGAGATGAACTAGGGTTTTGAGAGGAGATGGTGCTGGTGAAGATGTTGATGGAGATTTCCCTCTCCCTATGAGAGGAGCGTTGGTGATGACGATGCTGATGATTTCCACCTTCCGGAGGGAAGTGTCCCTGGTAGAACAGCTCTGTGGGAGCCCTAGATTGGTTCCGCCAAGCTTCCGCCTAGTGGCGGCGGAGTTTCGTCACGAAAGGTTGCTTATGATTTTTTTCCTCGACGAAAGACCTCATATAGCAGAAGATAGCCATCGAAGAGCCAACAGGGGGCCCACGAGGTAGGGGGCCCGCCCCCCACCCTCGTGGCTAGGTGGGCCCCCTCTGGTGAACTTCTTCCGCTCAATATTTTTTATTATTTCCAAAAATGACTTCCGTGGAGTTTCAGGACTTTTGGAGTTGTGCAGAATAGGTCTCTAATATTTGCTCCTTTTCCAGCCCAGAATTCCAGCTGCCGGCATTCTCCCTCCTTATGTAAACCTTGTAAAATAAGAGAGAATAGGCATAAGTATTGTGACATAATGTGTAATAACAACCCATAATGCAATAAATATCGATATAAAAGCATGATGCAAAATGGACGTATCAACTCCCCCAAGCTTAGACCTCGCTTGTCCTCAAGCGGAAGCCGATAATGATAAATGTTTAGAGGTAGAGGTGTCGATAAAATAAATACGAACATGAAGACATCATGATTATTCTCATAACAGCAACATATATAGATATTGTCATATGATTTATTATGCTCAAGTAATAATCTATTCATAATGGAAAGGTACGAATCATAAACTTTCTTGAGAACTAACAAACTATAATCTCAGTCATTAAAGCAATTGCAATTTATCATAACATCAGAAAGAGTCTATGTTAGAGCTTTATAGCAAGTCCACATACTCAACTATCATTTAGTCTTTCATAATTGCTAACACTCACACAATACTTGTGGTTACGGAGTTTTAGTCGGACACAGAGAAAGATAGGGGCTTATAGTTTTGCATCCCAACCTTTTACCTCAAGGGTAATGTCAACAATAATAACTCATGCTCCCCTACATCCAATTAGATATATCTATGAGGATCTTTCCAACATACTGTGCTTGCCAAAGGATAAAATAAAAAAGGAAAGGTGAAGATCACCATGACTCTTGCATAAGGTAGAGGATGATAATAAAAGATAGGCCCTTCGTAGAGGGAAGCAGAGGTTGCCATGCGCTTTTAGGGTTGGATGCACAAAATCTTAATGCGAAAGAACGTCACTTTATATTGCCCCATGTGATATGAAACTTTATTATGCAGTTCGTCGCTTTTATTTCTTCCACATCACAAGATTGTATAAAGCTTATTTCCTCCATACCAATCAATCATACATATTTAGAGAGCAAATTTTATTGCTTTGCACCAATGACAACTTACTTGAAGGATCTTACTCAATCCATAGGTAGGTATAGTGGACTCTCATGGCAAAACTGGGATTAAGGATATTTGGAAGCACAAGTAGTATCTCTACTTGGTGCTGAGAATTTGGCTAGCATGAGGGGGAAAGGCAAGCTCATGTTGGATGACCCATGACGACATACTTTATCTCAGATATAACAAAACATAACCCATTAAGTTGTCTTCCTTGTCCAACGTCAACTCTTTAGCATGTCATATTTTGATGAGTGCTCCCAATCATAGAAGATGTCAATAATAGTATATTTATATGTGAAACCTCTCTTTCCTTATTACTTCCTATTAATTGCAACGATGACCAAAGCTATGTTTGCCAACTCCAAACAACTTTTAATCGTCATACTCTTTCTATGTGAAGTCATTACTCTCAATAAGATCAATATGAAATCTTTATTTATTTTTATTCCCCTTTTTTCTTTTATTATATTCACTCAGGATCATGGCAAAATAATCAAGCCCTTGACTCAACACTAATCTTTATTATATATAGCTCACGGACTCGATTACATAGAGAGATCATAAAGCAAAACTCAAAACTAGATCATGCCATAAACTTTATTCTACTAGATCAAGATACTGCTAATAAGATCAAACTAAGAAAAACGGTAAAGATAGGAGTGTAATGGTGATACGATACCGGGGCACCTCCCCCAAGCTTGGTAGTTGCCAAGGGGAGTGCCCATACCCATGTGATTATGTCTCCTTCTTTGTTGTTGGTGTAATATTCTTGGCGATGATTCCTCTCAGGATACGGTTCTCCTCCTCGAGATTATTGACTTGCTGCTTGAGGTCCATTATTTACTTACGAAGCTTTCCTGTGACGGCTAGAGCTCCTTGCACCCAAGGGTGTTGCATAGCTGCGGGGTAATAAGTGACGCTCCTCTTCATATTTTCATAAGAAAGAAATCTAATATTGGAAGGGATAACCGAGTTTGGAATAGCTGAGTTCTGTAGTTCCCCCATCTTGAACCCAGCTCGGAAGCGAGAAGTGACTAATCGATCATGCATGGCATCTACCCTCATCAAGTTAGCCTCCATCTCTTCCTCCGTTGCTGGCCCAAAGTGGTGAGCGTCGCTGTTTGCCCTTGGTTCTGATGCTGGATGGGACACCCGGCTCTCCCCGACTGACTCTTGAGAAGACATCTTGCTCTAATCTGCAGCAGTAACAACTCGAAACAAAAACAGAGGATATTTGCGTGATATAGGAGTCAAAACCTTCAAGAGAATATATAATGAATTTTTACCGACAAAAACACGTATTGTGCAAGAAAACGGAGACCGGAAGGCACACGAGGTGCCCACGAAGTAGGGGGGTGCACCCTCCACCCTCGTGGGGCCCAAGTGTCCTTCCCGGACTGCTACTTATTTTTCTATTTTTCTAAATATTCCAAAACGGAGAAGTATTGCCTTAAAAACTGTTTTGGAGTCGGTTTACTTAGCGTACCACATACCTATTCCTTTTCGGGGTCTGAAGCGTTTCGAAAAGTGTCCCTTATGTAAGGATTACCCGAGATATAATGTTTGATTCTTTGACCGTTAACCACCTTCGGATTTGCGCCTTCAAAATTGTTGATTTTTATGGCACCGGAATGATAGACCTCCTGGATAACGTAAGGGCCTTTCCCATTTAGAGAGAAGTTTTCCTGCGAAAAATCTTAAACGAGAGTTGTATAGGAATACATAGTCACCTAAATTAAACTCACGCTTTTCTATCCTTTTGTCATGCCATCTTTTAACTTTTTCTTTAAATAACTTGGCATTTTCGTAAGCTTGGGTTCTCCATTCATCAAGTGAGCTAATATCAAATAACCTCTTCTCACCGGCAAGTTTGAAATCATAGTTGAGCTCTTTAATAGCCCAATATGCCTTATGTTCTAGTTCAAGAGGTAAGTGACATGCTTTTCCATAAACCATTTTATATGGAGACATACCCATAGGATTTTTATATGCAGTTCTATAGGCCCATAATGCATCATCAAGTTTCTTGGACCAATTCTTTCTAGATCTATTGACAGTCTTTTGCAAAATTAATTTGAGCTCTCTATTACTCAACTCTACTTGACCACTAGACTGTGGCTGATAAGGGGATGCAATTCTATGATTAATATCATACTTAGCAAACATTTTACGGAAAGCACCATGAATAAAATGTGAACCACCATCAGTCATTAAATATCTACGGATTCCAATCCTCGGAAAAATTACTTCCTTACGCATTTTAATAGAAGTGTTATGATCAGAACTACTAGTTGGAATAGCTTCTACCCACTTAGTAACGTAATCAACAGCAACTAAAATATGTGTATATCCATTAGAGGCAGGAAAAGGTCCCATATAACCAAAGCCCCAAACATCAAATGGTTCAATAACAAGTGAATAATTCATAGGCATTTCTTGACGTCTACTAATATTACCAATTCTTTGGCATTCATCACATGACAAGACAAACTTACGGGCATCCTTGAAGAGAGTAGGCCAATAAAAACCGGATTGCAATACCTTATGTGTAGTTCTATCTCCATCGTGGTGTCCTCCATAAGCTTCGGAGTGGCACTTGCATAGGATCTGTTCCTATTCATGCTCAGGTACACAACGTCTAATAACACCTTCTACTCCTTCTTTATAAAGATGTGGGTCATCCCAAAAGTAATGTCTCAAATCATAGAAAAACTTTTTCTTTTGCTGGTATGTGAAACTAGGTGGTATAAATTTAGCAACAATGTAATTAGCATAATCAGCATACCATGGAGTACTATGAGAAGTATTTATGACATTTAATTGCTCATGAGGAAAGCTATCATCAATAGGTAGTGGGTCATCAAGAACATTTTCTAACCTAGACAAGTTGTCTGCAACGGGGTTCTCAGCTCCCTTTCTATCAACAGTATGCAAATCAAATTCTTGTAGCAAGAGAATCCATCTAATAAGTCTAGGTTTAGCATCTTTATTTTCCATCATATATTTAATAGCAGCATGATCAGTGTGAATAGTTACTTTAGAATCAACAATATAAGGTATGAACTTATCACAAGCAAATACAACTGCTAAGAATTCCTTTTTGGTAGTAGCATAATTTCTTTGAGCATTGTCTAGAGTCTTACTAGCATAATGGATAACATTTAATTTCTTATCAACTCTTTGCCCTAGAACAGCACCTACATGTCAGGACCCCGATCCTAAGTCACACCGATCTAGCATGTAACACATCATATCACTTTGCAGCCTCACACACGGTATTCCCACGGGTGCCACCTTACCTGGCCCGGGACCGTTTGCGCCTTTTGGCTCACGTATATGATAGTGTCGCTAGCATCCATATGACAAAGAACCCGGGCCGACATGGCTAGTCGTGAACCCAAAGCGACACTAACCCATGGGGACAGGCATACATGAATCAACTTCGAGCATGTCGGTCAACAGCATGTGAATCCGGGCTGTAGCACTAGGCTAACAGGACTCCGGTGAACCCGGGCTGTAGCAGGCTAGGCAGGACTCCGGATGTCACCGCGTGACATTTCCCCGAAGGGACGGACACAGGAACGAAGTGAAACACATGCCGGCCAGTCAAGTGTCCTGAGCAGTAGTGCTGGGCTAGCAGGACTCCGGTGAACCGGGCTATAGCGGACTACTATGGCTCAAGGAAGCATAAGACTACATTTCCCCATAAGAGAGGCTACCAAGGATAAACAACTAAGTTGTCGGATCCCACACATACCAAGCATTTCAATCATACACACAATATGCTCGATATGTGTAAATACAACATGGCATCACAGCATAACTCTATGACTCAAGTATTTATTCATTAGGCTCCAAGGAGCGAGATATTACAAACATGGGTCTCATGACTCAACATTCAGAGCATACAAGTCAAAGCACACGCGGAAGCTTAACATGTCTGAGTACGGACATCTACAAATGAAAAAGGCTAAGAAGCCTGACTATCTACCAGATCCTGCCGAGGGCACAAGATCATAGCTAAGGTAACAAGCTAAACGTCGAAGTCCACGCGGAACTACTAGCGAGACTGTAGTCTAACTGCAGAACATAAAATAGGCAAACATGAGTACAAATGTACCCAGCAAGACTTACATCAGAACTATCTACATATGCATCAGTATCGACAAAAGGGGTGGTGGAGTTTAACTGCAGCAAGCCAGCTTTGACTCAGTTGCTAACCTGAACTACGACTGCAAGTAACTCTTTTGAGGTGGGGCACATGAGTCCACATATTCACCATATCAATACACCACTATGGATCCGCTCCCGTCTCCCTACGAGAACGCCACCCATAGCACTCACGCTTATCTTGCGCATTTTTGAGTATCCACTTTCACTTGTCTATGAACTATGCAAGGGGTCCAAGTTTGCATATCCGAGGAATCCGGCTATTCGAATAGATAATGATAACCCTGCAGGGGTGTACTTCTTCACACACGCTCTCGCCAGTTATCGCCCTTTACACGTCATGTACCTCGGCAACCTTCAAGCGGAAGCCGGGCGAGGGAGTCGGTCACGACCTGACTAACCACACAAGTCTCTAGTCCAGGTTTATCGCCTATTCGGGTTCCATCCGCAAGGAGATCCGGCTGGGGTTTCGCTCATGGACCCAAACGACGTGTACAGGGTTCCAAGCCCACCAAACGGGCGGTGCTTGGTCTACCCGGCCACGGTGCCTAGTCTGTCCCAAGCCCACCTGTACCGGGTGCCACTTGGTAGACTACTAACACTACCTACAAACACCAGAAACTAGTTGCAACTCCTGGACAAAGATTAGGTTGATTAATAAGTCGAGAGAGCTTGGAGCGCCCGGAGCCCAATGTGTGGTATAACTGTTCATGGATCACAAACACAGAACTCGGTTCCTGAGGAGGGTTTCAATGAGACAACCCACCATGTACTCCTACATGGCCTCTCACCGCTACCTTTACCAAATCGTGTTCACACACTTAGCTCTCAACAGTGGGACATGTTCACCACATTCCAATTCATCCCCGATGAATCAGACCTGACTCAACTCTAAGAAGTAGCAGGCATGACAAACAAGCATGAATGAGTAGGCACATCTAGGCTCAAACAACTCCTACTCATGCTAGTGGGTTTCATCTATTTACTGTGGCAATGACAGGTCATGCAGAGGAAAAGGGGTTCAGCTACCGCAGCATGTAATAGTTGAATCGATGTTGTCCTAATGCAGTAAAAGAGAGCAGGAGCGAGAGAGTGGGATTGTATCGGAATGAACAAGGGGGTTTTGCTTGCCTGGCACTTCTGAAGATAGTAAAGTTCTTCATCAGTGTCATCGTTCTTGTCGTCAGTACCACATCTATCGAGAGGGGACAAATACCGAAAACAAGAGGAAACACAATCAATGCAAAGCAACAATATGATGCATGATCATGACATGGCAATATGGATGTGTTTTGGGCTAATGCAAGCTAGAACAGATTGAAACGAGTCCATTTGAACCAAAGATTTAAATGCAAACCCATTTCATGAAGTCATATTAGTGCATTAACTTGTTTCACCTAAACAGCAAGGTTAAAGTGTTCTAACATGCATGAAAATGGTACAGATAGATAGATTGGATTTTTCTAATAATTTTTCATATATAAATTATTTCATTTGGAGTTATGGTTGAATTACTATGAATTTTTGAAGTTTGCAACATTTTCTGGAATTTCCTATATAAGAATAAATCCAGAAAATGAGTTACTGCATTAGCATGACGTCACTGTGATGTCAGCGGTCAACGGGCGCGGTCCAGGTCAACCCTGATTGTGGGTCCCGCGTGTCAGTGTAATTATTTTAACTAAAATATTAATTAATACTAATCATAATTAGTCAGATGGGCTGGCCCTACCTGTCATTGACCCAGGGATCAAACTGGGCCCACCCGTGGTCAAACGGGGTCAGCAGGATCAACTCGCCGGCGTTTAGCCGCCGGCGAGGCCAAACGCGGCGGTGCGGGTGCGGGTTTCACCTACAGGGCACCGTTTGGCGCGCGGAGCACAGCTACGGGATGCGGACGCTCGTCCGCATCCAACCGTGGTGGCGGCGCGGCCGGGGAGTGGCCGGAGAAGCGCCGGCGACGAGGTTTAGCGGCGGCAGCAGCTCGGCATTCTCGGGGTGGCGCTACAGAGCTCGGGAGGAGGTGCTGCGGGTGGCTACGGACTCCTGGAACTGCGCAGAGCACGATGGTGTGCTCGGGTACGAGCTGCGGTGGCTGTGGCCACGACGGCGATGTGCGGTGGCGGCGGAGAGCTTCGGCCGTGGTGGAAGTCGGAGCTAGCGGGCGAGAACGAAGGGGGAGAGCACAGGGGGAGAATCAGGAGCTCGCGGAGGGTGCAGAGGTGGCCTCAGCATGCTCAGGGAAGCACCGGAGTGGCCGGGGCGGCGAGAGAGATCTCCGGTGGCCGGCGATGGAAACGACGACGGTGGCGGCGTTGCAGCGCGTCTCGGACCTCATGGCTCGGTGGAGAGGCAGAGGGGGTCGAGGCGGATCCTATAGGCGCATCGGTGAGGCGTGGGGTGGCCGGTGGCCGTGGGAACGGCGAGCGGCGCGAGGAGCCCCACTCGGGTGTGCTCGGGAGAGGGATCAGAGGGCGAGGGAGAGAGCAGAGAGTGAGGGAGAGGAGCAAGGGCCACGAGGCGTCTCCGTGGCATCGCTAGAAGGCTCGGGGAGGAAGCAGGAGGTGGCCAGGGGTGAGCGCGCGCGCGGGCGACACGCCTCTGCCTACTGGCAGAGGTTGAAGACGACCGCTTGAGGCCAGTGGGCTGGGCCGCCAGCTGGAGCTGGGCCAGGTGGGCTGCCAGGTAAGCTCTTTCCTCTCTCTGGTTTTCTATTTTGTTTTTATTTGTTTCTGTTTTGTGTTTTGAAATAGTAGAAATACTATTCCATTTAGAAAAACCCTGAAAATATTCAGAGGCACATTTGAAAATATTCTCAACAGCCTAAAAATACCTTCAAGATTATTTGGGCATTTTAAATTATTTATAGGATTCAAATTGCCCAAATGCAAATACTTATGGCTTGGTGCAAAAATCCAGAATAGCCTCCAAAAATATGAAACCATTTTTGGCAGAGGGTTTAGCCAGGACCAAAGATGGTGAACATTTATGAAGGGCATTTTGGGTTCATTGAAATAATTTTAGTAAACCCTAGTTGGTTTCAGGGGGGTGCTGGGGGTTCTGTCATCCATATTTCAAATTTCAAACAAATATAGACATGATGCATGGATGCTTATGAAACTAATTGCAATCAAATTCTAGGGCTGTGACAACTCACCCCCACTAAACAAGAATCTCGTCTCGAGATTCAAGACATGAGGTAAGAAGACACTGGGGACACAAAGCTAATAACATGATCTTCATGATCCAACTGCCCTTCTCGGAGATGTTGATCCGCTACATCATATTGATTATGACATCCTTTCCTTCGAGAACTTCATCCAACTTGGTGACAAGAGAGCAAGACAACCTCACAAAAATGGATCATCGATCTTAATGAACACATGATCAACTCACGAAATGAGACGTAAAAACGTCCCTTGAGCTGAGACGCAAAACACACATCAGAGATGATGGATGAGAAACATATGACAAGGGTTCAAATTGGAAGGCAAAAATTCGACGCTTAAATAGATGGTGAGGGGGGTTCCAAAGTAGCGAGGAGTTAAGTTGCCCATGATGCCATAACGGGACACCTCGGGGAAGGTGACTCGTAGAATTATTCCCTTAAGTGGCAAAAATAATTACTTTTGATACATAGATCTTTGAAACTCTCTATACCAGCCTAAGGAAAATCACAATTGATCATTTGAATGAATTCGAAAGAATGGCATACTCAGTTTGGAGAGGAACTAGAGTTATAGGACAACTAGGCAACGGAAGGCACATTCCAATTGATACTGAGGATATAACCCAATGACTGAGCGTGCTCTCAAGAACTTGAGCATTTCTGTATTCATCAAGGTTTTACTAACATCCGTGCCGAGGATCCTGGCAACACATCATACTACCAGGATAAATGGTGATGGAGGATGCAGATGCAAAGGAGGACATCACTTTCTCAGATTTTTCCTTAGCAATGCCAAAGAAGCAAATCTGGATGATCGACCGAGAGACATTTAGCACTCAGCTTCTAATGTTCTCCTTGATATACTAGGTACCACGGTCAATGCTTAAAAACATCAACATGGCCATCAAGTAAAGGTCGGACTTCGGAAGCACAAAAATCCATAAGGAACAACTTGTGGAATAAGTCATACCAAATCTTCATGGACAAGATGGTCGAATTGCTCGCTCAAGATACTACAATAATAGATCTTCCGGCTAGGTGTGTCGCCAGAACATCAACCTCGTCGGGACCTACATCATAGATCTTGGAAATGTTCCAGCCATCATACCTGCCTGAGATTCAGATCTGGCTGGTAACAGGATTTTTCAGACAACATGTCTAGAAAAGAAAGGTTGCAACACAAGTCGACGAGATAACTATAACACCCTCGATGCGGCTATATCTCCCACGTGTCGAAGCACGACTTAGAGGCATAACCGCATTGAAAGCAATGTCGCAAGTGAGGTAATCTTCACACAACCCATGTAATACATAAGGGAAAGAGATACATAGTTGTCTTACAATCGCCACTTCATGCAATACATGAGTAAAGCATTACATCAAACAGATACAATCAAGGTCCGACTACGGAACCAAAATAAAAGAAGACTACCCCAAATGCTACACAGATCCCCGATCGACACCAACTGGGCTCCACTACTGATCAGCTGAAACAAAACAACACAGCGAACAAGATCTTCATCGAGATCCTCCTTGAGCTCGGGTGCGTCACCTGCACGGTTTCATCGGCACCTGCAAACTGGTTTTGGAAGTATCTGTGAGTCACGGGGACTCAGCAATCTCACACACGCGAGATCAAGACTATTTAAGCTTAAAGGTAGGACATGGTAGTGAGGTGGAGCTACAGCAAGCGACTAGCATATCTAGTGGCTACCATACGCAAAAGAGAGCGAGAAGAGAAGCAAAGCACGGTCGAACAACTATGATCAAGAAGTGATCCTAGAACAACCTACGTCAAGCATAACTCCAACACCGTGTTCACTTCCCGAACTCCACCGAGAAGAGACCATCACGGCTACACACGCGGTTGGTGTATTTTAATTAAGATCAACTTTGGGTTTTCTACAACCGGACATTAAGAAATTCCCATCTGCCTCATAACCACGGGCACGGCTTTTGAAAGATAATACCCTGCAGGGGTGTCCCAACTTATCCCATTATAAGCTCTCATGGTCAACGAAGGATATTCCTTCTACCGGGAAGACCCGATCAGTCTTGGAATCCCGGCTACAAGACATTTCGACAATGGTAAAACAAGACCAGCAAAGCCGCCCGAATGTGCCGACAAATCCCGATAGGAGCTGCACATATCTCTTTCTCAGGGCACGTCCGGATGAGACATCCTACGAGTAAAACAAATCCTCAAGTTTCCCCAAGGTGGCCCCGCAGTCTACTCGGTTCGGACCAGCACTCAGAGGAGCACTGGCCCCGGGGGCGGGGGCTAAAATAAAGATGACCCTTGAGTCTGCAGAACACAAGGGAAAAAGGCTTAGGTGGCAAATGGTAAAACCAATGTTGGGCCTTGCTGGAGGAGTCTTATTCAAAGCGAACTGTCAAGGGGGTCCCATAAATCACCCAACCGTGTAAGGAACGCAAAATCCGGGAACATAATACCGATATGACGGAAACTAGGGCGGCAAGAGTGGAACAAAACACCAGGCATAAGGCCGAGCCTTCCACCCTTTACCAAGTATATAGATGCATTAATTAAATAAGAGATATTGTGATATCCCAACAAGTAAACATGTTCCAACAAGGAACAACATCTCCATATTCCAACAAGGAACAAACTTCATCTTCACCTGCAACTAACAACGCTATAAGAGGGGCTGAGCAAAGCGGTAACATAGCCAAACAACGGTTTGCTAGGACAAGGTGGGTTAGAATCTTGGTTTAACAATACGGGGGGCTTGATAAGCAAGTGGTAGGTATCGCAACATAGGCATAGCAAAAGAGCGAGCAACTAGCAAGCAAAGATAGAAGTGATTTCGAGGGTATGGTCAGCTTGCCTGAAATCCCGCGAGGAAGAAGAACGAGTCCATGAAGAAGACAAGCGGACGCAGTCGAATGAATCCTCACAACTCCGGAACGAAACCGAAGCTAACGAGAGAAGCAACCCGGAAAGAAGCAAGCAACATAGTAAACAACCATCACATAAACAAGGCATGATGCACAACCAAGGATGATGCATGTCCGGTTTAAATAGCATGGCATGGCAAAGTGCAACAAACAACACTACAAGTTAAGTGTAGCTCAATATGCAACGAGTTGCATATTGATGAAACACCACAAAATTTATTTAGTTCGCTCTTGGTTATGTACCCAACAATATTAAATGTAATTAAACATGGCAAGGGGTGAAGCATAAGTAAACTAACTATTTAGGCAAGTTTAAATGAGGCCGGAACAACAAACAACAATTCCGGAAGAACCTCATGTGCATATTTTAGATTTGGTACTGATCTGTCCTAAAGCATATTTTAATGTTGTAAAACAGGAAAATAAAGTGCATCATGTTAAACTATGCATTTTTCTACCCCATTTACATATAAAGTTTAATAAATTTGGAGCTACGGTTATTTAGTTACGAAATAAATCATTTTAGCATGGCATTTAAGCAAATTTAAACAAACAACATTTTAAACATTTTAATTGTTGTTATCATGATGCGGATGACATGTGCAAGTTTTAAGCAATTTTATGAAAACGTTGACATGAGCATGTGATGAAGCATTTGTCACCGTGGTGGAAGAAAGGGGTGCCACGGCAACGAATCCGAAAATGATGCCACGGCAACATACCGGTTCCGATAACTCATGGAGATACCGGTGCAAAAGGGAGTGTGGCGGGAGCGTTTCAAGCAAGGATGGTAGGGTGATCCCGGCAACCGGGTTCCCACGTGTCGACGGCGAGGCAATGAGGAACGCACAAGGAACAACTCGGACATGGTGCAAACAGGGGCATCTCATACAACCCACATTCGTTCTCGGAAGGTCGTCTCGGGGTTATACCTTCGAAGTGTGCATTTTCGAAACGGATCGAGTACGTAGAGGGAAGTAGTCGTTCACGAACGTCGTGGGAAGTAGTCGTTCTCGCGACGGTAGTGGAAGTAGTTGTACACGGCGATGGTAGTGGTACACGTTTTCGTAGATGTCAGGATCGTCAGTAGAGGTACTTGTCGCATCGCCTGGCGTATTCGTACACGTTCGGAGTGGAACTTGGCATATCCATGTACTTGGCGTTCGGGTGTGGTAGTCATACACGTATCGACGAGGAACTTGACATTTCGGTCTGTAGTCGTTCGAGCGTCCGTATGGTCTTGCCGGTGGGGTACTTGGCGCTTGCGGTCCAACTCCGAGGTCATAGCCGTGTAGTCGAACTTGACGAAAATAGGTCTCATTGGGGACTTGGCGCATCCATCAGGAACTTGGTGGTACTTGGCACTTTCCATGCTCGGAGACCATTGGACTTGGCGTCAATAGCAACAGGGGCGCGATGCTGGGACTTGGCGCGATGCAGGAGGCTGGCGCAGCGACGGGGAGGTAGTGGAGGCATTGGTCGCGGAGGTCGGGGCGGTACTGCGGTGGCGCTGCTGCACCGGCTGACAGCGACGAAGTTTCTTCGACGACATGTGGGGTCGATGGAGAGGGGCTTGGCGCGGCGGTGACCCAGCCAACGCTCGCGGTCAACGGGAGCAGATCGGGCAGAGACTGGCGCTCGAGATGAACTGGAGGGGCGCCGTCCTCGTCAGGAACCGATGAAGACGACGGCGACAGGGACGGCGCCGAGGCAGTGAAGGCGAGCGGATCTGGGCGTCGGGGCCCATCTCCGGCGATATTGGCGGCAGTTGGTTCTCCTGCGGCACTGGAGCGGCGAGGCGGCGCGAGGGGATGGGAAACGGCGGCCAGGAACAGACGGAGACAGGCGGATCCGGCCACGGGGGCGCCGGATCTGACCGGAGGCGGGACAGAGGCGACCGGCGACGAAGCTTGGGGCGGCGCATCCATGGTGCTGTTGGCCGGTGAGGGGGAGCACGGGCGGCGCGACGATGTAGACGGAGGGCGACGGGGTTGAGTGGACGCGCGCACGGGAGGAGAGGAGGAAAGCGACGACGATGTTGTTGTTGCTGTCGCCGCTGGCAGCAAAGCTGCAGTGCGGCAGAGGCCTTGGGGCGCGGGAGTAGCTCGGGAGCTCGAGCTCTGGGCTGACGAGGCGAACGAGGGAGAGAAGTGGATCGGGAGAGGGGTTAGTGCTGCCCTCTCCCTGCGTGATGGCGCTTGGGAGGGAGATGGGGATCGAGCAGGAGGCTCTCCCCTGGCGCTAGGGTTAGAGGGGTCGGCTGGGCCTTGGGCCGCAGCTACAGGAGGACCAAGTGGCCGACTGGGCTGATTGGGCTCTCTCTCTTTCTCACTTCTACACCTCCTCACAAAAACAGAACAACAAAGAAAGAAAAGGAGAGCAAAGAAATGAGTGGACAAGAATTTGGGCAAGGGGATTATTTTCCCGGACTCGCAAAAATGCGCTTGTCCCAAGAAAATAGAAGTGAGCATGAATGCAAGATTTAAATTCAAATTCATTTGAATTTAATTCAAATGGTTTTAATAGGAAGTGAGGGTTGGGAAGGTCTAAACATGTTCAGATTTTTGGTGGAGCTCCGGAATATGATGAGAGAATATATGGCAAGGTTGGAGAACAAGAATTAAGATAACAAAGGCATTGGGATTATTTCCAAGTGTGTTGTGGTGATTTCCAAATTAAAGAAATATTTAATATAGCTCCCTAATATTAGGAGGATATGTTATAAAGAGAAGTCACCATGTGAATTCCCTCGATTTAAATAGATCAGAGATCCACGCAATTTATTTGAGTTGCAAAATTTAGTGGCATGATGACATGATGCAAGGCACAGATGCAAAGAGGAAAGCAACAAGCAAAACAAAACACATGACGAAACCCGGAATCCATGGAAGGCATCTGAATCTCCAGTCTTGGGGCGTTACAACACTCCACCTCTACGAGAGGATCTCGTCCCGAGATCTAGGATGGCACCGGAGTAAAACCGAAGATTAAAAAGGTAAAACAAAGTTGCTTCTTTGACAAATGAGTGAAACCACGAACCTTGAGAGGTTGAACAAATCGAAAGAAAGAATACAATGGAGGTGAACAAGATTGCAAGCGCTGCGTTAGCATAGAAGAACAAAGAACATGATGAGAACCAAGAGCTTAGGGGACAAGATAGATTTTGAAGCCACTCCGGTTAAAACAAGATACAGAAGGAATAAGAATGATATAATTTGGACAGCACTCCGATTGTAAATGGAAGGAATTGAACAAGAATTTGACAAGATGAGAGGATACTTGACGAAATCAACAACACACTGTCTCCGGAACTATTAAAAGAATGGCACAAGGGGTAAGAAAGATTTCAGAAAGCACTCCGGTTGAGAAGAGATGCAAGACTAGCTAAGATGAGAGAGCTCGAATGAAAACACGACACTCCGGTTAAATGGATTTGCAAGGAAAAGAACATGATCTTGGCAAAACGAGATGATGAGTCGAAGAGAGTAACATCACAATGCCTCCGGAAGAAAAAAAAATAGAAGATAGATCATTGGAATAAAGGAATGGAGAAGAAATGACAACTTCTACCACAATTTAATTTGGAAAGCATCCTTGAAAGAAGGTTAAAACGGAGTTGTTGGAAAACCAACAACGAAAGGATATGATCCTCGTGGGCTTATGAAGACATCTCAAAACTTGAGGTGAAAATCTGCCACTAACAAAAACAATTGCTTGCTTGAGATCAACGAAGAGATGAAAACTTCTTCCACCAAGAGGATAAAGAGCAAGCTTGGGTCATGCATGATCACCACAAATAGCAACAACCCTTAAGGAAAGGCTTTAGGTGAAATCTATACCAAGATAACTCCAATGGAGGGATTGATAGGTTGAAAAGATGTCTTGATCGAAGAGAAAATGATGGATTTAGATATGTCACTCTTGAAAACTTGTGAATCATGAAACACAAAGGGAAATTATCAACAATGACATAACACCACCTCAAAAGATAGGTAGAACGAATTGCACTTCGGAATGCAAAATGAAGAAATGCTTGAACTCCTCAAAACAAAACATGTGTTGGAACACCATGTTTATTTTAGAGTATAGCTTGGCGGATCTTAACTCCGAGAGAAATCTTGAAGAACAATTGAATAATGAAAAGGGTCCTTGATAAACCATCATGTGAACCTTCCATAAAGAACTCCGGTAAATAAAATGATGATAAAAAGGAAGAGAAGTTGAAAACACAAAGTGAAGCCTTGCAATGCTTTAGATGGAGCTTAGAAATGATATAACCGGGAAAACTTTGAACTCCGGAAAGAAAAGATGAAGCATCTCGGACCGAGAATGTGATATGATGAACAAACTCCGGAAAGAAGAGATGAACAACTTAGAACTGAGAAATTGATACCATTACGAACTCTGGAAGAAGGAATTAATCACTTGGGTAAAACAAGAACAAGAATTAAGTTATGCATATCCTTCACCAATTAAATTGATGACAAGCAATGGATTTGGCATACTACTTATTCTCGTAGGAAGGATTAAGAGATATATAGCACAAACTTGAGAAGGACTTCAACGAACCACCGGTAGGATTTGAAAAGAACGAATGAATCTATATGATAACGAAGGAAGAGAACTTTTGAACGAACCACCGTAAGAATTGAAAAAGAACGAAGAAAAGATAAAGAAACACCGGGAAGAATTAGAAAATGAACGAAGATACTTGAGAGAATTTAGATACAAGTGAACACAGAGATCCCGAGCTGATAGAATACTTGAGCGATGCACCGGTAAGATTTGGAGAGCGGGAGCTGAAAGCTTGATTGAATAAATCTGAGATGATGGGCTCCGGAGAATCAAAATGAAAAGACTCCTGAAATGCTCCGGATGAGTGAAAAGAATTCTCACATTTGAAAACAATTATGAGAGGATGGCATGAAGCTAGAACCATGACTCTTTGGAAGAACGGGTAAGGATTTAAGAGGAACTCTTCTTCGGCCTTCAACTGTTGAGAATGACGATGAGAAACACCACCATGAATTGTTGAGGCACTCCGGAATGAAAATTAGAAAGGTTGAGTCAATGATGAAAGAATTTGAAAGATCTTGGAGAAATACATATGACTGATGACAATTCATTCTTACGTTCAAACTTCGAAAAGAATTTGGGAATAGCTCCAAGAAAATTAAAAGGGTCAAGTAAGATCCTGGAAAAAGACCTGTGGGTTAGGGCCCACTCAAAAGAAACACCGTTGAAAGAATTGCTTGAAAAGAGAGATTACATCAGTTGAATTAAATGGCCTGATTGAGATAGCATCCTCAAAAGAACTTGAGTGAATTGAGAACGGAAACTTGAATCTTCTGAGATATCTTCAGCACTTCGGAACAAATGAATAGCGAGAAGTGGACGATTAAGAGGTGCACCAGTATGAGAAAGCATTTGAAACAAGGAAAATATATGATCGACAAAGCTTGAATTGAATCCACTGGAGAAGAAAGAGAACGAATAATGATGAAGTTAAGGCTCCGTTAGTATCTTCCTGAGAATCACCGGATAAGAACATTGACGGAAAAGAATGGAGAGACTTCCCATCTATAAGATGGATACTTGATTAAGAAATCCGAGTCCTTGAAGAAAAAGGGTGGGAGGGTGGGAAAACAAAGGCAACTTGGGTCGGATGAAACGAACACCGTTGAGAAAAAGATTAGAATTGACCTTGCGAATGTTGGAATGATCGGATTTACTTGGAGAGAAGCACACCGGTTGGAAAGGATTGAAAAGACAACCTTGATGAACAAGAAGGATTACCATCCACATAGAAACATGAGAACACCACTTGGAAAAAGGTATGGAATCAACACTTGACTTCGAAGCAACTCGAATACCACAAGACAAAACAAAAACAAAGGATTTGGCTTGCAGAATAAGCCGGAAACAAACATATGATAGATCCCATATCGTATCATGTGTCTATTGGAAAGATATCCTACGAGATACTTGAATTCCCACTTATAAACTCCTGAAACTTTTTGGTTATGCAATCAGGTGTTGGGGATACAGGGGACACAAAATATATCACCCAAACTAACAATACCTAGATCCAGCTGTATCCATCCTTCAACACATAACCAAGAAACCTTCAGAAATCGTTTACCTCAACCTTCGAAAAGCATCCGTTATACGAGTTATGGCAATACTCCCGCACTCGCCTCAGTACTGGGCTATCAGGGTTATCTCACCAACAACTGTACAAAAGAGATTTTCGATGTCGGCGTACTAAACTCAGGTATTCCAAAACTGCAACGATAAAATTATGACGACAACACCTCAGAGCTCAACTCCCCGGGACACCTCCACTAAACCCCTGCTGACAGGAGGCACCAAGACAATGTTGTCATCACAAAACCATCGGAACGATTCTAAGATACCCGCGTGATCCTAAAAATTTTTTTAGTGAAATTTGAGAAGAAAAGAGTCAAAACTCTACGTCAGGATGCCTTACCAGAGCGATGAGGAGAGTGGTAAGTAAAAAGAATTCCTAAACTCTCCGATACATAATTCCTAAATGACTCAAAACAGTTTTCTAGACACAACTCGGGCGCTAAAAACGATCAATCAGTGGGGGCTCCTAAGGTCGGGGAAGGCTCTGATTACCAACTTATAACGCCCTCGATGCGGCTATATCTCCCACGTGTTGAAGCACGACTTAGAGGCATAACCGCATTGAAAGCAATGTCGCAAGTGAGGTAATCTTCACACAACCCATGTAATACATAAGGGAAAGAGATACATAGTTGGCTTACAATCGCAACTTCACGCAATACATGAGTAAAGCATTACATCAAACAGATACAATCAAGGTCCGACTATGGAACCAAAATAAAAGAAGACTACCCCAAATGCTACACAGATCCCCGATCGACCCCAACTGGGCTCCACTACTGATCAGCTGAAACGAAACAACACAACGAACAAGATCTTCATCGAGCTCCTCCTTGAGCTCGGGTGCGTCACCTGCACGGTTTCATCGGCACCTGCAAACTGGTTTTGGAAGTATCTGTAAGTCACGGGGACTCAGCAATCTCACACCCGCGAGATCAAGACTATTTAAGCTTAAAGGTAGGACAGGGTAGTGAGGTGGAGCTGCAGCAAGCGACTAGCATATCTAGTGGCTACCATACGCAAAAGAGAGCGAGAAGAGAAGCAAAGCACGGTCGAACAACTATGATCAAGAAGTGATCCTAGAACAACCTACGTCAAGCATACCTCCAACACCGTGTTCACTTCCCGAACTCCGCCCAGAAGAGACCATCACGGCTAGACACGCGGTTGGTGTATTTTAATTAAGATCAACTTCGGGTTTTCTACAACCGGACATTAACAAATTCCCATCTGCCTCATAACCGCAGGCACGGCTTTCGAAAGATAATACCCTGCAGGGGTGTCCCAACTTAGCCCATTATAAGCTCTCACGGTCAACGAAGGATATTCCTTCTACCGGGAAGACTCGATCAATCTCGGAATCCCGGCTACAAGACATTTCGACAATGGTAAAACAAGACCAGCAAAGCCGCCCGAATGTGCCGACAAATCCCGATAGGAGCTGCACATATCTCTTTCTCAGGGCACGTCCGGATGAGACATCCTACGAGTAAAACCAATCCTCAAGTTTCCCCAAGGTGGCCCCATAGTCTACTCGGTTCGAACCAACACTCAGAGGAGCACTGGCCCCGGGGGGGGCTAAAATAAAGATGACCCTTGAGTCTGCAGAACCCAAGGGAAAAAGGCTTAGGTGGCAAATGGTAAAACCAATGTTCGGCCTTGCTGGAGGAGTCTTATTCAAAGCAAACTGTCAAGGGGGTCCCATAAATCACCCAACCGTGTAAGGAACGCAAAATCCTGGAACATAATACCGATATGACGGAAACTAGGGCGGCAAGAGTGGAACAAAACACCAGGCATAAGGCCGAGCCTTCCACCCTTTACCAAGTATATAGATGCATTAATTAAATAAGAGATATTGTGATATCCCAACAAGTAAACATGTTCCAACAAGGAACAACATCTCCATATTCCAACAAGGAACAATCTTCATCTTCACCTGCAACTAACAACGCTATAAGAGGGGCTGAGCAAAGCGGTAACATAGCAAAACAACGGTTTGCTAGGACAAGGTGGGTTAGAGGCTTGGTTTAACAATATGGGGGGCTTGATAAGCAAGTGGTAGGTATCGCAACATAGGCATAGCAAAAGAGCGAGCAACTAGCAAGCAAAGATAGAAGTGATTTCGAGGGTATGGTCATCTTGCCTGAAATCCCGCAAGGAAGAAGAACGAGTCCATGAAGAAGACAAGCGGACGCAGTCGAATGAATCCTCACAACTCCGGAACGAAACCGAAGCTAACGAGAGAAGCAACCCGGAAAGAAGCAAGCAACATAGTAAACAACCATCACATAAAAAAGGCATGATGCACAACCAAGGATGATGCATGTCCGGTTTAAATAGCATGGCATGGCAAAGTGCAACAAACAACACTACAAGTTAAGTGTAGCTCAATATGCAACGAGTTGCATATTGATGAAACACCACAACAATTATTTAGTTCGCTCTTGGTTATGTACCCAACAATATTAAATGTAATTAAACATGGCAAGGGGTGAAGCATAAGTAATCTAACTATTTAGGCAAGTTTAAATGAGGCCGGAACAACAAACAACAATTCCGGAAGAACCTCATGTGCATATTTTAGATTTGGTACTGATCTGTCCTAAAGCATATTTTAATGTTGTAAAACAGGAAAATAAAGTGCATCATGTTAAACTATGCATTTTTCTACCCCATTTACATATAAAGTTTAATAAATTTGGAGCTACGGTTATTTAGTTACGAAATAAATCATTTTAGCATGGCATTTAAGCAAATTTAAACAAACAACATTTTAAACATTTTAATTGTTGTTATCATGATGCGGATGACATGTGCAAGTTTTAAGAAATTTTATGAAAACGTTGACATGAGCATGTGATGAAGCATTTGTCACCGTGGTGGAAGAAAGGGGTGCCACGGCAACGAATCCGAAAATGATGCCACGGCAACATATCGGTTCCGATAACTCATGGAGATACCGGTGCAAAAGGGAGTGTGGCAGGAGCGTGTCAAGCAAGGATGGAGGGGTGATCCCGGCAACCGGGTTCCCACGTGTCGACGGCGAGGCAATGAGGAACGCGCAAGGAACAACTCGGACATGGTGCAAACACGGGCATCTCATACAACCCACATTCGTTCTCGGAAGGTCGTCTCGGGGTTATACCTTCGAAGCGTGCATTTTCGGAACAGATCGAGTACGTAGAGGGAAGTAGTCGTTCACGAACGTCGTGGGAAGTAGTCGTTCTCGCGACGGTAGTGGAAGTAGTTGTACACGGCGACGGTAGTGGTACACGTTTTCGTAGATGTCAGGATCGTCAGTAGAGGTACTTGTCGCATCGCCCGGCGTATTCGTACACGTTCGGAGTGGAACTTGGCATATCCATGTACTTGGCGTTCTGGTGTGGTAGTCGTACACGTATCGACGAGGAACTTGACATTTCGGTCTATAGTCGTTCGAGCGTCCGTATGGTCTTGCCGGTGGGGTACTTGGCGCTTGCGGTCCAACTCCGAGGTCATAGCCGTGTAGTCGAACTTGATGAAAACAGGTCTTGCTAGGGACTTGGCGCATCCATCAGGAACTTGGTGGTACTTGGCACTTTCCATGCTCGGAGACCATTGGACTTGGCGTCAACAGCAACAGGGGCGCGATGCTGGGACTTGGCGCGATGCAGGAGGCTGGCGCAGCGACGGGGAGGCAGTGGAGGCATTGGTCGCGGAGGTCGGGGTGGTACTGCGGTGGCGCTGCTGCACCGGCTGACGGCGACGAAGTTTCTGCGACGGCGTGCGGGGTCGATGAAGAGGGGCTTGGCGCGACGGTGACCCAGCCAACGCTCGCGGTCAACGGGAGCAGATCGGGCAGAGACTGGTGCTCTAGACGAACTGGAGGGGCGCCGTCCTCGTCAGGAACCGATGAAGACGACGGCGACAGGGACGGCGCCGAGGCAGTGAAGGTGAGCGGATCTGGGCGTCGGGGCTCATCTCCGGCGATGTTAGAGGCAGTTGGTTCTCCTGTGGCACTCGAGCGGCGAGGCGGCATGAGGGGATGGGAAACGGCGGCCAGGAACAGACGGGGACAGGCGGATCCGGCCACGGGGGCGCCGGATCTGACCAGAGGCGGGACGGAGGCGACCGGCGACGAAGCTTGGGGCGGCGCATCCATGGTGCTATTGGCTGGTGAGGGGGAGCACGGGCGGCGCGACAATGTAGATGGAGGGCGACGGGGTTGAGTGGACGCGCGTACGGGAGGAGAGGAGGAAAGCGACGGCGATGTTGTTGTTGCTGTCGCCGCTGGCAGCAAAGCTGCGGCGCGGCAGAGGCCATGGGGCGCGGGAGTAGCTCGGGAGCTCGAGCTCTGGGCTGACGAGGGGAATGAGGGAGAGAAGTGGATCGGGAGAGGGGTTAGCGCTGCCCTCTCCCTGCGTGACGGCGCTCGGGAGGGAGATGGGGATCGAGCAGGAGGCTCTCCCCTGGCGCTAGGGTTAGAGGGGTCGGCTGGGCCTTGGGCCGCAGCTACAGGAGGACCAAGTGGCCGACTGGGCTGATTGGGCTCTCTCTCTTTCTCACTTCTACACCTCCTCACAAAAACAGAACAGCAAAGAAAGAAAAGGAGAGAAGAGAAATGAGTGGACAAGAATTTGGGCAAGGGGATTATTTTCCTGGACTCACAAAAATGCGCTTGTCCCAAGAAAATAGAAGTGAGCATGAATGCAAGATTTAAATTCAAATTCATTTGAATTTAATTCAAATGGTTTGAATAGGAAGTGAGGGTTGGGAAGGTCTAAAAATGTTCGGATTTTTGGTGGAGCTCCGGAATATGATGAGAGAATATATGGCAAGGTTGGAGAACAAGAATTAAGATAACAAAGGCATTGGGATTATTTGCAAGTGTGTTGTGGTGATTTCCAAATTAAAGAAATATTTAATATAGCTCCCTAATATTAGGAGGATATGTTATAAAGAGAAGTCACCATGTGAATTCCCTCGATTTAAATAGATCAGAGATCCATGCAATTTATTTGAGTTGCAAAATTGAGTGGCATGATGACATGATGCAAGGCACAGATGCAAAGAGGAAAGCAACAAGCAAAACAAAACACATGACAAAACCCAGAATCCATGGAAGGCATCTGAATCTCCGGTCTTGGGGCGTTACAATAACCTTGCGAGATTCTCAGGAAATGAACTATGATAGCAAGCTCCAAAACATGAACTGGTTCTGCTACATACATGTGAACACACTATCCTAGACAAGCTTGATCACATAGTAGTCTTATAATAAAACACTACCGAGTTCAGGTGGGGAACCATCTTCGAGGATATCAAAGTATTGTGCACTTAAATTAGACTTCTTTACCTTGAACAAATCACTCAGTGGCTTGTGTGCTAGGAATTCATATGGAACGAAGATGATCAGTCTAACATACCACATAATACTTTGCACGTGCATGGCTGACTTGCGATGATTCCAGAGGAAACAACATTGACTTTCTCGAATTCATGGCGGCAACTTACACCTAATGCACGTGAACTCGGAGAAAGTCACTTCTTTTACCAAAACATATACCTCATGAACGGAACACGAAGGCAATGCTTACAAAGTTTCCAACACTAGCTCAACGTTCAACATGAATCATGGAGGAGACAAAATGCTGCTGATGGGCTCAACAACAACTCATAGGAATTTCCATATCACTGGAATTCCACCATTATGTGAACAAGGTGATAGCACTGGTCAGACCCAAAGATATAATGGTGCATGCTCGAGGGGTCAACCACGAGTAAGACAACATTACGAATATCGTCGGTTCTGATTTGATTTGACAATAGCCCATACTCAAATCAAGGTTTGGACAAGACAATAGATCCAATAACTGATCATGAGGACCAATCGATGAAGATATCATCTTTCTTCAACACACACACACACACAAGGATATCCCTTTGGAATGAACTAATTCAGACAAGCTTTTCTATCTTCCAACTCTCCAAGTTATTGTTTAGCTTAACCAACTAGCTCAGGGTATCCAACACAGAATCTTGGAGAAGGGGTGGTTTATTGGAAAACCAACTTGATCACGAACTCAACATATCGGTCAGGGGACGACCTGGTGATACTTCCGTGAAGATATCTGGAAAATCACGAACCATCGATATGTCTCTAAGCTCGAGAACCATCTTGCTTTTCAAGGCAAGACGACATGATCAACAGAGTGATGAATTGACACAATCCTATCTCATTGATCGGAGAGTGCAATAGGAAATATGGACTAGGTAGCACGATCAATCTTAGGATGATGATTTAATAACCAACACGCTAAGAATGAGAATATTGTCCATTAACTACCAAGCAACACGGTTGCTAGCAGTATTGATTTCACACACCACGATTCACTTGTTGGCATTCCGGTTACAATGACATAGGAACCGAGGAATGAACAATAATGGCAAGAAGTATCACTGCGTCAAGAATTCATAAGAGGTGGTGCAATTCCTATGATACTCTCAACATAAAATGGGTAATACTTCAGGGCAGAACAGACCAAATGTTTGATTGCATTTGATCTGTGGAATACAACTGCTTTGACCCAATCCTAGAAATGGATGAGGTACTGGAGTTTGTTTCTCCTAGTCATTCCGAAATAGAATGACTTGAAGGACCACAAGAATGATAAGCACCGATGAACGAAGGGATAATTAGATTTATGCCCCTAGTTGTGTCCCACTCGTCTGTTTTACCCCTAATTTTGAAAAGTCACCGGTTCTGTCCAAGTCACTTTGATCCTCTTATGCTTTTGCCCTTTAACCGTTTGACCGTCAGTTTGAAAACTTCATAACTAATTCATACAAAATCGAAAAAATGTAAATAAGATACCAAAATGTTCAGAAAAACATCACCTATACGTCAATGTCATTTGAATTCATGAAAAAAGTGTTGGACAGTGCACATCCGAGTTTTAGCTCTTTTGATACCACCATGAATAGTAAACTCTAAAAAAATTCAAAAAAATTCAAAAAAAATGTGGTGGCAAAGAACGACAAGTGTTCTAACTGCTTGCCAAGTTTCATTAGGGAACGACATTCGTGGAAGTCGTGGCAAAAAAATAATCTATTTGGGAGTGTTGATTGTTTTTTTGCCGCGGCACCCACCAATGTTATTCCCTAATGAAACTTGGCAGGCACTTAAAACATTTTTCATTCTTTGCCACAAAATTATTTTTGAAATTTTTTGAACTTTTTTAGATTTTACTATTCATGGTGGTAGCATAAGAGTAAAACTCGGATGGGCACTTTCCAACACTTTTTTCATGAATGCAAATGACACTAACATATAGGTGATATTTTTCTGAACATTTTGGTATCTTATTTGCATTTTATGATTTAGTATGAATTAGTTATGAAGTTTTCGAGCTGACGGTCAAACGGTCAAAGGGCAAAAGCATAAGAGGAGCAAAGTGATTTGGACAGAACCGGTAACTTTTGGGAATTAGGGGTAAAACAGACGAGTGGGACACAACTAGGGGCATAAATCTAATTATCCCATGAACGAATGCACGCATATTCTTGACTAACAATTGATAGATGAAGGTCGGAATATAACTGAAGGGGGACAACTCAAAGGAACATATAACTTTCTGAGTTGTGGATGCATAGATTAGTATGTCGAACGAGTTCAACATATTTCTTCCGGATAACCCATGCAGAAAGCTAGAACTGGCAGAGTCACAATATAGAATGTGGGACTCATCGAGAGCACTCTTGTTGTGATCTTTCGGTTAAACGAGAAACTTCTGCCATTAGTAGTCCATGGTATTTGGAAGAAGGAAATACCACGGACCTCGAGTTCTATCGCAAAGGTTACTAATATCCTAAAGGAACTAGAAACACTATCAACATGAGGTAAGTAGGGTGAATCTCGGGTTCAAGAACCCAGGAGTAGAATACCTACTAACTAATAACATCACGAGATGCTTTCGAGAAAAATGGCCAGAATCATCATACTAGGAATACAAAACATAGCTAGATTACTAGTTGATCCCCTAAGACACCTAGGATCGTAATAATAATTCCAACATATATGTCAAGGCAATGGAGTACCTCAACAGACCGTTAGTGTGCTTAATCTGGCCCAAAGGGATGCGAAAACAGAGGGAAAGGATTTTGCAAACGCATCAGATTGTTTGGAAACCTGGGATGACTCGGACAGCATAACGGCTGTAAATGCTCAAAATGATTTGAGACAACCTGCAAAATGGCGGCATAACCACTCAACATCACAATATCAAGGTTCTGAGGCCAGCTATGAACATATGGAAGTAGTAGGAACTGAACTGAGGCTTGAACTCAACAATCCTAGGCAACTACGGTTTAGTAACACGTCATCCTGAGAGATAGAAGAGAAGCCTAGTTCTTAATCCCCGTAGAAGAGAAGAGGATGACTCATATCAGAAGGACATAGGGTATAAGGAGTAAAAAGAGCCTTAAGTTCCATTCCACAATCAATTCCTTATATAACTAAAGCATTTCTAGACTCAACTTCGACCGGTTTGGCTTGGTAATCCTACAGGCAGTCACGCTCTGATACCAATGCTGTCAGGACCCCAATCCTAAGTCACACCGATCTAGCATGTAACACATCATATCACCTTGCGGCCTCACGCACGATATTCCCATGGGTGCCACCTTACCTGGCCCGGGACCGTTTGCGCCTTTTGGCTCACGTATATGATAGTGTCGCTAGCATCCATATGACAAAGAACCCGAGCCGACATGGCTAGTCGTGAACCCAAAGCGGCACTAACCCATGGGGACAGGCATACATGAATCAACTTCGAGCATGTCGGTCAACAACATGTGAATCCAGGTTGTAGCACTGGGCTAACAGGACTCCGGTGAACCCGGGCTGTAGCAGGCTAGACAGGACTCTGGATGTCACCGCGTGACATTTCCCCGAAGGGACGGACACAGGAACAAAGTGAAACACATGCCGGCCAGTCAAGTGTCCTGAGCAGTAGTGCTGGGCTAGCAGGACTCCGGTGAACCGGGCTGTAGCGGACTACTATGGCTCAAGGAAGCACAAGACTACATTTCCCCATAAGAGAGGCTACCAAGGATAAACAACTAGGTTGTCGGATCCCACACATACCAAGAATTTCAATCATACACACAATATGCTCGATATGTGTAAATACAACATGTCATCACAACATAACTCTACGACTCAAGTATTTATTCATTAGGCTCCGAGGAGCGAGATATTACAAACATGGGTCTCATGACCCAACATTCAGAGCATACAAGTCAAAGCACACGCAAAAGCTTAACATGTCTGAGTACGGACATCTACAAATGAAAAAGGCTGAGAAGCCCGACTATCTACTAGATCCTGCCGAGGGCACAAGATCGTAGTTGAGGTAACAAGCTAAACATCGAAGTCCATGCGGAACTACTAGCGATACTGTAGTCTCTCTGCAAAACATAAAATAGGCAAACGTGAGTACAAATGTACCCAGTAAGACTTACGTCAGAACTATCTACATATGCATCGGTATCGACAAAAGGGGTGGTGGAGTTTAACTGCAGCAAGCCAGCTTTGACTCAGTGGCTAACCTGAACTACGACTGCAAGTAACTCTTTTGAGGTGGCGCACACGAGTCCACATATTCACCATATCAATACACCACTATGGATCCGCTCCCGTCTCCCTACGAGAACGCCACCCATAGCACTCACGCTTATCTTGCGCATTTTAGAGTATCCACTTTCACTTGTCTATGAACTATGCAAGGGGTCCAAGTTTCCATATCCGAGGAATCCGGCTATTTGAATAGATAATGATAACCCTGCAGGGGTGTACTTCTTCACACACGCTCTCGCCACTTATCGCCCTGTACACGTCATGTACCTCGGCAACCTTCAAGCGGAAGCCGGGCGAGGGAGTCAACCACGACCTGACTAACCACACAAGTCTCTAGTCCAGGTTTATCGCCTATTCGGGATCCATCCGCAAGGAGATCCGGCCGGGGTGTCGCTCACGACCCCAAACGAT
This sequence comes from Aegilops umbellulata, assembly GCA_032464435.1. Classification (NCBI taxonomy): domain Eukaryota; kingdom Viridiplantae; phylum Streptophyta; class Magnoliopsida; order Poales; family Poaceae; genus Aegilops; species Aegilops umbellulata. The sequence goes on from CP136056.1 coordinate 130,564,373, forward strand.
GTGTACAGGGTTCCAAGCCCAGCAAACGGGCGGCGCTTGGTCTACCCGGCCACGGTGCCTAGTCTGTCCCAAGCCCACCTGCACCGGGTGCCACTAGGTAGACTACTAACACTACCTACAAACACCAGAAACTAGTTGCAACTCCTGGACATAGATCAGGTTGATTAATAAGTCGAGAGAGCTTGGAGCGCCCGGAGCCCAATGTGTGGTAGTAACTGTTCATGGATCACAAACACAGAACTCAGTTCCTGAGGAGGGTTTCAATGAGACAACCACCTCTCACCGCTACCTTTACCAAATCGTGTTCACACACTTAGCTCTCAACAGTGGGACATGTTCACCACATTCCAATTCATCCCCGATGAATCATACCTGACTCAACTCTAAGCAGTAGCAGGCATGACAAACAAGCATGAATGAGTAGGCACATCAGGGCTCAAACAACTCCTACTCATGCTAGTGGGTTTCATCTATTTACTGTGGCAATGACAGGTCATGCAGAGGAAAAGGGGTTCAGCTACCGCAACATGTAACAGTTGAATCGATGTTGTCCTAATGCAGTAAAAGAGAGCAGGAGCGAGAGAGTGGGATTGTATCAGAATGAACAAGGGGGTTTTGCTTGCCTGGCACTTCTGAAGATAGTAAAGTTGTTCATCAGTGTCATCGTTCTTGTCGTCAGTACCACGTCTATCGAGAGGGGACAAATACCGGCAACAAGAGGAAACACAATCAATGCAATGCAACAATATGATGCATGATCATGACATGGCAATATGAATGTGTTTTGGGCTAATGCAAGCTAGGACAGATTGGAATGAGTCCATTTGAACCAAAGATTCAAATGCAAACCCATTTCATGATGTCATATTAGTGCTTTAACTTGTTTCACCTAAACATCAAGGTTAAAGTGTTCTAACATGCATGAAAATGGTACAGATGGATAGATTGGATTTTTCTGATAATTTTTCATATATAAATTATTTCATTCGGAGTTATGGTTGAATTACTATGAATTTTTGAAGTTTGGAACATTTTCTGGAATTTCCTATATAAGAATAAATCCAGAAAATGAGTTACTGCATCAGCATGACGTCACTGTGATGTTAGCAGTCAACGGGCGCGGTCCAGGTCAACCCTGACAGTGGGTCCCGCGTGTCAGTGTAATTAGTTTAACTAAAATATTAATTAATACTAATCCTAATTAGTCAACAGGGCTGGCCCTACCTGTCATTGACCCAGGGATCAAACTGGGCTCACCCATGGTCAAACGGGGTCAGCGGGGTCAACTCGCCGGCGTTTAGCCGTCAGCGAGGCCAAACGCGGCGGTGCGGGTGCGGGTTTCACCTACAGGGCACCGTTTGGCGCACGGAGCACAGCTACAGGATGCGGACGCTCGTCCGCATCCAACCATGGTGGCGGCGCGGCCAAGGACTGGCCGGAGAAGCGCCGACGACGAGGTTTAGTGGCGGCAGCAGCTCGACATTCTCGGGGTGGCGCTACAGAGCTCGGGAGGAGGTGCTGCAGGTGGCTACGGACTCCTGCAACTGCGCTGAGCACGATGGTGTGCTCGGGCACGAGCTGCAGGTGGCCACGACGGCGACGTGCGGTGGCGGTGTCGAGCTTCGGCCGTGGTGGAAGTCAGAGCTAGTGGAAGGGAACGGAGGGGGCGGGCACAGGGGGAGAATTAGGAGCTCACGGAGGGTGCAGAGGTGGCCTCAGCGTGCTCGGGGAAGCACCGGAGCGGCCGGGGCGGCGAGAGAGATCTCCGGTGGCCGGCGATGGAAACGACGACGGTGGTGGCGTTGCAGCGCGTCCAGGACCTCATGGCTCGGTGGAGAGGAAGAGGGGGTCAAGGCGGAGCCTCTAAGCGCGTCGGTGAGGCGTGGGGTGGCCGGTGGCCGCGGGAACGGCGAGCGGCGCGACGAGCCCCACTCGGGTGTGCTCGGGAGAGGGAGCAGAGGGCGGGGGAGAGAGCAGAGAGTGAGGGAGAGGAGCGAGGGCCACGAGGCGTCTCCGTGGCGTCGCTAGAAGGCCCGGGGAGGAAGCAGGAGGTGGCCAGGGGTGAGCGCGCGTGCGGGCGACACGCCTCTGCCTATTGGCAGAGGTTGAAGACGACCGCTTCAGGCCAGTGGGCTGGGCCGCCAGCTGGAGCTGGGCCAGGTGGGCTGCGAGGTAAGCTCTTTCCTCTCTCTGGTTTTTTATTTTGTTTTTATTTGTTTCTATTATGTGTTTTGAAATAGTAGAAATACTATTCCATTTAGAAAAACCCTAAAAATATTCAGAGGCACATTTGAATATATTCTCAACAGCCTGAAAATACCTTCAAGATTATTTGGGCATTTTAAATTATTCATAGGATTTAAATTGCCCAAATGCAAATACTTATGGCTTGGTGCAAAAATCCAGAATAGCCTCCAAAAATATGAAACCATTTTTGGCAGAGGGTTTAGCCAAGACCAAAGATGGTGAACATTTATGAAGGGCATTTTGGGTTCATTGAAATAATTTTAGTAAACCCTAGTTGGTTTCAGGGGGTGCTGGGGGTTCTGCCATCCCCATTTCAAATTTCAAATATAGACATGATGCATGGATGCTTATGAAACTAATTGCAATCAAATTCTAGGGCTGTGACACTACAACATAATCACTAGCATCACACATAATTTCAAAGGGTAAGTTCCAATTAGGTGGCTGAACAATAGGTGCAGAGATCAATGCTTTCTTAAGTATTTCAAATGCTTCTACACAATCATCATCAAAGACAAATGGTATATCTTTTTGTAATAAATTAGTCAGAGGCCAAGAATTTTTTTACAAGTCCTTAATGAACCTCCTATAAAAACCAGTGTGACCAAGGAAACTTCTTATACCTTTGATGTCCTTGGGACATGGCATCTTTTCAATAGCATCAACCTTGGCTTTATCAACTTCAATACCTCTTTCAGAAACTTTATGCCCTAAGACAATGCCTTCATTAACCATAAACTGGCACTTTCCCAATTCAAGACAAGATTAGTTTCTTCACATCTCTGCAAAACTCGATCAAGGTTGCTCAAGCAATCATCAAACAAAGATCCATAAATGGAAAAATCGTCCATGAAAACCTCACATATCTTTTCACAAAGTCAGATAATATAGCCATCATGCATCTTTGAAAGGTAGCAGGTGCATTACATAAACCAAAAGGCATACGTCTATAAGCAAAAGTACCAAAAGGGCATGTAAAAGTAGTTTTTGATTATTCATTAGCTGACACGGGTATTTGAGAGAAACCAGAATAACCATCTAGAAAGCAATAGTGTGTATGTTTGCATAATCTTTCTAGCATTTGATCAATAAAAGGTAAGGGGTAATGATCCTTTTTAGTGGCCTTATTTAATTTACGGAAATCAATTACCATCCTATAATATGTAATAATTCTTTGTGGAATCAATTCATCTTTATCATTAGGAACAACAGTAATACCTCCCTTCTTAGGGACACAATGGACAGGACTTACCCACTGACTATCAGCAACGCGATAAGTTATACCTGCCTCCAGAAGATTTAGTATTTCTTTTCTTACCACTTATTTCATCTTAGGATTAAGCCTTCGTTGATGATAACGGACTGGTTTGGCATCTTCTTCCAAATTTATTTTATGTTGACATAGAGTGGGACTAATGCCCTTAAGATCATCAAGAGTATATCCAATAGCAGCACGGTGCTTCTTCAGAGTTTTCAATAATCTCTCTTCTTCATGCTCTGAAAGGTTATCACTAATAATAACAAGATATATCTTATTTTCATCAAGGTAAGCATATTTAAGATTATCAGGCAACGGTTTAAGCTCAAACACGGGATCACCCTTGGGTGGAGGGGGATCCCCTAAGATTTCAACAGGCAAATTCTGCTTCAGAATAGGTTCCTATTTAAAGAATACCTCATCTATTTCCCTTCTTTCATTTATAAACATATCATTTTCATGGTCTAGCAAATATTGTTCTAAAGGATCACTAGGAGGTACGGCAATAGAAGCAAGACCAATAATTTCATCCTTACTAGGTAATTCTTCTTCACGGTGTTGTCTACTAAATTTAGAGAAATTAAACTCACGAGACATATCACCCAGACCAATAGTAACAACATTCTTTTCGCAGTCTATCTTAGCATTAGCAATGTTCAAGAAGGGTCTACCAAATATAATGGGACAAAAGCTATCTTGTGGGGAACCAAGAACAACAAAATCAGCAGGATATTTAGTTTTCCCACACAAGACTTCAACATCTCTAACAATTCCCATTGCTGATATAGTATCTCTATTGGCAAGTTTAATTGTAACATCAATACCTTCTAACTCAGCAGGTGCAATTTCATGCTTAATTTCTTCGTATAAAGTATGCGGTATAACACTAGCACTAGCACCCATATCACATAAGCCATGATAACAATGATCTCCTATTTTAACAGAAATAACAAGCACGCCTACCACAGGTCTATGTTCATCTTTAGCACAAGGATTGGCAATTCTAGCGGTTTCACCGCAGAAATGAAAAACATACCCATCAATATTATCAGACAAGAGATCTTTAACAATAGCAATATTAGGTTCAACTTTAACTTGCTCAGGAGGTGTATAAGTTCTAATATTGCTTTTACGAACCACAGTTGAAGCTTTAGCATGATCCTTTATCCTAACAGGGAAAGGTGGTTTCTCAACATAAGAAGTAGGAACAATAGGATCATTATAAGTGACAGTCTTTTCTTCAACTTTAGTAGGTGCATCTACTTTTACTTCTATGGGAGGATGATATTTAAACCACTTCTCCTTGGGGAGATCAACATAAGTAGGAAAGATTCACAGAATGAAGCTACTATCTCAGAGTCAAGTCCATATTTAGTGCTAAATTTACTATATAAATTTCAGCACACTATATAAATTTTTCCTTACCAAACCCCTCAGAGGATTACTTTCCATAGTAACAAGTGACAGTAAATTTCAGCACACTATATAAATTTTTCCTTACCAAATTCCACCTACCAAAGGCGCTTCACTCCCCGGCAACGGCGCCATAAAAGGGTCTTGATGACCCACAAGTATAGGGGATCTATCGTAGTCCTTTCGATAAGTAAGAGTGTCGAACACAACGAGGAGCAGAAGGAAATGATAAACGGTTTTCATCAAGGTACTGAAATAAGTGGTAACAGATAGTTTTGTGATAGGATAATTTGTAACGAGCAACAAGTAACAAAAGTAAATAAAGTGCATCAAGGTGGCCCAATCCATTTCGTTGCAAAGGACAAGCCTGGACAAACTCTTATATAAGGAAAAGCGCTCCCGAGGATACATGGGAATATCGCCAAGCTAGTTTTCATCACGTTCATATGATTCGCGTTCGGTACTTTGATAATTTGATATGTGGGTGGACCGGTGCTTGGGTGTTGTTCTTACTTGAACAAGCATCCCACTTATGATTAACCTCTATTGCAAGCATCCGCGACTACAACAAAAGTATTAAGGTAAACCTAACCATAGCATGAAACATATGGATCCAAATCAGCCCCTTACGAAGCAACGCATAAACTAGGGTTTAAGCTTCTGTCACTCTAGAAACCCATCATCTACTTATTACTTCCCAATGCCTTACTCTAGGCCCAAATAATGGTGAAGTGTTATGTAGTCGATGTTCACATAACACCACTAGAGGCTAGACAACATACATCTCATCAAAATATCGAACGAATACCAAATTCACATGACTACTAATAGCAAGACTTCTCCCATGTCCTCAGGAACAAACGTAACTACTCACAAAGCATATTCATGTTCATAATCAGAGGGGTATTAATATTCATAAGAGATCTGAACATACGATCTTCCACCAAATAAACTAACTAGCATCAACTACACGGAGTAATCAACACTACTAGCAACCTACTAGTACCAATACCAGACTTGGAGACAAGAATTGGATACAAGAGATGAACTAGGGTTTTGAGAGAAGATGGTGCTGGTGAAGATGTTGATGGAGATTGCCCTCTCCCGATGAGAGGAGCGTTGGTGATGGCGATGGTGATGATTTCCCCCTCCCGGAGGGAAGTGTCCCCGGCAGAACAGCTCTGCTGGCGCCCTAGATTGGTTCCGCCAAGGTTCCGCCTAGTGGCGGCCGAGTTTCGTCCCCGAAAGGTTGCTTATGATTTTTTCCTCGACGAAAGACCTCATATAGCAGAAGATTGCCATCGGAGAGCCAACAGGGGGCCCACAAGGTAGGGGGCGCGCCCCCACCCTCGTGGCCAGGCGGGCCCCCTCTGGTGAACTTCTTCCGCTCAATATTTTTTATTATTTCCAAAAATGACTTTCATGGAGTTTCAGGACTTTTGGAGTTGTGCAGAATAGGTCTCTAATATTTTCTCCTTTTCCGGCCAAGAATTCCAGTTGCCCGCATTCTCCCTCGTTATGTAAACCTTGTAAAATAAGAGAGAACATGCATAAATATTGTGACATAATGTGTAATAACAGCCCATAATGCAATAAATATTGATATAAAAGCGTGATGCAAAATGGACGTATCAACTCCCCCAAGCTTAGACCTCGCTTGTTCTCAAGCAGAAGCCAATAACGATAAATATGTCTCCATGTTTAAAGGTAGAGGTGTCGATAAAATAAAATACGGACATGAAGACATCATGATTTGTAACGCCCTCGATGCGGCTATATCTCCCACGTGTCGAAGCACAACTTAGAGGCATAACCGCATTGAAAGCAATGTCGCAAGTGAGGTAATCTTCACAAAACCCATGTAATACATAAGGGAAAGAGATACATAGTTGGCTTACAGTCGCCACTTCACACAATACATAAATAAACATCCATCATCCAAATTACACTCAAGGTCCGACTACAGAACCAAAATGAAAGAAGACTACCCCAAATGCTACACAGATCCCCGATCGTTCCAACTGGGCTCCACTGCTGATCATCAGGAAAAGACACATAGTAACGACCACGTTCCTCATCGAACTCCCACTTGAGCTCGGTTGCGTCATCTGCACTAGCATCGTTGTCACCTGCAACTGTTTTGGTAGAATCTGTGAGTCATGGGGACTCAGCAATCTCACACCCGCGAGATCAAGACTATTTAAGCTTAAAGGTAGGATGGGATTGTGAGGTGGTGCTGCAGCAAGCGACTAGCATATATGGTGGCTACCTACGCAAAAGAGAGTGAGAAGAGAAGCAAGGCACGATCGTGAAGCTAGTAGTGATCAAGAAGTGATCCTAGAACAACCTACGTCAGACATAACTCCAACACCGTGTTCACTTCCCGGACTCCGCAGAGAAGAGACCATCACGGTTACACACGCAGTTGATGTGTTTTAATTAAGGTCAACTTCGGGTTTTCTACAATCGGACATCAAGAAATTCCCATCTGCCTCATAACCGCGGGCACGGCTTTCGAAAGATAATACCCTGCAGGGGTGTCCCAACTTAGCCCATTATAAGCTCTCACGATCAACGAAGGATATTCCTTCTACCGGAAAGACCCGATCAGTCTCGGAATCCCGGCTACAAGACATTTCGACAATGGTAAAACAAGACCAGCAAAGCCGCCCGATTGTGCCGACAAATCCCGTTAGGAGCTGCACATATCTCGTTCTCAGGGCACATCCGGATGAGACATCCTACGAGTAAAACCAAGCCTCAAGTTTCCCCGAGGTGGCCCCGCAGTCTACTCAGTTCGAACCAGCACTCAGAGGAGCACTGGCCCGGGGGGGTTAAATAAAGATGACCCTCGGGCTCGCTAAAACCCGGGGGAAAGGCTTAGGTGGCGAATGGTAAAACCAAGGTTGGGCCTTGCTGGAGGAGTCTTATTCAAATCGAACTGTCAAGGGGGTCCCATAAATCACCCAACCGTGTAAGGAACGCAAAATCAAGGAACATAACACCGGTATGACAGAAACTAGGGTGGCAAGAGTGGAACAAAACACCAGGCATAAGGCCGAGCCTTCCACCCTTTACCAAGTATATAGATGCATTAATTAAATAAGAGATATTGTGATATCCCAGTATATCCATGTTCCAACATGGAACCAACTTCATCTTCACCTGCAACTAGCAACGCTATTAGAGGCGCCGAGCAAAGCGGTAACATAGCCAATCAACGGTTTGCTAGGAAAGGATGGTTAGAGGTTTGACATGGCAATATGGGTGGCATGATATAGCAAGTGGTAGGTATCGCAACATAGGCATAGCAAAAGAGCGAGCATCTAGCAAGCAAAGATAGAAGTGATTTCGAGGGTATGGTCATCTTGGCTGCAAAGTTCTCAAGGTTGTCGAATGCTTGCTCCTCGTAAGCGTTCTCAACAGGTTCCTCGTTCACGTACTCGTCTCTCGGCTCTACCCAAAACAAGAAAACAATCAAAGGAACAACTATCAACCACGATGCAATGCGCAAGCAACATGATGCAAAACATGGCATGATATGCGAGATGTGGTATGTAATGCATATGCGTGCTCCGGAAAGAAAAAGGATGAAGAAGGCATATTCTTGGAAAACCAAGTATGCCGCTGGAAAGGTGAGGTGATTATGGTGGAAATCGATATAAAGATCGCCGGAATCGGATGCACGGTTTGCAAATGACAAGCAAAACAAGAATGGCATATTTCTGCGATTAACAGCATGATGCCACTTAGCATGCAACAAGAAATTAAGCTACTGCGTCCAAACATATCAGTAAATCATATGGCAGTGATCTACTCAAGATTCTTGACAAAAGATGAACATTGACCTACGGCTAAATCACCCCATAACAGGTTCAAACAAGCATGGCAAAAGTGCAAAATATATCAGCTTCACAGACTTGGTGAAAATACTATCATGCCAGAAATTAACATCAGGAAGCCATGTTTAGAGCACGGAAACAACCTGCTACAGGAACAGGACATAGCAAAATATGGCATGGCATGAATCTACTCGAAACATAGAACAGAAGTCCCTTAATGACCATGAGCCAAAAAGGACCAGAAAATATAATAGCACCCATGTCAATTAGGCATGTTTCGTTACAGTTTCCAGACAGCAGAAAACTGGACATGTCAAAAACAGATAACAAGTAGGCATGTTTACGAGCTCGATGCACTCACTACAGAGCATTGCTTGATAAACTAAGCATACAACCATCAAGAAGTCATGGCATAAAAGCTATAGATGGCAATAACAACATCATAGCATACAAGGATCAGCTACAACAAGCTTGGCAATATCGAATAATATGTAAACAATCTGCCAGTAACATTTTATAGCAAAAGTAGAGCTCGATTGACTCAAGCTATGGCACTCCATAATTACACAAAAAGGCATGGATGGATAGAGCAAATCCATATGTTCAAAACACGCTTGCTGATCATGCTCAAAATTGGCACAGATCTCTCTCTAACAACATGAACACATGGCATAAAAATAACAGCAGGACATGACTTAATGAAATTACTAAGTCCCTGAAATCAGCAACAATATGATCCCTCGTTTGCATGCTTGTGCTAGTCACCACATAGATCACAAAAATACATGGCATACACCCCTAAGAAAATGGAATGGCATATTACAAAACACATGTAGGACTCAACTTCATAGGGTGCACACATCAATCATGGCAAAAATGACAAAAGTGCATGTTCTGCTGAGAATCTGTAACTAACATCACATAGCCCTCTTCTAAAAGCATTTCGGGCATAAAGATGAGCTCAAATGAAAATGATGCGCTGAGATGAAGTGATGTACTCGTCGGGTCAAACATTTTGATATGCTACACGCCCAAAACGGATCCACGGGTGAAAAGTTATGATGCGATGAACATGCAACAATTTACTGACAGAGAAAGACTTGGAGAGATTTCGGGGCTCGGGGAAAGTCAACCTCGATCGGATCTGGGGTTCGTCGCGCGAACCGAGGCGGCTGCGCGGCTCGCCGGAGAGGCGCCGGAGAGGAGGAAGGAGGGCCGGGGAGGGGAGTCCGGATCCGGGCCGGGCGGCGCGGGAGGCGCGGCGGCCGGGGCGCGGGGTACGCCGGCGCCGGCGACGGACGGCGGACGCGGCGACGCGGGCGGCGGTGGCCGGCGTCCGAGGCGGCGGCGGGCGGAGGTCGCCGGGGCGGGCGGAGGCGAGGAGGCGGGCGCGGGCGCAGGCGGCGGGGAGCCGCGGGCTCAGGAGGGCCCCGCCTGGGCCCCGGCGGGCCGGCGCGCGGGGACGGCGAAGTGGGCGCGGGCTGCCCACATGGCAGCCCCTGGTTGGCTGCAGGCGCGGCGGCGGACGCGTCCGGCACCGTCCGAACGTGTTCGGCGCGGGGAGAGGAGCGGGGAGCTAGGGTTAGGGTGGATTGATCCGAAATTTCGGGGGAGGGGGTGTATTTATAGGCAGGTGGGGCTAGGAAGCTCCAAATGAGGTGTGGTTTTCGCCCACACGATCGTGATCGAACGACTTAGAGGATGGGAGTGACTTAGATGGGTTATTGGGCTGTTTTGGAGGGGTTTTGGGCTGCAACCCACAAGAGGCCTTCGTGGTTACCCGGTTAGCCGTTGGAGTATCAAACGACCTCCAAATGACCCGAAACTTGACAAGCGGTCTACCGGTGCTATACCAAGGCCGCTTGGAAAACCTCTGTCCATTCCGAGACCGTTTAACACTCGCACATGAAAATAGGTAAAAGGGGGCGCCGGAGGACGTAGGAGCGTCGGATTGCAAAACGGACAACGGGGAAAAGGCTCGGATGCATGAGACAAACACGTATGCGAATGCGATGCACATGATGACATGACATGAAATGCACGACAAGGACAAAATGCAAAATGAAGAAAAAAACCCAACCACGGAGGGAATATCATATCACATTGCCGAAAATGGCAAGAGTTGGAGTTACAAATATGGCAAGTTACATCCGGGGTGTTACAACACTCCACCACTACGAGAGGATCTCGTCCCGAGATCTAGGACTGAAAAAACTCCGGATATTCGGAACGGAGGTGGTCCTCGCGCTCCCAGGTGGCTTCTCTGTCAGAATGATGAGACCACTTCACTTTCAGGAATTTGATGGACTTGTTGCGAGTCTTGCGCTCAGTCTCTTCAAGAATAGCAACGGGATGCTCATGATAAGACAAATCATTTTGAAGATCAATCTCTTCGAAGTTGATGGTGCGCTCAGGCGTCTTGAAGCACTTGCGAAGCTGTGACACGTGAAACACATCGTGCACATTAGCAAAGTTGGAGGGAAGCTCAAGTTGATAGGTGAGATCGCCTCTTTTGCCGACTATCTTGAAAGGACCGACGTATCTAGGGGCAAGTTTCCCTTTGATGCCGAAGCGACGAGTGCCTTTCATTGGAGAGACGCGGAGGTAGACATGGTCCCCGATCTCGAAAGCCAAATCACGGTGTTTGCTATCATAATAGCTCTTCTGGCGCGATTGCGCGGCTTTGAGATTCTCATGAATGACTTTACACATATCTTCAACCTCTGTGATCAAATCGTTGCCAAGAAGTTGGCGTTCGCCCGTCTCTGACCAATTGAGAGGAGTACGACACTTTCTGCCATAGAGAATCTCGAATGGGGCTTTGCCCGAGCTCGCTTGAAAGCTGTTGTTGTAAGAGAACTCAGCATATGGAAGACAATCCTCCCACTTCATGCCGAAAGAGATGACACAAGCCCTGAGCATATCTTCAAGAATTTGGTTGACACGCTCGACTTGTCCACTAGTTTGAGGATGGAAAGCTGTGCTGAAGCGAATATTTGTGCCCATGGCCTTCTGAAAAGAATCCCAAAACTTGGTGGTAAAGATGCTGCCACGGTCTGAAGAGATCAATTGCGGAATGCCGTACAAGGAGACAATTCTGGAGGTGTAAAGCTCTGCCAGCTGCGCTGCTGTGATAGACTCTTTGATAGGAAGAAAATGAGCCACTTTCGTGAGCTTGTCGATGACGACGAAGATGGCATCATTTCCATGCTTGGACTTAGGAAAACCAGTCACGAAGTCCATTTCGATATGATCAAACTTCCATTCTGGAATAGCAAGAGGTTGGAGTAGACCAGCTGGTCGTTGGTGTTCTGCTTTCACCCTTCAACAGACATCACATTCATTCACGAATTGAGCAATTTCTCGCTTCATTCGAGTCCACCAATACGACTGCTTGAGGTCATGGTACATCTTTGTACTTCCAGGATGAATGGATAGGAGTGAATTGTGCGCCTTGTTCATAATGACATTCCATAGATCACCCTTTGGAACCACAATCCGGTCCTCGAAGAAAAGAGTATCTCTGTCATCAACGCGATAGCACTTGTATTTGGAAATGCCCTTGTCAATACCACGTTTCACCTTCTTCACCATGGTATCCAGGAGTTGAGCCTCACGAATTTGATCTTCCAAAGTAGGAGAGACTATGAGGTTGGCAAGGAAGCCTTGAGGAACAACTTGGAGATTCAACTTGCGAAAAGCATCACAAAGGTCTGGTTGGAAGGGCTTGAGGATTAAGCTATTGCAATAAGCCTTCCTGCTCAAAGCATCTGCAATCACATTGGCCTTGCCTGGAGTATATTCAATACTCGGATTATACTCTTGAATCATTTCGACCCATCGAGGTTGCCTGAGGTTGAGGTTGGGTTGAGTGAAGATATACTTGAGACTCTTGTGATCGGTGAAAATGTCCACTTTCGTTCCCAACAAGAGATGTCTCCATGTTATCAACGCATGGACAATTGCCGCCAACTCAAGATCGTGAGTGGGGTAGTTCTTTTCCTTGGTCTTCAACTAACGAGAGGTATAGGCCACAACTTTCTTCTCTTGCATTAACACAGCACCGAGACCTTAAAGAGAAGCATCACAGAAAACTTCATAAGGCTTGGATTCGTTAGGAGGAGTCAAAACTGGAGCAGTGACGAGTTTCTCTTTGATAGTGTTGAAAGCAACGTCACACTCAGGAGACCAGACATACTTCACATGGTTCTGGAGGAGGTTGGAAAGAGGCTTTGCAATCTTTGAGAAATTCTCAACGAATCTTCGGAAATAGCTTGCAAGTCCAAGAAAACTGCGAAGCTGCTTCACATTCTGGGGATGTTCCCAATTCAAAACTGCAGACACCCTCTCGGGATTAACAGCGATGCCCTTGGCAGAGATGATATGACCAAGGTAAAGAACTTCATCAAGCCAGAATTCACATTTGGAGAACTTCGCATAGAATTGATACTCTCTGAGCTTGTCGAGCACCAATCACAAATGTTTGGCATGATCCTTCTTATTCTTGGAGAAGACCAATATATCATCGAGATAGACCAAGACGAATTCGTTGGTGTAAGGGTTGAATATGAAGTCCATCATTCGAGAGAAAGTTGGAGGAGCATTGACAAGGCCGAAAGACATGATAGTATATTCATAAGAACCAAAGCTTGTTCTGAATGCTGTCTTGGGAATATGTTCTTCACGAATGCGAATTTGATGATAACCTATACGAAGGTCAAGCTTGGAGAACACTTTAGCACCTTTAAGTTGCTCGAATAGCTCATTGATGTTGGGAAGTGGATACTTGTTCTTGATAGTCTTCTTGTTCAATGGACGGTAATCGACGCAAAGTCGGTCCGTGCCATCCTTCTTCTGGACAAAAAGAACACCACAACCCCAAGGAGATGAACTCGGTCTGATCAGACCCAGACGCTCTTGTTCATCGAGTTGTTTCTTAAATTCTTTCAACTCTTTTGGCCCAAGCTTGTAAGGACGCTTGCAAACGGGTTCCGTGCCAGGCTCAAGATCAATAACGAATTCAACTGGCCGGTGAGGAGGCATACCCGGAAGCTCTTCTGGAAAGACATCTTGGTACTCACAAACGACTGGAATCTGAGAGATGGCATCCAATTCGCCCTTCTCATTGAGGGAGAACAACCGAATGGTTTCATCACGAGCGGCATAGATGACCACATCCTCAGAAGAGTGTGTCAGTTGAATTTCCCTGGCAGCACAATCAAGCTGAGCCTTGTGCTTAGAAAGCCAGTCCATCCCGAGAATAAGATACATATCAGAGTCACCAAGAACAATTGGTTTAGCTAAGAATTTATAGTCGCCCATCTTGATAGAGACATCGGGAGCAACCAAGCTAGAAGACAAAAGTTTTCCAGGAGAAACAACTTGCATAACTTTGGACAAAGTCTCTGTGTCAACATTATGCTTTGATGCAAAAGGATATGACATGAAAGAATGCGATGCACCGGTATCAAATAAGACTTTTGCAGGAATATCATTAACAGGAAGGTTACCCATGATCACATCGGAAGATTCCTCCGCTAGAGCTGCATTCATCATGTTCACCTTTGCAAACTTGGAATTATGCTTGACCACCGCATTGCTGGAAGATCTCACGGGAGGAGGAGGCGGAAGGCGCCTTTGGTTGAAGCACTTGTTCGCATAGTGACCCTTCTGCTGACATTTGTTGCAAGTCACCTCCGAGAGCGGACGATGATAAGGAGCATTTGACCTTGGAGCTTGATTCTGAGACTTGTTCTGATATCCAGGGTTGGGTGGGTGGGAAGATCCACGACCACCTGAGTTCTTCTGCTGGTAAGGCTAACGGAATGGAGGAGGAGGAGGCAACCAGAACTTCTGTTGCTTGGCCGCCACTAGTGAGGAAGAAGAGGACTGAACTGCGTCCCTGACTCTCTTCTTAGAAGCCTCACACTTAAGCTGGGCAGCCTCTTGTTTCAGTGCCATGTTGTAGAATTCATCGTACTTTTTCGGCTCAAAAAGCACGAGAGCTAGTTGCAGATCTTCTCTGAGGCCACGCCTGAATTGGTAAATCATGCTCTTCTCATCAGGGATGACTTGCTTAGCAAAACGAGAGAGCTTCTGGAACTGAGTGTTGTATTGATACACAGACATGCTGCCTTGCTTGAGATTGCGGAACTCTTCACGCTTACTCTCAACAACACTTTCTGGAATGTGATGAGCTTTGAAGTCTCGGCGGAAATCATCCCAGGTAATCACACGACCTCCTCTGGAATCTTTGTATTGTTGGTACCACTCAGCAGCTTGATCCTTGAGTTGAAAAGAGGCAAACTTGACAAAGTCCTCAGGTCTGACATTGCTACATTCGAAATGCTTGTTGATGTCCACGAGCCAATCATCGGCGTCTGTGGCCTCGACACAGTAGCTGAAAGTCTTTGGCTGATTTGCAAGGAACTGATTGAGGGTAGCGAAGTGCGGCTGATTGTTGCCTTGGCCTTGATTTCGCTGATTACCTTGCCCTTGGTTGCGATCTTGCAAGAGCTAAATCAAAATCTGAGTGTTGGCATTGCTGGCTGTCATCAAGGCTTGCCATGCCTCCGGAGGCGGAGGTGGTGGCGGAGGGTTCGCCTGACTCCCATCATTGCGTTCCGGATTCTGACGCATTGGTAGAGCCATCCTGAAGAGGGTGACATCCATTAGCATCTTGAAAGACATATATTCAAGCTGAATCAAAGGATCGAAATTGCAACATATAGTCTTCACCATAAACATTCGAACAAGAATGAACGAATGAATTCCAAAGTAAAGCATCACACTTCCATAAGCTGAGAAGCCATTTAGATAAAGGTATGGAATCACCATCTGCCTCGAAACAACTTGAATATCACAACTGAAAACAAAACAAAGGATTGGCTTGTAGAATAAGCCGGAACAAACACATGATAGAGATTTCGCCCAAAGTGTTCGTGATGAGGCCCCACGGGCACGATGTATAGCGGACGTCACGAATGACAAACAAGACGTCCCTGAATCGGCATAGCCAAGGATTCTTTAAGACGCCTCGCGACCACTGTAAATCGACCGTGACAAGCGAACCACTAGAACGTTAGGCCCCAATCTCAAATCATACATCTGTCGGAAAGATATCCTATAAGCTATTAGAATTCCCACTTATAAACTCCCGAAACTTTCTGGTTATGCAATCAGGTGTTGGGGATACAGGGGACACAAAATATATCACCCAAACTAACAATACCTAGATCCAGCTGTATCCATCCTTCAACACATAACCAAGAAACCTTCGGAAATCGTTTACCTCAACCTTCGAAAAGTATCCGTTATACGAGTTATGGCAATACTCCCGAACTCCCGCCCCAGTACTGGGTGGCGTCGAGGTGATCTCACCAACAACTGCACAAAAGAGATTTTCGATGTCGGCGAAACTCAGGTATTCCAGAACTGCAACGATAAAATTGTGACGACAACACCTCGGAGCTCAACTCCCCGGGACACTGCCACAACCCCTAAATGTCAGGAGGCACCAAGAACAATGTTCCCGTCACAAAACCATCGGAACGATTCTAAGATACCCGCGTGATCCTAAAAAAAAATTTAGTGAAATTTTGGGAGAGGAGAGTCAAAACTCTACGTCAGGAGGCCTCACCAGAGCGACAAAGGGACTGGGAAGTAAAAAGAATCCTACTCTCCGATATATAAAATCCTAAGACTCAAAACATTTTTTTCTAGACTCAACAACACCAGCGATTCGATCAAGCAGGGGGGCTCCTAAGTCGGGGATGGCTCTGATTACCAACTTGTAACGCCCTCGATGCGGCTATATCTCCCACGTGTCGAAGCACGACTTAGAGGCATAACCGCATTGAAAGCAATGTCGCAAGTGAGGTAATCTTCACACAACCCATGTAATACATAAGGGAAAGAGATACATAGTTGGCTTACAGTCGCCACCTCACACAATACATAAATAAACATCCATCATCCAGATTACACTCAAGGTCCGACTACGGAACCAAAATGAAAGAAGACTACCCCAAATGCTACACAGATCCCCGATCGTTCCAACTGGGCTCCACTACTGATCATCAGGAAAAGACACATAGTAACGACCACGTTCCTCGTCGAATTCCCACTTGAGCTCGGTTGCGTCATCTGCACTGGCATCGTTGGCACCTGCAACTGTTTTGGTAGAATCTGTGAGTCATGGGGACTCAGCAATATCACACCCGCGAGATCAAGACTATTTAAGCCTAAAGGTAGGATGGGATTGTGAGGTGGAGCTGCAGCAAGCGACTAGCATATATGGTGGCTAACTACGCAAAAGAGAGCAAGAGAAGCAAGGCACGGTCGTGAAGCTAGAAGTGATCAAGAAGTGATCCTAGAACAACCTATGTCAGACATAACTCCAACACCGTGTTCACTTCCCGGACTCCGCCGAGAAGAGACCATCACGGTTACACACGCGGTTGATGTGTTTTAATTAAGGTCAACTTCGGGTTTTCTACAACCGGACATCAACAAATTCCCATCTGCCTCATAACCGCGGGCACGGCTTTCGAAAGATAATACCCTGCAGGGGTGTCCCAACTTAGCCCATTATAAGCTCTCACGGTCAGCGAAGGATATTCCTTCTACCGGAAAGACCCGATCAGTCTCGGAATCCCGGCTACAAGATATTTCGACAATGGTAAAACAAGACCAGCAAAGCCGCCCGATTGTGCCGACAAATCCCGATAGGAGCTGCACATATCTCATTCTCAGGGCACATCCGGATGAGACATCCTACGAGTAAAACCAAGCCTCAAGTTTCCCCGAGGTGGCCCCGCAGTCTACTCGGTTCGAACCAGCACTCAGAGGAGCACTTGCCCGGGGGGGTTAAATAAAGATGACCCTCGGGCTCACGAAAACCCGGGGGAAAGGCTTAGGTGGCAAATGGTAAAACCAAGGTTGGGCCTTGCTGGAGGAGTCTTATTCAAAGCGAACTGTCAAGGGGGTCCCATAAATCACCCAACCGTGTAAGGAACGCAAAATCAAGGAACATAACATCGGTATGACGGAAACTAGGGTGGCAAGAGTGGAACAAAACAGCAGGCATAAGGCCGAGCCTTCCACCCTTTACCAAGTATATAGATGCATTAATTAAATAACAGATATTGTGATATCCCAGTATATCCATGTTCCAACATGGAACCAACTTCATCTTCACCTGCAACTAGCAACGCTATTAGAGGCGCTGAGCAAAGCGGTAACATAGCCAATCAACGGTTTGCTAGGAAAGGATGGTTAGAGGTTTGACATGGCAATATGGGTGGCATGATATAGCAAGTGGTAGGTATCGCATCATAGGCATAGCAAAAGAGCGAGCATCTAACAAGCAAAGATAGAAGTGATTTCGAGGGTATGGTCATCTTGCCTGCAAAGTTCTCAGGGTTGTCGAAAGCTTGCTCCTCGTAAGTGTTCTCAACAGGTTCCTCATTCACGTACTCGTCTCCCGGCTCTACCCAAAACAAGAACACAAGCAAAGGAACAATTATCAACCATGATACAATGCGCAAGCAACATGATGCAAAACATGGCATGATATGCGAGATGTGGTATGCAATGCATATGCGTGCTCCGGAAAGAAAAGGATGAACAAGGCATATTATTGGAAAACTAAGTATGCCGCTGGAAAGGTGAGATGATTACGGTGGAAATCAATATAAAGATCACCGGAATCGGATCCACGGTTTGCAAATGACAAGCAAAACAAGAATGACATATTTCTACGATTAACAGCATGATGCCACATAGCATGCAACAAGAAATTAAGCTAAATCATCCAAAAATATTAGCAAAGCATATGGCAGTGATCTACTCAAGATGCTTGACAAAAGATGAACACTGAGCTACGGCTAAATCACCCCATAACAGGTTCAAACAAGCATGGCAAAAGTGCAAAATATATCAGCTTCACAAACTTGGTGAAAATACTATCATGCCAGAAATTAACATCAGGAAGCCATGTTTAGAGCAAGGAAACAACCTGCTACATGAACAGGACATAGCAAAATATGGCATGGTATGAATATACTCAAAGCATTGAACAAAAGTCCCTTACTGACCATGAGCCAAAAAGGATCATAATATATAATAGCACCCATGTCAATTAAGCAAGTTTCGTTAAAGTTTTCAGACTTTGCAGAAAACTGGACATGTCAAAAACAGATAACAGGTAGGCATGTTTACGAGCTTTATGCACTCACTACATAGCATTGCATGATAAACTAAGCATACAACCATCAAGAAGACATGGCATAAAAGCTATACATGGCAAGAACAACATCATAGCATGCAAGGATCAACTACAACAAGCTTGGCAAAATCGAATAACATGTAAACAATCTGCCAGTAACATTTTAAAGCAAAAGTAGAGCTCGATTGACTCAAGCTATTGCACTCCATAATTAAAAACAAAGGCATGGATGGATAGAGCAAATCCATATGTTCAAAACACCCTTGCTTACCTTGCTCAAAATAGGCATAGATCTCTCTCTAACAACATGAACACATGGCATAAAAATAACAGCAGGACATGACTTAATGAAATTACTAAGTCCCTGAAATCAGCAACAATATGATCCCTAGTTTGCATGCTTGTGCTAGTCACCACAGAGATCACAAAAATGCATGGCATACACCCCTGAGAAGATGGAATGGCATATTACAAAACACATGTAGGACTCAACTTCATAGGGTGCACAAATCAATCATGGCAAAAATGACAAAAGTGCATGTTCTGCTGAGAATCTGTAACTAACATCACATAGCCCTCTTCTAAAAGCATTTCGGGCATCAAGATGAGCTCAAATGAAAATGATGCACTGAGATGAAATGATATGCTACATGCCCAAATCGGATCCATGGGTGAAAAGTTATGAAGCGATGAACATGCAACAATTTACTGACAGAGAAAGACTTAGAGAGATTTCGGGGCTCGGGGAAAGTCAACCTCGATCGGATCTGGGGTTCGTCGCGCGAACCGAGGCGGCTGCACGGCTCGCCGGAGAGGCGCCGGAGAGGAGGAAGGAGGGACGGGGAGGGGAGTCCGGATCCAGGCGGAGGCGAGGAGGCGGGCGCGGGAGCAGGCGGCGGGGAGCCGCGGGCTCGGGAGGGCCCCGCCTGGGCCCCGGCGGGCCGGCGCGCGGGGGCGGTGAAGTGGGCGCGGGCTGCCCACGTGGCAGCCGCTGGTTGGCTGCGGGCGCGGAGGCGGACGCGTCCGGCACCGTCCGGACGTGTCCGGCGCGGGGAGAGGAGCGGGGAGCTTGGGTTAGGGTGGATTGATGCGAAATTTCGGGCGAGGGGGTGTATTTATAGGCAGGAGGGGCTAGGAAGCTCCAAATGAGGTGTGGTTTTCGCCCACACGATCGTGATCGAACGACTTAGAGGATGGGAGTGACTTAGATGGGTTATTGAGCTGTTTTGGAGGTGTTTTGGGCTGCAACCCGCAAGAGGCCTTCGCGGTTACCCGGTTAGCCGTTGGAGTATCAAACGACCTCCAAATGACCCGAAACTTGACAAGCGGTCTACCGGTGCTATACCAAGGCCGCTTGGCAAACCTCGGTCCATTCCGAGACCGTTTAACACTCGCACATGAAAATAGGTAAAAGGGGGCGCCGGAGGATGTAGGAGCGTCGGATTGCAAAACGGACAACGGGGAAAAGGCTCGGATGCATAAGACGAACACGTATGTGAATGCAATGCACATGATGACATGACATGAAATGCACGACAAGGACAAAATGCAAAATGAAGAAAAAACCCAACCACAGAGGGAATATCATATCACATTGCCGAAAATGGCAAGAGTTGGAGTTACAAATATGGCAAGTTACATCCGGGGTGTTACATGATTATTCTCATAACAGCAAAATATATAGATATTGTCATATGATTTCTTATGCTCAAGTAATAATCTATTCACAATGCAAAGGTACGAATCATAAACTTTCTTGAGAACTAACAAACTATAATCTCAGTCATTGAAGCAATTGCAATTTATCATAACATCAGAAAGAGTCTATGTCAGAGCTCTATAGCAAGTCCACATACTCAACTATCATTTATTGTTTCATAATTGCTAACACTCACGCAATACTTGTGGTTACGGAGTATTAATCGGACACAGAGAAAGATAGGGGCTTATAGTTTTGCTTCCCAACCTTCTACCTCAAAGGTAATGTCAACAATAATAACTCATGCTCCCCTACATCCAATTAGATATATCTATCAGGATCTTTCCAACATACTGTTCTTGCCAAAGGATAAAATGAAAAAGGAAAGGTGAAGATCACCATGACTCTTGCATAAGGTAGAGGATGATAATAAAAGATAGGCCCTTCGCAGAGGGAAGCAAAGGTTGCCATGCGCTTTTAGGGTTGGATGCACAAAATCTTAATGCGAAAGAACGTCACTTTATATTGCCCCTTGTGATATGAAACTTTATTATGCAGTTCGTCGCTTTTATTTCTTCCACATCACAAGATCGTATAAAGCTTATTTCCTCCACACCAATCAATCATACATATTTAGAGAGCGATTTTTATTGCTTTGCACCGATGACAACTTACTTGAAGGATCTTACTCAGTCCATAGGTAGGTATAGTGGACTCTCATGGAAAAACTGGGTTTAAGGATATTTGGAAGCACAAGTAGTATCTCTACTTGGTGCTGAGAATTTGGCTAGCATGACGGGGAAAGGCAAGCTCAACATGTTGGATGACCCATGACAACATACTTTATCTCAGATATAAGAAAACATAACCCATTAAGTTGTCTTCCTTGTCCAACATCAACTCTTTAGCATGTCATATTTTGATGAGTGCTCCCAATCATAAAAGATGTCAATAACAGTATATTTATATGTGAAACCTCTCTTTCCTTATTACTTCCTATTAATTGCAACGATGACCAAAGCTATGTTTGCCAACTCCCAACAACTTTTAATCATCATAATCTTTCTATGTGAAGTCATTACTCTCAATAAGATCAACATGAACTCTTTATTTCTTTTTATTCCCCTTTTTTCTTTTCTTGCATTCACTCAGGATCATGGCAAAATAATCAAGCCCTTGACTCAACACTAATCTTTATTATATATAGCTCACGGACTCGATTACATAGAGAGATCATAAAGCAAAACTCAAAACTAGATCATGACATAAACCTTATTCTACTAGATCAAGATACTGCTAATAGGATCAAACTAAGAAAAACGGTAAAGACAGGAGTGTGATGGTGATACGATACTGGGGCACCTCCCCCAAGCTTGGTAGTTGCCAAGGGGAGTGCCCATACCGATGTGATTATGTCTCCTTCTTTGTTGTTGGTGTAATATTCTTGGCGATGACTCCTCTCAGGATACGGTTCTCCTCCTCGAGCTTACTGACTTGCGGCTTGAGGTCCATTATTTCCTTACGAAGCTTTCCTGTGATGGCTAGAGCTCCTTGCACCCAAGGGTGTTTCATAGCTGCGGGAGAACAAGTGACTCTCCTCTTCATGTTTTCATAAGAAAGAAATCTAATATTGGAAGGGATAACCGAGTTTGGAATAGCTGAGCTCTGTATTTTCCCCATCGTGAACCCAGCTCGGAAGCGAGAAGTGACTTTTCGATCCTCCAGGGCATCTACCCTCATCAAGTCAGCCTCCATCTCTTCCTCCGTTGCTGGACCAAAGTGGTCAGTGTCGCTGTTTGCCCTTGGTTCTGATGTCGGATGGGACACCCGGCTCTCCCCGACTGACTCTTGAGAAGACATCTTGCTCTAATCTGCAGCAGCAACAGCTCGAAACAAAAACAGAGGATATTCGCGTGATACATGAGTCAAAACCTTCGGGAGAATATATAATGAATTTGTACCGACCAAAACATGTATTGTGCAAGAAACGGAGACGGGAAGGCACACGAGGTGCCCACGAAGTAGGGGGCGCGCCCTCCACCCTCGTGGTGCCCTCGTGTCCTTCCCGGACTGCTACTTATTTTTCTATTTTTCTAAATATTCCAAAACGGAGAAGTATTGCCTTAAAAATTGTTTTAGAGCCGGTTTACTTACCGTACCACATACCTATTCCTTTTCGGGGTCTGAAGTGTTCCGAAAAGTGTCCCTTATGTATTCCTCCGGGGTTACGGTTTCAATAACATTGGTTTCAACATTTATAGGATTACCTGAGATATAATGTTTGATTCTTTGACCGTTAACCACCTTCGGATTTGTGCCTTCGAAATTGTTGATTTTTATGGCACCGGAACGATAGACCTCCTCGATAACGTAAGGGCCTTCCCATTTAGAGAGAAGTTTTCTGCAAAAAATCTTAAACGAGAGTTGTATAGCAATACATAATCACCTACATTAAACTCACACTTTTGTATCCTTTTGTCATGCAATCTTTTAACTTATTCTGGCATTTTCATAAGCTTGGCTTCTCCATTCATCAAGTGAGCTAATATCAAATAACCTCTTCTCACCGGCAAGTTTGAAATCATAGTTGAGCTCTTTAATAGCCCAGTATGCCTTATGTTCTAGTTCGAGAGGTAAGTGATATGCTTTTCCATAAACCATTTTATATGGAGACATACCCATAGGATTTTTATATGCAGTTCTATAGGCCCATAATCCATCATCAAGTTTCTTGGACCAATTCTTTCTAGATCTATTGACAGTCTTTTGCAAAATTAATTTGAGCTCTCTATTACTCAACTCTACTTGACCACTAGACTGCCGGTGATAAGGGGATGCAATTCTATGATTAACATCATACTTAGCAAGCATTTAACGGAAAGCACGCCCCCACCCTCGTGGCCAGGTAGGCCCCCCTCTGGTGAACTTCTTCCACTCAATATTTTTTATTATTTCCAAAAATGACTTTTGTGGAGTTTCAGGACTTTTGGAGTTGTGCAGAATAGGTTTCTAATATTTGCTCCTTTTCCAGCCCAGAATTCCAGCTGCCGGCATTCTCCCTCCTTATGTAAACCTTGTAAAATAAGAGAGAATAGGCATAAGTATTGTGACATAATGTGTAATAACAGCACATAATGCAATAAATATTGATATAAAAGCATGATGCAAAATGGACGTATCACTCTCCTTCTCCGATCAATCTTGAAGCATCCTTGTCGGCGTTCTGGTAACGGGGGTCCCCAGACTTGCCTTCCTACGGCCTACGGCGTGGCTCAAATGGGGGCCCAGCACGACCAATCTTCATCGACACAGACCCAAGACCCTCGCGAGGGGCCAAGCCTCGCGGGGCGGACGACACGGAGCTTCCTCAGGTGCGGCCTCATCAGGCTGACTCGCGAGGAGGCGGAGAGATCAAGGCGGGGTACCTCACGAGGTGCCCATGACGCAAGCCATGACGACCAAGGGCACCAGCCAGCGCAGTGTCCTCCTTTCCTCTTTGGTGCAAAGGGAGCAAGCGCAGGCGGGAGTATCAAGCAAAGACATCCATTTCGGTGCAACGAGACCAAGACCAGCCCAACGGCAGGGAAGAAGTCATTGTGGAGCCCAAGACAGCGTCACCACCAGAGCCTTTGGCAGGCAAGGACCAACTTTAGTCAGGATAAGTGTACCATATGTTCCCCTTCAAAATGGCCAATTGTTGGCGCCCTTCCCGCTCAATATTTGGGAAGAGGCCCAGGGCCTTTGCCTATAAATAGGACTAGCCACCCCCAGGGTAGAGACACATAGAATGAGAAAGGAATAGGAGAATCAGAGAGAGAAGGGTGACTGAACTCCTCCTAGCAGTTCATCACCCCAGCAAAGAGCAGACCCTTGCGAGGCTGTTCTTCCTTGTATTGCTCATCATCATCAGCCCAAGAGGCAATCCACCACACCACAAACTGGAGTAGGGTATTACACCACAACGGTGGCCCGAACCAATAGAAACCCTGTGTTTCTTGTGATGTTCTTTTGATAGCTTAGATCTTAGCGAGGCGAAGGGGTACAGGTAGGTAGAAGGTGAAATCTCCGTGCGCACCCCAGTGTTCGAACCTCAAGGGTCTGCCGGAACCCGAAATCCGACAATCCTCCTTTTCACGCCAATTCCATATGTCGACCAGACTAATCCTCAATTTTGATCTAGGGTTTCTGAGAGCTAGATCAAAGGTGTCTATGGATGAGCATATGGACTTGGGAGGGGAATAAAGGTCCATGAGGTATATGAAAATGGATTTGGATGATGGCATACTATTTTGCTACAACTAAACAAATGGCTAAGATAAGTTACTAGAATCGGGTGTAGTCCATAGCATAGTCGAGATTGTACTGTTTTGTACAGGATTCTATGATTTGGATCGCGACCCAACATGGATTCTACCTGATTCGGATTCATAGTGGGATTTGGATCGAAATGCTTCCGTAGGGTCGTGAAGTCGTAGGATTCTAGCAGTCGAATCGGGATTTTGACTACCTGCTGTTGGTCGCGCCGGTGTCGATGAAGCCTCTTGGCGCGCCCGGAGGCACGCGGGCACAGCGAGGCCCGCCATGCGATCCGGCCGCGGCCTGAGGCGTAAGTAGGGAGCAGAAGGGCGGTGCTCCCGAGGCCGCGGCGTCCAGGAGCTCAGCGACGCGCTCCAGCAATGCATCCCGGCCGTTCTCCATTAACCGGCCTCGCAGCAGCTCCTGAGCCATCATGAGCGCGACCCTCATGTTTGCTAGTTCCCGTTGGGTGTGCGGCGCCATGGCCGCAGCGTGGCTTGAGGCCCTTGCGGCTGCCCCGCTTGTCTTGGAGTAAGGGCGGACCGTGTGTGACCGCACCGCTCGCGCCCCGCAGCGTTTGGCGGTGCGCGTGCTGCCTGGGGTGCAGGGTTGAGGTCTTCCTGGGCAGACGACGCCGCCCGGGCTGGCCAGGCTGCCCATCGGTCGGTGTTGGTCCTTGGGTCGCTGGATGTCGGAACCGCGGGGCATCAGCGGATCAACTGGCGGAAGGAAAGCTCCGGCGCACCCCTACCTGGCGCGCCAAATGTCGGATTTCGGGTTCCGGGAAAACCCTTGAGGTTCGAACACTGGGGTGCGCACGAAGATCTCTCCCTACCTAATCACGCCCTCAACCTCACCACGATCTCAAAGCCTAGCTCGACGAACCCGCAACACAAGAGACACGAGATTTGTACTGGTTCGGGCCACCGTTGTGGTGTAATACCCTACTCCAGTGTGGTGTGGTGGATTGCCTCTTGGGCTGAGGATGAACAGTACAAGGGAAGAGCAGCCTCCTGAGGAGAGGTGTTCTTGTGCTTGGTGAGTGTGAGGATGAGATGGATCTAGTCCAAGATGTGTTCTCTCTTGCTATTGTGGTGGCTAGTCCTATTTATAGAGGCCATGGTCCTCTCCCCAAATATTGAACGGGAAGGGAGCCAACAACGGCCAAATTTGAAGGGAGAAAACTAGTACAAGTTATCCTAACTAAAGGTGGTCTTCGCCTGCCAAAGGCTCTAGTGGTGACGCCGTCTTGGGCTCCACGGTGACCTCCGTCATGTCGTCCTACTGGTCTTGGTCTCGTTGCACCGATATGGAAACCTTTGCCTGATGCCTCGGGACTCCTCGCCTGCGCTTGCCCATTTAGCACCAAAGAGGAAATGTGGACACTGTGCATGCTGGCACCCGCCTGGTGCTAGTCGGCATAGCTTGCGTCACAGGAACCTCACGAGGTGTCCCTTGCCTTGATCTCTTCGCCCCTTGCGGGCCAGCCTGGTGAGGTCGCTCCCGAGGAGGTCTTGTGTCATCCGCCTCGCGAGGCTTGGCCCCTCACGAGGATCTTGAGTGTTTGTTGGTGAAGATGGGCCTTACGGGGCCGCTGGTGGAGCCACACCATGGGCCGCAGGTAGGCAAGTCTGGGGACCCCCATTCCCAGGACGCCGATAGACTTGTGCTCGGCCCTGGAGATGCTCAATCTAGCAAACAAGTGCGTAAGGGCCGAAGAGGGCTGCCTCTCCCTCCTCGAGCTTCCAAAGGCCGACCCTGAATACAAGAAGTCCAAGGCTAAGGAGGCAAAGCACAAGGGCACCGCCGTGCTCGCAGCTGAGCCCGAGATGAAGCACGGCCGTGATCACGATGAGCCCCCAAGGGGCAAGCGCCCATTCTGCATCTTCCACAACGTACACAGCCACAACACCAATGACTACGAGGAGCTCAGGGCCCTCCGCGGTGGGCGCCTCAGCCACCGCACCGAGCATGGAGACCACGGCTACGGCCATGGAGGAGGCCGCAGCGGAGGCCGCTGGGACAACGGCAACCATCGTCAGGACTGGTGCGACCAGCCTCGCAAGGACTCACGGCGGGATTAGCCTCGCGACGGCCCCTGGCGTGACCAGCCTTGTGAGATTGTCCTCAGGGTAATGTCGGCCTCCCTCCGCTACTGCCACCGCCAAGGAGGAATGACGACAACCGACAGGATGATGGGGCTTGTCTGGACCCCAATCCTAAACCACATAGATCTAGCATGTAACACATCATATCACTTTGTGGCCTCACGCACGGTATTCCCACGGGTGCCACCTTACCTGGCCCGGGACCGTTTGCGCCTTTTGGCTCACGTATATGATAGTGTCGCTAGCATCCATATGACAGAGAACCCGGGCCGACATGACTAGTCATGAACCCAAAGTGGCACTAACTTACAGGGACAGGCATACATGACCCAGCAACGAACGTTTCGGTCATCAGCGAGTGAATTCGGGCTATAGCAACTGGGCTAGCAGGACTCCGGGAACTCGAGCCGTAGTAGGCTAACAGGACTCCGAAAGACACTGCGTGACATTTCCTCGAAGGGACAGACACATGATCGAAGAAGGACACATGGCGGCCAGTCCAAGTGTTCCGAAGCAGTAGCAACTGGGCTAACAGGACTCCGGTAAACCAGGCTGTAGCAGACTACCATGGCTCAGTGGAAGCACTAGACTACATTTCCCCATAAGAGAGGCTACCAAGGATAGACAACTATGTTGTCGGATCCCACAATACCAAGCATTTCAATCATTCATACAATATGCTTGATATGTGTAAATACAACATGGCGTCACAACAAAACTCTATGACTCAAGGTATTTATTCATAAGGCTCCGAAGAGTCAGATATTACAAACATGGGTCGCATGACCCAGCATTCAAGTCATACAAGCAATAGCACATGCGGAAGCTTATCTTGTCTGAGTACAGACGACTACAAATGAAAAAGGTTGAGAAGCCTGACTATCTGCAAGACCCTCCCAAGGGTGCAAGATCGTAGCTGAGGTAACAAGCTAAACATCGAAGTCCATGCGGAACAACTAGTGAGACTGAAGTCTCTCTGCAAAACAAAAATTAAGCAAACGTGATTACAAATGTACCCAGCAAGACTTACATCAGAACTAGCTACATATGCATCAGTATCAACAAAGGGGGTGGTGGAGTTTAACTGCAACAAGCCAGCTTTGATTCAGTGGGTATCCTTAACTACGACTGCAAGTAACTCTTTTGAGGTGCCGCACACGAGTCCACATATTCACCATATCAATACACCACTATGGATCCGCTCCCGTCTCCCTATGAGAAGGCCATCCATAGCACTCATGCTTATCTTGCGAGTTTTAGAGTATCTAATTCAAGTTATCTATGAACTATATAGGCAACCCAGAAGTCCTTCACCGTGGACACGGCTATTCGAATAGATCATTTATAACCCTGCAGGGGTGTACTTCTTCACAGATGTTTCCACCATTAGCGTCTGCACACGACATGTGCTCGCCAGACTTCAAGCGAAAGCCGACGTGGGTGTAGACCATGACCTGACTAACCACATAAGTCTCTAGTCCAGGTTTATCGCCTATTCGGGTTCCATCCGTGAGGAGATCCGGCCGGGGTTTCGCTCACAGCCCCAAACGATGTCTGCAGGGTTCCCGAGACATCAAACGGGCGCCCGGTACACCGTGCCACCGTGTATCTACTGCATCATAGCCCACCCCTAGGATCAGCGCTACGCACGGCCTCCAACACATATCCTACAAACACCAGAAACTAGTTGCAACTCCTAGACAGAGGACAAGAGGGGTCAGTAAGTCGAGCGGGGTCATATTCCAGGGCCCAATGTGTGGTAGTAGCTGTTCATGGATCACAAACACAGAATTCAGTTCCTGAGGACGGTTTCAATGAGACAACTGATGGCCCACAAGTATAGGGGATCTATCGTAGTCCTTTCGATAAGTAAGAGTGTCGAACCCAACGAGGAGCAGAAGGAAATGATAAGTGGTTTTCAGCAACGTATTCTCTGCAAGTACTGAAATACGTGGTAACAGATAGTTTTGTGACAAGATAAATTGTAACGAGCAACAAGTAACAAAAGTAAATAAGGTGCAGCAAGATGGCCCAATCCTTTTTGTAGCAAAGGACAAGCCGGAACAAACTCTTATAATAGGAAAAGCGCTCCCGAGGACACATGGGAATATCGTCAAGCTAGTTTTCATCATGTTCATATGATTCGCATTCGGTACTTTGATAATTTAATATGTGGGTGGACCGGTGCTTTGGTTGTTCTTACTTGAACAAGCATCCCACTTATGATTAACCTCTATTTTAAGCATCCGCAACTACAACAATAGTATTAAGGTAAACCTAACCATAGCATGAAACATGTGGATCCAAATCAGCCCTTTACGAAGCAACACATAAACTAGGGTTTAAGCTTCTATCACTCTAGCAACCCATCATCTACTTATTACTTCCCAATGCCTTCCTCTAGGCCCAAATAATGGTGAAGTGTTATGTAGTCGACGTTCACATAACACCACTAGAGGCTAGATAACATACATCTTATCAAAATATCGAACGAATACAAAATTCACATGACTACTAATAGCAAGACTTCTCCCTTGTCCTTAGGAACAAATGTAAGTACTCACAAAGCATATTCATGTTCATATTCAGAGGGGTGATAATATGCATATAGGATCTGAACATATGATCTTCCACCAAATAAACCAACTAGCATCAACTACAAGGAGTAATCAACACTACTAGCAACCTACTCGCACCAATCCCGGACTTTGAGACAAGAATTGGATACAAGAGATGAACTAGGGTTTGGAGATGAGATGGTGCTGGTGAAGATGTTGATGGAGATTGCCCTCTCCTGATGAGAGGAGCGTTGGTGATGATGATGGCGACGATTTCCCCCTCCCGGAGGGAAGTGTCCCCGGCAGAACAGCTCTGCCAGAGCTCTAGATTGGTTCCGCCAAGGTTCCGCCTCGTGGCGGCGGAGTTTCGTCCCGAAAGGTTCTTCCTGATTTTTTCGCATCGAAAGACTTCATATAGGAGAAGATGGGTGTCGGAGACCCACCAGGGGGCCCACGAGGTAGGGGGCGCGCCCTAGGAGGGGGGGCACGCCCCCTACCCTCATGAGTAGGGTGTGGGCCCCCTGGACTTCATATTTGGCGAGGATTTTTATTTATTTATTTTAAGATATTCCGTGGAGTTTCAGGACTTTTGAAGTTGCGCAGAATAGGTCTCTAATATTTGATCCTTTTCCAGCCCAGAATTCCAGCTACCGGCAATCTCCCTCTTCATGTGAACCTTGTAAAATAAGAGAGAATAGCCATAAGTATTGTGACATAACGTGAAATAACAGCCCATAAAGCAATAAATATCGATATAAAAGCATGATGCAAAATGGACATATCAACTCCCCCAAGCTTAGACCTCGCTCGTCCTCAAGAGAAAAGCCGATAACAATAAATATGTCCTCATGTTTAGAAGTAGAGGCGTCGATAAAAATAAAATACGGACATGAAGGCATCATGATTATTCTCATAACAGCAAAATATATAGATTTTGTCATATGATTACTTATGTTCAAGTGATGATCTATTCACAATGCAAAAGTATGAATCAGAAACCTTATTGGGCTCCAACAAACTATAATCTCAGTCATTGAAGCAATTGAAATTTATCATAACATCGGAAAGAGTCTATGTCAGAGCTAAAAAGCAAGTCCACATACTCAACTATCATTTAGTCATTCATAATTGCTAACAATCACGCAATACTTGTGGTTATGAAGTTTTAATCGGACACAGAGAAAGATAGGGACTTATAGTTTTGCCCCACAACCTTTTACCTCAAGGGTAATGTCAACAAAAATAATTCTTGCTCCCCTACATCCAATTAGATATATATATCATGTTCTTTCCAACATGCTGAGCTTGCCAAAAGATAAAATGCAAAAGGAAAGGTGAAGATCACCATGACTCTTGCATAAGGTAGAGGATAATAATAAAAGATAGGCCCTTCCGGAGGGAAGCAGAGGTTGCCATGCGCTTTTATGGTTGGATGCACAAAATCTCAATGCGAAAGAACGTCACTTTATATTGCCCCTTGTGATATGAACCTTTATTATGCAGTCCGTCGCTTTTATTACTTCCACATCACAAGATCCTATAAAGCTTATTTCTCCCACACCAATCAATCATACATATTTAGAGCAATTTTTATTGCTTTGCACCGATGACAACTTACTTGAAGGATCTTACTCAATCCATAGGTAGGTATGGTGGACTCTCATGGCAGAACTGATTTAAGGGTATTTGGAAGCACAAGTAGTATCTCTACTTGGTGTTGAGAATTTGGCTAGCATGAGGGGGAAAGGCAAGCTCAACAAGTTAGCGTATCCATGACAACATACTTTATCTCAAATATAAGAAAACATAACTCATTACGTTGTCTTCCTTGTCCAATATCAACTCTTTAGCATGTCATATTTTAATGAGTGCTCCCAATCATAAAAGATGTCAATGATAATATATCTATATGTGAAACCTCTCGTTCCTTATTACTTCCTATTAATTGCAGCGATGACCAAAGCTATGTCTGCCAACCCCCAAACAACTTTTAATCGTCATACACTTTGTATGTGAAGTCATTACTCTCAATAAGATCAATATGAACTTTTGTTTATTTTTATTCTTTTTCTTCTTTTCTTTTATTCACTCAAGATCATGGCAAAAATAATCAAGCCCTTGACTCAACACTAATCTTTATTATATAGCTCACGGACTCGATTACATATAGAGATCATAAAGCAAAACTCAAAACTAGATCATGCCAACAACTTTATTCTACTAGATCAAGATACTACTAATAGGATCGAACTAAGAAAAATGGTAAAGATAGGGGTTGTGATGGTGATACTATATCGGGGCACCTCCCCCAAGCTTGGCAGTTGCCAAGGGGAGTGCCCATACCCATGTGATTATGTCTCCTTCTTTGTCGGTGAAGAGGATGGTGGTGATGTTGACTTAGTTGATGGCATAGAATTCTCCCTTGATTTGCGCTTGAGGAGGGCATTTTGATCCCTCAGATCATCAATCTCCCACTCCAGGTTTAATATCTTTTTGCATAGGTCCTGCTTATTTTCCTGCAAGAGACGAAAAGGAATAAACGCGAACTTGGGTTTCTTTACCCTATCAGGGAGACTTGACTTTTTGAACTCCATGTGCATGTCCCCAGGTTGAGGCAATGGGGTTGCATCTTCATCTGAGCTCGTATCCTCCTTCCCCTTGGGTTCATAGTCCTCTTCTTCCACCGTGGTCCGGCCATCATGTTCCACATATCCATAGACCTTGGGATTTGCTAAATAATCATCCACATAGCTTTCTCCTTCCGAATCCTAGGAAGACATGTTGATCAAATCTGCAGCGGGACAGCTCGAAACGAAAACAGAGGAAATTTGCGTGATACGGGAGTCAAAACCTTCGGGAGAATAAATGATTAATTTTTACTGACCAAAATACGTAACGTGCAAGAAAACGGAGTCCGGAGGGCATACGAGGTGCTCACGAGGTAGGGGGGCTCCCCCGGAGGGGTAAGGCGCGCCCACCACCCTCGTGGGGCCCTCGTGTCCTTCCCGGACTGCTACTTATTTTTCTATTTTTCTAAATATTCCAAAATGGAGAAATATTGCCTTAAAAATTGTTTTGGAGTCGATTTACTTACCGTACCACCTACCTATTCCTTTTCGGAGTCTGAAACGTTCTGGAAAGTGTCCCTTATGTATTCCTCCGGGGTTACGGTTTCAATAATATTGGTTTCAACATTTATGGGATTACCTAAAATATAATGTTTAATTCTTTGGCCGTTTACCACCTTCGGATTTGTGCCTTCGAAGTTGTTGATTTATATGGCACCAGAACGATAGACCTCCTCGATAACGTAGGGTCCTTCCCATTTAGAGATAAGTTTTCCTGCAAAAAATCTTAAACGAGAGTTGTATAGCAATACATAATCACCTACATTAAACTCATGCTTTTGTATCCTTTTTTCATGACATCTTTTAACTTTTTGTTTAAACAACTTGGCATTTTCATAATCTTGGGTTCTCCATTCATCAAGTGAGCTAATATCAGATAACCTCTTCTCACCGGCAAGTTTGAAATCATAGTTGAGTTCTTTAATAGCCCAATATGCCTTATGTTCTAGTTCGAGAGGTAAGTGACATGCTTTTCCATAAACCATTTTATGCGGAGACATACCCATAGGATTTTTATATGCAGTTCTATATGCCCATAATGCATCATCAAGTTTCTTAGACCAATTCTTTCAAGACCTATTAGCAGTCTTTTGCACAATTAATTTGAGCTCTCTATTGCTCAATTCTACTTGACCACTAGACTGTGGGTGATAAGGAGATGCAACTCTATGATTAACAACATACTCAGCAAGCATTTTACGGAAAGCACCATGAATTAAGTGTGAACGACCATCAGTCATTAAATATCTAGGGACTCCAAACCTCAGAAAAATAACTTCCTTAAGCATTTTAATAGAGGTGTTATGATCAGCACTACTAGTTGGAATAGCTTCTACCCACTTAGTAACGTAATCAACAGCAACTAAAATATGTGTATATCCATTGGAGGCAGGAAAAGGTCCCATATAATCAAACCCCAAACATCAAATGGTTCAATAACAAGTGAATAATTCATAGGCATTTCATGACGTCTACTAATATTACCAATTCTTTGGCATCCATCGCAAGACAAGACAAACTTACGGGCATCCTTGAAGAGAGTAGGCCAATAAAAACCGGATTGCAATACCTTATGTGCAGTTCTATCTCCAGCGTGGTGTCCTCCATAAGCTTCGGAGTGGCACTTGCGCAGGATTTGTTCCTGTTCATGCTCAGGCACACAACATCTAATAACACCATCTACTCTTTCTTTATAAAGATGTGGGTCATCCCAAAAGTAATGTCTCAAATCATACAAGAACTTTTTGTTTTCTTGGTATGTGAAGCTAGGTGGTATGAATTTAGCAACTATGTAATTAGCATAATCAGCATACCAAGGAGTACTACGAGAAGTACTTATAACATTTAATTGTTCATTAGGAAAGCTATCATTAATAGGTATTGGGTCATCAAGAACATTTTCTAACCTAGATAAATTGTCTGCAACGGGGTTCTCAGCTCCCTTTCTATCAACAATATGCAAATCAAATTCTTGTAGCAAGAGAACCCATCTAATAAGTCTAGGTTTAGCATCTTTCTTTTCCATAAGATATTTAATGGCAGCATGATCAGTGTGAATAGTTACTTTAGAATCAATAATATAAGGTCTGAACTTATCACAAGCAAATACAACTGCTAAAAGTTCTTTTTCAGTAGTAGCATAATTTCTTTGAGCATTGTCTAGAGTCTTACTAGCATAATGGATAACATTTAATTTCTTATCAACTCTTTGCCCTAGAACAGCACCTACGGCATAATCACTAGCATCACACATAATTTCAAAGGGTAAATTCCAATTAGGTGGCTGAACAACAGGTGCAGAGACTAATGCTTTCTTAAGTATTTCAAATGCTTCTACACAATCATCATCAAAGACAAATGGTACATCTTTTTGCAATTAATTAGTCAGAGGCCGAGAAATTTTTGAGAAGTCCTTAATGAACCTCCTATAAAATCCGGCGTGACCAAGGAAACTTCTTATACCTTTGATGTCCTTGGGACATGGCATCTTTTCAATAGCATCAACCTTGGCTTTATCAACTTCATTACCTCTTTCAGAAACTTTATGCCCCAAGACAATAACTTCATTAACCATAGAGTGGCACTTTTCCCAATTCAAGACAAGATTTGTTTCTTCACATCTCTGCAAAACTCGATCAAGATTGCTCAAGCAATCATCAAAAGAAGAACCATAGACGGAGAAGTCGTCCATGAAAACCTCACAAATCTTTTCACAAAAGTCAGAGAATATAGCCACCATGTATCTTTGAAAGGTAGCAGGTGCATTACATAAACCAAAAGGCATACGTCTATAAGCAAAAGTACCAAAAGGGCATGTAAAAGTAGTCTTTGATTGATCTTTAGCCGACACAGGTATTTGAGAGAAACCAGAATAACCATCTAGAAAGCAATAATATGTATGTTTACA
Source organism: Aegilops umbellulata (assembly GCA_032464435.1). Lineage (NCBI taxonomy): Eukaryota > Viridiplantae > Streptophyta > Magnoliopsida > Poales > Poaceae > Aegilops > Aegilops umbellulata. Next base: position 130,599,557 of record CP136056.1, read on the forward strand.
TAATCTTTCTAACATTTGATCAATAAATGGTAAGGGGTAATGATCTTTCTTAGTAGCTTTATTTAATTTGCGGAAATCAATTACCATCCTATAACCTGTGATAATTCTTTGTGGAATCAATTCATCTTTATCATTAGGAAAACCAGTAATACCTCCCTTCTTACGGACACAATGGATAGGACTTACCCACTGACTATCAGCAACGGGATAAATTATACCTGCCTCCAGAAGCTTGAGTATTTCTTTTCTTACCACTTCTTTCATTTTAGGATTCAGACGTCGTTGAGGATCACGAACTGGTTTGGCATCTGCTTCCAAATTTATTTTATGTTGCCATAGAGTGGGACTAATGCCCTTAAGATCATCAAGAGTATATCCAATAGCAGCACGGTGCTTCTTCAGAGTTTTCAACAATCTTTCTTCTTCATGCTCTGAAAGGTTAGCACCAATAATAATAGGATATATCTTCTTTTCATCAAGATAAGGATATTTAAGATTATCAGGCAACGGTTTAAGCCCAAACACGGGATCACCCTTGGGTGGAGGAGGATCCCCTAGAATTTCAACAAGCAAATTGTGTTGCAGAACAGGTTCCTGTTTAAAGAATACTTCATCTATTTCCCTTCTTTTATTCATGAACATATCATTTTCATGGTCTAGCAAATAGTGTTCTAAAGGATCACTAGGAGGTACGGCAATAGAAGCAAGACCAATAATTTCATCCTTACTAGGTAATTCTTCCTCACGATATTGTTTACTAAATTTAGAGAAATTAAACTCATGAACCATATCATCCAAGCCAATAGTAACAACATTCTTTTTGCAGTCTATCTTAGCATTAACAGTGTTCAAGAAGGGTCTACCAAATATAATGGGACAAAAGCTATCTTGTGGAGAAGTGAGAACAAGAAAATCAGCAGGATATTTAGTTTTCCCACACAAGACTTCAACATCTCTAACAACCCCAATTTGTGAAATAATATCTCTGTTGGCAAGTTTAATTGTGACATCAATACCTTCTAACTCAACAGGTGCAATTTCATGCTTAATTTCTTCATACGAAGTATGCGGTACAACACTAGCACTAGCACCCATATCACATAAGCCATGATAACAATGATTTCCTATTTTAACAGAAATAACAGGCACGCCTACCACAGGTCTATGTTTATCTTTAGCACAAGGTTTAGCAATTCTAGCAGTTTCACCTTTGAACTGAATAACATGCCCATCAATATTATCAGACAAGAGATCTTTAACAATGGCAATATTAGGTTCAACTTTAACTTGCTCAGGAGGTGTATAAGTTCTAATGTTGCTTTTACGAACAACAGTTGAAGCTTTAGCATGATCCTTTACTCTAACAGGGAAAGGTGGTTTCTCAATATAAGAAGTAGGAACAATAGGATCATTATAAGTGACAGTCTTTTAGCTTTAATAGGTGCAACTACTTTTACTTCTATGGGAGGATGATATTTAAACCACTTCTCCTTAGGGAGGTCAACATAAGTAGCAAAAGATTCACAGAAAGAAGCTACTATCTCAGAGTCAAGTCCATATTTAGTGCTAAACTTATGGAAAATATTGGTATCCATAAAAGATTTAACACAATCAAACTTAGGTGTCATACCTGACTCCTTACCTTCGTCAAGATCCCAATCTTCAGATTTGCGTTTAATTCTATCCAATAAGTCCCATTTAAATTCTATAGTCTTCATCATAAAAGAGCCAGCACAAGAAGTATCAAGCATGGTGCGATTGTTTTCAGAAAGCCGAGCATAAAAACTTTGAATAATTATTTCTCTCGAGAGCTCATGATTAGGCCATGAATATAACATTGACTTAAGCCTCCCCCAAGCTTGAGCGATGCTTTCTCCTTCGCGAGGCCAAAAATCATACAGATAATTGTGATCACGATGAACAAGATGCATAGGGTAATACTTTTTTATTAAATTCCAATTTCAATCTTTTATAATTCCATGATCTCGTATCATCACATAGCCTATACCATATCAATGCGTCTCCCTTCAAAGATAAAGGGAAGACCTTCTTCTTAGCAACATCATCGGGTATACCTGCAAGCTTAAATAATCCAGAAACTTCATCCACATATATTAAGTGCTCATCAGGATGCTTTGTTCCATCTCCTGTAAAAGGATTAGCTAGTAGTTTTTCCATCATACCCGAAGGAAATTCAAAAGGAGTTTCATTTTCAATAGGTTTAGTAGGTTGAGGAGCAAATATTTGCTCTACCGGACGGGGTGAAGATACCCCGAACAAGCCCCTCAGAGAATTAGTTTCCATGGTAACAAGTGACAGTAAATTTCAGCACACTATATAAATTTTTTCTTACCAAATTCCACCTACCAGAAGCGCTACACTCCCCGGAAACGGTGCCAGAAAAGAGTCTTGATGACCCACAAGTATAGGGGATCTATCATAGTCCTTTCGATAAGTAAGAGTGTCAAACCCAACGAGGAGCAGAAGGAAATGATAAGCGGTTTTCAGCAAGGTATTCTCTGCAAGTACTGAAATAAGTGGTAACAGATAGTTTTGTGACAAGATAAATTGTAACAAGCAACAAGTAACAAAAGTAAATAAGGTGCAGCAAGATGGCCCAATCCTTTTTGTAGCAAAGGACAAGCCGGAACAAACTCTTATAATAGGAAAAGCGCTCCCGATTTGGGCCATATGAACAAATAACAAAAGTAAATAAAGTGCAGCATGGTGGTAACATATGATTCGCGTTCGGTACTTTGATAATTTGATATGTGGGTGGACCGGTGCTTGGGTGCTGTTCTTACTTGAACAAGCATCCCACTTATGATTAACTTCTATTTTAAGCATCTGCAACTACAACAAAAGTATTAAGGTAAACCTAACCATAGCATGAAACATGTGGATCCAAATCAGCCCCTTACGAAGCAACGCATAAACTAGGGTTTAAGCTTCTATCACTCTAGCAACCCATCATCTACTTATTACTTCCCAATGTCTTCCTCTAGGCCCAAATAATGGTGAAGTGTTATGTAGTCGACGTTCACATAACACCACTAGAGGCTAGATAGCATACATCTTATCAAAATATCGAAAAAATACAAAATTCACATGACTACTAATAGCAAGACTTCTCCCTTGTCCTTAGGAACAAATGTAACTACTCACAAAGCATATTCATGTTCACAATCAGAGGGGTAATAATATGCATATAGGATCTGAACATATGATCTTCCACCAAATAAACCAACTAGCATCAACTACAAGGAGTAATCAACACTACTAGCAACCTACTCGCACCAATCCCGGACTTTGAGACAAGAATTCGATACAAGAGATGAACTAGGGTTTGGAGATGAGATGGTGCTGGTGAAGATGTTGATGGAGATTGCCCTCTCCCGATGAGAGGAGCATTGGTGATGACGATGGCGATGATTTCCCCCTCCCGGAGGGAAGTGTCCCCGGCAGAACAGCTCTGCCAGAGCTCTAGATTGGTTCCGCCAAGGTTCCGCCTCGTGGCGGCGGAGTTTCGTCCCGAAAGGTTCTTCCTGATTTTTTCTCATCGAAAGACTTCATATAGGAGAAGATGGGCGTCCGAGACCCACCAGGGAGCCCACGAGGTAGGGGGCGCACCCTAGGAGGGGGGCACAATCAATGCAATGCACAAAATGATGCATGATCATCACATGGCGAGATGTAGTGATTTGATCTAATGCAGCTAGCAACAGAAGGGTTTGACTTGATTTGAACCAAAGGTTCAAATTCACATTCAAACTATGAATTTCCAAACTGCATTTACATGTTTTGATCTATATGACAAGGTTAAGTTGCTTTATCATGCACGAAAATGGTACAGATGGAAAGATTGGATTTTTTTGATCATTTTTTCATATATAACTTATTCCATTTGGAGTTATAGATTATTTTCTATGATTTTTCTAAGTTTTGAACATTTCTGGAATTTCTTAATCATTTCTAAAATAGAAATAATCCAGGAATGGTTTATTGCGCCAGCATGATGACATCACAGCGTCAGCAGGTCAGCTGGGTCAAACCTGACTAGTGGGGCCCACTGGTCAGTGACATGGGTGCTAATCCCGCGTTGACTTGTACTTTGACCCTCTGTGGGGCCCACTGTCAGTGGCTGAAGGGCGGCTAATCAGTAGGATTAGCCCCTAATCGCCGTGCCACGTTGGCGTGGTTACGTCGGTGATGACCCGACGCGGCGGTGATCGCTGGCCAGCCATTTCTGGCCACGGCTGGTCGCGCGGTTAGGTGCGTTGGAGAGCTCGTGGTGCGGGGCATCAGTGGTGGTTGTGGGGATGCCGGGGACGGCATGTAGCAGCGGCGGCTATGAGCTCATGTGGCGGCGGGGCTCGGTGATGTATCCGGGTGGTGCTGCGGGGTGCAAGCAGGCAAGGGGAGGCGCTAGCGAGGCTCAGCGCTGGGCGGCACGCTCCATGGACACGCACCCGGGACAAAATGGTCATCGGAGCGCCGGTGGCGGCGAGCTCAGGCGGAGGTGCATCTTCGGCCTGTACGAGAACGGTGCTACGGCGAGCAAATGGGAGCAGGATTAGGGGGGAGGCTCGGATGCTCACGGTGATCACGTAGAGGTGGTCAGCGCGCTCAGGGAGGCAGCGAGTCGAGCGCGGGGTCGTCGGGATCTCAGGGCCTGAAGGTTGAAGAAGAGGTCGAGGAAGCCGTTGTGGGGCGCATCCGGTCGCGTGGCTCGTTGTAGAGGTCGACAGCCGATCTTTCTGCCATGGTGGGGAGGCTAGGCGAGCTCGGTGGGCGCGGTGGCAGCAAGCGGCGGCGATGGCAACACTCGGGTGCGTGCGAGTGAGAGAGCGGAGGAGGGGAGGAGCGTGATGGAGAGGCCGAGGGGTTCCAGGGGTTGCGTGGCGTTCGGGGGCGACGACAGCGGCGAGCAGATAGGCAGGAGGCGGCTCGGGCGCGTGCCCGCGTGCATCGGCCACGCGTGTGTCCTCCTGGTGAGAGGTGGACGATGACTGGCGAGGTGGAGGTGGGTTGGGCCAGCTGGAGTTGGGCCATGTGGGCTGCCAGGTACTTTCTCTCTCTCTCTCTCTTTGCTAATTGTTCTGCTTTTCTATTTTTGTTATTTTGTTTTGATTTAGTTTATAACCCAAATCATTTTAATAAATCCTGAAAATAATTGTGGGCATTAAATGGATTATTACAGAGGCCCTTAACTATTTTCAGAATTGTTGGAGTATTGAAAAATATTAATAGTATTTAAATGCCCCAATTCAAATACAATATGGGTTATTCAAAAATCCAGAATGGCCTAAAAAATATTGGCATCATTTTTGGCAGAGGTTTTCACCTTTATAAAAAATCATGAACATTTTCAAAGGGCATTTTGGGTTCATTGAAAATATTGTTTATTTGGACCTAGTTGAATTCATTTAGTGCTAGGCTTTCAACATCCCCATTTCAAGTTTCTTTGGTAAATAAACATGATGACATGATGAGCAAGCAAAGTCAAACAAGAGCTCATCTGGGGCTGTGACAGGGTTGTGGGCTTCCAGGAGCCTCGTGCGATTGCCTGCATCCTGGGTAGAGCTCACGCCCCTGCCTCCAACCGCATCTTCAAGCGGTTCTCCCATGAGGTGAACGCGGCCCTCCCGAGGCTTGAGACTGCATGTCCCCTCAAGTGGTCGCAGTACGCCATTACCTTCGACTCCAAGGACCACCTCAAGTGCTCAGCCGTCGCAGGCGCGCTTCCCATGCTCTGCACGCCCACCATGAGCAGTGTCCTCATCACCAAGACCCTTATCGATGGTGGCGCGGGGCTCAATATTCTCTCTGTCGAGACGTTCGAGATGCTTCAGGTGCCCTATGACCAACCCCTGCCAACCAAGCCGTTCTCTGGAGTGACCAACGGCTCCACCATCCCCCTGGGGCAGATACGCCTCCCAATCACCTTCAGCAAGCGCGACAACTACCACATCGAGCTCATCGACTTTGGCATCGCCCACATCGGCCTCCCATACAATGCCATCCTCGGGTACCCTGCCCTCGCCAAGTTCATGGTGGGAACCCACCATGGCTACAACGTCCTCAATATGCCAGGGTGTAGTAGCATCATCACGGTCGCCTGCGATGAGAAGGATGCAGTCTGCTCTCTCGAGCGCACCTACCAAGCCGCCGTGGCCGAGAAATTTGACGACGTGGGCGGCATCCTGCTTCCCGAGGCCAGCCCCAGGAAGAAGAAGAAGCTCCTCCCCATGAGTCGTCAGGAGGCCGGAATGCCTGTTGGCGGTGCCTCAGGCTCCACGCCCACTGCTGAGGCGCCCCTTCCTCCAGCATAGGAAGGCGTCTCCGACACTTCCCTCAGCACGGGCTTGGGGGCTTCCATCTAGAGAGCCTCTTACCTGACCAGTGCGACGAGGGAGGTGCTTGGGCACCACTTGGAGGCATGCGTTGATGTGCGCCCCCACAAGCAAGGAGCGAGGCGCGCGAGGCGCCAGGTGCATGAGAGTTCATCACCAAGGCGATCGAGGAGCTTCAGGAGTCGTGGGCCATGCGTGGCGAGCGCCGCCCCACATGTTATACCAGTGCAGCTGCCGCCCCTGACGTGTGTGGCGAGCTGCATGTCTGCGTCAACATCCCGGGCATCACCAGGGCCATTTCGCAAGACCTCTTCTGGCCGTCGCACGTCGGCCGGAGCGAGGACTACCCCTGCAACTACGTTTGCATGCTGTTTGGCTTGCTGAACGTGGTTTCCTCGTACCAGCTCCTCCCGCAGCATGCTATGGCGTCTCACGAGGCCAGGCACTTGGCGGTCATGTCTCAGGAGCTCCCAGACCCTTGCGATCCCTCTGGGCCTCACGAGCTCCCTAGGCCTCCGGGGCCGTCCAGCTCGTGAGGAGCAGCTTTCGCGGCACATTTCTTCAGCTACCTCGACGCTTCTATGACACTGGTGCCAGGTGACTTTTTGGTTTGTTCAGATTGAGGGCGCCCCTCGGGTTGCATTATCCTCAAGCTGTCAGGGTCCGCCCCTGCAGTTATGTCATTTCGATTCATGTACTTTGGACCAGTTATGCTTTCATGAGTTGTTGTGGTTGTTAACCTTGCGCTTGATGATGTATCGCCTCTGGAGTCACCTCTGCGGGCTTTGCGCGTTGCCAGCTCTCCCCTTGAAGGTCCCATGAGAGGGGGCTACTGGCACGGCGCCTGTGCTCGGGTCTGTCCCTGCAGTGCTGATAAATGTAAGAGACTGAGCTTTGGCTCGCGGGCCGGCCCCACGCATGTCACCTCACCGGGTCCTTAGTGCCTTCATCTTCTCATGGGACGATCACGAGCAGAACAGCAAGCGCACATCACCCCTCGTATTCGTAACTAACTAATACGCAGGAGCCTCAGGAGACAGGACCTCAAGCGGCCTCGCCCAACCCTCACCACCCCAGAAGAACCCGCCGTGGTCAAGTAGCATTCCAGCTCGCAAAAGGCTAACGTAGTTTACCTTAATTCATTACAAAACAGGGGACATGCGCAAGATCAAAAGCTCCGGAGAAGCTCGCCAAGCTAAGTTTTCCCACACTCACCAGCATGAGCCTTACCACTAACGCTTTATTTTCTCGCGACCTCGCCCGGGCAAGGAAACCCCCCTATTAATATTCCGAGAGCCGCTTGCGCGCCAAAGGGAACCTCCTGAGCATCGCGTCTCTGGGGCTCTTACCGAACCTCGCGGCGCTCACATCCTGGCCTTGACCACGGCATCATGACCTGGCATACCAACGACGACTGAAGCTCGCCTGGGGACTAGGTCCTATCGATGTAGAGCACTGAGCCATCGCAAGAACAAAAGGGGACCTGTGCCCAAGTGAGAAACAAGAATGCAACATGAGATGGAAACATTAATATGAAGGCGTAGGTGCCACGATTCTACCCCCCCCCCCCACCACGGGGCCCCTCATGGCTTTGATTGCAGGAAATAGATTAAAAGAAAACGCCGCCCAAAGGCCACAGCTCAGGGGGCGCCAGCTCTAGCATCGCGGCACCTAGTCGGTGTCCTCCTCCTCCTTGACCCGGGCATGGTGGCGCAGCGGCGCGGTGGCTCATCGTAGTCATCGTCGCTTGAGATTTTCCTGGAGGTGCCGTCGCTACTGGAGGCATCACGGGCGTGGCCAAGGGCAAGTTCACCACTGAGGGCCTCGCCGCCTCTATTGCTGCCCCCCGGGCAGCACTCAAGGCGCCCACCATCTTCCCCAAAGACCTTGAAGAAAAGTGTCATTGCCCCGTCGTACTTGAAGTGGAGGGCGTGCCTCCCCTTCAAGACGCATGCACTGGCAATCGCTCCCCATCCCCGGGTCATGAAGACATCGCCGGAGAAGGTGGCCTCGACCTCCGCCTGTGAGGACTGGTTGTAGCAGCCATCGTGCTATGGCCACAGCTCGACGGGCCCCCTCACTTGCAATTCCTCCGCCAAGGACCACGGGAGTCGAATCCAAGTGCACGGTGGCATCGCAACCCACACCAGTACTCGCAAGTCGTGCCGTCAGCATGGGCTCGCGGATGAGGTGGTCGAACGGCCGTCGCCTGCCTCCCTCCTCTGCCTCATCCACCACGGCTTCCATGGCCGCCAGGGGAAATGCGGACGCGTGCGGGAGCATGCTCCGGCACCTGAGGGACCGTCGCTGATGTCGCGGTGGACTTGCTGGAACGACCACGCCCCCTCTTGGGCGGCGGCGAGCCTGGCCCCTCCTGGGGGGCTTTCCCTGTCTCGATACCTGAAAACCTCCTCACTGGCGCCATGGGTGCTGTAGCAAGAGTGCGGAATGGAGGAGCAAGAAGATGGAGATGGGTTAGGGACTCCGCTCCCCTCGCCCTCTTCTAGGTGAGCAGAGGCCAACCATCGACCCTTCGCATTCGGGCGATGATGGCCCTGCGGGCGTGCGCCAGTCCTTGTTAGCTTGGGCAGTTGCCGAGGTAACATGGGGAAGTGGAGGCGTCCATGTCCCGTCGTGCACCACGCGTCAGCCTTGCCCTGCGGGCAGTCGGGGCCCACGACGCTTCTTCCTTGCCCCTTGGCTTCGCCTCGAATTCAGCTCGAGCGCGCCTTGGGCCCGGGGGCTACTGTCGGTGTTCTGGGATTGGGGGTACCCAGGTCTGCCTACATGTAGCCCATGGCATGGCTCCTTCGATGGCCTGGTAATGGCCAGCTGCAGGACCCTCCAAGTCAAGACCCTCGTGAGCCCCCCCCCCCCCCGGACTCGCGTGGAGAACAACGCCAAGACCTCCCGAGGAACAACTCTCCGAGCCTGCCTCCCGAGGAGCGGATATTCCTATGCAGGCACCCAGCCTCATGAGGCTGTGATGATGTGATCCATGACGACCGAGGCCAGGCAGGCACCAACGGGCGTAGAGGAGGCAGTTTCCTCTTTGGTGCTAAGGAGACAAGGATGAACGCGGGTTCCAAAGGAATCCCCCAAAGGTTTCCATTCTGGTGCAACAATACCAAGACCACAAGCTCAGTAGGACGGATGTCATCGCCGAGCCCACTGTTGTGTGATGGCCAGAAGCTTTGCAGGCAAAGTCCACCTTTTGCCAGGATAAGATGTACTACTTTTCCCCTTTCAAATTGGCCATTGTGGGATCCCTTCCCGCCTAAGTTTTGAGGGAAAAGGACCAAGTCCACTGTAAATATAGGTTAGCCTTCACCGTAGAAGGGGATTAGATCCATTCCACCCTCACTTCCTGAGCCCTCGCGAGGCTGCTCATCCACTGTACTAGTTCATCTTCAGCCTCCTCGTGAGGCTAATCCACCACAAAGCAGGAGTAGGGTTTTACACTGCATGGTAGCCCAAACCTGGGTAAAACAATTGTGTTCATCTTCTTTCCCGCTTGCGTGTACTCGACGAGTCTAGGCCGTAGGGTGGTGAGCGTGAGACTTGAGCTGGTTGGGATCTTTGCACATGCCCCAGAGTTCGAACCTTCTTGGGTCTGTGGATCCCTGAATCCGATAGGTTCCACACAAACATACTGATTAGTGAGACTGAAAGTAAACTTTCCATGAAAGCCTAGCATCTCGGAGCCGCCGAACCACAACTCGGTCCAACCAAAATGGTGTGTTTAGGCTCTATGAGTGCTTCGATGTCACCGAAATGATCAACTCGGTAGCTCCGAAATACTTTCTGTGAAAATCTAAAACTAAAGTTTGAACTGAAAAACTCTCTACTTTTTGTCATAACTCATCCATTCTGCCCATACCATCTATTCATAGGGTCAGCTTTGAAAGATGTCAAGTGCGAGTGATAGCCAGAACTAGTCTGAACACAATGTTGAGCTCAGTGAGGGCTCTAGTCCCAATGAGAGCTATGATGAGGGCAGCAGGAGCACTCCAAGCAACTTGCCAAAAGCTACCATAAGAGCAAAGAAGAAGAACCTTAGACAGTGAGGATCGGGATTTTGTTACTAATGAGGCCACTTCCAAGAAGAAGGCAGTACTTAGAAAAGAGTATGGCTCAACTTCTAGTACTAAGCCACGTGCCAAGGAAAGGACTTCTGTCAGGAGAGTTCCAATGTCAAAACCTCGAAAATCATCACCTGCACAATAGATAATGACTTCCACACTTGAGGAGCCGGGTGGTGTTGAAGGTGATGCCATCAAGAAGAAGAGGATAAGGAAGACTACTGCTAGAGTGATTGGCAGACCATCCATGATGATGGATGAGGAGGAAGAGGAGAAAGAACCAGAAGTAGAAGCACCTCCTGCTAAGGCACATAAACTCATGTCTAATGTCATGAAGACAGCTCCTCCCTCCAAACCCAAGTCCAACCCCAAGGTTTCTGCACCCAAGAGGTCAACAAGAAACATTCCAACTGCTGAAAATAACATGGCCCCAGTGCCAGAAGTTCAGGATGATGATGAGCCACTAGTGCCCAAGAAGCTCAAGCCCAAGATCCCAGACCATGACAATGCACACCCTGTTGCAGAAAATATGATGCTCAGGAAAGACAAGGGTCTGCGGGAGTGGAGGAAAGCGGATCCATTTTCAGTTAGAAGGAGGACTGCTTGTGATTACTGTTTCCACACCAGAGAACAACAAGACTTTTATGAGACAATTTTGCTTGATAAGAAGCCCATTTTCAGTGAAATGAAGTGGGTGGACTACAAATACATTGACGCAAATGAAGATTATTTCCCCCATGTTCATGAGAGTTTCAAACTTGTTGGAGTTGATGCCTTTGTTGGTCAGAAGCTCACCAAGTGGAACGATGAGATGATCATGCAATTCTACTCCACCGCACACTTCTATCCACATGGGAGAATTGCATGGATGACTAAGGGTTCCAAGTACCAGTCATCAATCTTTGAGTGGGTTGCACTTCTTAATGCCCCTGAGGAAGAGGAAGATGATGTTGATGTCTATGGCAAACCCAGGATGGATCACAATTCCATGTCAAATATGTATAATACTATTCCTGATGATGATTTGGAAACTCAGAAGCTTGGTCAGTCAAGCATCTGCTAGCAGGTTTGGCCACCGCCAACACCATTTTGAGGCTGGAGATGAGAGGATGATCCGTGGCCACTCCATCAATTTGCTTCACTTGTTTGACTCCCTACCTTAGAAGTTCAAAGTTATGAGTTTGATTGTTGAGACGTTCAAGAGGACAGCTGCTAACCAGAAAAGGTCTTGTGGATATGCCCCACACATCCAGATGCTTATCAACTCCAAAGTTGGTACAAACACATATCTACTAGATCGTGAGCACCTCCCTCTTCAGCCAGAGTGTGAGGACAATGTGGTGGTGATGGATCCCGCACACCCAACATCAATTGAGGCTCAAGAGAAGGCTCGGGAAGCAGCAGGAACAAAAGCTGCAAAAGAAGCTACAACTCCAAATGCACCCATTGCAAATATCAAGACCAAGCAGAACCAGATGACATATCTGCTGGAAGCAACACTGGGGATTAAGTGAAGTCTGGACAACTTAGCCAAGAACCAGGAGAGCTTAGAGCGGATTATGGAGGACAAGATGTACAATCTTGATGTCAAGGTCACAGAGATTCAGTCTATGGTGGAGAAGCTTAGAGATGATGCCGAGGATAGAGATGAGCACCCTACTAAGACTGTGCCAATGGCACCCAAGTCTTTAGTTTTGCCAGTTGCAGACACGAGGACCACTCACTCTGCACTAGCCACTACTGCTACAGTTCCACCTCTTACACCACCACTTCAGTAGACATCTTCAGAGGCATTTGCAGATGCACTTCTCTCAACGCCATCTATGCACACCGGAGCCACAATCCAGAAAACCCCTCCAGGAGCTCCAGAGGATCGTGCCTAGAGAGACGCATAACTCTATACCTTTCAAGCTTTTTGGTACTTGTTGCCAAAGGGGTAGAAATTGTATAGATCATTAGGCTAAGAGAGAGAGAGAGAGAGAGAGAGAGAGAGAGAGTCTCGCATTTTGCTATTTGGTTTCATTGAGTTTTTGCTACTATGTTCGTTTGATTCGTGCTACTTGATCGTTTGATGCTTGTATGATACTATGTTTGTTCCTATGTGGTTGATCATACTCTGCTTAATGTGTGCTCAATGCTTATCTCTACAATTATTTGTGTATGATCATTCACTTATGTCTTTGGTGATGCGTCCATGTTATTTCACTCTTATCATTTTGTGCGCTACACTAAGATGTATGTGACATGAAAGAGTGACCCATGATCCTAATTGATTGTGCATTTGCACTCAAACGCAAATTTTTAATAATGCACAAATTTAGGGGGGGGGGCTCTTACTTATCACGTACTTCTCAAAGCGACGATGTATTTCATTAATTTATCATTTGTTGAAGTTGTGATTTATATGTCGTCATCAATTACCAAAAAGGGGAGACTGAAAGTGCAACTAATCCCCGGGCGGTTTTTGTTAATTCATAACAACATATAGCTCATTGAACTAATATCCATTCAAGATAAATATTTCAGGATGTTCGATGATTGGCATGGCGTGAGATAGAGATGTGGACCCCTCAAAATGCTAAGGACAAAGTTTGGCAAAAGCTCAAGACTCTTCATTTCTATTTTAGTGACCCAATATCACATTGAGTCCATAGGAAAGCCAATACTATTAAAAGGGGATGATGTGTTGCTTAATGGTCTACTTGCTCAAAGTGCTTAGTGATATTGCTCCAAAAACCTCTGCTACTTTCTCTATCCAAATATGTCCAAAACCTAAACTCCAACTCGGCCCCATCGATTCTTTCTATCCGGAGCCACTGAGTTCATTTGACATAGCCACTGCCACTGCCAAAAACCCTAATGATTCAGTCACACCGATACGAATCTCGGTCTGTGATGGCCTTGCCAACTCTCTGTTACTTGTTGCAATTATTTCGGTCTCACCGAGATGGCTTGCCAACTCTCTATTGCCTTATTGCTTCATTTCGGTCCTACCGAGTTGATGCAATCGGAGCCACCGAGACGAGGTTTGCCCTAAGCCCTAGCACATCGGTCCCACTGAGATTCCCAACGTTCATATTTTTAACAGATCGGTGCCACCGAGTTTAACTAATCGGTGCCACCAAGATGAGTCCAATGTGTGTAACTGTTGGATTTTATGTGGAGGCTATATATACCCGTCCACCCCCTTCTCCATTTGTGAGAGATCCATCAGAACATGCCTACACTTCCACCATTCATTTTCTGAGAGAGAACCACTTATTCATGTGTTAAGATCAAGATATTCCATTCCTACCAATTGAACCTTGATTTCTAGCCTTCCCCAAGTTGCCTTCCACTCAAATCCCTCTTCCACCATAGACAAATCTGTGTGAGAGAGTCGAGTGGTGGGGAGACTATCATTTGAAGCACAACAGCAAGGAGTTCATCATCAACACACCATCCATTGCCTTTTGGAAAGTGGTGTCTCCTAGATTGGTTAGGTGTTGATACGTCTCCAACGTATCTATAATTTTTTATTGTTCCATGCTATATTATATTCTGTTTTGGATGTTTATTGGGCTTTATTATACACTTTTATATTATTTTTGGGACTAACCTATTAACCGGAGGCCCAGCCCAAATTCTTGTTTTTGCCTATTTTAGTGTTCCGCGGAAAAAGAATATCAAACGGAGTCCAAACGGAATGAAACCTTCGGGAACGTGATTTTTGGAACAAACGTGGTCCAGAGGACTTGGAGTGGACGTCGAGCAACAGACGAGGAAGCCACGAGGTAGGGGGAGCGCCCACCTCCCCCAGGCGTGCCCTCCACCCTCGTGGGCCCCTTGTTGCTCCACCGACGTACTTCTTCCTCCTATATATACCCATATATCCTGGAAACATCATATACGGAGCCAAAACCCTATTTCCACCGCCGCAACCTTCTGTACCCATGAGATCCCATCTTGGGGCCTTTTCTGGTGCTCCGCCGGAGAGGGCATTGATCACGGAGGGCTTCTACATCAACACCATAGCCTCTCCGATGATGTGTGAGTAGTTTACCTCAGACCTTCGGGTCCATAGTTATTAGCTAGATGGCTTCTTCTCTCTCTTTGGATCTCAATACAAAGTTCTCCTTGATTCTCTTGGAGATCTATTTGATGTAACTCATATTTTGCGGTGTGTTTGTCAAGATCCGATGAATTGTGGGTTTATGATCAAGTTTATCTATGAACTATAATCTCCTCTGAATTCTTTTATGTATGATTTGTTATCTTTGCAAGTCTCTTCGAATTATCAGTTTGGTTTGGCCTACTAGATTGATCTTTCTTGCAATGGGAGAAGTGCTTAACTTTGGGTTCAATCTTGCAGTGTCCTTTCCTAGTGACAGCAGGGGCAGCAAGGCACGTACTGTATTGTTGACATCGAGGATAAAAAGATGGGGTTTATATCATATTGCATGAGCTTATCCCTCTACATCATGTCATCTTGCTTAAAGCATTACTCTGTTCTTATGAACTTAATACTCTAGATGCATGCTGGATAGCGGTCGATGTGTGGAGTAATAGTAGTAGATGCAGGCAGGAGTCGGTCTACTTGTCACGGACGTGATGCCTATATACATGATCATACCTAGATATTCTCATAACTATGCTCAATTCTATCAATTGCTCGACAGTAATTCGTTTACCCACCGTAATACTTATGCTCTTGAGAGAAACCACTAGTCAAACCTATGGCCCCCGGGTCTATTTTCCATCATATTAATCTTCCAACACTTAGTTATTTTTATTGTCGTTTATTTTACTTTGCATCTTTATTTCCCTTTATCATAAAAATACCAAAAATATTATCTTATCATATCTATCAGATCTCACTCTCGTAGGTGACCGTGAAGGGATTGACAACCCTTTATCGCGTTGGTTGCGAGGTTCTTATTTGTTTGTGTAGGTGCATGGGACTCGAGCGTGGTCTCCTACTGGATTGATACCTTGGTTCTCAGAAACTAAGGGAAATACTTACGCTACTCTACTGCATCACCCTTTCCTCTTGAAGGGAAAACCAACGCAGTGCTCAAGAGGTAGCAAGAAGGATTTCTGACGCCGTTGCCGGGGAGGCTTACGCCAAGTCAAGTCAAGATTTGATTTCCCGACAATGAGCCATTTCTGGCGCCGTTGCCGAGGAGTCTACGCACAAGTCAAGACATACCAAGTACCCATCACAAACTCTTATCCCTCGCATTACATTATTTGCCATTTGCCTCTCGTTTTCCTCTCCCCCACTTCACCATTGCCGTTTTATTCGCCCTCTCTTTTCCGTTCATCGATTTCTTGCTTGCCTTGTCGTTATGGCTAGTCCCTTATCTTCTCTGTTGTCTCCCGAGAATGAAGTTCTTAATTTTAAGCAAAGGGAGGGAGAAAATCTAAAAGACGCTTGGTATAGAATTTGCAATGCTCAAAATAGATCTACCAGGAAGCAATCTACTTCCGTTCTTCTCTGCAATTTTTATGTAGGCGCTACTCCTTGGTACAGAAATATTCTTGATACCATTACCGGAGGGAATTTCTTGGGTAGCCATACTTTTGATTCTTATAATGCTATGATAGATTTGTTTGGCTCACCGCCTCTTTTGGTTAATGGAACTATGTTAACTTTGGAAGATGTGATGCAAAGGCTTGAAATTATTGAAAATAAAGTTTCCACTGTAGAGTTGATTGAGAATTTGGACAAAAAGATCCACTGCCAAATTACCCAATATGGATCTAAGGTTGGAGTTACTCTGAAAAGTTTTAAGGAAAAAGTACCCATAGTTAATGAAAGAATAGATCAAGATTCTACTAGAATCGATAAACTTGAGGGAATTATCACCAATTTGGGGTCCGCTTTTTCTTCTGTTAAAAATACTCCAAATCCTCCTACCAAAATTTCCAAGCTTTTTTATGTTCCTAAAAATAAGGGTGAATCCTCTAGTAAGGAAACTGCGGATTTAAAATCAATAAGTATTCATCCCAATCTTTTTGCTATCATTAAGGAACCATTTGCTACAAATGATTTTCTAGATTTTGTGCCTAGGAGTTTCACAATTAATAAAAATAAAGAAACTCCTAGGGGTTAAAAGTGTCTTATTGAAGAATTTCCCACCAAAGATGGCAATACCTAGATCTATCCTTGCTTTTATTCCTAGCTAGGGGCGTTAAACGATAGCGCTTGTTAGGAGGCAACCCAATTTTGTTTTAGTTTTTTTGCTTTTTGCTTCTATTTAGGAATAAATCTTTGATCTAGCCTCTCGTTAGATTTGTTTTTGTGTTTTAGTTAGTGTTTGTGCCAAGTTAAACCTATAGGATCTTCTTGGATGATAGTTATTTGATCTTGCTGAAAATTCCAGGAGCTTTCTGTTCACGAAAACAATTGTTAAAATTTACCAGAACGTGATAAAATACTGATTCGAATTGCAGCGGATCAGTAAACAAATTATTTAGGTCGTCCTATTTGTGTAGAATTTTTGGAGTTCCAGAAGTTTGCGTTAGTTACAGATTACTACAGACTGTTTTGTTTTTGGCAGATTCTGTTTTTCGTGTGTTGTTTGCTTATTTTGATGAATCTATGGCTAGTAAAATAGTTTATAAATCATAGAGAAGTTGGAATAAAGTAGTTTTAACACCAATATAAATCAAGAATAAGTTCAATACAGTACCTTGAAGTGGTGTTTTGTTTTCTTTCGCTAACGGAGATCACGAGATTTTCTGTTCAGTTTTGTGTTGTGAAGTTTTCAAGTTTTGGGTAAAGATTTGATGGATTATGGAACAAGGAGTGCCAAGAGCCTAAGCTTGGGGATTACCATGGAACCCCAAGGTAATCTAAGGACACCAAAAAGGCAAACCTTGGGGATGCCCCGGAAGGCATCCCCTCTTTTGTCTTCGTCCATCGATAACTTTACTTGGAGCTATATTTTTATTCACAAAATGATATGTGTTTTGCTTGGAGCGTCTTGTATGATTTGAGTCTTTGCCTTTTAGTTTACCACAATTATCCTTGCTGTACACACCTTTAGAGAGATACACACATGATTCGGAATTTATTAGAATACTCTATGTGCTTCACTTATATCTTTTGAGCTATATAGTTTTTGCTGTAGTGCGTCACTTATATATTTTAGAGCACGGTGGTGGATTTGTTTTATAGAAACTATTGTTCTCTCATTCTTCACTTATATCATTTTGAGAGTCCTACAAAATAGCATGGTAATTTTCTTAAATTGGGGACCTAATATGCTAGGTATTCAAGATTAGTAAAAACTTTCTTATGAGTCTGTTGAATAATAAGAGAAGCTTGACGCTTGATGATTGTTTTGAGATATGGAGGTAGTGATATTAAAGTTGTGCTAGTTGAGTAGTTGTGAATTTGAGAAATACTTGTGTTGAAGTTTGCAAATCCCGTAGCATGCACTGAAGGAAATATGCCCTAGAGGAAATAATAAAGTTATTATTTATTTCCTTATATCATGATAAATGTTTATTATTCATGCTAGAATTGTATTAACCGGAAACATAATACTTGTGTGAATACATAGACAAACTAAACGTCACTAGTATGCCTCTACTTGACTAGCTCGTTAATCGAAGATGGTTATGTTTCCTAACCATAGACATGTGTTGTCATTTGATTAATGGGATCACATCATTAGGAGAATGATGTGATTGACATGACCCATTCCATTAGCTTAGCACCCGATCGTTTAGTATGTTGCTATTGCTTTCTTCATGACTTATACATGTTCCTATGACTAAGAGATTATGCAACTCCCGTTTGCCGGAGGTACACTTTGTGTGCTACCAAACGTCACAATGTAACTGGGTGATTATAAAGGAGCTCTACAGGTGTCTCCAAAGGTACATGTTGGGTTGGCGTATTTCGAGATTAGGATTTGTCACTCCGATTGTCGGAGAGGTATCTCTGGGCCCTCTCGGTAATGCACATCACATAAGCCTCGCAAGCATTGCAACTAATGAGTTATCTGCGAGATGATGTATTACGAAACGAGTAAAGAGACTTGCCGGTAACGAGATTGAACTAGGTATTAAGATACTGACGATCGAATCTCGGGCAAGTAACATACCGAGGACAAAGGGAACAACGTATGTTGTTATGCGGTCTGAGCGATAAAGATCTTCGTAGAATATGTGGGTGCCAATATGAGCATCCAGGCTCCGCTATTGGTTTTTGACCAGAGACGTGTCTCGGTCATGTCTACATTGTTCTCGAACCCGTAGGGTCCGCACGCTTAACGTTACGATGACAGTTTCATTATGACTTTATATATTTTGATATACCGAAGGTTGTTCGGAGTCCCGGATGTGATCACGGACATGACGAGGAGTCTTGAAATGGTCGAGACATAAAGATTGATATATTGGAAGCCTATGTTTGGACATCGGAAGTGTTCCAGGTGAAATCGGCATTTTACCGGAGTATCGAGAGGTTATCGGAACCCCCCGGTAACCTAATGGGCCTTAATGGGCCTAGTGGAGGAAGAAGAGAGGACACCCAGGGGCTGCCACACGTCCCCCCCCCCAAGTCCGAATTGGACAAGGAGGGGGGCGGCGCCCCCCCTTTTCCTTTCCCCCCTCTCTTCCTCCCCCCCCAAGTCCTAATCCAACAAGGGAAAGGGGGAGTCCTACTCCCGGTAGGAGTAGGACTCCTCCGGCGCGCCTCCTCCTAGGGCCGGCCGCACCCCCCTTGCTCCATTATATACGGGGGCAGGGGCACCTCTAGACACACAAGTTGATCTTCGTGATCGTTCTCTTAGCCGTGTGTGGTGCCCCCCTCCACCATACTCCTCGATAACATTGTAGCGGTGCTTAGGCGAAGCCCTGCGACAGTAGAACATCAAGATCGTCACCACGCCGTCGTGCTGACGGAACTCTTCCCCGACACTGCTGGATCGGAGTCCGGGGATCGTCATCGAGCTGAACATGTGCTAAAACTCGGAGGTGCCGTTGTTTTGGTGCTTGATCGGTCGGATCGCGAAGACGTATGACTACGTCAACCGCGTTGTCATAACGCTTCCGCTTTCGGTCTACGAGGGTACGCAGACAACACTCTCCCCTCTCGTTGCTATGCATTAGCATGATCTTGCGTGTGCGTAGGAAATTTTTTGAAATTACTACGTTCCCTAACAGTGGCATCCGAGCCTAGGTTTTATGTGTTGATGTTATATGCATGAGTAGAACACAAGTGAGTTGTGGGCGATATAAGTCATACTTCTTACCAGCATGTCATACTTTGGTTCGGCGGTATTGTTGGATGAAGCGGCCCGGACCGACATTACGCGTACGCTTACGCGAGACTAGTTCTACCGATGTGCGGGTGTCAGTTTCTCCAACTTTAGTTGAACCAAGTGTGGCTACGCCCGGTCCTTGCAAAGGTTAAAACATCACCAACTTGACAAACTATCGTTGTGGTTTTGATGCGTAGGTAAGATTGGTTCTTGCTCAGCCCGTAGCAGCCACGTAAAACTTGCAACAAACAAAGTAGAGGACGTCTAACTTGTTTTTGCAGGGCATGTTGTGATGTGATATGGTCAAGGCATGATGCTAAATTTTATTGTATGAGATGATCATGTTTTGTAACCGAGTTATCGGCAACTGGCAGGAGCCATATGGTTGTCGCTTTATTGTATGCAATGCAATCGCCCTGTAATGCTTTACTTTATCACTAAGCGGTAGCGATAGTCGTAGAAGGATAAGTTTGGAGAGACGACAATGATGCTACGATGGAGATCAAGGTGTCGCGCCAGTGACGATGGTGATCATGACGATGCTTCGGAGATGGAGATCACAAAGCACAAGATGATGATGGCCATATCATATCACTTATATTGATTGCATGTGATGTTTATCTTTTATGCATCTTATCTTGCTTTGATTGACAGTAGCATTTTAAGATGATCTCTCACTAATTATCAAGAAGTGTTCTCCCTGAGTATGCACCGTTACGAAAGTTCTTCGTGCTGAGACACCACGTGATGATCGGGTGTGATAGGCTCGAGGTTCAAATACAATGAGTGCAAAACAGTTGCATACGCGGAATACTCAGGTTAAACTTGACGAGCCTAGCATATACAGATACGGCCACGGAACATGGAGACCGAAAGGTCGAGCATGAATCATTTAGTAGATATGATCAACATAGTGATGTTCACCATTGAAACTACTCCATCTCACGTGATGATCGGACATGGTTTAGTTGATTTGGATCACGTGATCACTTAGAGGATTAGAGGGATGTCTATCTAAGTGGGAGTTCTTTAGTAATATGATTAATTGAACTTAAATTTATCATGAACTTAGTACCTGATAGTATCTTGCTTGTTTATGTTTGATTGTAGATAGATGGCCCGTGTTGTTGTTCCGTTGAATTTTAATGCGTTCCTTGAGAAAGCAAAGTTGAAAGATGATGGTAGCAATTACACGGACTGGGTCCATAACTTGAGGATTATCCTCATTGCTGCACAGAAAAGTTACGTCCTGGAAGCACCGCTAGGTGCCAAGCCTGCTGCTGATGCAACTGACGACGTTAAGAACGTCTGGCAGAGCAAAGCTGATGACTACTCGATAGTTCAATGTGCCATGCTTTACGGCTTAGAATCGGGTCTTCAACGACGTTTTGAACGTCATGGAGCATATGAGATGTTCCAGGAGTTGAAGTTAATATTTCAAGCAAATGCCCGGATTGAGAGATATGAAGTCTCCAATAAGTTCTATAGCTGCAAGATGGAGGAGAACAGTTTTGTCAGTGAGCATATACTCAAAATGTCTGGGTATAATAATCACTTGATTCAATTGGGAGTTAATCTTCCAGATGATTGCGTCATTGACAGAATTCTCCAATCACTTCCACCTAGCTATAAGAACTTCGTGATGAACTATAATATGCAAGGGATGGATAAGACAATTCCCGAGCTCTTCGCAATGCTGAAAGTTGCGGAGGTAGAAATCAAGAAGGAGCATCAAGTGTTGATGGTCAACAAGACCACTAGTTTCAAGAAAAAGGGCAAAGGGAAGAAGAAGGGGAACTTCAAGAAGAACAGCAAGCAAGTTGCTGCTCAGGAGAAGAAACCCAAATCTGGACCTAAGCCTGAAACTGAGTGCTTCTACAGCAAGCAGACTGGTCACTGGAAGCGGAACTGCCCCAAGTATTTGGCGGATAAGAAGGATGGTAAGGTGAACAAAGGTATATGTGATATACATGTTATTGTTGTGTACCTTACTAATATCGCAGTAGCACCTGGGTATTTGATATTGGTTCTGTTGCTAATATTTGCAACTCGAAACAGGGACTATGGATTAAGCAAAGATTGGCCAAGGACGAGGTGACGATGCGCGTGGGAAATGGTTCCAAAGTCGATGTGATCGTGGTCGGCACGCTACCTCTACATCTACCTTCGGGATTAGTATTAGACCTAAATAATTGTTATTTGGTGCCAGCGTTGAGCATGAACATTATATCTGGATCTTGTTTGATGCGAGACGGTTATTCATTTAAATCAGAGAATAATGGTTGTTCTATTTATATGAGTAATATCTTTTATGGTCATGCACCCTTAAGGAGTGGTCTATTCTTATTAAATCTCGATAGTAGTGACACACATATTCATAATGTTGAAGCCAAAAGATGCAGAGTCGATAATGATAGTGCAACTTATTTGTGGCACTGCCGTTTGGGTCATATCGGTATAAAGCGCATGAAGAAACTCCATAGTGATGGACTTTTGGAACCACTTGATTATGAATCACTTGGTACTTGCGAACCGTGCCTTATGGGCAAGATGACTAAAACACCATTCTCCGATACTGTGGAGAGAGCAACAGATTTGTTGGAAATCATACATACAGATGTATGTGGTCCGATGAATGTTGAAGCTCATGGCGGATATCGTTATTTTCGCACCTTCACAGATGACTTAAGCAGATATGGGTATATCTACTTAATGAAACATAAGTCTGAAACATTTGAAAAGTTCAAAGAATTTCAGAGTGAAACTGAAAATCATCGTAACAAGAAAATAAAGTTTCTACGATATGATCGTGGAGGAGAATATTTGAGTTACGAGTTTGGTGTACATTTGAAACAATGCAGAATAGTTTCGCAACTCACGCCACCCGGAACACCACAGCGTAATGGTGTGTCCGAACGTCGTAATCGTACTTTACTAGATATGGTGCGATCTATGATGTCTCTTATTGATTTACCGCTATCATTTTGGGGTTATGCTTTAGAGACGGCCGCATTCACGTTAAATAGGGCACCATCAAAATCCATTGAGACGACGCCTTATGAACTATGGTTTGGCAAGAAACCAAAGCTGTCGTTCCTTAAAATTTGGGGCTGCGATGCTTATGTGAAAAAGCTTCAACCTGATAAGCTCGAACCCAAATCGGAGAAATGCGTCTTCATAGGATATCCAAAGGAAACTATTTGATACACCTTCTATCACAGATCCGAAGGCAAGACATTTGTTGCTAAATTCGGAAACTTTCTAGAGAAGGAGTTTCTCTCGAAAGAAGTGAGTGGGAGGAAAGTAGAACTTGATGAGGAAACTGTACCTGCTCCCTTATTGGAAAGTAGCTCATCACAGAAAACAGTTTCTATGACACCTACGCCAATTAGTGAGGAAGTTAATGATGATGATCATGAAACTTCAGATCAAGTTAATACTGAACCTCGTAGATCAACCAGAGCAAGATCCGCACCAGAGTGGTACGGTAATCCTGTTCTGGAAGTCATGCTACTAGATCATGATTAACCTACGAACTATGAAGAAGCGATGGTGAGCCCAGATTTCGCAAAATGGCTTGAAGCCATGAAATCTGAGATGGGATCCATGTATGAGAACAAAGTGTGGACTTTGGTTGACTTGCCCAGTGATTGGCAAGCAATTGAAAATAAATGGATCTTCAAGAAGAAGACTGACGCTGACGGTAATGTTACTGTCTACAAAGCTCGACTTGTCGCAAAAGGTTTTCGACAAGTTCAAGGGATTGACTATGATGAGACCTTCTCACCCGTAGCGATGCTTAAGTCTGTCGGAATCATGTTAGCAATTGCCGCATTTTATGATTATGAAATTTGGCAGATGGATGTCAAAACTACATTCCTGAATGGATTTCTGGAAGAAGAGTTGTATATGATGCAGCCGGAAGGTTTTGTCGATCCAGAAGGAGCTCACAAAGTGTGCAAGCTCCAGCGATCCATTTATGGACTGGTGCAAGCCTCTTGGAGTTGGAATAAATGCTTTGATAGTGTAATCAAAGCATTTGGGTTTGTACAGACTTTTGGAGAAGCCTGTATTTACAAGAAAGTGAGTGGGAGCTCTGTAGCATTTCTGATATTATATGTGGATGACATATTACTAATCGGAAATGATATAGAATTTCTGGATAGCATAAAGGGATACTTGAATAAGAGTTTTTCAATGAAAGACCTCGGTGAAGCTGCTTAAATATATGGTATTAAGATCTATAGAGATAGATCAAGACGCTTAATTGGACTTTCACAAAGCACATACCTTGACAAAGTTTTGAAAAAGTTCAAAATGGATCAAGCAAAGAAAGGATTCTTGCCTGTGTTACAAGGTGTGAAATTGAGTAAGACTCAATGCCCGACCACTGCAGAAGATAGAGAGAAAATGAAATATGTTCCCTATGCTTCAGCCATAGGCTCTATCATGTATGCAATGCTGTGTACCAGACCTGATGTGTGCCTTGCTATAAGTCTAGCAGGGAGGTACCAAAGTAATCCAGGAACGGATCACTCGACAGCGGTCAAGAACATCCTGAAGTACCTGAAAAGGACTAAGGATATGTTTCTCGTATATGGAGGTGACAAAGAGCTCATTGTAAATGGTTACATTGATGCAAGCTTTGACGCTGATCCGGACGATTCTAAATCGCAAACCGGATACGTGTTTATATTAAACAGTGGAGCTGTCAGTTGGTGCAGTTCTAAACAAAGCGTTGTGGCAGGATCTACATGTGAAGCGGAGTACATAGCTGCTTCAGAAGCAGCAAATGAAGGAGTCTGGATGAACGAGTTTATATCCGATCTAGGTGTCATACCTAGTGCATCGGGTCCAATGAAAATCTTTTGTGATAATACTGGTGCAATTGCCTTGGCAAAAGAATCCAGATTTCACAAGAGAACCAAGCACATCAAGAGACGCTTCCATTCCATCCGGGATCTAGTCCAGGTGGGAGACATAGAGATTTGCAAGATACATACGGATCTGAATGTAGCAAACCCGTTGACTAAGCCTCTTCCACGAGCAAAACATGATCAACACCAAAGCTCCATGGGTGTTAGAATCATTACTGTATAATCGAGATTATTGACTCTAGTGCAAGTGGGAGACTGAAGAAAATGTGCCCTAGAGGCAATAATAAAGTTATTATTTATTTCCTTATATCATGATAAATGTTTATTATTCATGCTAGAATAGTATTAACAGGAAACATAATACTTGTGTGAATACATAGACAAACTAAACATCACTAGTATGCCTCTACTTGACTAGCTCGTTAATCGAAGATGGTTATGTTTCCTAACCATAGACATGTGTTGTCATTTGATTAATGGGATCACATCATTAGGAGAATGATGTGATTGACATGACCCATTCCATTAGCTTAGCACCCGATCGTTTAGTATGTTGCTATTGCTTTCTTCATGACTTATACATGTTCCTATGACTATGAGATTATGCAACTCCCGTTTGCCGGAGGAACACTTTGTGTGCTACCAAACGTCACAACGTAACTGGGTGATTATAAAGGAGCTCTACAGGTGTCTCCAAAGGTACATGTTAGGTTGGCGTATTTCGAGATTAGGATTTGTCACTCCCATTGTCGGAGAGGTATCTCTGGGCCCTCTCGGTAATGCACATCACATAAGCCTCGCAAGCATTGCAACTAATGAGTTATCTGCGAGATGATGTATTACGAAATGAGTAAAGAGACTTGCCGATAACGAGATTGAACTAGGTATTAAGATACTGACGATCGAATCTCGGGCAAGTAACATACCGAGGACAAAGGGAACAACGTATGTTGTTATGCGGTCTGACCGATAATGATCTTCGTAGAATATGTGGGAGCCAATATGAGCATCCAGGTTCCGCTATTGTATATTGACCGGAGACGTGTCTCGGTCATGTCTACATTGTTCTCGAACCCGTAGGGTCCGCACGCTTAACATTACGATAACAATTTCATTATGAGTTTATATATTTTGATGTATTGAAGGTTGTTCGGAGTCCCGGTGTGATCACGTTCGTGACGAGGAGTCTCCGAATGGTCGATACATAAAGATTGATATATTGGAAGCCTATGTTTGGACATCGGAAGTGTTCCAGGTGAAATCGGCATTTTGCCGGAGTACCGAGAGGTTATCGGAACCCCCCGGTAACCTAATGGGCCTTAATGGGCCTAGTGGAGGAAGAGGAGAGGACGCCCAGGGGCTGCCGCGCGCCCCTCCCCCCCCCCAAGTCCGAATTGGACAAGGAAGGGGCCGGCGCCCCCCCTTTTCCTTTTCCCCCTCTCTTCCTTCCCCCCCAAGTCCTAATCCAACTAGGGAAAGGGGGGAGTCCTACTCCCGGTAGGAGTAGGACTCCTCCGGCGCGCCTCCTCCTAGGGCAGGCCGCACCCCCCTTGCTCCTTTATATACGGGGGTAGGGGGCACCTCTAGACACACAAGTTGATCTTCGTGATCGTTCTCTTAGCCGTGTGCGATGCCCCCCTCCACCATACTCCTCGATAATATTGTAGCGATGCTTAGGCGAAGCCCTGCAATAGTAGAACATCAAGATCGTCACCACGCCGTCGTGCTGACGGAACTCTTCCCCGACACTTTGCTGGATCGGAGTTCGAGGATCGTCATCGAGCTGAACGTGTGCTAAAACTCGGAGGTGCCGTAGTTTCGGTGCTTGATCGGTCAGATCGCGAAGACGTACGACTACATCAACCTCGTTGTCATAACGCTTCCGCTTTCGGTCTACGACGGTACGTAGACAACACTCTCCCCTCTCGTTGCTATGCATCACCATGATCTTGCGTGTGTGTAGGAAATTTTTTGAAATTACTACGTTCCCCAATATGCACGTATGGTAAACGTTGTGTAACAAATTTGAAACATGAGGTGTTCTTTGATTGTCTTCCTTATGAGTGGTGGTCGGGGATGAGCGATGGTCTTTTCCTACCAATCTATCCCCCTAGGAGCATGCGCGTAGTGCTTGGTTTTTGATGACTTGTAGATTTTTGCATTAAGTATGTGAGTTATTTATGACTAATATTGAGTCCATGGATTATACGCACTCTTACCCTTCCATCATTGCTAGCCTCTTCAGTAGAGTGCATTGCCCTTTCTCACCTTGAGAGTTGGTGCAAACTTCGCCGGTGCATCCAAAACCCGTGCTACGATATGCTCTATCACACATAAACCTCCTTATATCTTCCTCAAAACAACCACCATACCTACCTATTATGGCATTTCCATAGCCATTCCGAGATATATTGCCATGCAACTTTCCACCGTTCCGTTTATCATGACACGTTCAACATTGTCATATTGCCTTGCATGATCATGTAGTTGACATTGTATTTGTGGCAAAGCCACCGTTCATAATTTTTCATACATGTCACTCTTGATTCATTGCCCATCCCGGTACACAAACGGAGGCATTCATATAGAGTCATACTTTGTTCTAGTATCGAGTTGTAATCATTGAGTTGTAAATAAATAGAAGTGTGATGATCATCATTCATAGAGCATTGTCCCAAAAAAAGAGAAAGGGTAAAAGAAAAAAAGAAAGGCCCAAAAAAAGAAAATAAAATAAAAAGGGGCAATGCTACTATCTTTTTCCATACTTGTGCTTCAAAGTAGCAACATGATCCTTATGATAGATAGTCTCTTGTTTTGTCACTTTCATATACTAGTGGGAATTTTTTGTTATAGAACTTGGCTGGTATATTCCAACAATGGACTTCCTCAAATGCCCTAGGTCTTCGTGAGCAAGCAAGTTGGATGCACACCCACTTAGTTTCTTTTGTTGAGCTTTCATACATTTATAGCTCTAGCGCATCCGTTGCATGGCAATCCCTACTCCTCACATTAACATCAATTGATGGGCATCTCCATAGCCCGTTGATTAGCCATGTTGATGTGAGACTTTCTCCTTTTTTGTCTTCTCCACATAACCCCCATCATTATATTCTATTCCACCCATAGTGCTATATCCATGGGTCACGCTCATGTATTGCGTGAAAGTTGAAAAAAGTTTGAAATTACTAAAGTATGAAACAATTGCTTGGCTTGTCATCGGGGTTGTGCATGATGAGAGCATTCTTGTGTGACTAAAATGGAGCATGACCAAACTATATGATTTTGTAGGGATGAACTTTCTTTGGCCATGTTATTTTGAGAAGACATAATTGTTAAGTTAGTATGCTTGAAGTAGTATTACTTTTATGTCAATATTAAACTTTTATCTTGAATATTTCGAATCTGAATATTCATACCACAATTAAGAGGGTTACATTGAAAATTATGCTAAGTAGCATTCCACATAAAAAATTTTGTTTTTATCATTCACCTACTCGAGGACGAGCAGGAATTAAGCTTGGGAATGCTTGATACGTCTCCAATGTATCTATAATTTTTTATTCTTCCATGCTATATTATATTCTGTTTTGGATGTCTATTGGGCTTTATTATACACTTTTATATTATTTTTGGGACTAATTTATTAACCGGAGGCCCAGCCCAAATTGTTGTTTTTTCCTATTTCGGTGTTTCGCAGAAAAAGAATATCAAACGGAGTCCAAACGGAATAAAACCTTCAGGAACATGATTTTTGGAACAAACGTGATCCAGAGGACTTGTAGTGGATGTCAAGCAACAGACGAGGAAGCCACGAGGTAGGGGCGCGCCCACCTCCCCCAGGCGCGCCCTCCACCCTTGTGGGCCCCTCGTTGCTCCACCGACGTACTTCTTCCACCTATATATACCCACATACCCTGGAAACATCATATACGGAGGCAAAACCCTATTTCCACCACCGCAACCTTCTGTACCCGTGAGATCCCATCTTGGGGCCTTTTTCGGCGCTCCGCCGGAGGGGGCATTGATCATGTAGGGCTTCTATATCAACACCATAGCCTCTCCGATGATGTGTGAGTAGCTTACCTCAGACCTTCGAGTCCATAGTTATTAGCTAGATGGCTTCTTCTCTCTCTTTGGATCTCAATACAAAGTTCTCCTAGATTCTCTTGGAGATCCATTTGATGTAACTCTTCTTTTGCGGTGTGTTTGTCGAGATCCGATGAATTATGGGTTTATGATCAAGTTTATCTATGAACAATATTTGAATTTCCTCTGAATTATTTTATGTATGTTTGGTTTGGCCTACTAGATTGATCTTCTTGCAATGGGAGAAGTTCTTAGCTTTGGGTTCAATCTTGTGGTGTCCTTTCCCAATGACAGCAGGGGCAGCAAGGCACGTATTGTATCGTTGCCATCAAGGATAAAAAGAAGGGGTTTATATCATATTGCATGAGTTTATCCCTCTACATCATGTCATCTTGCTTAAAGCATTACTCTGTTCTTATGAACTTAATACTCTAGATGCATGCTGGATAGCGGTCCATGTGTGGAGTGATAGTAGTAGATGCAGGCACGAGTCGGTCTACTTGTCACGGACGTCATGCCTATATACATGATCATACCTAGATATTCTCATAACTATGCTCAATTCTATCAGTTGCTCGACAATAATTCGTTTACCCACCATAATACTTATGCTCTTGAGAGAAGCCACTAGTGAAACCTATGGCCCCCGAGTCTATTTTCCATCATATTAATCTTCCAGCACTTAGTTATTTTTATTGCCGTTTATTTTACTTTGCATCTTTATTTCCCTTTATCATTAAAATACCAAAAATATTATCTTATCATATCTATCAGATCTCACTCTCATAAGTGACCGTGAAGGGATTGACAACCCCTTTATCGCGTTGGTCGTGAGGTTCTTATTTGTTTGTGTAGGTGTGTGGGACTCGAGCGTGGTCTCCTACTGGATTGATACCTTGGTTCTCAAAAACTGAGGGAAATACTTACGCTACTTTACTGCATCACCCTTTCCTCTTCAAGGGAAAACCAACGCAGTGCTCAAGAGGTAGCAGGTGTTGCTTGGGAGCCTCCTCGTGATGTGAAGTTGAACCAAGAAGTTTGTAAGGGCAAGGAGATCGCCTACTTCGTGAAGATCTACCCGAGTGAAGCAAGTCCTTCGTGGGCGATGGCCATAGTGGGATAGACAAGGTTGCTTCTTCGTGGACCCTTCGTGGGTGGAGCCCTCAGTGGACTCGCACAATCGTTAACCATCGTGGGTTGAAGTCTCCATCAACGTGGATGTATGATAGCACCACCTATCGGAGCCACACCAAAAATCTTCGTGTCTCCATTTCACTTGCCTTCTCCAAACCCTTCCCTTTACCTTCATATGCAATGTTCTACATTCCACTGCTATACTCTTAGAATTGCATGTGTAGGTTGATTGCTTGACTTCTGCTAATTGCTAAAATGTGCCCACAACTTAAATTGGGAAGAGGAAAGATTTTTATTTGGTCAAGTGGTCTAATCACCCCCCTCTAGACATACTTTCGATCCTACACCTTGCGGTCGGGAAGGCTGCCACTGCGTGTGCACAAGTCTGGGGTACTAAGGACCCAAATCTTAGTACACCGACACTTTGACCCCATTGACCTGGAGGAGGCGCTCCTCCACGAGGTGATATAGAAGCCGCTGACCATGACGGAGACCGAAGCGCGGCGCCTTTGGGACAAGAACGCGAAGGCACTCCACCTTGGTCTCGAGGCGTCCAAGCGCCTCGCCTGGGAGAAGGAGATCGCCGCTACCAAGGGTGCCTGCCATGTGAAGGAGCATCATTGCCTCCTCCGCCGCCTCTCCAGGTACATTTTGTCCACATAGGAGAGCAGCACCACCACAGACGACGATGACCTTCCAGCCACCGACGTGTACATGGAGGAGATGGACCGTCGCGCCGCCCATCGCATTGGCAAGGGCCCGACCAAGAAGTGGTGAACTCTGCCCATCCGCCATGCCTGTTTAGATTAGTTATTTTTAGGTTCGTTTCATGTTTATTTGAACTAGCTTAGCCCTTTTGGAGGAACAAATTGCATGTTCAATGTCCGCAACTAATAAGTTTATGCTATGTCTATGATCTATGTACTATGCATGGGTTGGTATGAAATAGGGTATCCGTATTTGGAGTTAGCAATGGTCGAGCCAGAAAATTATGACAAAGGGGACGAGTTTAAAGCTTGCTGGGGCGGGTCAATCCATCAAAAACACCATTTTAGCAGAAAAAACACTATTACTATTCATACTAGATGACACCCCGCGCGTTGCTGCGGGAATTTATTCCATCGTATAGGAGAAGGATTTATTAAGTGAGTAAATAGTAAACCGTGAAAAAATTCATCAAAAAAGTAATGAGAGGCTTCAAAATTTGCATTGATAAAGAAGGTTGGCTTGTCAGTTTCATAAAGTTTTCATAGTACTGAAGTAGTTAACTTTTTGTCAGATTATCAGCGAAGATTGAACCAATGAAACATAATGCATATGAAAAAAATTAGTTGAACATGTTGGAACAGAGAGACCTATATGAAGATAAAAAAACTCAATTAGCTATCTTTAGTTGAACATGCTGGAAGATATAGCCTTACATGAAGAACAAAAGGGTTATCTAAGGTGACTGAGTGAAATTCTGAAAAGGTACATTTGATCAAACTGAAAAGGTGTTGTAGGGTGGAGATGCTATAAGTGGAGATCTTTCACGAATTGGAGGGGAATCCATGAAGAACAAGAGGGTAAATCACAAGAGGAACACTCAAGAACAAGTCCAATCACACATCCACTAGACTCACAAACACATGAGATTCACAAGGTACAAGAACAATCAAAGCGAAACAAGATACATGGTAAAGTTCATCCCAAATCCTATGAAGGAGATGAGGTCTTGATGATCTAGATAGATCCTTCCCACAAAGGGGGTCTTGAATCCCAAAGGATCTTCTCCAATGGAGGCCTTGAACTCCAATGGAGTCTTCTCCCTCGAGAGGAATCCCACAAGGGGAGAGGTACATGAGCTAAGCTCCAATGTGTAGTTCTAATCTTAGCTAACCCTAAAAACTGAGAGGAACACGAAATATATAGTCTAGGGGCGAAGGGGTATGGGGCTTGGTGGTTACATGGGCTTTTTAGCCCAATTCATAGCGAAACTGGGCCTACGGGACAGTCCGGTGGTAAGGACCGGACAGTCCGGTGAGGACAGATGCATTTTTGTGTGCCACAAGACTGTCCACTGTGGGGACCGGACTGTCCGATAGTGCAATTTTAGTGTGACCGGAATGTCCGCTATGGGGACCGGACTGTCCGGTAGTGCGATTTCTGCACGCTTCCTTTTCTTCATCTTGACGCTTCCGGACAGCTCTTGGGTCTTGGGGTCTTTCTCCTTGGCCTTCGGGAAGCTTCCTAGCTGCTTGGTGGTGGTTGCCCTCGTACCTAATGATGCACAATGTTCCATGGTGATATAGCAACCAAGTCTAATGGATATTCATGTAAATCTCGAAGAGGAGTGGGTTCACCTTAAGTCCAGTAGGTCCACTTGGGGCTTGAGGTGCTATGAAGGTGTACAAGGAGATGACCGTAGGATGCTCCGCATCATCCCCTCCCCCTTGGGAAAGATCCGACCTCGGATCGAAAACCAAATCACCATGGGAAAGAGATGGCTTCGCCGTGTAGGACTGGACGATCACCCAATACTCATCATCTTCAAGCTCGGAATGGGCACCCTTCAATGTCACACCATCTAGTGATTCCTTCAAAAGGAGCAAAGACAACAAACACTTGGAAAAGAAAATGTGGTTAGCATTAGGGCAAAACCAAGCATTCAAGAGGTGATTCACCACACAAGTGTCGTTATCAAGCATAGCATATGGTTTGACAAAGGATGGTGACATGGCATGTAAGTATATCAATCGAGCACAAGCAAATATATTATGGGGACAAGCATGTAAATGTGAGGTTGTGATGCAAATATGTGTGACAACATAATAAGCATCTACCTCAAGTTCATGGCAAGCATTCACAAAGTGCTCAATGAAAGGTCTATGGTAGGCATAAGAATCATTCACAACACCAACGAAGATGAGATGTCTAAACACATGGGTCAAGTGCAAGAAAATCCAAGCATAATGTGTCGGATTTTGGGTTCCGGCAAACCCTTAAGGTTCGAACACTAGGGTGCGCGCGGAGATTTCGCCTTCTACCTACCTGCACCCCACCGCCTCGCTAAGATCTAAGCTACGGAAAGAACAGCACAAGAGACACAGGGTTTATACCGGTTTGGTCCACCGTTGTGGTGTAATACCCTACTCCAGTTTGTGGTGTGGTGGATTGCCTCTTGGGCTGATGATGATGAGCAATACAAGGAAGAACAGCCTTGCGAGGGTCTGTTCTTGGCTGGGGCGATGAACTGCTAGGAGGAGTTCAGTCACCCTTCTCTCTCTCTCTCTCTCTCTCTCTCTCTCTCTCTCTCTCTCTCTCTCTGTGTGTTTCTGTGTGTGATGCTACTCGATCCGATCCCAGCTTGTTTCTGGATTGGCCGATTCGATTCCCATTTCCCCCCCTCTACCCTGGGGGTGGCTAGTCCTATTTATAGGCAAAGGCCCTGGGCCTCTTCCCAAATATTGAGCGGGAAGGGCGCCAACAATTGGCCATTTTGAAGGGGAACATCTGGTACACTTATCTTGACTAAAGTTGGTCCTCGCCTGCCAAAGGCTCTGGTGGTGACGCTGGCTTGGGCTCCTACCGGGGTTTTCTGGCTCCCCGAGCACCTATGGGGACGGAGCCCCTTCTCGGTTCGGCGGGGGGCGGAGGTCGCGTGAAGAGCGGATCGAGGCGAAGCACACGGGGGTTTTTTACCCAGCTTCGGAGCTCTCCGGAGAGATAATACTCCTACTGTTGCTTTGTGGATTGTATTGAGTTCTTGCTCGGGAGCGCTGAGTGCTACAGTACACTCAAGCAGCTAACGAGACCGAGCGTTCTTCTGTTTTCCTCTCAGAGATCGCCCTCCGGGGTCTGATCCCCCTCTACGTTGTGCATGGGCCTCCTTTTATATGTTCAAGGGGTCTCCAACAGGTGGCAACGTAGGTAAGGGCAAAAATGGAAATATGTTGTGGTAGGTACAGCTACCTACACAGTGTATCATACCTAACCCTGACGGCAGGGACAAAGGCATTAAATGCCTATCTACGTCGCCCAGATGGTGCATAAAAGGGACCGTCGGGGGCGCCACCGCTTGCCACGATGGCGATCTTGTCAGCGCTGCATGCCATAGTGTACCCCTGGCTGCACAGCCTCCCACCACGTACGCCAGGAAGGGTCCCAGAGCGACACGTAGGTGGGTGAGCTGGAGCGCGGGTACAGAGTGGTTGCCCGCCGCGGCAATTGCCTTGCCACGGCCGTTGTCTTGCCGCGTCCGGGAGCTTGTCGCTCGCCGAGATGCTCTGGTTGGCCTTCCCGGCAAGCTCCTCTTGCCGGGTCTCGTGCCTCGACCGGCCTTCCCGGCAAGCTACTCTTGCCGGGGACTTGTCTCCTTGGCTTAAATACTTTGTTCTCGAATGGCTCCAAAAGAACCATAGAGAGCCTTGGCGATCACCTGGCGGGCCTTGCCGCGGGTGCTGCGACTGCCCGTGCACAAGTTTGGGATACTAGGGTACCCCTACTTTAGTACACCGACAGGAGCCCCCGGGCCTGGGCCACACACGGTGCCGAGCGCTGTTGGGCCAGGCTCAAAACAGGGCACGGGCACGCACGGCCTGGGTCACGTCGCACCTTGCTCCGCGTCCACCACGCCCTCCCCGAACGGCACGCGTCGATTGCGGCGTCGTGGGAGAGGTCGTGGGTGGTTTCTTTATTCATAAAGGCAAAACGCCCGCCTCCTGGCGGTTCATATCTCCCTCATAAACGGAGGGAGGCGTGGAGGCGTGGAGGCGTGGTCTTCGAAGCGTCCACCCCCACGATCATGCGGTGGGGAGAGGTCGCCTCATCCGTCGCCTCAACTCTGCCCTCCTGCCACGCGGCCTCCATGCGCTTGGAGTGGCGATTGGTGGAGGCGGGAAACCGGGTCGCCACGGGTCGAGGTAGCAGGTCGGGCCCAGTTCCCTGCGCCTCCTGCGTCTCGATTGGCTGAGCGGGGCGGCCGGGCCCCCACCCCGCTCCTTTATAAGGAGCGGGATAGGAGGGACGGAAGCCCTCATTCTCTCATCTCCTCCTTTCTTCAGCTTCTTCTCCCCTCTCTCTCATTCGCCATGGAGAAAGGGAACCCTGGTCCTTCGACGGTGGCGACGAGGGTTGCCGCTAGGCAACGCGTCCCTCCTCCCCCCGCACCCATGGTGGCAGAGCCAGCTGCAAGGGGAAGAGGGAGGGGGCGAGGCCGTGGGCGAGGCCGAGGCGGTCGGGGAAGAGGTGGGCGAGGCAGTCCGCCGGCCTCGCCTCCGCCAACAGATCCTCTCCCCGTGGCGGACCATATCGGGGACGACCCTTGCGAGTTCTTCGTCAGGCTGCGTCAGCCGCCTCGTCGTCGCCTTCGTCTCCCGACTCCGTTTGCGAGCGAGATGGAGTTGGATCTGCCCGGGACACTGAGGTTGCACATGAGGGGTTGTGGAATCAGCGGTATGCGAGTCCGCGTTGATTTCCCGGCCCCTAATGTGATGTATCTTGGTCGAGGGTGGAAGACGTTCACCCGCATCCACAGATTGACGGCGGGGCTCACCCTCCATTTTAAGCTGATGGAGGGCGGTCTCCTCTCCGTCAAGGTCTTCGGGTGCTTCGGGACTCGGGCACGGTGCTGCGTGGAGAGCTCCTCCGATAGCGAAGGCTCCTCCTCGGGCGGGAGTGACGAGGAGGACAGCGACAGTGACGACGAGGGCGGCGGGCGGCGGGATGACGGGTCCGACTAGGTGTCGGGCGCCGCTCCGCGTGGCACCGGCGACCCCATCATCCGCGTCGCTGGCTCCTGGAGCTTCTCGGGGTCGTCTCCTTGGGCGGCTGGCGTAGGGAGGCTGCGGAAGAGGAAGAGGGCAGGCGGCAAGGCCGTCAACTTGGAGTATGAGGGCGCGACGCCCTCGACAGCGTGCT
Source organism: Aegilops umbellulata (assembly GCA_032464435.1). NCBI lineage: Eukaryota > Viridiplantae > Streptophyta > Magnoliopsida > Poales > Poaceae > Aegilops > Aegilops umbellulata. The sequence continues at coordinate 130,635,244 of CP136056.1, forward strand.
GACGTCCTGCCGCCTCGTCTTCGAGCTCTGCCTCCGGCGCCGCCATCACCATGCCGCCGCGACGTTCTCTTGGTGTCTTCTGCCACCCGTAGCTCGTCTAGGCGCCCCTTTTGCCCTTTTCGCCTCCTTGACCTGTCTCCTGAATAGAGGGACAAGAGAGGGATTACAGGCACCTTATCTCTTTTCAATTTGTAAGCCCTCGGGCCTTAGTTGCATTTAAAGCTTGTAATCCCATTATTCATGTTTTTCATCCTCTTATGAACTGTACCTGAGTGGAATGCTCTTTAATGAAAAAGGGATGCTTGCCGGGTCACTTGTCTCGTGGGTGGAACCCACGTCAAGGAGCGAATCCTTTATATCTTTAAGATAGACACTTCCTTTCCCGGCAGCAGGCCCTGCCTTCTTCCCACGTCGCTCGCCCTTTCTCACGCTTCTGGCGGAGGCAGGGAGGAGGCGGGTTCAGGCTCCTCGCTTCGTCCCTTCGCTGCCGCGACTACTACCAAATCTGGCCCCGGGAACGAGCCCGAGGGCCTAGAGTTAAGGGAGCACGGTAGCTTTTAGGGAGAAACGAGGTTTCGCATACCCCAGTCCATAAGAGAAGGCATGATAAGGGATGAAAAACTTATCTGAGATCGCAGCCCCTGGCAACTTTGGTTCGTCGTGGGCTAGTCTTTGCACTTGCAGCCCCCGGCAAGGCTGGCTTGCCGGGGTGTTGCAGCCCCCGGCAATATTGCCTAGCCGGCGTCCGGGTGTTGGTCCGTCCGTCTTCTTCTTTTCGTCCTTAAGTGGTCCGGTCAGGGTGCGCGAGTCCTGCGAACCAAGGGAAACGAAAGAACGACAAAAGGACGCACACTAGACCTCTAAGTTAGGGGTTAGCCGCTGCTAAGCACTGTCAACCCTAACCAAGGACGAGACTCGACACAGCATGCGTGCTAAAACTCAGGGCACCGGCGCTTTATCTTCGCTCAGGGTCTGCGCCTGGCTTTGTACAAAGGATTACATGCAACAGCGGCAAGACTTTTACAAAATGGTGGTTGCCGGACAGGGTCCGACAACCGCGCCTTACGGGTAAAACTTACGAAGATGCTCGATGTTCCAGGAGTTGCTCACCGGAAAGCCATCCTCGGTCTCAAGGCGGACAGCGCCAGGCCTAGTGACTCGTTTCACCCGGTAAGGGCCTTCCCACTTCGGCGTCAACTTGTTGGAATTCTTGGCGGAATGAACGCGCCGAAGAACAAGGTCGCCTTCCTCGAGACATCTGGCTTTAACTTTGCGGCTATGGTAGCGGCGCAAAGCTTGCTGGTATCGAGCAGCTCGTACAGCAGCCTGAAGACGGTCTTCCTCAAGGAGCAGCGCGTCATCTTGTCGCAGCTTCTCTTGCTCAAGCTCATCATAAGCGAGCACTCGAGGTGACCCGTATACGAGTTCCTTGGGGATAACTGCCTCTGCTCCATAGACTAGAGCGAAAGGTGTCTGGCCAGTGGCTCGATTTGGCGTCGTCCTGATCGACCAAAGAACCACCAGCAGCTCCTCGATCCAGTTTCTTCCGCACCTGTGCAGCCTGTCGAAGGTCCGGGTCTTGAGTCCATGCAGCACTTCAGCATTTTCCCTCTCTGCTTGACCGTTGCTCCTGGGGTGAGCAACAGAAGCGAAGCAGACCTTGGCGCCAAGGTCTTGGACGTACTGCATGAAGGTGCGACTCGTGAATTGTGTACCGTTGTCGGTGATGATCCTGTTAGGGATTCCGAAGCGGCAAACAATCGACCTGAAGAACTTGACTGCTGACTGTGCTGTCACCTTCCTCACTGGTTCCACTTCCGGCCACTTTGTGAACTTGTCGATTGCGACGTACAAGTACTCAAAGCCCCTGACTGCTCGGGGGAAGGGGCCGAGGATGTCGAGCCCCCAGACCGAAAAGGGGCAGGATAAAGGGATCGTCTGGAGAGCTTGAGCTAGCTGGTGTATCTGCTTGGAATGGTACTGGCACGCTTCACACTTGGTTACTTGTGCAGCTGCATCCTGGAGGGCTGTCGGCCAAAAGAAGCCCTGCCGGAATGCTTTGCCGGCAAGCGCTCTTGCGCCAATGTGGTGACCACAAATGCCTCCATGTATCTCTGCCAGTAGCTTCTGTCCATCTTCCCGGGGGATACACTTCAATTTCACTCCGTTGAGCCTTCTTCTGTACAGTGCGTTGTCAACGAACTCGTACATACTAGATTGTCGGGCTACTCTTTCTGCTTCTTCTGGCTCTTCGGGAAGTTCTCCTGACTAGAGGAAACGGACGATCTGATGTGCCCATGCTGGAGCCTGTGGCTCGACAAGAAGGACTAAAGGCATATCTGCTGTTGTGGGAACATCCGCTTCTACGGCGAGAACCTGCGGTTGAGCCGGAGCTTGACGTTCCCCGGCAAGCTTGCCGGAGCAAAACTTGTCGGGAGCGTCTGCTTCAACGAAACAAACCGTGGGGCTTGTCGGAGCGGACTGCTCCTCAGCACTCTTGGCGTTGATCTTGGGGACCTTCTTGGCGGCGGCTTCGGGAAGCTCTACCGGAAGATAGTCACCAGAAATCAACTTCCTCTTCTTTCTCTGTCCAGTTGATGGCGTCACGGATGGTTGAGTCAGCTTGAGCACAAAGATCCCTGGTTCCACAGGTAACTTAAATGCCGCACACTTTGACAGGTCGTCGGCGATGTCGTTCTGAGCTCTTGGAACATGTTCCATCTGTAGGACAACAAAGCGCTCTTCCAGCTTCCTCACTTCATCAACGTAAGCTTCCATCAACGGACTCTGATAATCCTTGTTCACTTGGCGGACGACAAGCTGTGAGTCACCCCTGACAATGAGTTGCTTGATCCCGAGGTCTGCCGCGATCCTGAGACCGGCGAGCAATCCTTCATACTCTGCAGTATTGTTTGTTGCTTGCTCCTTGGGAAAGTGCATCTGGACCACGTACTTGAGGTGCTCTCCGGTGGGTGCGACAAGCAGCACGCCAGCACCGGCGCCTTGCAGTGAGAACGCACCATCAAAGTACATCAGCCACTCTTTGTTTGCTTCCTTGACGGGGATGCTCGTCTCTGGAATTTCTTCGACTGGTGTTGGCGTCCACTCTGCTATGAATTCTGCCAATGCTCTGCTTTGAATAGTTGAAGTGCTCTCAAACTTGAGGCCAAAGCTTGACAGTTCCAGTGCCCACTCAACAATCCTGCCTATTGCTTCTGGATTCTGCAGTATCCTCTTCAGCGGAAAGCGAGTGACAACTGTGATCTCATGTGCTTGGAAGCAATGGTGCAGCTTTCTCGAGGCCATAAGAAGGCCGAAAAGCAACTTCTGCACACCAGAGTACCTTGACCTAGCCCCCTGCAGAAGGGAACTGACAAAGTAGACTGGGCGCTGCACCATTTTCTTCTTCTGTATCTCTTCGCACATCTGCGCAGATCCATCTTCGTCGGGACCAGAGCTCGTCGGGGAAGCCCCCTGCTTGTCGCTGGATGTGCTTGCCGCGGTCGCTGGCTCATCATCTGCCTCTCTCTCCGCTACTAACGCAGCACTAACCACTTGATTGGTTGCCGCCAGATATAGCAACAACTTCTCTTGTGGTTTAGGTGCGACAAGTATTGGAGTGGAGGACAGATATCTCTTCAAGTCCTGCAGCGCAGCCTCCGCTTCCGGAGTCCATTTCATTGGACCTGCCTTTTTCAAGATTTTGAAAAACGGCAGGGCGCGCTCAGCAGACTTAGAGATAAACCTGCTGAGAGCCGCCACGCAGCCGGCAAGTTTTCGTATATCCTTGACGCACTTCGGTGCTTCAATCTGCTCAATGGCCTTGATCTTGTCTGGATTTGCTTCAATTCCTCTCTGAGACACGAAGAATCCGAGAAGCTTGCCGAACGGGACTCCAAACAAGCACTTCTCGGGGTTGAGCTTGAGGCTGATCTTGCATAGATTTGCAAAAGTCTCTTCTAGGTCTTGACTCAGAGTTACTTTGTCCCTACTCTTGACCACTATGTCATCCATGTAGGCTTCCACATTTCTGTGTATTTGCGGCTGAAAAGCAGTATGGACTACCCTTGCGAATGTTGAACCAGCATTCTTCAAACCGAAAGGCATTCGTACGAAACAGTACGTGCCACATGGAGTGATGAACGCGGTTTTCTCCTCATCCTCTTCTGCCATGAAGATCTGATGGTATCCTGAGTATGCGTCAAGAAATGAAAGCAAGTCGCATCCGGCTGTGGAGTCGACAATCTGGTCAATGCGCGGCAAGGGAAATGAGTCTTTGGGACAAGCTTTGTTGACATCGGTGAAGTCGATGCAAAGTCTCCATTTCCCGTTTGCCTTGCGCACGACTACAGGATTGGCCAACCACGTAGGATGGAGCACTCCTCTGACGAGGCCTGCTGCTTTCAACTTCTTGATCTCTTCGGTGATGAACTCTTGGCGCTCCACTGCTTGTTTCCTGACTCTCTGCTTGACGGGCCGTGCATGAGGACAGACGGCAAGGTGGTGCTCGATTACTTTCCTGGGAACGCCGGGGATGTCAGACGGTTGCCACGCAAACACATCGACATTCGCCCGTAGGAAAGCAACGAGTGCGCTTTCCTATTTAGGGTCGAGAGTGGCACTGATGGTGAAGGTACCACCAGTGCCGCCCTCCTTGGCGGACACCTTCTTGGTCGTTGGCGAAGCTGCCATCGTCTTCTCACATTTGCCGGTGGAGCTCGATGGTGCGTCCTCGACGGTAGCGCAGCACTCCGAAGAGGTGCGCTTGCCGGAGTGGGCATCAGAGCTCTTGCCGGACTTGGTCTTCTTCTTCCCCCCGGGAGCTTCAGCGGCAAGTGTCTCGCGATCTGCGGCGGCTGCTGCTTCTCGGTAGATCTTGTCGGCGCAGATAAGAGCGTCTTTCTTGTCGCCATGTACAGAGATGACACTTATCGGGCCTGGCATCTTCAGCATGCTGTACGCGTAGTGAGAGGCCGCCATGAACTTGGCGAGCGCTGGACGGCCATGGAAAATCGGCAACGTCGAAAGTGATCCTCTCAGTCCTGAAGTTCAGCTCGCTGCCAAACGTCACCGGCAGCGTGATCTTCCCCTTCGGCTTGCTCCTTCCCGGGTTGATTCCTTGGAACGTGCCGGTCTCTTCGAGCTCGCTGTCAGGGACTTGGAGTCTCCAGAGCACAGCGGAGGAGATCAGGTTCAAGCCGGCCCCGCCGTCAACTAGCATCTTAGTGACCTTGAGGTTGCGGATAGTTGGTGTGATCAACATCGGCAAACACCCGACAGCAGTTGTGCGATCGGGGTGGTCCTCAATATCAAAGATGATAGGCGTGCTGGACCATTTCAGAAGCTTGCGTGACTCAACGGGTGGTGCTGCTGCATTGACTTCCCGCACCCACTGCTTGAGTTGGCAGTGTGAAGTATGAAGAGAAGCACCACCGTCAACGCACAAAACTTCTGTGGCTTTCTGGAACTCCTGCTCGCTGGTCTCCGCGTCATCCATGTCTTCGTCGTCGTCGTCATCTTCATCCTTGTCGCAGCCGCGGGGAGGTCTGTCGCCTTGCCGCTGGTTGGCGTTGCCGCGGCGTTCCCCCCGGCCGGTGCGCTTCGTACCGGATCCTCCAGCACCTCCTTGGGCCTTCTCCTTGTCGCGTCGCTCGTATTCGGCCTTTTGCAGCTCAACGAGCTGCTCGACCTTCTTGCAGCTCTGGAGGTCATGGCCTTTGGTGCGGTGAATCTTGCAGTACTGCTTGTTGGTGTCGTCCTGCTTGTCGGCGGCCGCCACAGCCTGGCAGTTGGCGCATGCGGCAACCTCCTTGCCGGAGCTACCAGTCTTTGCTATCTTGGCGCCACCCTCGTTGCCGGACTGCTCGACAACTAGCACATCTTTGCCTTTCCTCTTCCTGTTGTTCCGCCGCCGGTTTTTGCTTGCCGGGGCGGCATCATCACTGTCAGATCCCCCTGTTCCTACGTTCTCTCCGGGGAGTTTCCTCCCTTCCTCAGCACGTGCACATCTGTCGGCCAGGGCATACAGCTCACTGACGTCTCTGATCTTGCACATCGTCATCTCCTCCCGCATCCTGCGGTTACGCACGTTCTGGTGGAACGCACTGATGACCGCGGCAGGGTGGACGTCTGGGATGTTGCGTTGCACTTGGCTGAATCTCTGGATGTACTTGCGTAGAGGCTCCCCTTCCTTCTGGGCAAGCAGGTGAAGATCACTCTCCTGGCCATGTGGTTTGTGGCCGCCTGTAAAGGCGCCAACAAACTGATGGCATAGGTCTGCCCAGGAAGATATGGAGTTTTCCGGCAAGTGCATGAGCCAGGACCTGACGTTGGGCTTGAGCACCAGAGGGAAGTAGTTGGCGAGGATCTTGTCGTCTCGCCCCCTGGCAGCCTGCACCGCGATGGTGTAGATGCTGAGGAACTCCGACGGATGCAGCCTGCCGTCGTACTTCTCTGGTACGTCTGGCTTGAAATTCTTCGTGCTGGGCCACTAGACTTGCCGCAGCTCACGAGTAAACGCAGGGCAACCTCCCGCGTATGGCAGGTCGCCTGGTTCCCCTGGCGCTTGCATGTCGACAGCGGGGGCAGCGCGTCGGTCTGATTGACATCGCGTTTCTCTTCGGCGCTCGATGCGGGTACGAGCGTCTTCTTGCTGCCGTTCGCGAAGAACGTGGCGCTGATCGTGACGAGTTCGTGGATCTGAGGAAGCAGTGGCGTCGCTGTCATGGCAGACCCGGCGAGTCAGCGATCTTGGCCTTTGGGGCGGAGAGTGCACGGTGGTTGCACCCCCACCGGTTTTGTCACCATTGGCTTGCACTTGGCTGGCCTGCCGCGGCTGCGATGTGGTCGCCGGCCGTGGAGTGTCGCCGTTGGCGAAGCCGATGAGACTCTGAATGGTGGCCCTCCAGTCGTCGATCTTGTCTAGCGTTGGAGGGAAGTCCAGGAGTAGTTGAGCTCGTGCCAAAGCTTCTGCTGTAGTGGCGGGTAGTGGTGGCGAACGGTGCGAGGAGCGGGATATGCTCGGACTTCCAACGATGTTAGAAGGAGCAGTATTCCTTCCAGGCGACCGTGCCTCGCTTGCACCAGCACGTTAGCATGCATGTTGGCCTTGAGCATCCTGGGATCCGCCAGCTTGATTCGGGTCCAGCGAGCGTATGGTACCGTGAGTACCACGACGCTGCCGGTCCTGCACCTCTTGAGATGGGCGCGGTGTGTCTACGGACGCCCGGTCGTCGTGGGAGCCGACTACGCCACCGACGGGCAGCGCGGTCTTGTACTTGGACTTGGTGGCACCGTGGGCTCCCTCGTCGACGCCCGTTCTTATGCCGGGGTCCTCCCCACCGGCCGTTTGCTGCGGCGGCGGTGGATTCGATGCGGACGGCGCAGCCGCCTCCGAAGCCTTCTTCTTCGGCGGCATGTCGATGAAGTCGATGAAGATTTAGCTCGCGTAAACGCCGGATCAGGTTCACACAACCTCGACGCCCCCTACCTGGCGCGCCAAAGATGCCGGGGTTTTCTGGCTCCCCGAGCACCTATGGGGACGGAGCCCCTTCTCGGTTCGGTAGGGGGCGGAGGTCGCGCGAAGAGCGGATCGAGGCGAAGCACACGGGGGGGTTTTACCCAGCTTCGGAGCTCTCCGGAGAGATAATACTCCTACTGCTGCTTTGTGGATTGTATTGAGTTCTTGCTCGGGAGCGCTGAGTGCTACAGTACACTCAAGCAGCTAACGAGACCGAGCGTTCTTCTGTTTTCCTCTCAGAGATCGCCCTCCGGGGTCCGATCCCCCTCTACGTTGTGCATGGGCCTCCTTTTATATGTTCAAGGGGTCTCCAACAGGTGGCAACATAGGTAAGGGCAAAAATGGAAATATGCTGTGGTAGGTACAGCTACCTACATAGTGTACATACCTAACCCTGACGGCAGGGGACAAAGGCATTAAATGCCTATCTACGTCGCCCAGATGGTGCATAAAATTGACCGTCGGGGGCGCCACCGCTTGCCACGATGGCGATCTTGTCAGCGCTGCATGCCACAGTGTACCCCTGGCTGCACAGCCTCCCGCCACGTATGCCAGGAAGGGTCCCGGAGCGACACGTAGGTGGGTGAGCTGGAGCGCGGGTACAGAGTGGTTGCCCGCCGCGGCAATTGCCTTGCCGCGGCTGTTGTCTTGCCACATCCGGGAGCTTGTCGCTCGCCGAGTCCTGCCGGGACGCGTGGCGCGTCGCGGCAGGTTCTTCGAGATGCTCTGGTTGGCCTTCCCGGCAAGCTCCTCTTGCCGGGGTCTTGTGCCTCGAGCGGCCTTCCCGGCAAGCTCCTCTTGCTGGGGACTTGTCTCCTTGGCTTAAATACTTTGTTCTCGAATGGCTCCAAAAGAACCATAGAGAGCCTTGGCGATCACCTGGCGGGCCTTGCCGCGGGGTGCTGCGACTGCCCGTGCACAAGTTCAGGATACTAGGGTACCCCTACTTTATTACACCGACAGCTCCACAATGAGTTCCTCCCTGCCGTTGGGCTGGTCTTGGTCTCGTTGCACCGAAACGGGTGCCTTTGCTCGATGATCTCGCCTGCACTTGCTCCCTTTGCACCAAAGAGGAAAGGAAGACACTGCGCGGGCTGGCGCCCGCCTGGCGCCCTTGGTCGTCATGGCTTGCGTCACGGGCACCTCGTGAGGTACCCCGCCTTGATCTCTCCGCCTCCTCGCGAGCCAGCCTGATGAGGCCGTGCCTGAGGAAGCTCCGTGTCGTCCGCCCCACGAAGCTTGGCCCCTCGCGAGGGTCTTGGGTCTGTGTTGATGAAGATGGGCCATGCTGGGGCCCCCTTTGAGCCACGCCGCAGGCCGCAGGCAGGCAAGTCTGGGGACCCCCGTTCCCAGAACGCCGACAGTAGCCCCCGGGCCCAAGGCGTGCCTGGACTTGGCCATGCAGGGAGGCGAAAGGGCAAGGGCGAAGCGCCGCGGGCCCCAACAACCTGCGGCCTTGGGCGCCGCATGGCGGTTGATTGTACGTAGGCGTATCCACTTACCTACGGCGCCTCGGCAACAGCACGGATTGGACAAGTCCCTGCATGCAAAGCGGGTCATGATTACCTGCAATCATGGAGGCTGACTGTTGGCCCTCGCCGGCTATAAGTACGGAGCGGCGTGCGCCCTTCCAGTTCATCCCCCCTTGCTTCTCCTTCTTCTTCATGGCTCCGTCGAGGAGGTTCTCGGCCGCAGAGAAGGGGAAGGCCCGCCAGGTTGAGCCTGCCTCTCACCCGCCCAAGCACGACCGAGGGCGCCCTCGCAAACATCCCGTGGCCACCACGGCAGCTCCCCGCGGCCGTGGAGATGATTTCCAGGACGGTGATGGGCGGACAGCTGCAGCCGGGGGGCACGCTTCGGTCGCGTGTTCCCCTAGGCCGCGCTTTCGCGCCGCAGAGGTGCTGCTGGAGTTCGTTGTGTGGTCGGCAGAGCCGACTTGCGCCCGGCTTCAACTTCTTGGCTTCCTCCTCCGCGAGCTCCCGGCCGGCGCCCCGGGCGGCCTCCGGCTTCAGGCAGACGGTTGCTACAGCCGGGCCTCATGGGCTTCACTGGAGGTCTCCGCAGCCGGGAGCTTGGCCTTGACCCGCGGTTGGCAGACGTTTGCCCGCGCGCGTGGCCTGAGCCGTCGGTGCACCCTGCACTTCAAGTTTGACGGCGATGCCACCCTCTACGTGAGGGTGTTTGGGGAAGATGGTCGCCGCGCAGGGTGCTGCCCTGAGGACGACGACCGCGGCCGGGGACCAAGCCCCGGCGATGACGGAGAGGACAACGCTCGCGTGATTGGAGGCGCCCAGGGTTCCCCAAGCTCCACCGGTTTTTCTTCAGGCGGCGACTCTTCTAGCAGTGGCCGCGGTCAGCCTCCACGCCGTCGTACCCTTTTGGGGGGTGGTAGCGCGTCTGCCCGCCGTCGTGCCTCGGTGAAGCGCGAGAGGAAGTCTGCTTGAGCCACGGAGGCAGCTCGAGTCTTCCCTGCTGGCCGGTGTGAGGTGAGCTGCGCCTGATTTGCTCTTTATTTTCCTTTTTCCTGCGTAAAAAGACAGTAGAGTGGAGCCCCACGGGGGCGTGTTTGGGTTATTGCTGTTAATCATCGCTTTGCTTCCGTTATCTTGCCTTCCGACTGTGTGCCCACGCGTGGATAGTTCCTGCCCCCAGCCGTGGGGGGGGGGGCGACCGACCCAGGCCCTGTGTTCGTGTCGCGGTGCCCGTGGGGCACGGACTGGAGGGGTGCTCCTGTAATGGACCCAGGACGCGGAACCTTTGAACGACTAGGACAGAAACACTCACGAGGGCGCTCGGCTGCCCCCCTCGCGAGGCCTTGCATAAGAGAAATCGATGCAGGAGAGTGAAAAGGCGAAGAACCACAAGTCAAAGACGGTAACAGCTTCAACAAAACTTCGAATGAGAATGAACAAGCCAACTGCGGAAAGCAAATGAAAAAGCCGCGTCCGGCACCTAATCTAGTATTCGACGTCTTCTCACCAGCGCGGAGCTAAGTGCTGCCACTAGGCGTGGGAGGGAGCCCCAGGGCCTGAGGCCGGCGCTCCTGAGACTCCGGGGCGTGTACAGCCCCAACTCATTATTACGTGAGTGTCACGGGCGGCGAGCTTCACAGGCGTTGGCCTTCTTCACAGGCTCCAGGCCTTTATTGGGGGAAGCAAGCTTCATGGGCATTTGCCCTCTTCACGGGCCCTGGGCCTTTTCCAAAAAGTATAATCTTCACAGGCATTCGCCTTCTTCACAGGCTCTGGGCCTTTTCCAAAAAGGATAATCTTCACAGGCATTCGCCTTCTTCACAGGCTCTGGGCCTTTTCCAAAAAGGATAATCTTCACAGGCATTCGCCTTCTTCACAGGCTCTGGGCCTTTTCCAAAAAGGATAATCTTCACAGGCATTTGCCTTCTTCACAGGCTCTGGGCCTTTTCCAAAAAGGATAATCTTCACAGGGGCATTCGCCTTCTTCACAGGCTCTGGGCCTTTTTAGGGGTAGAACCTCCGAAGGTGCTGGATGTTCCATGCGTTCTGGATCGGCACCCCCTCCTGAGTCTCAAAGCACGCGGAGCCAGGCCTGGAAACATGAACAACCTTGAACGGGCCCTCCCACATGGGAGAGAGCTTGTGCTGTCCCTCCCTGTAGAGAAGCCGCCTGAGCACGAGGTCTCCTACCTCGAGAGTTCTGGGGCGGATGTTGCGGCAGTGATATCGTCGCAGTGCTTGTTGGTACCTCGCCGCTCGCAGCGCGGCTTCTCGGCGACGTTCCTCCCCCAGCACGAGGTCCATCCCCCACATGGCGTCCTGCTGCGCCTCGTGGAACGCCAGGACCCGTGCGGAGCGACGTCTGACCTCGTGAGGGAGGACCGCTTCGGCTCCGTAGACCAGGAAGAACGGGGTCTCTCCAGTCGGCTTGGTCGCGGTTGTGCGGATGGACCACACCACGGACTGAAGCTCATCGTACCAACCTCTGCCGCAGGCCTCCAGCTTCTTCTTGAACGTCCTGGTCTTGAGGCCCCTCAGGATCTCTGCGTTGGCTCGCTCGGCTTGGCCGTTGCTTCGGGGGTGCGCCACCGAAGTGTAGCATATCTGCGTCCCAAGGTTAGCACGGTATGTTTTGAAGAGGTTACTGGTGAACTGCGAACCGTTGTCTGTGATGATGTGGTTCGGCACCCCCGAACCAGCTCACGATGCCCCTGACGAACTTGACCGTGGAACCCGCGGGGATGGTGCGGACAGCCTCTACTTCAGCCCACTTGGTGAACTTTTCCACGACAACGTAGAGGTAGCGGTAGCCCCTGGCTCCCGAGGAAACGGGGCCAGGATGTCCAGCCCCCAAACTGCGAATGGCCACGAAAGGGGTATAGTCTGCAGGCCTCCTGCCGGCTGATGGATCTGCTTGGCATGGAACTGGCACCAGTTCGGCGGCGCCATTGAGTGCGGTGGGCCAATAAAACCCACTGCGGAACGCCTTGCTGACGAGGGTCCGTGATGATGAATGATGTCCACAGTCTCCGCCATGTATATCTTCCAGCAGTTCCTTTCCTTGCTCCCTGGAGATGCAGCGCAGGGATACATCGTTTGGTCGCTTCCGGTAGAGCTCTCCATCCTTGATGCAGTATGCCGTGGCCAGCCGTGCCACACGCTCCGCTTCCTCCTCCTTCTCCGGCAGGGTCCCTTGTGTTAAGTAACTCCGGAGCTCCGTGATCCCGCACCCCTCCTGAGGCTCCATCGTCAGGAGCAGGCGTGCTCCCGAGGCCGGGCCACAGACCGGGGCTCCTGAGGCAGGTGGCTAGGGGAGCTCCTCCCGAGGCTAAGTCATGTTTGACAATGACGGCAGGGCTGAGGGCTTGAAGAGCCGCTCCTCGAAGACGCCAGGCTCCTGAGGTAACCACCTGGACGCCCGTCTGGCGATGTCGTCGGCCTCCTGATTGGTGCCACGGGGCACATGCTGCAACTCCAACCCCGAGAACTGCTTCTCCATCCTGCGGACCTCCGCAAGGTAGGCTTCCATGTGCTCATCTTTCGGCTCGTACACCTTGTTGGAGAAATTGACAAGGAGCTGCGAATCGCCCTTGATGGTGAGGCGTTTCACCCCCAGGGCAGCTACGGCCTTCAAGCCCGCTATTAGACCTTCATACTCCGCTATGTTGTTGGAGACCTTTTCACCTTGCTGGAAACAGAGCTGTACAGCGTAGTAGAGCTTGTCCTGAGTGGGCAATATAAGCACCGCCCCAGCCCCAGCGCCATGCCTGGAGAACGCCCCATCGAAGTACATGACCCAGCCTTCCGGCGCCTCGCTTCCCGAGGAGAGGGATCGATCCTCGTCGACCTTGAGGCCTGGTGCCTCCGTCCATTCTGCCACAAAATCCGCTAATGCTGCTCCCTTGATGACTCTGGTCGTGCTGAATTCGAGCTGAAACGCTTGCAGTTCTATGTTCCACTCAGCGACCCTCCCGGCTGAGTTTGGCTCCTGAGCACTCTCTCCAAGGGGTATGATGAGACGACCTTGATGGGGTGACCCTGAAAATAGTGCCGCAGCTTGCGCGAGGCCACCAGTAGCGCGAGGAGGAGCTTCTGAAGCATGGGGTACCATGCCCTCGCGTCTCGCAACACCGTGCTGATGAAGTACACTGGGTGCTCAACGAGGTTGGGTGCATCAGTGCTGGTGGCGTCCTCCGGAGACCATGGCGCCTCCTGAGGCGATGAGGCCTCCGGAGGCTGGCCATCTGGGGGAGGGGCCTCTTCCGACTCCGGTGCACTCCTCTGCGGTGGCTGATCCTTCCCAGCCGCGGTGGCGATTTCTGTGGGCCTTCCTTGTTCCTGTTTTGCCTTGTCCCGGGCCGCTGCTGTGGTTCTGATTCGACGCTCCTCCCTAACCGCCACCAGGGCTGCGCTGGTGGAGTAGGGAGTGGCGGCGAGGTAAAGCACCAGGGGCTCTTGAGGGCGCGGAGCCACCATGACCGGAGGGCTGGTCAGGTATCTCTTGAGATCTTGGAACGCCTTGTCGGCCTCTTCAGTCCATTCAAAGGGCCCCTTTTTCTTCATTAGCTGGAAGAAGGGCAGCGCTCGCTCCCCCAACTTGGATATGAAGCGCCCTAGCGTGTTCATGCGCCCAGTGAGCTTCTGCATTTCTCTGAGGGTCTTTGGCGGGCTCATGTCCTCGACCGCTTTGACCTTTTCCGGGTTAGCCTCGATGCCTCGGTGGGACACGAGGAAACCCAAGAGCTTGCCCGAGGGGACTCCGAACACACGCTTCTCTGGGTTGAGCCGCAGGTTCACTGCGTTGAGGCTCGCGAAGGTTTCCTCCAGGTCTTGTATCAGGGTCCTGGCCTCCCGAGACTTCACTACAATGTCATCGACGTAAGCCTCAACATTCTTCCCGAGCTGTGGGCCCAAGGTGATGTGCATCAGCCGCTGAAAGGTCGCCCCTACGTTACGCAGCCCAAATGGCACGCATGTGTAGCAGTACACCCCACACGGGGTTAGGAAGGTTGTCTTTTCGACATCTTCTACCGCCATCTTGATCTGGTGATACCCAGAGAAGGCATCCAAGAAGCATAGTAGGTCGCATTCTGTGGTGGAATCAACGATCTGGTCAATGCGGGGGAGCGGGAACGGATCTTGCGGGCATGCCTTGTTGAGGTTGGTGAAGTTGACACACATGTGCTCCTTCCCTCCCTTCTTTGGCACAACGACAGGGTTGGCCAACCAATCCGGGTATCGGACCTCGCGAATGACCCCAGCGGCCTCTAGTTTGCGGGTCTCTTGGACGATGAAGGCCTGCTTTTCTGTGGACTACCGCCTTGCCTTCTGCTTCACAGGGCGCACGTTGGGGCACACGTTGCGGTGATGCTCGATTACGCTCCTAGGGATCCCCGCCAACTGGTCAGGCTCCCAAGCGAATACCTTCTTGTTCGCGCGCAGGAACTTGACCAGGGCCTCCTCCTGCTCGGGCTCGAGGTTGGCGCCTATGGTGAAAGTGGCGTTGGCAGACCCGTCCTCATCGACGGGTATCTGCTTGGTTTCTGCCTTGTCTTGGGTGAACAACTGTTTCTTCTTGGCGGGTGCAGCCCCCTTGGGCTCGGGGGTCTTCGAGTCGGCGGGCCGTGCTGACGCCGCCGTCTTGAAGGCGAGCTTGAGCACTCACAGCGTGTCTCCGGTGTCCCCGTGCACGGTGAGGACACCGCTGGTCCCGGGCATCTTCATGAAGTTGTACGCCGGGTGCGTCGCGGCCATGAACTGGGCCAACGCTGGATAGCTGAGGATGGTGTTGTAGGGGAGGCCGATGGGGGCGATGTCGAAGTTGACCAGCTCCGTGCGGAAGTTGTCGTAGGTGCCGAAGGTTACTGGGAGTCGGATCTGTCCCAAGGAGCTGGATGACCCACCCCCAACGCCTGAGAAGGGCCGGCTGGGTTGCAGCCGTTCCAGGGGTATGCAGAGGAGGTTGAAGGCCTCAACCGAGAGCACGCTAAGGCCCGCGCCGCCATCGATGAGTGTTCTGGTGACGGCCACCTGGCAGATGGTGGGGGTACACAGCATGGGGAGCGCACCCGAGCAGGCCGAGTTGGAGGGGTGATCCTCCGAGCTGAAGGTCAGGCCGGCCTTGGGCGCCGCCCGGTCCGGGAGAGCCCCCTGCCGCATGGAAGCGGCGCTGGCCCGGCGGATGAACGGCTTGACGTGGTGACTTGTAGGCGGCGCCTGCGAGCCGCCCAGGAGGGCCGCGATGACCGGGGGTGTTGGTGTAGCGTGGTGGGCGAGGAAGAGGCCGCAGAGCTCTTCCCTAGAGGCCACGGAGGCTGCCGGCAGATGGAGCAGCCATGCGCGCGGAGCGCCGGTGGGGGCCATGGGAAGCCAGTTGGTCATGACCCTATCATCACCTCCAGCTTCGAGGATGGCCTCCTCGTACGCCAGCAAGAAGGCCAGCAGATCAGTCAAGCCGCTGTTGCACGGCGGCGGCGTTGGCTTGAACTAGTCCGGCCACCGTACCCGTTGCAGGGCCGGGGGCAGGGCTTGGAGCCCCCTGGCCCCCGTGCTGGCGCCGGCGGCCGGAGCGGGCGACAGCTACTCATCGGGAGGCAGGTCGTGGCGGTGGCGGAAGGGAAAACTCCGGTGCACCCCTACCTGGCGCGCCAAATGTTGGATTTCGGGTTTCGGCAGACCCTTAAGGTTCGAACACTGGGGTGCGCACGGAGATTTCACCTTGTACCTACCTGCACCCCACCGCCTCACTAAGATCTAAGCTACAGAAAGAACACACAAGAGACACAGGGTTTATACTGGTTCGGGCCACCGTTGTGGTGTAATACCCTACTCCAGTTTGTGGTGTGGTGGATTGCCTCTTGGGTTGATGATGATGAGCAATACAAGGAAGAACAGCCTCGCGAGGGTCTGTTCTTGGCTGGGGCGATGAACTGCTAGGAGGAGTTCAGTCACCCTTCTCTCTCTGTGTGTGATGCTACTCGATCCGATCCCAGCTTGTTTCTGGATTGGCCGATTCGATTCCCATTTCCCCCCTCTACCCTAGGGGTGGATAGTCCTATTTATAGGCAAAGGCCCTGGGCCTCTTCCCAAATATTGAGCGGGAAAGGGAACATCCGGTACACTTATCCTGACTAAAGTTGGTCCTCGCCTGCCAAAGTCTCTGGTGGTGACGCTGGCTTGGGATCCACAATGACTTCCTCCCTGCCATTGGGCTGGTCTTGGTCTCGTTGCACCGAAACGGGTGCCTTTGCTCGATGCTCTCGCCTGCGCTTGCTCCCTTTGCACCAAAGAGTAAAGGAGGACACTGCGCGGGCTGGCGCCCACCTGGCGCCCTTGGTCGTCATGGCTTGCGTCACGGGCACCTCGTGAGGTACCCCACGTTGATCTCTCCGCCTCCTCGCGAGCCAGCCTGATGAGGCCGTGCCTGAGGAAGCTCCGTGTCGTCCGCCCCGCGAGGCTTGGCCCCTCGTGAGGGTCTTGGGTCTGTGTTGATGAAGATGGGCCGTGCTGGGCCCCCCTTTGAGCCACGCCGCAGGCCGCAGGCAGGCAAGTCTGGGGACCCCCGTTCCCAGAACACCGACATAATGTGCAGAGGGTGTAGTTAATATAGTGTGGCACTCAACACAATAGAAAGAGCAATTATTCATCATGTGTGAGGCAAGTCAAACATGTGAAAAGCAATGGGACACGGCATATGTGAAGAAATGACATTGTTGTAACCAATCATATGATAGTAGCAAGTAATCCAAGAATTGAATGCAACACACAAGGTATATATGTCATGAGGCATGGAAATGTGAGGATGGTAATTCGAAGCAAGATCTCTAACATGTGCGCAATCAAGTAGTCCAGGATGACCAATAAGTCTCAAGGTGCAAGCAACACATGAAGTATGATCCACAATATCCATGCTCAAGAAAGATGTCACCTTGAAGGCGTGTCCTTGTGCATCCTTCCCAATGCCGATGCGCAAGAAAATGCGTTCGAGGAGTGAGTCATGGTAGAATGTATGAGGCTCGCTCTCAAGAGCTCGAATGGTCAACTCACGTGAAGTTGAAGTCGACACGAAGTCCAAGTAACCTACACATGCACACAACAAAACAAAGAACATATGCGCATGGTAGATAAACACATCATCCATCATGATGGTTCTCATTTCTTGCACATAATCATTAGTAGCAAAAGTCTATGAAGAATATGATGCAACAATCTTTATGTTCATGGCACGATGCATATGGTGCAAAGAAGGAAGACAAGCATGCTTCACAAAAATTATGTCAAAATCTCCAAAAATATGCAAGAATGCTATGGGGGCAATCTCATTAGCAAGACTATAAACATTGTTGCACTCAATACATGGTAAATCATCTAGCATGAAAGAGGCAACATCTGGAGATATATGACAAGAAGCAATAGCAATCATGTGCAAAGCATGTAGATGGTTGTCATCAACCGCATGAAATGAGAAAGTATGAATCATGGGTGATGCAACATAAGCAAGAACAGAAATCAAGTTGTGAAAACTAGTGGAGTGAAGATGCAACACACTAGGGGTAAACAAGGTAATCATGTCATGTGGGCAAATCATGGATATAGGAAATGCGCATGACATATCGCAAGCACGAACACAAAGCAAGATCATAGTATCATCGTAGGAATGGTGCACAAAGCAAACATGGCAATAACAAGTGATATCTCCACCAAGCTTGCAAATACACATACAAGTACGAGAATCAATCATCATTTGTAATGCAAAGCATGGGTCACAAATGCATGTCAAAGGCACAGTAATGAGCATATCATGCAAAGTGAACATGGAAAGATGGGCATAGAATATGTAATAGCCAATAACCCATAACCATGTGAGGACCATGTAGAAGAACTGTGCGAAGTCTTTGCGCGAAGAGAGCGGTGGGAAAGACAATCCATGGGATCCCAAGTCATCATTGCTCTCTAGAGCTTGTTTTGTCAACTCTTGGGATTGTGAGGCTGACAAGTATTCATGGGTACCTACACAAAAGAGACACAAACCGAAGAAAGTGTGTGCGTGGTAAATGTACACATCATCCAACATGATGTGTATTTGCATGTGTGAGTTAGCACTAGATAAGCATCGCTCAAAGAAATTGGAAGCATGGATATGAACATATCATCCATCATGAAAGAATGATTATTGTGTATAACATGATGGGGACACAAATTGAGTATACAAGTATATGGCACATCAATATCATTTTCATTCATGAGGAGCATCTTGTGCACATAATTATTGGGATTATGCAATGGATTTGATGATCAAAATCTCCGAACATGTATAAGGAAACCATGGGGGTCTCCTCATGAGCAATATCAGAAACATCATATGGAGAAAATGGACAACATCCAAAACAATGCATATCTGAAGCTAGGTGGTCATGGCATGGAATATGAGATAAATGATGCAAAGGGAGCATATCAATATCATCACAAGAGAAACAAATGCTGATAACCATGGGCTTGTCATTTATGCCATATGTACAAACTGGGTTCATTTTAATGGCATATGCATAGTCACTACAAAGAGATTGCAAATTGGACATATTGTTGATCTCATGCATAGCATATGACAAGTCAAGCGGATTGTCAAACATGATGTGAACAAGAGAATTATGACAACAAATTCTATGCAACATGGCATCACAACTAATAGACTCCACATGGAAATCATCATACTCACCATAAATGGGTAAATCATCGCATGGGGAAGTCACACTAGCATGAAGCATGGCAATAGGTGGATCAACATCATGCAAGCAATCAATGTCAAGAATGTCCACTAGTGGCACTAGAGCATCACCTTCACCTATGTTACCTTTGTCATTCCACTCAAGTGGTGTAGTGTGACGCCCCTGATTCAATCGTAAACTAATCATACACGTAAGCGTGTACAATCAAGATCAGGGACTCACGGGAAGATATCACAACACAACTCTAAAATACAAGCCAGGGATTCAATCGTAAACTAATCATACAAGCATCATAATACAAGCCAGGTGCCTCGAGGGCTCGAATACAAGTGCTCGATCATAGACGAGTCAGCGGAAGCAACAATATCTGAGTACAGACATAAGTTAAACAAGATTGCATTAAGAAGGCTAGCACAAATAGCAACGATCGAAAAGGCAAGGCCTCCTCCCTGGGACCTCCTACTGCTCCTTGAAGTCGAACTCCACGTAGAATCATCCTCGGGATCCTCTGGCTCCTCGACTCCAGCATCTGGTTGCGATAACCAGGAAGAAAAGGGAAGGAGGAAAAGAGGTTGCAAGCAAGGAACTACACTACATATGCACGGGTATAAGTGTAAAGGGGCAATATTAGTGGACTGAACTGCAGAATGCCAGAATAAAAGGGGGATAGCTAGTCCTATCGAAGACTACACTTCTGGCAGCCTCCATCTTGCAGCATGTAGAAGAGATTAGATGGTAAGTTCACCAAGTATCATCACATAGCATAAACCTACCCGGCGATCCTCTCATCGTCGCCCTATTAGAGAGTGATCACTGGGTTGTATCTGGCACTTGGAAGGGTGTGTTTTATTAAGTATCTAGTTCTAGTTGTCATAAGGTCAAGGTACAACTCCAAGTCGTCCTATTACCGAAGATCACGGCTATTCGAATAGATTAACTTCCCTGTAGGGGTGCACCACATAACCCAACACGCTCGATCCCCTTTGGCCGGACACACTTTCCTGGGTCATGCCCGGCCTCGGAACATCAACACGTCGCAGCCCCACCTAGGCACAACAGAGAGGTCAGCACGCCGGTCTAACTCCTATGCGCGTAGGGGTCTGGGCCCATTGCACACCTGCACATTGCATGGGCGGCCAGAAGCATAACTAGCACCATTAATACAAGAGCACGCTTACGGTCCAATCCGGCGCGCGCCGCTCAGTCGCTGACGTCAAGAAGGCTTCGGCTGATACCACGACGTCGAGTGCCCATAACTGTTCCCGCGTAGTTGGTTAGTGTGTATAGGCCAGTGGCCAGACTCAGATCAAATACCAAGATCTCGTTAAGCGTGTTAATTGAAGTATCCATGAACGCCGACCAGGGCCAGGCCCACCTCTCTCCTAGGTGGACTCAACCTGCCCTGTCGCTCCGCCACAAAGTAACAGTCGGGGGCCATCGGGAACCCAGGCCCACCTCTACCGGGATGGAGCCACCTGCCACTTCAGCCCCCATCTCCGAACAGTATCATAAGTAAAGTAACAGTACAAAGTATATAGCATATGCCCGTGATCACCTCCCGAAGTGATCACAGCCCAGTAGTATAGCATAGAGCCACTGATGGAATACTAGCATCCCATACTAAGCATTTAGGATTGCAGGTAAGGGTAACAACTATAGCAACAATGACAAGCTATGCAGCAGAATAAGATTAACCGAAAGCAGTAACATGCTACACTACTCTAATGCAAGCAGTAGAGAGAAGGAATAGGCGATATCTAGTGATCAAGGGGGGGCTTGCCTGGTTGCTCTGGCAAGAAGGGGTCATCAACAACGTAGTCGATCGGGGCACCAGCAGCGGCGTCAGTCTCATAGTCTACCTGAGAGAAGAGGGGGGAGAAACAATGAATACAATGCAAACAGATGCATATCGATGCATGTCATGACAAGTAACGGTGACAGGTGTGCCCTAACGCAGTAGGAGGTGATACCGGCGAAGGGGGGAAAACATCCGGGAAAGTATCCTCGGTGTTTCACGTTTTCGGATAGATGAACCGGAGGGGGAAAGTTGCGTGTTTGCTATGCTAGGGATGTGGCGGACAAACGGGCTACGTATCCGGATTCATCTCATCGTACTGAGCAACTTACATGTACAAAGTTTTTCCATTCGAGCTACGGTTTATTTTCTATTAATTTTTAAAGTTTTAAATCATTTTCTAAATTATTATCTATTTAATTCTAACATTATCCAGAATAGTGTAAGCTGACGTCAGCATGACGTCAGCAGTCAACAGGGCGTTGACTGGGTCAGTCTGATGTGTGGGTCCCGCAGGTCATACTCTGTTTATTCTGAATAGGATTTAACTAATCTAATTACTGTTTAATTAAACTAACTAGTTAATTAGATTAATTAAACAGGATTAAATAACTTAATTAATTCACTAATTAATTAATTATTTTATTAATTCATTTTTATTTTATTTTCTTTTATTAAAACAACGTTCTGGGGCTGGGCCCCGTTTGTCATAGGCCCTATGGGCCTTAACCGGCGCTGGGTGCACGGGTGCCGAGCAGCAGGCGCACGCCCTGGGGCTGGCGCACCCGTCAGGGCGTTGGAGTAAATAGAGGCGCGCGCGCCTGGGCGTGTCCAGGGAGCGGCGCGCGACGGAGGAGAGGGGCGCCGAAGCCAAAGGTAGGCGGGGGAGGCGGAGCTGCGCGTCAGCAGCAGCGGAGGTGGGGCGGAGCAGCAACAGTGGCGGAGGCAGGCTCGGGGGCCGCACCTAGGCGGCGCGGCGGCTGCGGGGCAGCACAGCGGCAGGGGAGGTGCTGGGGGTCGCCGGTGAAGGTAGGCACAGGGAAAGGGCGCCAGGAGTGCGCGGCCAGAGGCGGGGTGGCTACAGCGGTCCAGCTGCAGGGGGGCGAGGCCGCGGGCGACTCCGGGTGCGCACGCGTGCGATGGCCGAGCGCGGCCTGGCCGCGACGAGCACGGGGCTGGGAGTGGGTTGACCACGGGCTGGAGGCGCAGAAGCGCTACGGCAAGGCGGGGCCATGCGCGAGCGCGGGCGTGCGCGAGCGAGAAGCGTGCGGGGCGGGCGAGCGCCTGAGCGGCGGTGACCGCGGGGAAAGGAGGAGGGGGGCCTCACAGGGTGGTGTAGGGGTTCGAGAAGCGAGGATTGAGAAGGAGGTCGGGGACGTCGTTCCGGCGGGGAGGCAGGCCGTCGTGGTGGCTCTGGGAGGAGGCGGGGTCCGGTGACGACGTCGGGCGGCGGCGGCGGTGTCGGTGTACAAAAAGAGGGGTACACTTTTTGTCCCCGTATAACTGTGCACGGGTAGTCTGAGCCACGGACACCATCGCACTGGGCAAGGCAAGGGAGGTGAGCCGAGGTAAGGCCGAAGCCCAAGAGAAGACAGAACGACGCCAAGACCAAGACCACAAAGAGCGAAGGGGACGAAGCACCCCCCCCGGCGAGATCCTTGTCGGGAGGCGGTTTTAGCAAACCCGGCAAGACCCTTGCCGTGGCAGCTCGCCCCACACCTACGGAGCGGGTCACCCTTGAGTCCACTGCCCCCATGGGGCAAGGATTCGGGAGGCATCCCTGTGGTGGTATGCAGATCTTTGTGAAGACATTCAAGATCAGATGCACACTTTAGAAGATGATGATCCTTGGCGGGATCCCAGCCAAGGAGGACCACAAGGCCCCCGGCAAGAGCCTTGCCGAGGATAACAGCAGGCGCCACGGCAAGACCCTTGCCGGGGCCGTGGCAAGGCCCTTGCCACAAACACCCGTGGGGCCACCATCAGGCCCACACCAGTCGCACCTCCACCACCGTTCGCATGCAGCTGCCGACCCAACCAGCTGGGCAGGCACCTGCGTGGCGGCATGCAGATCCTCATGGAGACCCACCGCTGCGCCACCTCAGCTGCCTGCCTGCCTACATGGCATCGCAGGCACCGCTGGCCAGGGCGCATGTCGACGCGGGAGGGAGCGGCGAGGGACAAGACAGGGCTCTCCCCTGCCCCCGATAAAGCAAGGACACCTAAGCAAGGCGCATTAAATGCACCTTGTCATGTAATGCGAGGGATAACCTCGCATCACTGTACCCTTTTCACCTCCTGTGTGCCACTGTGGCAACCCCTTTCTCTATAAAAGGAGGCCCCAGGCGACCAGGAAGAGGATTCGGCTTTTTGGAGCTCTCGACGCCCCATAGCTAGCTCAAGAACACAGATATACAATCCACCAAAGCAGGAGTAGGGTTTTACGCATCCTTGCGGCCCGAACCTGGGTAAAGGAATCGTGTGCTATCTGTTTGATCCGCTCTTTTCACAACCCCGGGCCCCGCAACCGTAGTAGGGATTCTTGTGATCCCATAGGTGTCGTTTCCACCGACATCTTTGGCGCGCCAGGTAGGGGGCGCAGTGGTGAGAATCGGCTTTGGCAGTTAGCCCAGCGCTCCTTCATCTTCGTGACCCTCGAAGAAGAAAGGAGGCCATAAGGTCGACGCTCGAGCGATCGCAAACAGAAGCTAATTTGCACTGAACCCTTGTTTTGTGCTACCTTTCTTATTTGAGGTTATCCCCCCCGGAGATGTTTGCTTTGTATGAAAAACCTGCACGCCAGGGGGCCCTACCACGATTGGCAACGCCCTTGCCCTGTTTCGAGTCCGCTCAACAGCTCAAGCGGTTGAGCCGAGAGTAGCAGAGTAGCCTTCCGCGACCAACAACTGAAAGCACAAGTGCTCCCTGGTTGGTTTTGGTAATTAATGTTAACATATCTCTTGTTGGACTAACACTTTCACCTAGTATGTTTCAGATAAGTTCAACAATGGAGTGGCATGGACTAAAGGATGTGGAACTCCTTTAAGATGCTAAGGAGATAGGCTTGGCTCAAGCTTCAAGATCAAGACTCTACATTTTATATTGTAGTGATCCAAGATCACATTGAGTCTATAGGAAAAGCCAATACTATCAAGGAGGGATGAGGTGTTGCTTAATGAGCCTCTTGCTTCATGTGCTTAGTGATATGCTCCAAAACCCTCAACTATCTTCCCACATCCACATATGACCTAAACCAAAAGTCAAACTCGGCCCCACCGACTTTTTCTATCCGGCGCCACCGAGTTTCACTTGTCATGGCCACTGCCACAAACCCTAGCAAATCGGTTTCACCGATAGGGATCTCGGTCTCACCGAGATGGGATTGTAATCTCACTGTGTATGTCCATTGCCAAAATCGGTCTCACCGAGTTTGAGCAGTCGGTACTATCGAGATTACAATGCAAACTCTCTGGATAGCTTATTACCAAAATCGGTCCCACCGAGTTTGTGTAATCGTCTCACCGAGTTTGCCTGACCAACTCTCTGGTTAGCTTATTACCAAAATCAGTCCCACCGAGTTTGTGTAATGGGTCACACCGAGATTACGTTATGCCCTAACCCTAACCATATCGGTCCTACCGAGTTGCATCTCAGTCCCACCGAAAATCGTAACGGTCACTAGGTTTGCTAAATCGGTCCGACCGAGTTTAACGATTCGGTCCTACCGAGTTTGGCAGATTGTGTGTAACGGTTAGATTTTGTGTGGAGGCTATATATACCCCTCCACCCATTCTTCATTCATGGAGAAAGCCATCAGAACACATCTACACTTCCAATACACATGTTCTGAGACAGAACCACCTACAGTTGTATTGAGCTCAAGATATTCCATTCCTACCATATGAATCTTGATCTCTAGCCTTCCCCAAGTTGCTTTCCACTCAAATCTTCTTTCCACCAAATCCAAATCCTGTGAGAGAGAGTTGAGTGTTGGGGAGACTATCATTTGAAGCACAAGAGCAAGGAGTTCATCATCAACACACCATTTGTTACTTCTTGGAGAGTGGTGTCTCCTAGATTTGCTAGGTGTCACTTGGGAGCCTCCGACAAGATTGTGGAGTTGAACCAAGGAGTTTGTAAGGGCAAGGAGATCGTGTACTTCGTGAAGATCTACCGCTAGTGAGGCAAGTCCTTCGTGGGCGACGGCCGTGATGGAATAGACAAGGTTGCTTCTTCGTGGACCCTTCGTGGGTGGAGCCCTCCGTGGACTCGCGCAACCGTTACCCTCCGTGGTTGAAGTCTCCATCAAGGTGGATGTACGATAGCACCACCTATCGGAACCACGCAAAAACATCCGTGTCTCCAATTGCGTTTGAATACTCCAAACCCTTCTCTTTACATTCTTGCAAGTTGCATGCTTTACTTTCCGCTGCTCATATACTCATTGCATGCTTGCTTGATATGTATTGTGTTCATTGAAGTTGTGCTTAAACTCCACCTAAACCTAAGAATATTAAAAACTGCAACTTTTGGCACTTAGTGTCTAATCACCCCCCCTCTAGACACCTCTTCTCGACCTTTCAATTGGTATCAGAGCTTTGGTCTCCATATCCTTGGTTTAAACACCTTTGGAGGAAGATGGATGTGTCTACTTTAGGGAGCCTTAGACATAGAGTGCCCAATCTTGATGGAGAGTATTTTCATGAGTGGAAAAATGAAATGCTTGAGATTTTCAATGAATATCACTTGAAAAAGTACATTGCTAGTCCTTGTGCACCTCATATTGATCCTTTGCACCCTACCCTAGAAGAAGATATTGACATGATTCACAATCTTAGAACTGTTGAGCTCATCATTAGAGGATTGCCCAAAAATCTGATTGCTAGTTTGCCTACTCTTAATTGCGCCTATACTATATCGAAATTTCTTGAGGAACGATTTCCCGATTATTCCTTAAAAAAATTAGACAAAATTCTCCATAAGTCTATTGCCTTGAGTAAGATGAACTCTAGTGATCCTAGTTTTGGTGATTGTCTATTTGAGCTTACCAATCTCATGTGTGCTAAAGGAAATGTTGGAATCATTAGTGATATCATATCCGAAGCTATGAGAATTCATAAAGGTAACCGCTTTGATGATCATTTACCTAATGAATTACCCTCTCTAGGAATTGATCAATCACAAGATGATGTTGAACATGGATACTATGATGAAGATGATGATAATGACTATGATCTTGATGATGCAATGAGACAATTTGGTCTTATGGCAAATCTTCGCGGCTACATGGCTGGAGGAAAGGAGTGGGTCCTTGATAGTGGATGTACTGATCATATGACCGGAGATGAAGAGATGTTCCGTGAGCTTGCTGAAAATGACGGCCCTCGAAAATATGTCACCTTTGGTGATAATTCAAAGGGTAAGGTGGTTGGCCTTGGTAAGGTGGCCATCTCACACGATAGCTCCATACAAAACGTCATGCTCGTTGAATCCCTTGGATACAATTTACTTTCAGTTTCTAGACTTGCAGATTTTGGTTTCAATGTCCTATTCACTGAAGTAGATTGCCAAGTGTTTCGTAGAGACAATCATAAAATGGTATTTACCGGTATACATAGAGGAGATCTTTACATTGTTGACTTCACTAAAAGGGCTCAACCTAAAACTTGCTTAATTGCTAAATCTTCTAAAGGCTGGTTGTGGCATAGAAGACTAGGTCATGTTGGAATGCGAAATCTTGATAAGCTTATTAAAGGTGATCATATCCTTGGAATAAAAGATGTCGTATTTGACAAGGATAGACTTTGCAGTGCTTGTCAAGCAGGGAAACAAGTTGGAGGAAGTCACCACGCGAAGAACATCATGACCACAAGAAGACCACGCGAGCTACTTCACATGGATCTCTTTGGTCCAAATGCATACAAGAGTCTCGGTGGTAACTCATTTGGTCTAGTCATAGTTGATGATTTTTCAAGATTTAGGTGGGTGTTCTTTCGTGATGACAAGTCGAAGGTCCAAAAGATCTTTAAAAACTTCACTAGGAAGGCCCAAAATCAGTTAAACGTGAAGATCAAGAAGGTTCGGAGTGACAACAGAACGGAGTTCAAGAACACAAATGTGGATACCTTTCTTGACGAAGAAGGGATTTCACACGAGTTCTCGGCTACGTACACACCTCAACAAAATGGAGTTGTTGAGAGGAAGAACCGGACTCTTATCGAGATGGCAAGAACGATGCTTGATGAGTACAAAACGCCAAAGCACTTTTGGGCGGAAGCGGTTGAGACAGCTTGTCACGCAACAAATCGCTTGTATCTTCACAAGCTACTCGGCAAGACGACATACGAGCTCCTCACCGGTAACAAACCCCAAGTTGGATACTTTCGAGTATTCGATTCAAAGTGCTACATTCTTGATAAGCATCGTCGTTCTAAATTTGCTCCTAAGTCTCATGAAGGTTTTCTACTTGGTTATGGCTCAAACTCTCACACTTACCGTGTCTACAACAATTTCACCCGAAAGGTTGAAGAGACGGTAGATGTGAAGTTTGATGAATCTAACGGCTCGCAAGTAGAGCAATTGCCAATTGATGTAGGAGACAAAGACCCTTCGGAAGCAATTCAAGACTTGTCCATCGGCAAGATTCGTCCAACCGAAATGAAGGAGAGTTCCTCGTCCGTCCAAGTGGAAGCTTCTACCTCAAGACAAGGTGAACCAAGAGTTGATACGGAAGCATCCACAAGTGGGACACACCAAGATGAAGAAAACGAGGAAGTACACCAAGATGAACATCAACAACCTCCTTCTCCACCACGACAAGAGAACGACAACGTCAACAATGAAGAAGGCCAAGAAGAAGAACAGTATGAAGAGGATGTTCCACCCCGGCCCAAGCAAAAGCTTTCACGAGTTCGAGCAAGAATTGCCAAAGATCATCCCGTCGAGCAAATCTACAATGATATCCAAACCGGGAGAATCACTCGCTCTAAAACTCGCTTAGCTAACTTTTGTGAACATTACTCATTCATTTCTAAAATTGAACCTATGAAGGTTGAAGAAGCATTGAAGGATCCAGATTGGATAAACGCTATGCATGAAGAGCTACACAACTTTGAGAGAAATCAAGTATGGACATTGGTCGAGAAGCCCGACAACAACCACAACGTCATTGGTACCAAATGGGTGTTTCGCAACAAGCAAGATAAAGATGGACAAGTGGTTCACAACAAAGCACGCCTCGTCGCCCAAGGATATACACAAGTTGAAGGTATGGACTATGGTGAGACATATGCTCCCGTTGCTAGACTTGAGTCCATTCGCACCTTACTTGCCTATGCTAATCACCATGATATCACCTTGTACCAAATGGACATTAAAAGTGCTTTTCTAAATGGCAAAATTGAGGAGGAAGTTTATGTTAAGCAACCCCCCGGCTTTGTCAATCCTAATAAACCTAATCATGTTTACAAACTTCACAAAGCCCTTTATGGTCTTAAACAAGCTCCTAGAGCATGGTATAAATGCTTGACCAAGTTCCTTACTGAAGCTTTGAAATTGGTAAAATTGATTCTACTCTTTTTACTAAAAGGGTTGATGGAGAACTATTTGTGTGCCAAATTTATGTTGATGATATCATATTTGGTTCAACTAACCCTCATTTTAGTGAGAAGTTTGGAAAGCTAATGTCGGAGAAGTTTGAGATGTCTATGATGAGTGAACTCAAATTCTTTCTCGGTTTGCAAATCAAGCAAACTAAGGAAGGTACCTTTGTCTCTCAAACGAAGTACACCAAAGACTTATTCAAAAAGTTCAATATGCAAGAATGCAAAGGTATGCCTACACCCATGCCTACTAGTGGACATCTTGATTTTACCAAAGATGGTGAACCGGTTGATCAAAAACTTTATCGCTCTATGATTGGATCACTGTTATATCTATGTGCCTCTCGCCCTGATATGATGCTAAGTGTGTGCATGTGTGCACGATATCAAGCTGCTCCTAAGGAATGTCATCTTAAGGCTGTGAAAAGGATAGTGAGATATCTAATTCATACACCAAATTTTGGCATTTGGTATCCTAAGAGGTCCTCTTTTGATCTTGTTGGCTATTCCGATTCGGACTATGCCGGAGACAAGGTTGATAGAAAGTCCACTTTGGGTACTTGTCAATTCCTTGGTAGATCTCTTGTGTCTTGATCTTCCAAGAAACAAAACTCGGTATCCCTATCCACCGCCGAAGCGGAATACATTGCTGCTGGTTCATGTTGTGCTCAATTACTTTGGATGACCCAAACTCTTAAAGATTATGGGATATATGTGAAACATGTTCCATTGCTATGTGACAATGAAAGTGTTATTAAGATTGCTCACAATCCCGTGCAACACTCTCGAACTAAGCACATTGAAGTTCGTCATCATTTCATTTGAGATCATGTTGCCAAAGGGGACATTAACCTTAAGCATGTTCGCACCGATAACCAATTGGCGGATATATTCACTAAACCACTTGATGAGAAAGTGTTTTGCAGGTTAAGAGGTGAATTGAACATCATTGATGCTTCAAACTTGGAGTAGGAACTCCATTTGATACATGCGAGGCATGAGCCTATGACTAATCCTTGATATTGCTCTTATGATGCTATTCATATGTCTTGGATATATTTGTACCTTGCATGTTATCTAACCCGTGTAGGTACTTGGTTGAATCTAAATCTATGAGATTGCAAATCACTCACATCTTGAGCAACCTCTACATCACCAAGTCTCTACTCAATGGTGGTTGAAGACAAGGAAGCACGAAGCCATTAAACATATCCTTTGACAAATTCTATGTTAAACCCTATAATTGTCATTTTGGATACACAAGTGCTCTTCCTTGCAAGACTAACCCATGTAGGTAGATGAACTCAAACTCCAAGTGGTGCTCCCAACTCTTGATGAACTACATCAACCTTGAGCTACCCACACAAGTTCAACTACATGAGCAAGATCGACACCACCACCCAAGGTATGTTATTCCATCTTAGAAAAGCTGTACTCCAATTCATGAGCCAAAGCAACGCAACAAGATGTGAATACATCAATATGCTTAAACGAAAAATGGTAATCCCATTTTGAGCTTAAATGATGAGTATGACCTATTATCAAGTGCTCTCACTTGACTCCTACGTCAATATACTCTAACATAGGTGACCTTGTCACCGCCCAATTCTAGATGAAGTTCTCTTGTGTTCTTTCTGTGTTATTGCATTTCTCCCTTGCATATTTGTTTCCACTTTTTCAAAAAAAACTTCATCTAGATCTTTAAGTTTCTTTTCTTTTCCTTTTTTGTTCTGCATTTTCTGCATCCAATTCATTGCAAATCTTTTAGTTAATTCCTTGCAAATTCTTTCAATTGGTATCAGTGAGATTTTACTTGTCCAGTGAGCTGAGGTGACAAGTGGTTCCACTCTAATGAACTCGGTCACACCGTTTCGTTCTCTTCGGTCCCACCGAAAGCATCCGGTGCAACCAAACACACAACTCGGAGTCACCGATTTCACCACAGAAAAACCAACTTGCCACTTATTCCTGATTTCTATTTGCTCCAGCTCCACTCAATGATTCTTGTCCTCTACTAGCATCATGTTACACATACTGCTTTGCTCTGTGACTCGAGGACCAACCCATTTGTATCACATGTCCAGAAGACCCTTCTTGGAAATTGATGTCAAAGGGGGAGAGAGAGATCACATCAAAGCTTAATCCTTCCTATAGGGGGAGAAAGAGAGAATACTCAGGGGGAGAGAAAGTAATATCATCAATGACCCCACATACTTTGTGTTCAAGAGGAGAGATGTCACATGTTTTTAAGAGGGGAAAGACATGTTTAGTTGCTTGCTTTAGCTCAAGCTCAGATGCTTATTTTCTTTTGCTCTAATTTTCTGTTCCCTATCTTCTCCCAATATCTCATGTTAGATTCAGGGGGAGCAAGACATCTAAGGGAAGGATATCTCTGATTTTATTGCATATCTTTACCTTTGGGGACATGTCTATATCCAATGTGGTACCTAGTACTCACTCTACATGTCATCCCAGTCTTGGTTCTCTTGTGGTTTCTCTTGTTTGCTCTGGTTGGTAGGTGTATCTGTGTTATCTAACCTTGTTTGCGCAGGTTCGTCCCATTCTAAGCCAACTGAAGACCACAAGGTAAGTATATGCATCACAGTCATGTGAATGAGAAGTTCTTACTGATGTAAATACTGTTTGCAAGAAGGACTCATGAGCATGAAGGTACATTTCTCATATTCACATCATTTGCTCTGATGCATATAGCCAAGATACATTTAACACATTGCTTACTATGTCATGCTTATGCACTCACATGCTCCTATATTCAATATTCACATGATTGCATACATGTAGGGGGAGCCTATGAATGTTACATGTCATTCCAAAGCTTTACCTGCTACTCTCTATATCTTCACCTAAAGCTTTGATGTATGTTGTCATCAATTACCAAAAAGGGGGAGATTGAAAGCACAAGTGCTCCCTGGGTGGTTTTGGTAATTAATGTCAACATATCTCTTGTTGGACTAACACTTTCACCTAGTATGTTTCAGATAAGTTCAACAATGGAGTGGCATGGACTAAAGGATGTGGAACTCCTTCAAGATGCTAAGGACATAGGATTGGCTCAAGCTTCAAGATCAAGACTCTACATCTTATATTTTAGTGATCCAAGATCACATTGAGTCTATAGGAAAAGCCAATACTATCAAGGAGGGGTGAGGTGTTGCTTAATGAGCCTCTTGCTTCATGTGC
Organism: Aegilops umbellulata; assembly: GCA_032464435.1. Classification (NCBI taxonomy): domain Eukaryota; kingdom Viridiplantae; phylum Streptophyta; class Magnoliopsida; order Poales; family Poaceae; genus Aegilops; species Aegilops umbellulata. The sequence continues at coordinate 130,666,557 of CP136056.1, forward strand.
TTAGTGATATGCTCCAAAACCCTCAACTATCTTCCCACATCCACATATGACCTAAACCAAAAGTCAAACTCGGCCCCACCGACTTTTTCTATCCGGCGCCACCGAGTTTCACTTGTCATAGCCACTGCCACAAACCCTAGCAAATCGGTTTCACCGATAGGGATCTCGGTCTCACCGAGATGGGATTGTAATCTCACTGTGTATGTCCATTGCCAAAATCGGTCTCACCGAGTTTGAGCAATCATTACTATCGAGATTACAATGCAAACTCTCTAGATAGCTTATTACCAAAATCGGTCCCATCGAGTTTGTGCAATCGGTCTCACCGAGTTTGCCTGACCAATTCTCTGGTTAGCTTATTACCAAAATCGGTCCCACCGAGTTTGTGTAATCGGTCACACCAAGATTACATTATGCCCTAACCCTAACCATATCGGTCCTACCGAGTTGTATCTCAGTCCCACCAAAAATCCTAACGGTCACTAGGTTTGCTAAATCGGTCCGACCGAGTTTAACGATTCGGTCCTACCAAGTTTGGCAGATTGTGTGTAACGGTTAGATTTTGTGTGGAGGCTATATATACCCCTCCACCCACTCTTCATTCCTGGAGAAAGCCATCAGAACACATCTACACTTCCAATACACATGTTCTGAGAGAGAACCACCTACACTTGTGTTGAGCTCAAGATATTCCATTCCTACGATATGAATCTTGATCTCTAGCCTTCCCCAAGTTGCTTTCCACTCAAATCTTCTTTACACCAAATCCAAATCCTGTGAGAGAGAGTTGAGTGTTGGGGAGACTATCATTTGAAGCACGAGAGCAAGGAGTTCATCATCAACACACCATTTGTTACTTCTTGGAGAGTGGTGTCTCCTAGATTGGCTAGGTGTCACTTGGGAGCCTCTGACAAGATTGTGGAGTTGAATCAAGGAGTTTGTAAGGGCAAGGAGATCGCGTACTTCGTGAAGATCTACCGCTAGTGAGGCAAGTCCTTCTTGGGCGACGGACGTGATGGAATAGACAAGGTTGATTCTTCGTGGACCCTTCGTGGGTGGAGCCCTCCATGGACTCGCGCAACCGTTACCCTCCGTGGGTTGAAGTCTCCATCAACGTGGATGTACGATAGCACCACCTATCAGAACCACGCCAAAAACATCCGTGTCTCCAATTGTGTTTGAATACTCCAAACCCTTCTCTTTACATTCTTGGAAGTTGCATGCTTTACTTTCCGCTGCTCATATACTCATTGCATGCTTGCTTGATATGTATTGTGTTCATTGAAGTTGTGCTTAAACTCCACCTAAACCTAAGAATATTAAAAACTGCAACTTTTGGCACTTAGTGTCTAATCACCCCCCCCCCTCTAGACACCTCTTCTCGATCCTTTCAACAACGCCCTCGATTTTGACTCGAGTCAAGCTCGACAGTTCGAGCGGCCGCGTTCAGAACGGAAAGGTGGCTTGTCCGGCAGCATGCTTACCCAGCAGGCCATGGGGATCCGTCCCCAAGACGCGCTTGGGGCTTTCACGCCGGCAAGCCTTCCCGATCGACGTACGGCACACATACAAAGGGGAATTGAACGGGGAAATAACATGCATGAAATTAAGAGTACTTCAGATTTATATTACATCACATCACAGCTGCGGTTCTAACTAAAGATAAAATTTGTCTTGGTCGGGAACCCGCAGCGGCGAAGAAGAAAGGGATGCCTAATCCCGGCGCTGGCCTTCCACCCTCTTGATTTCGTCGATGCAGTCGGTGATGGGCTTGATGCGCTCCTTGAGCACCGTGGGTCAGCATCCTCCGGCAAGCTCCTCATCGCGGCCGCGAAGTCCAGGTCGGGATTCCAGTACGCCACCTTGGTGAGGACCTTGGTCACGACCCTCCGGCAAAGTCGCCGGGCCTCCTCGGCCAGCGTGGCCGTCCTGTTGGAGTGGAGATAGGCCAGGGCCCCGAGCACGCCCTCGAAGAACTAGGTCAGCTTGGCGTTGATGGTCCCGCTGCGCTCGGGAGCGTACCTCATGTTTGGCAACCCCATGGTGGCCAATTGCGAGGTCACCCTGCCGGCGACGACCTCCAGATGGCTAATCCACCTATTCTCGCCCGCCACGTATTCCTGGTGGGAGGCGGCCTCGGTCGCCCGCAGCTGCTTCTCCTCCTCCAGGCTCCTGGTCAAGATCTCCTCCCGAGCCCTGCTCTCCGACAACTGCTTCTCAAGATCCTCCAGCTTCAGCCTGAGGTCTCTGATGGACTTCTGCGCGTCGAAGAGCTCCCTAGTCCTGCTGACGACTGCTCCTTGCGCCTCTGCCAAGGCACAGTTGAGCATGCTCTTCTCGCCGGACATCTTGAGGGCCTGCTCCTTCAGCTCGTCTCGCTCCGCTTCCAGCTCCTTCACCTTGTCGGCATGGGCCAGAGCCTGGGCATCGAGTGCCTCTTTGTGCCTCTGCTCCAGCTCGTGGGTCTGTCGCACGACAAGGGCCTCGAGCTACTCATCCTTGCCGTGGAGTGTTGCGGAAAGCTTCGCCTCACGCGCGGAGAGGTCCTCTTCCTGGGAGTCCAAGGTGGCTTGATGATGGTTCCGAGCGGCTTCGGCCGCGGCAGCCAAGTTTGCCGCCTTCTCCTGGGCCTTCTCGATGTCGACCATCTTCATGGCGAGCTCCACATCGCGCTCGGCCAATTTCTCTTGGAAGGCCCTTTGGTCCTCGCGAGTCTGGTGAAACTAGGCCTGCGTCTCAGTGACACGCGCCTTGAAGTCCACCTCCGCGCTGTCCACCGCTGCCGCCCTAGACTTGGATTTGTCCAGACGGACGCGGTAGAGCACTTGGAGCTTCCGGAAATTGGCCCCCATGGCGCAGAAGAGCTGCTCTTCTGGAGAACCATCGCCACCAACGACCGGCGCGTCGACAACCTCGAGCCCGATGGCGGCAAGCACCACACCGTCAAAAACTTCCCCTTCGGCGGGCGCTCGGCTTGACGACCCTGGGAGGTGGACGAAAAGATCATCGCCCACCTTCAGCTACCTGCCGGGGCCCGAGATTGAGGAGGAGGGAGGCTGGTCACCCACCACCTCTTCCTCGGCGGGGGCCTTGCCAGCCTCACCGGCAGGTCCACCGCTGGCGTCCTCGGCAGAAGCCTCGCCGGTCGCCCCGGCGGCCCCCGCAGCAGCGTCCTCGGCGGCACCCTTGGCGGCCTCGTCGGCGGCGGCCTCATCAGCATCTTTGGCGGCCTCTTCGGCGGAGATCTTGCTGGCCTCCACCGCGGCCTCCGCAGCAATGTCACCGACGACAGTGTCCACGTCCTCCATATCTGTTGGAGGAGGGCCTGGACAGCAACAGAAGCGATGAAGCCAAGAAAAGAATAAGGGAAAAACAGAGACGAAGGGCGGGCGACTCACCAGTGTCGGGCTGAGAAGCAGAAGTCCCCTCTCCGCCAGCGTTTGGCGCCGTGGCAGAGCCACCAGCGCCCAGGTTCCGCTCTTCCTCCATGGGTGTGGACTTCGTGCCTGATGCCCTTGCCGGGGACGCCCCGCGACGGCGTAGTCGATGGAGGTGGTGTGTTGGGAGTGGCCCTCTGTGGCTCCTCCTGCTGCCGCTCCCCTCCTGCACACCCGGCAAGGTCAGCATCATGGCGTCGAGCGCCTACCACATGTCGAGTAAGAGGAGGGTGATGAACTTACGCTGGGGGCTGCGCCGGGGGCTGCTGTCCGGGCTGCTCAACACCACCAGTGGTGTCTGTGAAGCCCCGGCCGGGGGCTGGCTGCTCGCCGAGGTCCTCGCCCTCTTCACCCTCTTGGCCAACGTCTCTGCCTCCCTGCAAGAGCAAAAATGGATCAAGACAGGCGACCCAATGCGGGGAAATGGAAATGACAGTAAGGAACGAAGTACTTACTCGTCGTCCGTCTCCTCCTCCTCCGCCAGTTTCCTTTTTCTCTCCGGGCTGAGAGGCCCGAGATCAAAAGTGAGCTCCACGTCTTCATTTGAGTCGACGCCTGCCGAAGAAGGCGGAGGTGGCGGCGGAGTTTGTGCGCGCCCAGATGAGGAAGGGGCTGCCGCCTTCTTCTGCTCGGCGGCCTACGTCAGCTTCTTCGCTGCCGAGGCCCTCGTGTGACGCCCGGACCCCTCCGGGGACAATTGAGGCCGCGTACCCCTGTCAGGCCGGACCGGCTCGCCGGAGCCACACCGTCGCAGGACTCGCCCTCTTCCCCTGGTTGGTGTCGAGCCCGCCACCACGCCCTCCTCCGACGACGACGACTCGTCGGCCGCGTCCTCGACAAGCGGAACTCCGTGTCGGCGCTGCCGGCCCCCTCGGTGGCCGCCGCCCACTGGGTGAGCTGCTCCTCCTCCGCAGTAGTTGCGGCCGTGTCCTCCACGCCCCCGGTGCTGCCGGCCTCCATGGCGAGCTGTACCTCCCTCGCCCTGGTGGTGATGTAGTCCAGCTCTGTCGGGGTGGTGTCCATGACAAGTCGCCGCTCGGCGTCAGCATTGACGTACACCTCGATCAAGGTGTCAAAGAAACGCTGCACATCTGCGTCCGCCGGCTCCCTCCAGCTCGGAACGGGGCCGTGCGCATTGCAGTCCGGCATCATGGCGATGATCTGGGAGCGGCGTGAATTATTGCACAGCGGGACCACCCCCGCTGGCAACCTGAACAATGGCCCCTAGACGGCCTTGCCGGCCTTTACGGCAGCCCTTGCGGCCTTGCCGGTCAGCTCAACCTCGCTGTCACGATCCACATCCAGCTGGAAGAGCCACTGGTAGAAGTGGGCATGCGCCAGCACCGTGAAGTTGTTGTTGAGGCCAGGGCAGAGCCGCATGATGTCAGCCGGATTCGTAAAAAGCCAGGCTGGCCTCCCCTTGTTGTGCAACGGGGCGATCCGGCAGCGAATGAAGTCCGCCCCGACCATCTCCAGGGTGAGCCCAGCCCAGGTCAGCCAAGAATCCTGGTGGTGGCGACAGTAAGCCTCCTATCAGCAGCATCGACATCACCCAGTCGCTGCCGCGGACTGGCGGCACTCGGCGGACCTTGCAAAATGCCGGCGGATCGTCGTCCTCAATCCAGCACCACCGGTCGCGCCGCTCATCCCACCACTCCTTCACGGCGCCGTCCGGGTACGCCCCTTTGGATCTTGGGATCCAGGTGATGCAACCAGAGATGGCACCCCCCGGCTGGATTCGAGGATAAAAATAATGGCGGAAGAGCGCCGTGTTTGGCTGCACCCCGGCGAAGCCCTCGCAGAGATGCGCAAAGAAAGACATGCACGCCACCGCGTTCGGAGTAAAATCCAAGAGGCGAAAACCGAACGTGTGCATAATGTCGCAGAAGAAATCAGAGAAAGGGGGCATAACCCGCAAGAAAAGTAGTCGACGAAGAAGGGGTACCGATTCGGGGCAGGGTCGGCACAAGCGGCAGGAATGACGCGCGTCGCCGGGTGCCCCGAATTCTCTCCCCTCGTCTTCACTCCCCACAGGGGCTTGAAAGAGGCCCGGAGCTCATGAACATCAACCATCGAGGGGAAGAAGAAGGCGGACTGCGTCCGGTCCCCCAACAGCGCGCTCTCCGGCGGCTCCACGGTCCCGGAGCCCTTGGCCACCCCCTTGCCCTTGGCAGATTTGGGCGCCATGGCGACCAGGAAGTCTAGAGGGTTGAGGAAGGGGGTGGCGAAGCAGCGACAGCGGGCGACGACGAAAGCTTGCGAGTAAAGGAAGAAAGGGAGCGGCGGCTCTGAGATTGGAAAAGGCACGAAGCAAGAGGGGGAAGTGAGCAGCGCGCCCACGATTATTCCTTCTTATGGGGGGAAACGCGGGCCGCCTCCTTCCACATTAACTGTGATGTGACGCATGCCCGCGGGAAGCGACCCCGCGCATGCCGCCCACATCACACACGCCTCCCCACGCCGCGCCACGCGCGGGAAGCGTGGGAGGCGCAGCGCACCAAGGAACTTACCGCGGTAAAAACCGCCCCGCCTGCCCGCGCACCGTTTTTGGGCCTAGCACAATGACGCGATTGCGCTTACGTGTGGCCCAGGCCCGGGGGCTCCTGTCGGTCTACAAAAAGAGGGGTACACTTTTTGTCCCCCTATAACTGTGCACGGGCAGTCTGAGCCACGGACACCACCGCATTGGGCAAGGCAAGGGAGGTGAGCCGAGGTAAGGCCGAAGCCCAAGAGAAGCAGAACGACGCCAAGACCAAGACCACAAAGAGCGAAGGGGACGAAGCGCCCCCCCCCCCCGGCAAGATCCTTGCTGGGAGGCGGTTTTAGCAAACCCGGCAAGACCCCTGCCGTGGCAGCTCGCCCCACACCTACGGAGCGGGTCACCCTTGAGTCCACTGCCCCCATGGGGCAAGGATTCGGGAGGCATCCCCGTGGTGGTACGCAGATCTTTGTGAAGAAATTCAAGATCAGATGCACACTTTAGAAGATGATGATCCTTGGCGGGATCCCAGCCAAGGAGGACCACAAGGCCCCCGGCAAGAGCCTTGCCGGGGATAACAGCAGGCGCCACGGCAAGACCCTTGTTGGGGCCGCGGCAAGGCGCTTGCCACAAACACCCGTGGGGCCACCATCAGGCCCACGCCAGTCGCACCTCCACCACCGTTCGCATGCAGCTGCCGACCCAACCAGCTGGGCAGGCACCTGCGTGGCGGCATGCAGATCCTCGTGGAGACCCACCGCTGCGCCACCTCAGCTGCCTGCCTGCCTACATGGCATCGTAGGCACCGCTGGCCAGGGCGCATGTCGACGCGGGAGGGAGCGGCGATGGACGAGACTGGGCTCTCCCCTGCCCCCGATAAAGCAAGGACACCTAAGCAAGGCGCATTAAATGCACCTTGTCATGTAATGCGAGGGATAACCTCGCAACACTGTACCCTTTCCACCTCGTGTGTGCCACTGTGGCAACCCCTTTCTCTATAAAAGGAGGCCCCAGGCGACCAGGAAGAGGAATCGGCTTTTTGGAGCTCTCGACGCCCCATAGCTAGCTCAAGAACACGGATATACAATCCACCAAAGCAGGAGTAGGGTTTTACGCATCCTTCGGCCCGAACCTGGGTAAAGGAATCATGTGCTATCTGTTTGATCCGCTCTTTTCACAACCCCGCGCCCCGCAACCATAGTAGGGATTCTTGTGATCCCATAGGTGTCGTTTCCACCGACAGACGGAGTCGCAACCCCGATCCAGATCGGATCGGGAGGGGGGAGCGAGAGGGAGTGGGAGAGGGAAGTGGGGGACGTGGCTCTAGGTCATGGGGGGAGTGCGGGGATAAGGGGACGGGGTGGGCTGGCCTGGATAAGGGGACGGGGAGTGCGGGGATAAGAGGCTGATCCATAGCATTGATGTGTTCATTCCTATGCATCAATGCAACATGATGAAGTTTTCATCCTTCCTTCGAAAATTCGGTCGTGCTTACGAATAGGTAAGGGGCTGCTCTACAACAATAGAATGATATAAGGGGAAATCATATGAGGTTATCCCAGGAATGAACACATGAGTATCTCTCGAGTTGAACGAATGAAATATATAGAGAGAGCCAAGTAAGAAGGTACCATAAGAAGTTTCAAGCGAATAGATAATCGTTCGTTACCTGAAACAGATTGTGAAAGGGGTTCAAGGCAACTGGAATAAGTATTGTGTATAATACCAGAATTGATGATCACACGGAAGGTGGCTCGTGAATTACATATGAAGCCAAGCGTGAGGAATCACTTTGGAAACAGGGGGTGTATAGGAGAGTCAGGCTTCGATCCTGTGGAACTGTGGGTTATTGGCCCACCATGTGGGTTAAAAGTAGGAGAAGCGGTGACACCTTACATGGTCATGATAGCAATGGCATGTCAGAGGGTAGCCTGTCAATTATCTTGGCAACAACGTCGGTACCAAGGGCGAGGGACGAAGAGAACCATTCTCCTGCTCGTTGAACGAGGCAGACCAATAGGCAAAGTTCTCGTCCATCGGTGGTTACCGGAATGTCATCAACAATAGTAACAGGGTCTTACCGACACGATTGCACACCTAGGTGTTTACTTAAGGAGAAGAATATTACTGCTTAGATCATATAGATCACAATAAAAGTTAGACCAAACAATGCAAAGGAAAAGGTGATCATCAGATTAAATAGAACAATGGAAAGGAAAATGTGTTTAAACACATGTTTCAGGGGTATACCTTCCCAAGGACAAGCAAGGCATGATATCCATGATAGGATATAACATAGAAAACCCTTTAGGTAAGGGGAGAGGAATTTCTTGACATTACCCAAGCAACATGTTTGGATAATTGATAAAGAAAATTTAGTATTGTGCTTCAAATGCTTTTATTGAAAATCGGATTTCCACAGACATGCTTCGAGATAGCATTGACATGGTCTTCAAGCAAAGGTTAGACTCTAGATACACGAAGGGATTCATTAGGAACAACTTATAGTATAAGTCTTGCAATTTCCTCATGAAAGAATGGGTAACATTGCTAGAGAGGATACTATAACAATAGGTCCTCTGGTCAAGTGTGCTAGGCATGACATCACCTTATCGGGTCATATAAAGACCAACGTTATAACTCTTGGAAAAATGTTCCAACCATCAAACCTGACCGAGATTCAGATCTGATTGGTGTTAGGATATCTCAGACTTGGGATGCTTGAGAAGAAAAGGTGCATCACAATTGACGAGATGACATTGTAAAATTTTCAGGAAATGAACTACGAAAGCAAGTTCCGAAACAAGAGTTTGTCATTAATCCAAGGAGAGGATGAGGAGGTGGCTGATGGATTCAGCAACATTTCGTCGAGATTTCCAAAAAGATGTATTTCCACAATTATGTGAACAAGGAGATAACATTTGTTATATCAAGTAATATAATGATGTATGCTCGAAGAAAAACATAAACAATTAAACATTGGTTGAAAGGTGCACCCGAAATATGGGTTGGGTTGCATGATCAATGTTAGAATGGTAACTTGATGAACAAAAGAATTTAGAATGAAACTCAACAATTCACTTCAAAGCAATAGGGTTGCTAGAAGTTTTGAATTCACACATCATAGTTCGATTGTCGATATTCCAGTTAGAAACGACGCGGGTACCAAGAAAGAATGGTGAGGGTGAGAAGTATCACTATACCAAGAATTCTTAAGAGGTGGTGAAATTCTCGCTACATTCTTGACATAAAAGATGGCAATACTCAAAGGTAAAGAAGAACAAATGCTGGATAGCAAGGAACTCAAGGTATAGCACAAAACACAAACAAGTTTGTGTTGAGCGGAAGGCAATAAAATGGTCGATGATAACACAATTCATCGAGGGCAAGGATGGTATTTCTCATCATGAATTCAATTGATATCCTGGAAGAGCTCAGAATGCTGATGGCTATCACGACACACGTCGAGAGATTTCATGAAGATGTAATCGATCGACGACGACATCAAGTCAAAGGAATGATGAAGCGCAAGGTTATTGGAACCACGGGTACGACACAATCACGAAATCAAGCTTGCTATTCAAAGCGAAATGGTATGACGAGGAAGATCGGCGAAAGCTTAGCTCATCATCGAAAGTTGTGCTCCGGGGTTAAGGACCAGGTAGCACAGTTAAGATTGGCACGATAATGATATAGCTGAGCAGGCTGGGACTTACGTGATCGAGTTCAAATTCGTAAGTAATGAAGGTTACCAAGAGTTGTTTAATCGTGGTGCGAACTCGATTCAGTTATCGGTGTCTTTGAGTGTTTAATAACTCTGAGCCTACGAAAAAAAATGGAATCAGTGAGAATGTAGTACGTGATGAGAACTCATAAGAAGTTATGCAATTCCGTGATAATCTCGAGATACCAGGGGGATAATACTCGACGAAAAATCAAAGTAGAGGTTGGACTGGGGTATTGCTCTGCAAAAGACAAGTGCTTAAACTTGCACGAGAAATGGTATTTAAAGGAGAACATGGTCAGAACCACAATTGCAAAAGGCTAGATCCCAGATATAAGATGAACTTATACCAAAGGAATAATTAATTTAAGAGAAGCTTTAATGATAAGATCTACATCGTGTCCATGGGCATGAACACAAAGTTCAAGGTCGACTCCCACTTCTCTAATGCATAACCTTTCATTCACTTCTCACTTTCGGAGAAGTTGTAGTGTTGAAATTTTATCTGGAAAAATACTAGAAGAGTATGCCTCGTGAAAACTTTCGAGTTCACACATAAGGAAGGCATGGGTTCAACCCATCAGGGTATCATGGAAATATATACCACAAGCTTCAATTGTAAATATCACCAGCTTGAAAGCAGAGCATGGTTGGCCAAATCACAGAATAGGATTTACCAATGGAATTATGTATCAGGGAAAGAACTTATCGAGGTTTTTGTATACGAGGGACACTGTCGGGTGATATTTCAACAAAGGATCCGATGGTCCATAGTGAAACTGATGTGAGTATCGGCACACAACCAGAGGAAGAAACAATGCGAAGGCATTGGATTATAGAAGCAACTAACTAATTAAAAGCTCACATGTAAAGGAATTATGATTTCCAAATCAAAGGATCAGAAGAAAACGCTCTGATTAAGGATGGATAAGTTGAGTAAGCTTAGGGGTAAAATCGACAACAATTTGATTGGTTGAGATCCATCTCATGTTTAAAATGACGTCTGAGTAGAAAGAATGAATTCTAGGATCTGATTGAGGATTTCGAGCATTCGCAACATATTGAATCAATGGACTTAAAATGATAGTGACAAAGGTTGCCAATAAGATTACTATACTTATGGGATTAACCATAATGCAAGGAAGCAAGAATTTCAAGAGCAACGAGCTGCTAAGGATTTTCGGAAGATCGAAAGTTATTTCGAAGAACTCAGTGAAACACATAAACAACTGGGGATGCGCGGATACTCGGTAAGTGCGAGGAATTATCCGTAGGGGTGTTCATGTGGGTAATGAACTACAAGGCAGTAGGCACAAAGTATTCTCGGAACAATAGAGAGAATTTTTGGGATATCTTGTAATAACAAGATCAATGGGATTGGAAGGGCAAGTGTATGTAGTTATCCATAATGATATAACAGTGGTAGGGAATTTGCAAAGGCGGTGGCCATGAGTGTCTCGAGAGAACATCGGAGATTATCTTCAGAATCTTCTGGTGCACCAAGTAATCATCTGGAGTAAGGGCTCTCCAGGAGGAAGTAGTTACAAGAGCCTAGAGTCGGAGTTAGTAAAATCATTTAACCCGAATAGAAGAGAGGTCAGAGTCCCAGAGTATAGGTCGAGGAATAAAAGATACTAATACCACCCAATGGCGACGTGGGCCTGATACGTCCATTTTGCATCATGCTTTTATATCGATATTTATTGCATTATGGGCTGTTATTACACATTATGTCACAATACTTATGCCTATTCTCTCTTATTTTACAACGTTTACATAAGGAGGGAGAATGCCGACAGCTGGAATTCTGGGCTGGAAAAGGAGCAAATATTAGAGACATATTCTGCACAACTCCAAAAGTCCTGAAACTCCACGAAAGTTATTTTTGGAAATAACAAAAATACTGAGCAGAAGAAATACGTCAGAGGGGCCTCCACCTGTCCACGAGGGTGGGGGGAGCGCCCTACCCCCTGGGCGGGCCCCTGCCTCATGGGCCCCCTATTGGCCCTCCGGTGGCCATCTTCTGCTATATGAAGTCTTTCGTCCGAAGAAAAATCAGAAGCAACCTTTCGGGACGAGACTCCGCCGCCACAAGGCGGAACCAATTTAGGGCTCCGGCAAAGCTGTTTTGCTAGGGAAACTGCCCTCCGGGAGGGGGAAATCATGTTCATCATCATCACCAACGCTCCTCTCATCGGTAGAGGGCAATCTCCATCAACATCTTCACCAGCACCATCTCCTCTCAAACCCTAGTTCATCTCTTGTATCCAATTCTTGTCTCCAAGTCTGGGATTGGTACCTGTAGGTTGCTAGTAGTGTTGATTACTCCTTGTAGTTGATGCTAGTTGGTTTATTTGGTGGAAGATCATATGTTCAGATCCTTTCTGCATATTAATACCCCTCTGATTATGAACATGAATATGCTTTGTGAGTAGTTACGTTTGTTCCTGAGGACATGGGAGAAGTCTTGCTATTAGTAGTCATGTGAATTTGGTATTCGTTCGATATTTTGATGAGATTTATGTTGTCTATCCTCTAGTGGTGTTATGTGAATGTCGACTACATGACACGTCACCATTATATGGGCCTAGAGGAAGGCATTGGGAAGTAATAAGTAGATGATGGGTTGCTAGAGTGACAAAATCTTAAACCCTAGTTTATGCGTTGCTTCGTAAGGGGCTGATTTGGATCCATATGTTTCATGCTATGGTTAGGTTTACCTTAATACTTTTGTTGTAGTTGCGGATGCTTGCAATAGAGGTTAATCATAAGTGGGATGCTTGTTCAAGTAAGAACAGCACCCAAGCACCGGTCCACCCACATATCAAATTATCAAAGTACCGAACGTGAATCATATGAACGTGATGAAAACTAGCTTGACGATACTTCCCATGTGTCCTCGGGAGCGCTTTTCTCTATATATAAGAGTTTATCTAGGCTTGTCCTTTGCTACAAAAAGGATTGGGCCATCTTGCTGCACTTTATTTACTTTTGTAACTTGTTTCTCATTACAAATTATCCTATCACAAAACTATCTGTTACATATTATTTCAGTGCTTGCAGAGAATACCTTGCTGAAAACCGCTTATCATTTCCTTCTGCTCCTCGTTGGGTTCGACACTCTTACTTATCGAAAGGACTACGATAGATCCCCTATACTTGTGGGTCATCAAGACTCTTTTCTGGCGCCGTTGCCGGGGAGTGAAGCGCCTTTGGTAGGTGGAATTTGGTAAGGAAAATTTTATATAGTGTGCTGAAATTTACTGTCACTTGTTATTATGGAAAGTAATCCTCTGAGGGGCTTTTTCGGGGTATCTTCACCCCGACCAGTAGAGCAAATAGTTTCTCCTCAACCTACTGAACCTACTGAAAATGAAAATGTCCACTTTGAAATTCCTTCGGGTATGATAGAAAAACTGCTAGATAATCCTTTTGCAGGAGATGGAACATCACATCCTGATGAGCACCTAATATATGTGGATGAAGTTTGAGGATTATTTAAGCTTGTAGGTGTACCCGGAGATGTTGTTAATAAGAAGGTCTTCCCTTTATCTTTGAAGGGAGATGCATTGACATGGTATAGGCTATGTGATGATACGGGGTCATGGAACTACAAACGATTGAAATTGGAATTTCATCAGAAGTTTTATCCTATGCATCTTGTTCATCGTGGTCGCAATTATATATATATGTATTATTTTTTTTGGCCTCGCGAAGGAGAAAGCATCGCTCAAGCTTGGGGGAGGCTTAAATCAATGTTATATTCATGCCCCAATCATGAGCTCTCAAGAGAAATGATTATTCAAAAAATTTATGCTTGGCTTTCTGATAACAATCGCACCATGCTCGATACTTCTTGTGCTGGATCTTTTATGATGAAGACTATTGAATTCAAATGGGATTTATTGGATAGAATTAAACGCAACTCTGAAGATTGGGATCTCGACGAAGGTAAGGAGTCAGGTATGACACCTAAGTTTGATTGTGTTAAATCTTTTATGGATACCGATGTTTTCCGTAAGTTTAGCACTAAATATGGACTTGACTCTGAGATAGTAGCTTCTTTCTGTGAATCTTTTGCTACTTATGTTGATCTCCCTAAGGAGAAGTGGTTTAAATATCATCCTCCCATAGAAGTAAAAGTAGTTGCACCTATTAAAGTAGAAGAAAAGATTATCACTTATAATGATCCTATTGTTCCTACTTCTTATGTTGAGAAACCACCTTTCCCTGTTAGGATAAAGGATCATGCTAAAGCTTCAACTGTGGTTCGTAAAAGCAATATTAGAACTTATACACCTTATGAGCAAATTAAAGTTGAACCAAATATTGCTATTGTTAAAGACCTCTTGTCTGACAATATTGATGGGCATGTTATTTATTTCTGTGATGAAACTGCTAGAATTGCCAAAACCTTGTGCTAAAGATAAACATAGACCTGTGGTAGGCATGCCTGTTATTTCTGTTAAAATAGGAGATCATTGTTATCATGGCTTGTGTGATATGGGTGCTAGTGCTAGTGCAATACCTATTGACTAATACCAAGAAATTAAGCATGATATTGCACCTACTGAGTTAGAAGATATTGATGTCACAATTAAACTTGCCAATAGAGATACTATTTCACCAATGGGAATTGTTAGAGATGTTGAAGTCTTGTGTGGGAAAACTAAATATCCTGCTGATTTTCTTGCTCTTGGTTCCCCACAAGATAGCTTTTGTCCCATTATATTTGGTAGACCCTTCTTGAACACAGTTAATGCTAGGATAGACTGCGAAAAGGATGTTGTTACTATTGGTTTAGGTGATATGTCTCATGAGTTCAACTTTTCTAAATTTCATAGACAACACCGTGAAGAGGAATTACCTAGTAAAGATGAAATTATTGGTATTGCTTCCATTGCCGTACCTCCTAGTGATCCTTTAGAACAATATTTGCTAGACCATGAAAATGATATGTTTATGAATGAAAGAAGGGAAATAGATGAAGTATTATTTAAACAGGAACCCATCCTGAAACACATTGCCTGTTGAAATCCTTGGGGATCCTCCTCCACATAAGGATGATCCCGTGTTTGAGCTTAAACCGTTGCCTGATACTCTTAAATATGCTTATCTTGATGAGAAAAAGATATATCATGTTATTATTAGTGCTAACCTTTCAGAGCATGAAGAAGAGATATCATTGAAAACTCTGAAGAAGCACCGTGCTGCTATTGGATATACTCTAGATGATCTTAAGGGCATTATTCCCACTCTATGTCAACATAAAATAAATTTGGAGGAAGATGTCAAACCAGTTCGTGATCATCAACGACGGCTGAATCCTAAGATGAAAGAAGTGGTAAGAAAGGAAATATTAAAGCTCCTTGAGGCAGGTATAATTTATCCCGTTACTGATAGTCAGTTGGTAAGTCATGTCCATTGTGACCCTAAGAAGGGAGGTATTACCGTCGTTCCTAATGATAAAGATGAATTGATCCCGCAAAGAATTGTTACAGGTTATAGGATGGTAATGATTTCCGCAAATTAAATAAAGCTACTAAAAAGGATCATTACCCCTTACCTTATCGATCAAATGCTAGAAAGATTATCTAAACATACACATTTTTGCTTTCTAGATGGTTATTTTGGTTTCTCTCAAATACATGTGTCAGCCAATGATCAATCAAAGACTACTTATACTTGCCCTTTTGGTACTTTTGCTTATAGACGTATGCCTTTTGGTTTATGTAATGCACCTGATACCTTTCAAAGATGCATGATGGCTATATTCTCTAACTTTTATGAAAATATTTGTGAGGTTTTCATGGACGATTTTTTCGTCTATGGATCCTCTTTTGATGATTGCTTGAGCAACCTTGATCGAGTTTTGCAGAGATATGAAGAAACTAATCTTGTCTTGAATTGGGAAAAGTGCCACTTTATGGTTAATGAAGGTATTGTCTTGGGGCATAAAGTTTCTTAAAGAGGTGTTGAGGTTGATAAAGCCAAGGTTGATGCTATTGAAAAGATGCCATGTCCCAAGGACATCAAAGCTTAAACCCTAGTTTATGCGTTGCTTCGTAAGGGGTTGATTTGGATCCATATGTTTCATGCTATGGTTAGGTTTACCTTAATACTTTTGTTGTAGTTGCGGATGCTTGCAATAGAGGTTAATCATAAGTAGGATGCTTGTTCAAGTAAGAACAACACCGATCCACCCACATATCAAATTATCAAAGTACCGAACGCGAATCATATGAACATGATGAAAACTAGCTTGACGATAATTCCCATGTGTCCTCGGGAGCGCTTTTCTCTATATAAGAGTTTGTCCAGGCTTGTCCTTTCCTACAAAAAGGATTGGGCCATCTTGCTGCACTTTATTTACTTTTTTCACTTGTTGCTCATTACAATTTATCCTATCACAGAACTATCTGTTACCTATTATTTCAGTGCTTGCAGAGAATACTTTGCTGAAAACCGCTTATCATTTCCTTCTGCTCCTCATTGGGTTCGACACTCTTACTTATCAAAAGGACTACGATAGATCCCCTATACTTGTGGGTCATCAGGGCCCATAAGACACACAACCATGTTAGTAAAAGTATTGCAATGTCTAGACTCGACTTCGGCCAAGGAATGTGGAAGGGGGATTCCTACAGGCAGTCGGCTCTAATACCAACTTGTGACGCCCCCGATTCAATCATACACTAATCATAAACGCAAACATGTACGATCAAGATCAGGGACTCATGGTAAGATATCACAACACAACTCTGAAAATAAAATAAGTCATACAAGCATCATAATACAAGCCAGGGGCCTCAAGCGCTCGAATACAAGTGCTTGATCATAGACGAATTAGTGGAAGCAACAATATCTGAGTACAGACATAAGTTAAACAAGATTGCCTAAAGAAGGCTAGCACAAAAGTAGCAAGAAAGGCAAGGTCTCCTGCCTGGGACCTCCCACTGCTCCTCGAAGTCGAACTCCACGTAGAATCGTCCTCAGGATCCTCTGGCTCCTGGACTCCAGCATCTGGTTGCGACAACCAGGAAGAAAAGGGAAGGAGGAAAAGAGGGAGAGAAGCAACCATGAGTACTCATCCAAAGTAATCGCAAGCAAGGAACTACACTACATATGCATGGGTATCGGTGTAAAGGGGCAATATCGGTGGACTGAACTGCAGAATGCCAGAATAAGAGGGGGATAGCTAGTCCTATCGAAGACTACAGTTCTGGCAGCCTCCATCTTGCAGCATGTAGAAGAGATTAGATGGTAAGTTCACCAAGTATTATCGCATAGCATAAACCTACCCGGCGATCCTCTCCTCGTCGCCCTGTTAGAGAGCGATCACCGGGTTGTATCTGGCACTTGGAAGGGTGTGTTTTATTAAGTATCAGGTTCTAGTTGTCATAAGGTCAAGGTACAACTCCAAGTCGTCCTGTTATCGAAGATCACGGCTATTCGAATAGATTAACTTCCCTGCAGGGGTGCACCACATAACCCAAAACGCTTGATCCCCTTTGGCCGCACACTTTTCTGGGTCATGCCCGGCCTTGGAAGATCAACACGTCGCAGCCCCACCTAGGCACAACAGAGAGGTCAGCACGGCGGTCTAAATCCTATGCGCGCAGGGGTCTGGGCCCATCGCCCATTGCACACCTACACGTAGCGTGGGCGGCCGGAAGCAGAACTAGCCCCCTTAATACAAGAGCAGGCTTACGGTCCAATCTGGCGCACGCCGCTCAGTCACTGACGTCAAGAAGGCTTCGGCTGATACCACAACGTCGAGTGCCCATAACTGTTCCCGCGTAGTTGGTTAGTGCGTATAGGCTAGTGGCCAGACTCGGATCAAATACTAAGATCTCGCTAAGCGTGTTAATTGAAGTATTCGCGAATGCCGACCAGGGCCAGGCCCACCTTTCTCCTAGGTGGTCTCAACCTGCCCTGTTGCTCCACCACAAAGTAACAGTCGGGGGTCGTCGTGAACCCAGGCCCACCTCTACGGGATGGAGCCACCTGCCCCTTCAGCCCCCATCTCCGAACAATATTATAAGTAATGTAACAGTATAAAGTATATAGCATATGCCCGTGATCACCTCCCGAAGTGATCACGACCCAGTAGTATAGCATGGCATACGGACAAGAGTGTAGGGCCACTGATGGAATACTAGCATCCTATACTAAGCATTTAGGATTGCAGGTAAGGGTAACAATTGTAGCAACAATGACAGGCTATGCAGCAGAATAGGATTAACCGAAAGCAGTAACATGCTACACTACTCTAATGCAAGTAGTAGAGAGAAGGAATAAGCGATATCAGGTGATCAAGGGGGGGCTTGCCTGGTTGCTCTGGCAAGAAGGGGTCATCAACAACGTAGTCGATCGGGGCACCAGCAGCGGCGTCAGTCTCGTAGTCTACCGGAGAGAAGAGGGGGAAGAAACAATGAATACAATGCAAACAAATGCATATCGATGCATGTCATGACAAGTAATGGTGACGGGTGTGCCCTAACGTAGTAGGAGGTGATACCGGCGAAAGGGGGAAAACATCTGGGAAAGTATCCCCGGTGTTTCGCGTTTTCGGACAGATGAACCGGAGGGGGAAAGTTGCGTATTTGCTATGCTAGGGATGTGTGGCGGACAAACGGGCTACATATCCAGATTTGTCTCGTTGTTCTGAGCAACTTACATGTACAAAGTTTTTCCATTCGAGCTACAGTTTATTTTCTATTAATTTTTAAAGTTTTATATCATTTTCTAAATTATTATCTATTTAATTCTAACATTATCCAGAATAGTGTTAGCTGACGTCATCATGACGTCAGCAGTCAACAGGGCATTGACTGGGTCAATTTGACGTGTGGGTCCCGGAGGTCATACTCTGTTTATTCTGATTAGGATTTAACTAATCTAATTACTGTTTAATTAAACTAACTAGTTAATTAGATTAATTAAATAGGATTAATTAACTTAATTATTTATTTATTTTATTAATTCATTTTTATTTTATTTTATTAAAAAACGTTCTGGGGCTGGGCCCCGTTTGTCATAGGCCCTAGGGGCCTTAACCGGCGCTGGGTGCACGGGTGCCGGGCAGCGGGCGCATGCCCAGGGGCGGGCGGACCCGTCAGGGCGCTAGAGCAGATAGAGGCGCGGGCGCGCGCCTGGGCGCGTCTAGGGAGCGACGCGCCGGCGCCAGAAGTAGGCGGGGGAGGCGGAGTTGAGCGTCAGCAGCAGTGGAGGTGGGGCGGAGCGGCAAAAGTGGCGAAGGTAGGCTCGGGGGCCGCAGCTAGGCAGCTGCGGGGCAGCACCGCGGCAGGGGTGTGTTTGGGGTCGCCGGCAAAGGCGGGCACAGGGCAAGGGCGGCAGGAGTGCGCGGCCAGAGGCGGGGCGGCTATGGCGGTCCAGCGGCAGGGGGGCGAGGCCACTAGCGGCTGCAGGTGCGCACACGTGCGGTGGCCAAGCGCGGCCCGGCCGCGACGAGCGCGGGGCTGGGAGTGGGTTGACCACGGGCCGGAGGCACGGACGCGCTGCGGCAAGGCGAGGCCATGCGCGAGCGCGGGTGTGTGCGAGCGAGAAGCGTGTGGGGCGAGCGCGCGCGTGAGCGGCGGTGACCGCGGGGAAAGGGGGAGGGGGCCTCACAGGGTGGTGTAGGGGTTCGGGCAGAGAGGGTTGAGGAGGAGGTCAGGGACATCATTCCGGCGGGGAGGCAGGACGTCGTGGTGGCTCCGGGAGGCGGCGGGGTCCGGTGACGACGTCGGGCGGCGGCAACGGAGTCGCAGCCCCGATCTAGATCGGATCGGGAGGGGGGAGCGAGAGGGAGTGGGGGAGGGAAGTGGGGGACGTGGCTCTAGGTCACTCGGGGGTGCGGGGATAAGGGGACGGGGTGGGCTGGCCTGGTGGCCGACTGGGCCGGCCTGTTGGGTTGGTTGGCCCAGTGGGGGTCCTTTTCCTTTTTTGCAATGTTGTATTGTTTTTCTTTTCCTTTATTTATTTTATTTCTTTTTCTGTTTTAACTTAATTTCCTTTTATTTTTGTTTTAGCAAAATGCCAAAATGGCACCTTATTTGATGTTATTAAATATGCCACTGCCACATTAACTAGCTACCTAATCTAAAATAGTTTTGTAATTATTTATTATTGAAAAGTATTTAAATATTAGTTTTCGCTACTGTTTTATTCATCTTATAGCATTTAAACGTTTTATAAAAGTATGGTTTCTTCACCATAATCACCTATGCATTAACTGGCACAAACCAAACATTTTAGTTTTAATATTTAAAAGCTTTTGATGTTTGCCTAAATTTTGAATTTGAATTTGAATCAGTTTCGAACTAACGCGAGATTAACAACAGTAATCGAGGTGACGTGGCATCATTTGCAGAGGTTATTGTAGCTTGATTACCTGGGCGTCACATGTAGGTGAGGTGGGAAAGACCGAATTGTGGTCATCTTCTTCATCTAGATGGAACCATGTGGTGTGTGCATCATATTCTACCATGGCCGTCGTTGTGTCCAAAGGAAGGACGAAGTCATCAAGGATCGGTGCGTCATCATATATGGGACCTGGCACCAAATGAGAAGACACAATAGAGGTAGAGGTTAAGTCGTTAGAGTTCAAAATGTCCTCACATGACCTATCAACTATCTCACTCTCTCTATGTGGTGGTTCACTCACTCCCTCAAAGTAGGTGCACTCAAACTCACATATGGTGGAGTCACTCATCTCACACAAGTGGTGGGGGTTGAGGCTCTCCTCACATTGGAATTGGGGCAACTCATCATATATGGGGCTAGTGGTGAAGTCACTCTCACTCTCAATATGATGGCACAAGTCACTCAAGTCATCATATGTCGTCGTGGTCGAAGGGAAAATCCTATGCTCAACCATCTCATCACCGTCACCATGGATGAAGGCCGAAGATGGCACATCATCACTATCGCTTCCAAAAATGGAAGCATCATCCTTACTCGCCACCTTGTCGCTCGCCTCTAAAATTCGGTCCTTGAGAGTCTCCGTAGTCATAGTCGTCGCTGCACCTTTTTCAAAAAGAGTCGCGGGATACTCGTCATCATCAGTGCCACAAAGAGGGATGGCGGTGAGGTCGAACATGGGAGCATCATCTTGGAGCTCGCCGGGCTTGGACATCTTGGTGGTACTATCCTCATGCTCATTGTCGTGGAGCTTGGTCGTCGAGAAGTGGGCTTGTTGTGGAGAAGCCTTGGCCTTCATGAGTTCCTGTTCCGCCTTGAGAGCACCAATGTATGTGTCGTCGAGGGACTTGAAGTTATCGTGGAAGATAATCTTGGAGATGTCGTTGTTCAATCCCATCATGAAGTGGAACTTCATCCAAATGGGGTCGTCCACACCGGCTCATCACAAGACTTTCTTCATCTCCTTGAAGTACTTGTCGATGGACTTGGATCCTTGGATGGTGTTCTCCAATTGGCGTTGAAGTTGTTCCGTGTAGGTGGAAGGCAAAAACTCTCGCCGCATAGCTTTCTTCGTCTTGACCCAACTCATGTAGAAGTTCTTCAAAGGTGTGTGAAGCCACCATGTCGACGCATAGTCATGGCAGTTACTTGTGGCGCACTTCACTTGATCTTGGGAAGGGACTTGATGTAGCTTGAGGTAGTCGTCCATCTTGCACTCCCACTCGAGATACTCCTCGGGGTCTTGAGTCTAGAAAGGAAGCTTGTGGTCGGTGTCGAGGTCGTAGTAGCTCATGGAAGTCGTGGACTTGAGCTTGGGGAGCTTCTCTTAAGCATAGTCTTGAGGTGCTTGTTGGCAAAGATGTCGCATGTCCAAAGGCGAAGATGCCTTGATGTCGCTTGTCAAAGATGCCAAGGTCGATGGTGAAGTCGTTGAGCGGTTGTTGGTGTTGAGCTCTTGACCTTCACCTACTTGTCGTTAATGGTGTCGATGCCGATGTGACCTTGTCGGAGATGGTAGCTCGGAAGCATGTGCACTTGAGCGTCTTCTCGAAGATGAGGAAGACCTCTTGTAGGACTTGATGAGGTCTTTGATCTCCTCCATTTGAGCTTGCATCTTGGCGTCGATGAATTTTTTCATGGCATCGAACTTGTCATTGTTGTTGTAGACCGAAGTAGGTGTGCTTTGCCTATCCATCACAAGACTCGAGCAAAGGTGAGTAGGAAATGAGATAAACAATACCAAGCTACCTTTTCCCAAAGTTGAGGATGTATCCCATTTCACTCAATGTGAAATGAAAGAATAGTGGAATTGGTACCGGACTTGCTCACTCACGCCTACAAAGTAAAGCTTATCGAGTGGCTTGGTTAGGACAAGTGGCACAAATTTTTGATGCAAAATGTTAGCAAGAGTCAATAATGTTGAAAGAGATTCACAAATTCGCAAGTGAAACAAGTAGACCAATAGCAATGAAATGGCACATGGAGACGCACACATGGATGGATAAAATGGGGTCGTGCAACCAAGGAGTGAGCACAAAATGTGGAATCCACGAAAAACGCTCGTGTTGCACAACTCAAGAGAGACGCTAGCACGATTTCTCAATAGGCAGATACGACACTTGTGCACAACCTATCAGATGCAAAATGGATAAGCTTTCTATACCAAGTATGCCATTATGTATGGTTCCGGTGTTCTTGCACATGATGATCCAAGATGATCAATATGGTCGCATGATATCCAATGTGGCGATGCTATGGCTATTGCTTACAAGCTCTTTGTTTTCTCTTGGCTTAAAAGCTTATTCTTTTTTTTATGGCCACTATGCGAAATGTACAAACCAAGATAGCAATTGGGTATATGCGGGAACAATCTTGTGACACAAGAGATGATATGATGATACCAAGATGATATGGTATGTATGCAATGGAAGGTGTGGATCAAACATCACTAAAGTGCACAAGTAACATTGCCGGCAATACTCAATGGCTAGTCTCGTTAGGCAAGTGACGAAAAATGGGCTAGGGGTTAACAATGCAATGGCAAGAATGAATGTACAATGACGGGATACCATGATACCAAGATGATATAGAGGTTACCGTTCTTGCTTACGGTTAGGGTGTCAAAATGGTGAAGGTGGCCGATGTCGAATCCTTTGGCAAAGCTGAGTGGCGGTGTTGTTGATGTCGAACCATTCCTAGTTAGCCGAAACAACCTAGGAAACAGAAAAAATCGCAAAACTCAAAATCTCAAACGAAAAATGTCAAATGGTGATAGCGGAATGCGATGGTGGTTCCGTAGTTGACAATGCGGAAGTGCTGGTGGTGGTTGATGAATAAGCAACCATCTCTAAGTAGCCTAAACACCTTAGGGGACTCAATTCACCACTCAAGCAACCACCAATGCTATATGGATCAAAATGGGTTAGGTTGCGGAAAGCTATGGTGGATGGCCTAGGCAAAGATGTCAAAATGTCAAACCATTTATGGAGTCAAATGATGTTGGAACATATCTATATGGATGGGGTATGTCAATAGCTACTCAACGAGCTAAAGAACGTCAAAATCGGACTCCGAATGTGGAAGATATGGCCGAAACAAGAAACCAGCCGAAGCAGTTTTTGAACTAGCGGACAGTCCGGTCCGGGGTAGCGGACAGTCCGGTCTTCATCCGAAAACCTTCTGATCCAAGAGGATAGTCCGGTATTGGGGAGCGGACAGTCCGGTCCAACAGCGATTTTTCTCCTGATGCAAGCCGATAGTCCGATACGGGGGTGCGGACTGTCCGGTGCGGGTTGGGAAGGCATGAAATTGATTTTTTTTTTGGTGGAAATGGATGATTTTGGGGTCAAAATTGAGGAGATTTCATGGATGGAAGGTGGGGAAACTTGTGGGGAATCTATATCCACTCAAAACACAACGAATCCATGGATCAAAATTAAAAAAACATCATCAAACCAACAAATCACAAAAAATTGGGGCTATTTTTGGTGGGGATTTTCGCATTTTCGGACGAAATCAAGCAAAATAAGGCTAGAAAATGGTGGGGAGACTCCAAATTCGTGATCAACCTGGCTCATGATACCAAGATGTTGTAGGGTGGAAACCCTAAGTGGAGATCTTTCACGAATTGGAGGGGAATCCACGAAGAACAAGAGGGGAAATCACAAGAGGAACACTCAAGAACAAGTCCAATCACACATCCACTATACTCACAAACACATGAGATTCACAAGGTACAAGAACAATCAAAGGGAAACAAGATACATGGTAAAGTTCATCCCAAATCCTATGAAGGAGATGAGGTCTTGATGATCTAGATAGATCCTTCCCACAAGGGGGTCTTGAATCCCAAAGGATCTTCTTAAATGGAGGCCTTGAACTCCAACGGAGTCTTCTCCCTCAAAAGGAATCCCACAAGGGGAGAGGTACATGAGCTAAGCTCCAATGTGTAGTTCTAATCTTAGCTAACCCTAAAAACTGAGAGGAGCACGGAATATATAGTCTAGGGGTGAAGGGGTATGGGCCTCGGTGGTTACATGGGCTTTTTAGCCCAATTCATAGCAAAACTGGGCCTACCGGACAGTCCGGTGGTAAGGACCGAATAGTCCTCCGGACAGATGCATTTTCATGTGCCACCGGACTGTCCGGTAGTGCAATTTCAGTGCGACCGGACTGTCTGCTGTGGGGACCGGACTGTCCAGTAGTGCAATTTCTACACGCTTCCTTTTCTTCATCTTGACGCTTCCGGTCAGCTCTTGGGTCTTGGGGTCCTTCTCCTTGGCCTCCGGGAAGCTTCCTAGCTGCTTGGTGGTGGTTGCCCTCGTACCTAATGATGCACAATGTTCCATGGTGAGGTAGCAATCAAGTCCAATGGATATTCATGTAAATCTCGAAGAGGAGTGGCTTCACCTTAAGTCTGGTAGGTCGACTTGGGGCTTGAGGTGCTATGAAGGTGTACAAGGAGATGACCGTAGGATGCTCCGCATCAAAAGGGGTCGCATCCACTAACCTCGTCCATTCCTATTTGACGAATACAATGCTTCTTTTCATGGGAATACATAATAGTTCCTTGAATTGGGACTACTAAATATTGAATTGGTTTGAACCACCATAACTAAGAAAAACACATGTTAAATGTTGCAGATCTTCACAAACTTAGGAAAAAAATTGACTAAAAAATACCTGTTCTTGTGTATTCTCTACTTGGGTCATAAACCATATACTACATCTAAGATCAATTTAGGCGAACTCAATATTTACTGGGCATAAAGGCCTTTCATGATATAGCAATATATTGATTCTAAGTACATAATAAGACATCCATGTTTATGCTAGCCCCATCGGGCATAATCCATTAAAAAATATAGTAGGACATACGTTTTCATTCAACTATGTTTGTTAGTGATTCCTGTCTATAAAGAGTCCAATCTCATCATAAGAATTCATATGGCCAAACAAAAGGAAATCAATGATATGCTCCAGCGCCATATGACATAAAAGCATGGGTAGGAAATCTGGAAAACATGCCAGGTAAATTTATTTGGATCCATCTGTAGCAATGGCCTTCCTGCAAATGACACATGACGAAGAGTAAAATTTCACGAAAATCTAGTTATGTAGATCTACATCCAACCTGACTGAGAAAATGGAGATGGCAGATCAAGATGAGCGACATGACTAGCTCAGGCATCATTCATCGTCTAGTTTGAGGAAGATGAACATATGCGTGGGGCAACCTTTAATTTGTTGCAGCAAAAAAATCAAGTGTTCTTCATTGTTGTATCCAATTGATTGCAGATTGAAAGACACATATCATTTCTTCCAATTAAATCCAAACACCATGAATCATCAATAAAATGAACGAGTACGAAGCAAGAGTCAACAGATTGGGGATTAATAAGAATCCCAAATTATGCAACATGATTGAACAACTAATAAAGACGAAGGTGTACCTATAGAGTGATTTGGATATGCCCATCAGGTGGCTGCGGGGTGGCACCATGGTGGCGACGAGGGCTCTTGTTTTGTCGGTCCAACAGACTTGGTACCTGAAGGAGAAGGGGATGAGCGATGTTGAGGAAGACGTAGCATAAAGTTTTTCAGATTCCCAAGAAGGCGTCCTATTGGTCCGGTTGTGGCGGTCAGGTCTCCAATTTATCCCATATAGCACATGTGCTACTAGGCGGAGATGAGCATCGACGAAGGAGGCTTCAACTCTTTTGACTTCTGTCGGATTTCGGGTTCCGACAAAACCCTTGAGGTTCGAACAATGGGGTGCGCACGAAGATCTCTCCCTACCTAATCGCGCCCCCACTCTCATCGCGATCTCAAAGCTTAGCGCGTCAAACCTGCAGAAAGAGAGACATGTCGGGGTAAATGACCACGGGTAGCCTAGCCGGCTCCCCTTGGCACTTCAAAAAAAATTACAAGCCAATCCGGCCTCCAAGAAACCAAGGCGTGGGGCCGCCTTCCCCTTGCCGGCTGCCTCTCAAGCCGACTGTCGGGGGGCGGCCCGGCCTTAACCCTCATGAAGAAAGCCGCGGGAGGGCCGGCTCCAAGAAGCCGGCCTCGAGAAGGCCGACTCCAAGAAGCCGGCTCCCACGGCACGGTCAAGATCGTACCCTCGAGGCCCGCAACCACATGACGGCGATGGGACGGGGCGTGGCTACAGTGAAACCTGCCACCCCCGAAACCTGGAGCACGCCCGGTACAGTGCGCCGTACGGGGTAGCCCTGTCCCGTCCGGCACGGCACTGTTGCCATGATGACTATGGCGCCATCCACGGCGGGCTGTCAGCGCAGCCCACGGGCGGTGGGCCCCTTTGGGCAGAGAGACACCCGAAGGCGGCCAGGCCTCCCCCAGTCGGCCCAAGACGTGGCTGGCTTTCCCAAAGCCGGCTTTCTCCTCCCCTCGAAGGAGGCGCCCCATTAAGGAGACAAGACGACGTGCGGCTACAGCAATCGCCCGCCAGGCGACGGCACTGTAGCCACGCTTACCTCGACAAAGCCCTCATCATCAGGATTGAGGCAACAGTAACCAGCCACCGGCAGAGCCCTAGGCCGTAGGGCCTTCCTGTCGACCAAGATGCCGGCAGCCGATGGGGCCCACCAGCCGGTGGGCCCCAGCAGCCGGCGCGGAAGTCGGCGAGCGTAGACACTGACGGCTGGGACCCGCTCCCAGCCGGATTACCATTGTACCCCCGGGGGGTAGGCCTATATAAGCCCCTCGGGGCACCCATGCAAAGGGTTGATCTCTGTTAGGTTACGACACACACAGAGGGAAGAATAGAGCTAGCCTTGCCCTTCTTCTTCCTCTCGCCAAACAGCTCAAGGAGCGCTTTGTAGTTACCTGTTCACTGAGTGATCATGCGGAGACCCCGCAGAGTAGCAGTAGGGGTGTTATCTCCACGGAGAGCCCCGAAGCTGGGTAAGACTCGCCGGCATGCATGTCTTCGCCTTATCCCGCTTCCAGGCACCGGTGACGTCTTACTGGCTCCCACACAAATAAGCCACCCGTTGGCATATGTCGCACCAACCACCCGACATTTGGCGCCCACCATGGGGCCAAGTGCACCGTCGTCCGGAGACCTGTTCTGGACGGGAACCTTCTTCCTCCCCAGCGAGCGTAGTCAGCCCGGCACGCCCGATGGCGCTTGCCACGACGCGCTGCAAGGCGTCACCAACGCTTGCGCAGCAAGCGACCTCGCCGATCCCCTAGGCGAGGCCCTCATCTCCGACGAGCCCGCTTCCGGCGCGGGCACCGACCGCCTCGTCGACCTCCTCGGCCAGCTCCACGTCTCTGGCGAGCCTGCCGTTGACCAGGAGTCCGTTGGCTCCACCGATCCGATGCATGTCGACCCCGACACTGCCTCGCCCGACGCCTTCCCCACCAACATCGTGATGTACGACGATCTGCTTCCCCAAGCCGATGGCGGTGACGATGCCACCGTCGAGGTGATGGTCATCGGCCACGGCGGCACTTCTGGCGAGAACGCCCACGACGCCCCGCAGGCGGCGATTCACGACCTGTCTGTCCCCCTCCCGGCCGACGCCGACGCCGAAGCACTGGAGGCTCGCCGCCTCACGCTCTTCGCGGAGGGCCGGAAGCTAGCTTCCGTGAGACGCCTCACCGAGGCCCACCAGTGCGAAGTCGACCGCGCCGCCTTCGGCACGCCATCTCCTGGCGGGCCAAGCCGAGTCGGCGTCGTCAGACAGCACGGCGCCGTCATCGCCGACTTGCTTGGAGTTGACCGCCCAGTCTATGCCACCCCACTCGAGAACCTGCGCGCCGCCCAGGCGGCCGTGGACGAGCTGGATGGACTGGGGGCCGAAGAGCTCCCCTACATGATCAGATGCGTCCAGCAGCTAATCGACGCGACCGCGCAGCGGCATGAAGCCGACGTCCGCGAGGAAAGCCCTCCACCGCATCGAGAGCACGGCGCGACGTCCCGGACGCCGACTGCGAGTAGAACCCGCCGCGACACGAAAAAGAGTCGGCTGCCAGCCGAAGCCGAACCCGGATCTCCATCGAGCGAGACGCAGAAGGCCACCCCCGAGCCGTGGAGCGGCGAGGCAACCCGCCTCCGCCTCCGCCTCGTGGGGAGAGGTATCCCACCCCACCGCCTGTCACGCATCCGAGTCTCAGCGGCCGACTAGGTCGTCGCGAAGGAGTCGGCGAGAACGACGCCCGCCACCGGATCGACCGCCTAGCGCGATCCCTGGCGCTAGAAGAAGAAGATGATGTCGTCCCGCCTTGCTTTGGCCCCCGCATCCGCGACGAGCCCTTCCCCAAAGGGTTCTCGCTCCCAAGAGACACGCCCAAGTACAACGGCTCCGTGAAGCCGGAAGATTGGTTGATCGACTACTCCACCGCGGTGCGCATCGCGAACGGCAACAGGCGTGTTGCCGTGAAGTACGTGCCCCTCATGCTCCAAGGCACAGCGCGGACCTGGCTCAACAGCCTCAAGCCATACAGCGTCAACAGCTGGCTAGACTTCACAGAAGCCTTCATCCGCAACTTCACCAGCACCTACAAGCGGGCTCCCAAGCCCAGACAGCTCTCCTTGTGTGTACAAGGCCCCGCCGAGTCCACTCGCGACTACCTCACGCGTTGGGCCGAGCTCCGCAACTCTTGTGAAGGAGTGCACGAGGTGCAAGCCATGGAATACTTCACGGCCGGGTGCCGAGAAGGCACCCTCTCCTCAAGCACAAGCTCCTCTGCGACGAGCCGACTACCCTCAACAAGCTTCTGGTCATAGCGGACAAGTACGCCACCACCGACTCCTCGATGAAGACTGAGCTCCGAGTCGACGCGTCCGGAAAGGTGCTCAGCCCGGCGCCCAAGACGCCGGCTGGGGACTCCGGCCGACGCCCGTACCAAAACGATCACAAGCGCAACGGCCCCGCGCCGCCTTCCACCAGTCGGCAGGTGGCCACGGTCGAGGGCGAGGAGCCCGAAGGGCGGCCCGCGCCCAAGAAGCAGAAAGGCGGCCGGCCGGCTTGGCAGCCGGCCTTCTCCTACGAGCAAACCCTCGACGCCCCGTGCAAGTTCCACAGCAGCGCAAACCGTCCAATCACACAACCCAGAAGTGCCACTAGCTCACCCGAATCTCCAAAGGCGAAGGGCTCGCGCCGCCTCCACCTGCTGGTCCGTCGCCTCCGGCTCCGCAGCAGCCGACCGCTCGGCCAGTAGTTGGAGTCGTGCACGACGAGTTCCTCGACGAACACGCCGCCTATGTCGTCTTCACCAGCCAGCCCAAAGACCGGTGCAGCAGGCGCCGAGAGCACCAGGAAGTCAACGCGGTTGCCGCTAACCCCTCCGAGCACATGCATTGGTCAGAAAAACCCATCAGCTGGAGCCGGGCTGACCACCCAGAGGTGATGCCATCTCCCGGCTCCTATGCCCTGGTTCTGGATGCCACCCTTGCAACCGACAGACGCGCAGCCCGTTTCTCCTGCGTGTTGATAGACGGCGGGAGCAGCATCAACATCCTGTACCTTGACACCCTGAAGAAGCTCAACGTCAAGACGAAGCAGCTCACGCCCACCCGGACTGTGTTCCACGGCATCGTACCCGGCCTGTCCTGCTCCCCCATTGGCAAGATCAAGATTGATGTCCTCTTTGGGGATAAGGATCATTTCCGCAGGGAGGCCATCTGGTTTGAAGTGGTGGACCTTGAGAGCTCTTACCATGCACTGCTTGGCCGACCTGCCTTGGCCAAGTTCATGGCTGTTCCCCACTATGCTTACCTCAAGATGAAGATGCCGAGCACCAAGGGCATCATCACCATAGTCGGCGATTACAAGAAATCGGCGGAGTGCGCAGCGGCCAGCAGCCGGCTGGCCAAGTCCCTAGTGATTGCCAAAGAGAAGAAGAAGCTCGACCGGATCATGGCCCTGGCCGGCAAGTAGTCGGCCCTGTCCCCCGATCCTAAAGAATATGATGCCCAAGGTTCCTTCCAGCCGGCCAAGGAAACGAAGAAGATACCTCTTGACCCCGAGCACCTGGAGAGGTTTGCTGTCATTGGGGCAAACCTCAATAGCAAATAGGAAGGCGAGCTCTCCGATTTCCTCCGTGAGAATCGGGACATCTTTGCATGGTCCCCTAACGACATGCCGGGTGTTCCGAAGGATTTCGCCGAGCACAAGTTACACATCCGAGAAGGTGCAAAACCAGTCAAGCAACCCCTCCACCGACTGTCGGAGGAAAAGAGAAGGATTGTGGGAGAAGAGATAGCCCGGCTTCTAGCCGCCGGCTTCATCATGGAAGTGTTCTTTCCGGAGTGGCTCGCCAACCCGGTCCTCGTGCTGAAGAAGAACAACAAGTGGCGCATGTTCATAGACTACACGAGCCTCAACAAAGCCTGCCCCAAGGATCCTTTTGCCCTGCCAAGGATAGATCAAGTGATAGACTCCACAGCCGGATGCGAGCTGCTGAGTTTTTTGGATGCTTACTCTGGGTACCATCAGATAAAGTTGGACCCGGCCGATCGCCTGAAGACCGCCTTCATCACACCGTTCGGAGCCTTCTGCTACCTGACTATGACATTCGACTTAAGGAATGCCGGTGCCACTTTTCAGCGTTGCATGCAGAAGTGCCTCCTCAAGCAACTCGGCAGAAACGCCCACGTCTATGTAGACGACATTGTGGTGAAGACGGAGAAGCGCAGCACCCTGCTAGAAGACCTCAAGGAAACATTCGAGAACCTGCGTCGATTCCGGATCAAGCTCAACCCCGAGAAATGCGTGTTCGGAGTGCCAGCCGGCCAGCTCCTAGGCTTCCTGGTCTCCGAACGCGGCATCGAGTGCAACCCTGTGAAGATCAAGGCCATTGAGAGAATGGCGATTCCCACCAAGCTGCGAGACGTCCAGAAGTTCACCGGTTGCTTGGCTTCCCTGAACCGCTTCATCAGCCGGCTCGAAGAGAAGGCTCTCCCCCTCTACCGTATCATGAAGAAGACCACTCACTTCGAGTGGAACGACCAAGCCGACCAAGCTTTCCATGAGTTGAAGAAGATGCTGACCACGCCGCCTGTCCTGGCGGCGCCGACTGAGAAAGAGCCCATGCTCCTTTACATTGTTGCAACCAGCCGGGTGGTCAGCACCGTCATCATAGTCCAGCGCCCAGAAGAGGGCCGAGCCCAGCCAGTCCAGCGGCCGGTGTACTATTTGAGCGAGGTGTTGTCTACCTCGAAGCAGAACTACCCGTACTATCAGAAGATGTGCTATGGCGTGTACTTTGCCGCCAAGAAGCTGAAGCCCTACTTCCAAGAGCACCCCATCACGGTCGTATGCACCGCCCTGCTCGCCGAGATCATAGGCAGCCGGGATGCATCCGGCCGGGTGGCGAAATGGGCCATCGAGTTGGCCCCTTACACGATCTTCTACCAGCCCCGTACCGCCATCAAGTCCCAAGCATTGGCCGACTTCCTCGTCGACTGGGCCGAGACCCAGTACCTGCCACCAGCTCCGGACTCCACTCACTGGCGCCTGCACTTCGACGGATCCAAGATGCTCACCGGCTTGGGAGCCGGCGTCATCCTCACCTCCCCCAAGGGCGACAAGCTCAGATACATGCTGCAAATTCACTTTGCCGCCTCCAACAACGTGGCCGAGTATGAGGCGCTCGTACACGGGCTCCGGCTTGCCAAAGAACTCGGCATACGTCGGATCCTCTGTTACGGTGACTCAGACTTGATCGTCCAGCAGTCATCCGGCGATTGGGACGCCAAGGACGCAAACATGGCAAGCTACCGCTTCCTTGTCCAGCAGATCAACGGGTACTTTGAAGGATGCGAGTTCCTCCATGTACCACGAGCCGACAACGGGCCAGCAGATGCCCTGGCCCGATTAGGCTCCACCCGGCAGGCCATTCCAACCGGCGTCTCTCTGCAACGCCTCCTCAAGCCGTCTATCAAGCCATCTCCAGAGTCCGATTCCATCTTCGTGCCGCCTAGCCCCGATGCAGCCGGATCCGGCTCGAAGAGCCAAGAAGGCGGCCCGGGGACTTCGATAGGCGGCGCGGGGACTTCAGCAGGCGGCTCAGGGACTTCCGTAGTCGCACCCGACCCAGGGACTTCTGAACCCGGCTCGGGGACTGCGGTAGTCGGCCCGGGGACTGCACCAACGCAACAGGCGGCGGCCGACTCCAGCATTTCACCACCCAGCCCACCCAGCCTGGTTGCAGTAGCCAAGTTGGCAATAGAAGAAGTCACAGCTCCATCATGGGCCCAGCCCATCCTCAACTTCCTAATAAACCAAGAACTACTGGCTGACGAGACAGAGGCAAGACAAGTCCAACGCCGAGCCGGAGCATACACAATCGTCAACAGAGAGCTCGTCAGGCGCAGCGTCACTGGAGTTTTCCAGCGATGCGTTGAACAAGAGAAGGGCATAGCAATCCTCAGAGACATTCACCAAGGTGAATGCGGCCACCATGCGGCCTCAAGATCACTAGTCGCCAAAGCTTTCCACCATGGATTCTTTTGGTCGACTGCTTTGGACGACGCCAAGGAACTAGTCAAGCATTGCAAAGGGTGCCAAGTCTTCAGCTCTAAGCAACACCTGCCGGCTTCGGCACTCAAGACCATCCCCCTCACTTGGCCCTTTGCCATTTGGGGTCTGGATATGGTGGGCCCATTCAAGACGGCGCGCGGCGGCATGACACATCTGCTTGTCGCCGTGGACAAGTTCACCAAGTGGATCGAAGCAAAGCCGATCAAGAAGCTGAATGGGCCGACTGCCGTGACATTCATCGCAGATATAACAACTCGGTACGGCATGCCGCACAGCATCATCACCGACAACGGCACAAATTTTGCCAAGGGAGCCTTGGCACGTTTCTGCGCGACGCAGGGCATCCGACTGGACTTAGCGTCCGTTGCCCACCCGCAGTCAAACGGCCAAGTCGAACGAGCCAACGGCCTCATCCTTTCCGGCATCAAGCCCCGACTCGTCGTGCCACTAGAGCGTTCGGCCGGCTGCTGGTTCGATGAGCTGCCGGCCGTCCTCTGGAGTCTGCGCACTACCCCAAACAGGTCAACCGGCTTCACTCCTTTCTTCCTTGTATATGGTGCCGAGGCGGTCATCCCAACCGACATCGAATTCGACTCGCCTCGGGTGACCATGTACACGGAAGCAGAGGCCAAGGAAGCATGAGAAGACGGCGTCAACCTGCTGGAAGAAAGCCGACTATTAGCCCTCAGCCGGTCAGCCATCTACCAGCAGGGTCTGTGCCGCTACCACAGCCGGAAGGTCAAGCCAAGATCCTTCCAAGAGGGCGACCTTGTGCTCCGGCTGATCCAGCGAACAGCCGGCCAGCACAAGCTCTCGGCCCCTTGGGAAGGCCCCTTCGTCGTCAGCAGAGCGCTAGGGAACGACTCCTACTACCTGATCGACGCGCAGAAGCCAAAGGCACGAAAGAGAGACGACTCCGGCAAGGAGTCAGAACGGCCATGGAACGGCAACCTCCTCCGAAGATTTTACAGTTGAAATGCAGTATGTACCACGCTAACTTTTGTACTAAGTATGAGACAATAGGCTCCCCGAGGAGAACTCGGGGACTGCCATCATTTTATCTATGAAGTGTACCACGCCTATGATTATGTCATTACCTTCACTTCCCTCGTCCGGCACCGGGTCTGACCAGTCGGCCCGGGGACTGGCCGCCTTGAGTTATGTTAGAAGTCCTACCCGCGGTCAGACAAGTAGTGTGCCGGCTCCAAAGCCCTCTCTTGCCAAAAGTCGCAGTTTGAAGAATCAGCTGTCCGGCTGGCAAGAGCCAAAGGCAGGAAAGGACACCCACACGAAAAACGGCTAGGGGCTAACGGACTAACATAACAAAAGCCGGTTTTTTCCCACGGCCGACCGACTACAAGAGTAGCCGGCCGGCCGGCTCCCATTCACTTTGCTACAATCTAAGAAAGCTCGAGTACTTGCCTCCCCCAAAAAGATAGCCGAGCCCTTCCTTAGCCACAGACTGCAGAGCAGCTGCCGGCTGGGAAGGCAGCAATCAGGGGAAGGCGGCAAAGGAAACAACCTAAGGATAAAAAGCATACGAGAATGGAAGCCAAGCACATGCATGATTATATTTACACAAAAGGCCTCGAAAGGGCCAACATTCAACATAGTTTGAATACACCCCCAGTGGGTGGAACTGCGCAAACTCAATAAAAATTGTTCAAAGAGTAACAAACAGGAAAACAAAGACGACAGATCAAGCCAGGGGTGCGACTGGCGTGTCGGGCAGGTCGGCGGAGACAGTAGCGCCGGCTTGAGGAGTGGTCGGCTGGCGAACCTCGGCAGGATCAACGCCTCCCGCAGAGGGCGCGCTAGCACGCGCCTCGTTGCTGGAGGCACGGTCTTGCTGAGGCTGGCTGGTCGCGTCGCCGGCCGGCCCGACGTCTTTTCCCTCCTCCCCTTCTTCGTCTTCGCCTTCATCATTGGAGGCGATCTCCTCCGCCGAGTCCTCACCCTCCGCCGGGTTCAGCCCGAACCACTCCTCCGGCTGGGCGACATCGTTTTCGTCCACCTCAGGAGCGAAGACGCTGGTGTCGGTAAAGTCGGCAAGGGCTGAAGCACACCGGATGATAGTCGGCCGCACCTCCACCAGCTCTTCATCAGCCTCCTCCTGCCAAGTCCTCAGCTGCTCCAAATTCAGCCCGGGGTACTAGGCCCGGACGAACTCCAGCGCCCGCCTGGCGCTAGAGCAGGCAGCAGAGGCCTTCCAAGCCTCCAAGCGGCCAACTACCACCTCCAGCCAGTCGGCAGTCCGGCGCGGGGTGCGGGGAATCGCCTGGCCGGGCCAGAGGGCGGCTAGCACCTGCGCTCCGGCACGCTAGAGGCGGCGGAGCATGCGGTGTGCCGGCTGCAGCCGGGCTTGGATCGCCAAGAGTTGCTCCTCGAACGTCCGGCTCGCGTCCGGCGCGATTTCAACCCCCTCCTGCCGGCGTGCTTCGCGGTAGGCCTCGATGGCTTGGGTGGCCGCGACGGAGTGGTGGGGTAAGTAGTCTGCGCAAAAACAAAAGCAGCACAAGTCAAGAGATGAATCAGAGGGCAAGGGGGCGAGCAAGGAGTAAGGGAGGCAGCTTACCGTCGATCAGATCCTCGATCCGGCTGTAACCCTCGCTCAGCGCCTGCTTTGCCTCAGCCCAGCCCGCCGCTTCGGTCTCAAACTCAGCTTTGAGGGCGGCCTCGCTATCTCGCGCCTCCTTCAGGGCCGCCTTGTGGCTCTCCTCCTGGTCGGCCAACTTCTTGGCCAGGCGGTCGCGCTCCTGGATTAAGGCATTGAGCTCGGCCTCCTTGGCGCGGAGGGCGGTCTGTGCCCCGCCGAGCTGCTCCCTAAAGTCGGCGTTGGCCCCTGCAAGAACGAAGGCAAAGGAAGAAACAGTAAGGAAAAAGTCGTCGGGGAAGATCCGACCCGACTGCTCAGCAGTCGGCCCGGATCTCGGGGACTACACCCAGTGGGTGCGCTGACGCGCCCCCACCGGATATGAAGAAAACGGAGCACGCACTCCGACTGTTGGTCAAATCTTCGCTCTTCTGGCGCAGCTCCCGAGCCTGGGAGTCGAAGGCGGCAGTACTCCGGTTATGATACTCCTGGAAGACCAGACGGGATGCAAAGAATAAGATAAATATCAGGACCTAGTAAGTTCCGAGCCGCCTGCTCAGCAGCCAACTTGGAACTCGGGGACTACACCCAGTGGGTGCGCTGACGCGCCCCCATAGGAGAAATCAAAAAGATAAAGCAGCCAAGGCCAGAAGACTCACCCGAACGATGGCCCGCGTCGCAAGGAAGTCGCGTGTATATCGTTGCAGCATGGTGGCATGGGCCTAAAGCCGGCTCCGGACCTCCTGGGCCGACGCGTTCAGTTCGCCCGTCTCCTCGTCGGGCGCCCACTCGGACGTGCCCGAACTGGCCGCCTCCAAGGCCTCCGCCGTCCGGCTGGCGCTCGCTGCTCTGTCCGCCTCCGACGCGGGGATAGCTCCTTCCGCACGCCGGCGTGGTGCCGGCTGCACCTCCAGGCCGGCTCTCGCCGCCGGCTCGCTCCCAGCCGGCTGCACCGGCGCTGTAGCCGGCTGCCGCCCTGGCCCGTCCCAGTCGGCACTGTCCGCGGCACCTCCTCCAAGACCACCACATTGTCCTTCCTCCGCTCCGCCGCCACCTGGCCGCGGTCGGCTCCCTCAGACGGGGGCACGGGGGCGTTGGGAGCCACACTCCGCAGGGGGATGACGAGCTGCGGAGGCGGATTGCGCGAGGCCTCCGCCTCCTTCTCCGTGGCAGCCGCGTCCTCCTGGGCCTTGGCCGCCGCGTCCGCCTGCTCCTTCGCCACCTGGGCGACCCTTCGCTCCGCTGCCTCCCGTTCCTCCCGCGCCTCCTGCGCGTTCCGCGTCGTAGCCTCCATAAGTTCGGCGCGGGGGTCCACGCGGCGGTAGCTCGAAGACCCTCCGGCCGAGTCCATCACGGAGCCGGCAGGACCCCGTTCAAGAGAAAGCGGCGCCCTGGCCGATCGAGCAAGAAAGGATTTATAAAAGAGCTTCAATCAAAAAGCACGACAAGAATGCAAGACAATTGACACTTACGCCGAAACCGCCTGCGGCCGCTTCACGACCTTCTGGAAGCGGGCCGCCTTCACGGCCGCCTCGTCCCGCTTGGTTGCCGCGGAGGTTCCCCTGGGCTTCTTCGGCCGGCTGCCGAAGTAGGTCGACGCGGCCCGGCGCTCCGGTGCGGCGCCATGGGCGGCCAGCGTGGCAGAGGAGCCCGTGCCTTGGGGATCCGGCACTGGCTGGCAGTGCGGGACGACTTCAACCTCGTCGTCGTCTGCCCAGTCCTGGAGGCCGGCTCCAAGCCCCGTGCCGCCTACCTCGCCGCCTTCCCCTGCGACGTCGTCTTCCATGGCGGCTGCTCCGAGGTCCGGGTCGTCGGCGTCATCTACCGTGCGGTCGGGGAGAAACGGGCGCGCCGCCCCTGCGGTCCCGGCCGCTGGCGGAAGAAGAGGATTCTGTGAAAGATAAGCCGGCTGATCAGTGGCCGGCTACCAAGCGACGGACTACAAAAAGAAAAAGAAAGAAGAAATACTTACGTTAGGCGGAGGTCTGGCGCGAGAGTACGGCTCCTCGCCGAACTGCCAGTCCTCGGCGAGCTTGCAGTTGGCGATATAGTTCACCAGGTTTGATACCTCGGCATGAGGCATCTCCCTGGTGCTCAGCCGGCACGGGTCGAAGCGGTCGCTCATTTGACAGATCATGCGCGGCCGGCCTTGGAGCGGGAGAACCCGGCGCTCCACGAGGTCGGATCCGACCAGGCCCTCCGACTGCGCCATAACCCGGAGTCGGGCGACGGCGGCGTTCCCGGCCTGGGACAGCGTCTTGGCTCGGTAGCTCCATGAGGCCGGCCTCGAGGCCGGCGGGCCGGCTACGTAAGGCGGCAGATTGACAAAGTCGCCCTGCGGGGCGACGTTCTTCACGTAGAAATACGACTTCTGCGAGAGCTTCACCGATTGGATCAGCGGGATGGAGGGGAACGGATTGTTCTCACCCATCCGCCTCATGGCGATGTAGGCTCCGCATGGGGCGGGCACGCCGGCGACGACGGTGCCGTGTTTGCTCTGGAAGAACTCCCCCCAGAGCTCTATGGTGGGGAGGACGCCAAGGAAACCCTCGCAAAGGGTGACGAAGGCCGACAGCAGCATCACGGCGTTGGGGCTGAGGTGATGCGGCTGGAGATGATAGAACTCGAGGAACGAGCGGAGGAATCCGCTCGCCGGGAGGCCGAAGCCGCGTATGCAGTGCGAGCGGAACACCACCCGCTCGCCCTCTTCCGGCGCTGGCGAGATCTCCGCTTCTGGCGCGCGCCGAACCCGCACGTAGTTCTCGCCGGGCAGACGCCGCGTGCGGCGGAGGAAGTCGACGTGCTCGTCAAGAATGTTGGAGCCGTCCCACGAGCTCGACAACGCCATTGGAGTGGCGTGGCGGAGAAGCGCTACGGCGACGGCGGAGTGGCGCGGCGGAGAAGCGTTGCGGCGACGGAGAGAGCAAGAAAGAAGACGAGGAAGAGTGGAGCGAGGGAGAGCGTGCGAGCCCCTGCCGCTCCCCCTCCTCCCCCTACTTATAGGCCCTCGCGGCGGAGCCGAGGAGGCGCGACATGGGGGACGTGGTATTAACTGCGCTCACCTCCCCCCACGTTCCGCAATTACTGCGCCTTTACGGCATGGTGAAACCGCCGCGGGAAGATCAACAGACCACCCTGGGCCGCAGAAGATCCACGCCTGGGCCGAGGACAGGAGTGGCGGGCCCGGGCCTGCGGCGACGTCCCGTCGCGCACGCGCCTTGACAGGCCTTTCCTGCCACGTGACACGCAGGGAGGCGCGCGGTCAGCACGCGGGTTGGCCCACACGCCCGTTGACGAGACCATCGCGCCCCCTCCAAGGCGGCGCGCGCAAGCAAAGCCGGCTCCTAGCTGTCGGCTTCTCAACATAGGAAGCTGACCGATCTTCTCGTTCCCCTTGCCGACTTCGAAGCACGACCAGCTTCGGGGACTACTGTCGGGGTAAATGACCACGGGTAGCCTAGCCGGCTCCCCTTGGCACTTCAGAAAAAATTACAAGCCAATCCGGCCTCCAAGAAACCAAGGCGTGGGGCCGCCTTCCCCCTGTCGGCTGCCTCCCAAGCCGACTGTCCGGGGGCGGCCCGGCCTTAACCCTCATGAAGAAAGCCGCGGGAGGGCCAGCTCCAAGAAGCCGGCCTCGAGAAGGCCGACTCCAAGAAGCCGGCTCCCACGGCACGGTCAAGATTGTACCCTCGAGGCCCGCAACCACATGACGGCGATGGGATGGGGCGTGGCTACAGTGAAACCTGTCACCCCCGAAACCCGGAGCACGCCTGGTACAGTGCGCCGTACGGGGTAGCCCTGTCCCGTCCGGCGCGGCACTGTTGCCATGATGACTATGGCGCCATCCACGGCGGGCTGTCAGCGCAGCCCACGGGCGGTGGGCCCCGTTGGGCAGAGAGACACCCGAAGGCGGCCAGGCCTCCCCCAGTCGGCCCAAGACGTGGCCGGCTTTCCCAAAGCCGGCTTGCTCCTCCCCTCGAAGGAGGCGCCCCATTAAGGAGACAAGACGACGTGCGGCTACAGCAATCGCCCGCCAGGCGGCGGCACTGTAGCCACGCTTACCTCGACAAAGCCCTCATCATCAGGATTGAGGCAACAGTAACCAGCCACCGGCAGAGCCCTAGGCCGTAGGGCCTGCCTGTCGACCAAGATGCCGGCAGCCGACGGGGCCCACCAGCCGGCGGGCCCCAGCAGCCGGCGCGGAAGCCGGCGAGCGTAGACACTGACGGCTGGGACCCGCTCCCAGCCGGATTACCATTGTACCCACGGGGGGTAGGCCTATATAAGCCCCCCGGGGCACCCATGCAAAGGGTTGATCTCTGTTAGGTTACGACACACATAGAGGGAAGAATAGAGCTAGCCTTGCCCTTCTTCTTCATCTCGCCAAACAGCTCAAGGAGCGCTTTGTAGTTACCTGTTCACTGAGTGATCATGCGGAGACCCCGCAGAGCAGCAGTAGGGGTGTTATCTCCACGGAGAGCCCCGAAGCTGGGTAAGATTAGCCGGCGTGCATGTCTTCGCCTTATCCCGCTTCCAGGCACCGGCGACGTCTTACTGGCTCCCACATAGATAAGCCACCCATTGGCATATGTCGCACCAACCACCCAACAAGACACAAGATTTTATACTGGTTTGGGCCACCGATGTGGTGTAATACCCTACTCCAGTGTGGTGCGGTGGATTGCCTCTTGGGCCGAGGATGAACAGTTACAAGCGAAGAACAGCCTCTTGAGGGGAGCTGCTCTTGTGCTTGGTGAACTTGTGTGTGGAATGGCTCTGATCCAAGATGAGATCAAGATGCCTCCTATGGTGGTGGCTAGTCCTATTTATAGAGGCCCTGGTCCTCTCCCCAAATATTGAGCGGGAAGGGATACAACAATGGCCAAATTCAAAGGGAGACAACTGGTACAAGTTATCCTGACTAAAGGTGGTCTTCGCCTGCCAAAGGCTCTGGTGGTGACGCCGTCTTGGGCTCCACGGTGACCTCCGTCCTCTTTTCTGATGACCCGGAAGTATAGGGGATCTATCGTAGTCCTTTCGATAAGTAAGAGTGTCGAACCCAACGAGGAGCAGAAGGAAATGATATGCGGTTTTCAGCAAGGTATTCTCTGCAAGCACTGAAATAATAGGTAACAGATAGTTTTGTGATAGGATAATTTGTAACGAGCAACAAGTAACAAAAGTAAATAAAGTGCAGCAAGGTGGCCCAATCCTTTTTGTAGCAAAGGACAAGCCTGGACAAACTCTTATATAGAGAAAAGCGCTCCCGAGGACACATGAGAATTATCGTCAAGCTAGTTTTCATCACGTTCATATGATTCGCGTTCGGTACTTTGATAATTTGATATGTGCGTGGACCGGTGCCTGGGTGATGTTCTTACTTGAACAAGCATCCCACTTATGATTAACCTCTATTGCAAGCATCCGCAACTACAACAAAAGTATTAAGGTAAACCTAACCATAGCATGAAACATATGGATCCAAATCAGACCCTTACGAAGCAACGCATAAACTAGGGTTTAAGCTTTTGTCACTCTAGCAACCCATCATCTACTTATTACTTCCCAATGCCTTCCTCTAGGCCCAAATAATGGTGAAGTGTTATGTAGTCGACGTTCACATAACACTACTAGAGGATAGACAACATACATCTCATCAAAATATCAAACGAATACCAAACACATGACTACTAATAGCAAGACTTCTCCCATGTCCTCAGGAACAAACGTAACTACTCACAAAGCGTATTCATGTTCATAGTCAGAGGGGTATTAATATGCATAAAGGATCTGAACATATGATCTTCCACCAAATAAACCAACTAGCATCAACTACAAGGAGTAATCAACACTACTAGCAACCTACTAGTACCAATCCCTTACTTGGAGACAAGAATTGGATACAAGAGATGAACTTGGGTTTTGAGAGGAGATGGTGTTGGTGAAGATGCTGATGGAGATTGCCCTCTCCTGATGAGAGGAGCGTTGGTGATGACAATGGTGATGATTTCCCCCTCCCGGAGG
This sequence comes from Aegilops umbellulata, assembly GCA_032464435.1. Taxonomy (NCBI): domain Eukaryota; kingdom Viridiplantae; phylum Streptophyta; class Magnoliopsida; order Poales; family Poaceae; genus Aegilops; species Aegilops umbellulata. The sequence continues at coordinate 130,707,754 of CP136056.1, forward strand.
GAAGTGTCCCCGGCAAAACAGCTCTGCCGAAGCCCTAGATTGGTTCCGCCAAGGTTCCGCCTTGTGGCGGCGGAGTCTCGTCCCGAAAGGTTCCTTATGATTTTTTTCCTGGAAGAAACACTTCATATAGCAGAAGATGGCCACCAGAGAGCCGACAGGGGGGCCACGAGGCAGGGGGCGCGCCCTGGGGTTCTTTATTACTTCCTATTAATTACAACGATGACCAAAGCTATGTTTGCCAACTCCCAACAACTTTTAATCATCATACTCTTTCTATGTGAAGTCATTACTCTCAATAAGATCAATATGATCTCGTTGTTTCTTTTTATTCTTTTCCTCTTTTCTTTTATTCACTCAAGATCATAGCAAGATAATCAAGCCCTTGACTCAACACTAATCTTTGTTATATATAGCTCACGGACTCGATTACAAAGAGAGATCATAAAGCAAAACTCAAAACTAGATCATGCCATAAACTTTATTCTACTAGATGAAGATACTACTAATAGGATCGAACTAAGAAAACGGTGGAGATAGGAGTGTGATGGTGATACGATACCGGGGCATCTCCCCCAAGCTAAGTTGCCAAGGGGAGTGCCCATACCCATGTGACTATATCTCCTTCTTTGTTGGTGAAGAAGGTGGCGGTGTTGTTGAGGATGCGGGCTTATCGTCCATCTTCCAAGGCATAGGATCACCATCATAGAAGGATGATCGAGTCTCCGGGATCCTCAAATCTGTAGCCAAACTCATGCTTTTGAATCTATATTCATACTCACAGTAGTGGTTTTGCAGGTCATAGATTTGGGCTTGAAGGTGCTCGACCTTCTCGTGAAGCTTGAAGATGGTCTCCCCGATGTTGTCGGCATCCAGCTTGTGGTTGTTGGTGAACTCCGCGATCATCATGTGGTTGGAGTTGAGTCTGCGTTCCACCATCCCCTGGCACTTGAAAACTTGTTCCTCCATTGCTTCGAGCCTCGTCCCCATGCTTCCGGTCCCCTTCGGTCCCTCAACATCGCGGATGTGCAGCAACCCATCACGCATCTCAATGGTTTGAGGGTGTCGCAGCACCTCCGCGAGGTAAGGGTTGATGACCTTCTCAAAGAACTTGTCCTTGGGGGCACTTGGAGACATCATGATAATCTAGATCTGTCTGAAAAATAGCTCGAAACAAGAACAGAGGATATTTGCGTGATACAGGGGTCAAAACCTTCGAGAGAATATATAATTAATTTTTACCGACCAAAATACATATCGTGCAAGAAAACGGAGTCCGGATAGCACACGAGGTGCCCACGAGGTAGGGGGCGTGCCCTCCACCCTCGTGGAGCCCTCGTGACCTCCCTGGACTGCTTCTTATTTTTCTATTTTTCTAAATATTCCAAAACGGAAAAATATTGCCATAAAAATTGTTTTGGAGTCAGCTTACTTACCATACCACATACCTATTCCTTTTCGGAGTCTGAAACGTTCCGGAAAGCGTCCCTTATGTATTCCTCCGGGGTTACGGTTTCAATAACATTGGTTTCAACATTTATGGGATTACCTGAGATATATTGTTTGATTCTTTGACCGTTCACCACCTTCGGATTTGTGCCTTCAAAGTTGTTGATTTTTATGGCACCGGAACGATAGACCTCCTCAATAATGTAAGGGCCTTCCCATTTAGAGAGAAGTTTTCCTGCAAAAAATCTTCAACGAGAGTTGTATAGCAATACATAATCACCTACATTAAACTCACGCTTTTGTATCCTTTTGGCATGCCATCTTTTAACTTATTCTTTAAACAACTTGGCATTCTCATAGGCTTGGGTTCTCCGTTCATCAAGTGAGCTAATATCAAATAACCTCTTCTCACCGGCAAGTTTGAAATCATAGTTGAGCTCTTTAATAGCCCAATATGCCTTATGTTCTAGTTCGAGAGGTAAGTGACATACTTTTCCATAAACCATTTTATACGGAGACATACCCATAGGATTTTTATATGCAGTTCTATAGGCCCATAATGCATCATCAAGTTTCTTAGACCAATTCTTTCTAGATCTATTAACAGTCTTTTGCAAAATTAATTTGAGTTCTCTATTACTCAATTCTACTTGACCACTAGACTGCGGGTGATAAGGAGATGCAATTCTATGATTAACATCATACTTAGCAAGCATTTTACGAAAGGCACCATGAATAAAATGTGAACCACCATGAGTAATTAAATATCTAGGGACTCCAAACCTCGGAAAAATAACTTCTTTAAGCATTTTAATAGAAGTGTTATGATCAGCACTACTAGTTGGAATAGCTTCTACCCACTTAGTAACGTAATCAACAGCAACTAAAATATGCGTATATCCAATAGAGGCAGGAAAAGGTCCCATAATCAAAGCCACAAACATCAAATGGTTCAATAACGAGTGAATAGTTCATAGGCATTTCTTGACGTCTACTAATATTACCAATTCTTTGACATTCATCACAAGATAAGACAAACTTACGGGCATCCTTGAAGAGAGTAGGCCAATAGAAATCGGATTGCAATACCTTATGCGCAGTTCTATCTCCAGCGTGGTGTCCTCCATAAGCCTCGGAGTGACACTTGCATAGGATCTGTTCCTGTTCATGCTCAGGTACACAACGTCTGATAACACCATCTACTCCTTCTTTATAAAGATGTGGGTCATCCCAAAAGTAATGTCTCAAACCGTAGAAAAACTTTTTCTTTTGCTGGTATGTGAAACTAGGTTGTATAAATTTAGCCACAATATAATTAGCATAATCAGCATACCATGGAGTGCTACGAGAGGCATTTATGACATTTAATTGCTCATCCGGAAAGCTATCATCAATAGGTAGTGGGTCATCAAGAACATTTTCTAACCTAGACAAGTTGTCTGCAACGGGGTTCTCAGCTCCCTTTCTATCAACAATATGCAAATCAAATTCTTGTAGCAAGAAAACCCATCTAATAAGTCTAGGTTTAGCATCTTTATTTTCCATAAGATATTTAATAGTAGCATGATCAGTGTGAATAGTTACTTTAGAATCAACAATATAAGGTCTAAACTTATCACAAGCAAATACAACTGCTAAAAATTCTTTCTCAGTAGTAGCATAATTTCTCTGAGCATTATCTAGAGTTTTACTAGCATATTGAATAACATTTAATTTCTTATCAACTCTTTGCCCTAGAACAGCCCCTACACCATAATCACTAGCATCACACATAATTTCAAAGGGTAAATTCCAATCAGGTGGCTGAACAATAGGTGCAGAGATCAATGCTTTCTTAAGTATTTCAAATGCTTCTACACAATCATCATCAAAGACAAATGGAATATCTTTTTGTAATAAATTAGTCAGAGGCCGAGAAATTTTTGAGAAGTCCTTAATGAACCCCCTATAAAAACCGGCGTGACCAAGGAAACTTCTTATACCTTTGATGTCCTTGGGACATGGCATCTTTTCAATAGCATCAACCTTGGCTTTATCAATCAATACCTCTTTCAAAGACTTTATGCCCCAGGACAATACCTTCATTAACGATAAAGTGGCATTTTTCCCAATTAAAGACAAGATTAGTTTCTTCACATCTCTACCAAACTCGATCAAGGTTGCTCAAGCAATCATCAAAAGAGGATTCATAGACAGAAAAGTCGTCCATGAAAACCTCACAAATCTTTTCACAAAAGTCAGAGAATATAGCCATCATGCATGTTTGAAAGGTAGTAGGTGCATTACATAAGCCAAAAGGCATACGTCTATAAGCAAAAGTACCAAAAGGGCAAGTAAAAGTAGTCTTTGATTGATCATTGGCTCACACAGGTATTTGAGAGAAACTAGAATAACCATCTAGAAAGCAAAAATGTGTATGTTTAGATAATCTTTCTAGCATTTGAACGATAAAAGGTAAGGGGTAATGATCTTTCTTAGTAGCCTTATTTAATTTGCGGAAATCAATTACCATCCTATGACCTGTAATAATTCTTTGCGAAATCAATTCATCTTTATCATTAGGAATGATGGTAATACCTCCCTTCTTAGGGACACAATGTACATGACTTACCCACTGACTATCAGCAACGGGATAAATTATACCTGCCTCAAGAAGCTTTGGTATTTCCTTTCTTACCACTTCTTTCATCTTAGGATTCAGCCGTCGTTGATGATCATGAACTGGTTCGGCATCTTCTTCCAAATTTATTTTATGTTGACATAGAGTGGGACTAATGCCCTTAAGATCATCAAGAGTATATCCAATAGCAGCGTGGTGCTTCTTCAGAGTTTTCAATAATCTCTCTTCTTCGTGTTCTGAAAGGTTAGCACTAATAATAACAGGATATATCTTTTTTTCATCAAGATAAGCATATTTAAGAGTATCAGGCAACGGTTTAAGCTCAAACACGGGATCACCCTTGGGTATAGGAGGATCCCCTAGGATTTCAACGGGCACATTGTGTTTCAGAATGGGTTCCTGTTTAAATAATACTTCATCTATTTCCCTTCATTCATTCATAAACATATCATTTTCATGGTCTAGCAAATACTGTTCTAAAGGATCACTAGGAGGTACGGCAATAGAAGCAAGACCAATAATTTCATCCTTACTAGGTAATTCCTCTTCACGGTGTTGTCTACTAAATTTAGAGAAATTAAACTCATGAGACAAATCACCCAAGCCAATAGTAACAACATTCTTTTCGCAGTCTATCCTAGCATTAACTGTGTTCAAGAAGGATCTACCAAAAATAATGGGACAAAAGCTATCTTATGGGGAACCAAGAACAAGAAAATAAGCAGGATATTTAGTTTTCCCACACAAGACTTTAACATCTCTAACAATTCCAATGGGTGATATTGTATCTCTATTAGCAAGTTTGATGGTAACATCAATACCTTCTATCTCAGCAGGTGGAATTTCATGCATAATTTCTTTTAATAAGTCATGAGGTATAGCACTAGCACTAGCACCCATATCACATAAGCCATGATAACAATGATCTCCTATTTTAACAGAAATAACAGGCATGCCTACCACAGGTCTATGTTTATCTTTAGCACAAGGTTTGGCAATTCTAGCCGTTTCATCGCAGAAATAAATGACATGCCCATCAATATTATCAGCCAAGAGATCTTTAACAATAGCAATATTAGGTTCAACTTTGATTTGCTCAGGAGGTGTATAAGTTCTAATATTGCTTTTACGAACCACAGTTGAAGCTTTAGCATGATCCTTTATCCTAACAGGGAAAGGTGGTTTCTCAACGTATGAAGTAGGAACAACAGGATCATTATAAGTGATAGTCTTTTCTTCAACTTTAATAGGTGCAACTACTTTTACTTCTATGGGAGGATGATATTTAAACCACTTCTCCTTGGGGAGATCAACATAAGTAGCAAAAGATTCACAGCAAGAAGCTACTATCTCAGAGTCAAGTCCATATTTAGTGCTAAATATATGGAAAACATCGGTATCCATAAAAGATTTAACACAATCGAACTTAGGTGTCATACCTGACTCCTTACCTTCGTCGAGATCCCAATCTTCAGAGTTGCGTTTAATTCTATCTAATAAAGTCCATTTGAATTCAATAGTCTTCATCATAAAAGAGCCAGCACAAGAAGTATCGAGCATGCTGCGATTGTTATCAGAAAGCCGAGCATAAAAACTTTGAATAATTATTTCTCTTGAGAGCTCATGATTGGGGCATTAATATAACATTGATTTAAGCCTCCCTCAAGCTTGAGCGATGCTTTCTCCTTCGCGAGGCCTATCGGTGTACAAAACTAGGGGCACATTTTTGTACCCCTTTACCTGTGCACGGGAACTCAGACCCGCGCCCGCGACCACACCAAGCAGAGCAAGGGAGGTGAGCCAAGGTAAGACCAAAGCCCAAGACGAAGCAAAGCAACGACAAGGACCAAGGCCACAAGGATCAGATGGACGAAGCAGGTTTCCCCGGCAAGGACCCTTGCCGGGGGCAGCCCCGGCAAGACCCTTGCCGGGGCAGCTCGCCCACGCCAGCCGAGCGAGCCACCCTCGAGCCCACCAACACTCGACAAATGCGTTGGGGCAGGGCTCGAGAGGCACCTCTGTGGTGGCATGCAGATCTTTGTGAAGACAAAGAATGGTCGAGATCAAATGAGGATAGGAAGGCAGCCATCCTCACCGAAGAAACCCACAAGACCCCCAGCAAGATCCTTGCCGGGGACGCCTGCGCACCACGGCAAGACCCTTGCCGGGCCACCCGGCAAGGCCCGCGCCAAGCGCACCAGCAGGGCCACCTTCAGGCCCGCACCAGCCAAGTCTCCGCCGCCGTTCGCATGCAGTTGCCGACCCAACCAGCTGGGCAGGCACCTGCATGGCAACATGCAACCCTTTGTGGAGGCTCCACCACCGCGTCACCTCAGCTGCCTGCCTGCCTACATGGCACCGCATACATCGCTGGCCGGGGCACGTGTCGAAGCTTGGAGGAGCGGCGACGGACGGGACGAGCCTCGCCCCCGTCCCCGATAAAGTGAAGGGACACCTAAGTGATGCATTAAATGCACCTTGTCCTGCAATACGAGGGATAACCTCGTGCCACTGTAGACCTTTCCACCTCATGTGTGCCACTGTGCAGCCCCTTTCGCCTATAAAAGGAGGCCCATGGCGCACGGGAGAAGGATTCGGCTTTTTGGAGCTCGTTACACTCCGTATCTAGTTCAAGAACTCAGAATACATCCCAAAGCAGGACTAGGGTTTCACACATCCTCGCGGCCTGAACCTAGATAAACGAACCGCGTGCTCTCTGCTAGACCCGCTCTTCTCTCAACCCCGCGCCCCGCAACCGCAGTAGGGATTCTTGTGATCCCATAGGTGTGTTTCCTACCGACATCTTTGGCGCGCCAGGTAGGGGGCGCGCAATTGTGAGAATCGGTTTTAGAAGTTAAGTGAGCGTTTCTTCATTGTGATGGCTCTAAGAGAAGCAGGAGAGGGGGTCGAAAGATCGACGCCGGCGCGTCTACATGCAGAAGCTAAGTCACACCAAACACTGACTACTTTTTTTTATATGAGGTTATTTCCCTCGGAGATGTCGTGCCTTTGTATGGAAAGCCTGCACGCCAGGGGGCTCTCCCGCTGTCGGCAATGCCCTTGCCCTGTTTCGAGTCCGCTCAACAGCTCAAGCGGTTGCATCGAGAGCGATAGGGTAGCCTTCCGCGATTGACAACACCCTCGATTCTGACTCGAGTCAAGCTCGACAGTTCAAGCGGTCATGTTAAGGACGGTAAGATGGCTCGCCCGGGAGCACGCATACCCGGCAGGCCAATGGGGATCCGTCCCCAAGACGCCGCCTTGGTCTTCCGTGCCGGCGAGCCTGCCAAGTTGGCGTAGGGCACGTATACAAAGGAAAATTGAATAGGGAAATAACATGCATCGTACTGAAAGTGTTGCAGAGTTATGTTACATCAAATTGTTACTGCGGTTCTAACTAGAGATAGCAATTGTCTTGGTTGTGAACCTGCAGCAGCGATAAGAAAACGGGGTACCTAATCCCGGCGCTAGCCCTCCACCCTCAGAATTCCACCGACTCGGCTGATGATGGGCTCAATGCGCTCCCTGAGCTGCGCAAGGTCGGTCCCCTCCAGCAAGCTCTCCAGCGCGGCGTCAAGGTCGAGGTCAGGGTACCAGTGCGCCACCTTGGTGAGAACCTTGGTCATGGTGCCCTGACAAAGCATCCGGGACTCCTCGGCCAGTGAGGCCGCCCAGTTGGCGTGGAGCCGCTCCAGAGCACGGACGACCTTGTCAAAGAACAAGGCCAGGCTGCAATTGGCGCTCACGCTCCGCTCTGGGATGTACTTCACGTCTGGCATCCCCATGGCTGCAAGCTGTGCGGCGGCCTGGTTGGCGACAGCGGCAAGGCGTTCGAGCCAACGGTTCTCGCCCGCCACATGACCGGCGAAGTTGAGGCCTTCGTTCTCCCGCAACTGCTTCTCGTCCTCCAACGCCTTGGCCAGGGTCTCCTCTTGAGTCTTGGCCTCCTCCAGCGCCTCCTCGAGACCCTTCAGCTTTAGCTAGAGATCCCAGATGGAGTTGTTGGCCTCGGCAAGCTCCCCAGCCTTGCTGATGACCGCGCCATGTGCCTCCGTTAGAGCACCGTTAAGCGTGTTCTTCTCCCGGGACAGCTTTAATGCCTGCTCCTTGAGCCTGCCGCGCTCCTCCTCCAGCTCCTTCACCTTGCCGGCGAGAACCTGGGCCTGGGCATTGAGTGCCTCCTTGTGCCTCTGCTCCAGCTCACTGGTCTGCTGTAGGACGAGCTTCTCCACCTCGGCATCCTTGCCACGAAGTGTGGCGGCGAGCTTCCCCTCGCGTGCGGCAAGGTCCTCCTCCTGGGAGTTCAGCGCGGCCTCGTGCTGGGTCCGAACGGCCTCGGCGGCCTCGGCCGAGTTCTTCGCCGCCTCCTGAGCTTTCTCGATGTCGGCAAGCTTCATGGTCAGCTCCACGTCGCGCTTGGCCTGCTCATCCTGGGCCGCCTTGAGCTCCTTGTGGGCCTCGTGGTACCAATCCCGCGCTTCAGCGACACGCTCCTGGAGGTCCGCCTCCGCCTTCTCCACCACCGCCGTCCTGGACTTAACCTTGTCCAGGCGGGCGCGGTGGAGCGCCTGGAGCTTCCGGAAACTGGCGCCCATGGCGTGGAGGAGTCGCTCTTCCTGCGAACTGTCGCCGCCAACGATCGGCTCGTCGACGACTTCGAGCCCGGCGGCGGCAAGCACATTGTCATCGAACACCTCCGCTTCAACAGGCGTCCTGATGCTCGACGCGCCTGGAAGGTGGACGAACAAGTCGTTGCCCACCCTCAGGTACTTGCCGGAGCCGGAAGCAGCAGAGGAGGAAGGCCGGTCACCAACCTCCTCCTCCGTCTCCCCGGCAAGCCCCTTGTCGGCCTCGTCAACGGCAGCCTTGTCGGTCTCCCCGGAAAGCCCCTTGCCGGCCTCCTCAGCGGCAGTCTTGTCAGCCTCCCCGGTAGGCCCCTCGGCGGCCTCCTCGCTAGCGTCCTTGGCGGCCTCCTCGGCGGCGACCTTCTCGGTGTCCGCCTCGGCGGCCTTGGCGACGCCCTCGATGACGGCGTCCACGTCCTCTAGGTCCACCCAGGAGGGATCTGGGCACCGAAGACAGGGGTGAGGCATAGCCAAGACCAAGAATCGGAAAGAGGAAGAAGCAGGGACGAACGGCGAACGACTTACCGGTGCCGGCACCCAGCTGGGAAACGGAAGTCCCCTCCCCGCCAACATTTGGCGTCGAGGCAAAGCCACCGGTGCCCAAGATCTCTTCCTCCTCCTCCATGTGTGTGGGCTCAGTGCTTGGCGCCCTTGCCGGGGACGCCCCTCGGGGCGGTGTGGTCGATGGGGGCGGCGTGTGGGAGGAGCCCCCTGTGGCTCCTCCTGCTGTTGCTCCCCTCCTACACACCTGGCGAGGTTAGCACCAAAGTGTTGCGCCCCTGACGCATGTAGAAGAGAGAAGAATGGAGAACTTACGCTGGGGGCTTTGCCGGGGGCTGCTGTCCGGGCTGCTCAATACCACCAAGCTCGCCCTCAAAGTACCAGCCGGGGGCTGGCCACCCCCGAGACCTTGGCCCGTTTTGCTCTCTGGGCCAGCGTCTCCGCGTCCCTGCAAAGATGAAAACAAGTCAAGATCAGTAACGCAGGTTGGGGAGGCAGAGATAACGGGGAGGAACCGGATGCTTACTCATCGTCCTCCTCCTCCTCTGTGGTCTTCCTCTTCCTCCTCGGACTGAGCAATCCATAATCAAAGGTGATCCCCGCGCCGACGTTCGCCGGAGGAGGGGAGGGAGGCCGTGTCTGGACACGCTTGGATGAAGAAGGAGCGGCCGTCTTCTTCTTCACCGCGACCTTCGTCGGCCTCTTCGAAGCCGCGGCCCTCGTGTGGGGCCGGGACCCCTCCAAGGTCAGCTGCGGCTGCGCGGCCCTGTGAGGCCGAAGCGGCTCATCAGAACTGGCCCGCCGCCAGACTCGCCCCCTCCCCGCGGGTGGCGTCGGGTCTTCGGTCTCGTCCTCCTCCGACGACGACTCGCCGGTCACATCCTCAACAAGCTTGACCGGCAAGGTTGCGAGGGCTCCACTTGTTGAGGATGTGACCGGCCCACGTCAAGCTCGAAGAGCCGCTGGCAGAAATGGGCGTGCGCCATCACCGTGAAGTTGTGGTCAAGGCCTAGGCGGAGTCGCATGATGTCGGTGGGGTTCGTGAAGAGCCAGGCTGGCCTCCCCTTGTTATGCAGCAGAGCAATCCGGCGGCGGATGAAGTCCGCCTTGATCATTTCGAGGGTGAGCCCAGCCTGGGTAAGCCGGAGAATCCTGGTGGAGGCAGTCGTGAGCCTCCCGTCGGCGGCATCAACATCGCTCCAATCGCTGTCGCGAACCGGCGGCGCCCGGCGAACTTTGCAGAACGCTGGCGGGTCCTTCTCTTCAATCCAGCACCACCGGCCCCACCACTCCTCCCACCTCTCCTTCATGGCGCCGTCCGGGTATGCCCCCTTGGATTTTGGGATCCAGACGATGCAACCAGAGATGGCGCCCCCCGGCTGGATCCGAGGGGAGAAGTAATGGCGGAAGAGCGTCGTGTTGGGGTGCACTCCGGCAAAGCCCTCGCAGAGATGCGTGAAGAGGGCCATGCATGCCACCGCGTTCGGAGTGAAATCCAAGAGGCGGAAGCCAAAGGTGTGCATGACGTCGCTGAAGAAATCGGAGAAGGGAGGGCAGAGCCCACAAGAAAAGTAATCAATGAAGAAGGGGTACCGATTTGGGCCAGGGTCGGCGCAGGCGGCGGGGATGACGCGCGTGGCCGTGTGCCCCGAATACGCCCCCACCCCACCCCCCCCCCCCCCCCCGTCTTCACTCCCCACAGGGGCTTGAAGGAGTCCCGAAGCTCGAACACGTCGACCGTCGAGGGGAAGAAGAAGGCAGACTGCGTCCGTTGCCCCGACAGCGCGCTCTCCGGGGGCTCCACAACCCCGACATCCTTGGGCACCCCCTTGCCCTTGGTGGATTTTGGCGCCATGGTGGCTGAAGGAGGAGGGAGGAGCGGAGGGCAGCAGAAGCACCACGGCGGCGAGCAGAGACGAAGCTTGGAGAAGAGGAGGGAAACAGGCGGAGATCTCCGAGAGTGGGGGTTGCGCGAAGGGTAAGTGGAATTGTGCGCCCGCGGTTATCCCTTTTTATGGGGAAGCCGCGGGCCAAGCCGCCTCTTTACTGCGATGTGATGCATGCATGTGAAAACCGTCCCACGCATGCCACCCACGTCACGCACGCCCCTCCACGCCGCGCCGCGCGCGCAGGTCGTGGGAAGCACAGCGCGTGAAAAATCTTACCATGGTAAAAACCGTCCTGCCTGCCCGCGCACCGTTTTGGGCCTGACCCAACAACATGTCACGCTTATGTGTGGCCCAGGCCCGGGGGCTCCTGTCGGTGTACAAAACTAGGGGCACATTTTTGTACCCCTTTACCTGTGCACGAGCAGTCAGAGCCGCGCCTGCGACCACACCAAGCAGAGCGAGGGAGGTGAGACAAAGTAAGACCGAAGCCCAAGACGAAGCAAAGCAATGACAAGGACCAAGGCCATAAGGATCAGATGGACGAAGCAGGTTTCCCCGGCAAGGACCCTTGCCGGGGGCAGCCCCGGCAAGACCCTTGTCGGGGCAGCTCGCCCACGTCAGCCGAGCGAGCCACCCTCGAGCCCACCGACACTCGACAAATGCGTTGGGGCAGGGCTCGGGAGGCACCTCTGTGGTGGCATGCAGATCTTTTTGAAGACAAAGAATAGTCAAGATCAAATGAGGATAGGAAGGCAGCCATCCTCACCGAAGAAACCCACAAGACCCCTGGCAAGATCCTTGCCAGGGACGCCTGCGCGCCACGGCAAGACCCTTGCCGAGCCACCCGGCAAGGCCCGCTCCAAGCGCACCAGCAGGGCCACCGTCAGGCCCACACCAGCCAAGTCTCCGCCGCCATTCGCATGCAGCTGCCGACCCAACCAGCTGGGCAGGCACCTGCGTGGCAACATGCAACCTTCGTGGAGGCTCCACCACCGCGCCACCTCAGTTGCCTGCCTGCCTACATGGCACCGCATGCATCGCTGGCCGGGGCGCGTGTCGAAGCTTGGAGGAGTAGCGACGGACGGGACGGGCCTCGCCCCCGTCCCCGATAAAGTGAAGGGACACCTAAGCGATGCATTAAATGCACCTTGTCCTGTAATACGAGGGATAACCTCGTGCCACTGTAGACCTTTCCACCTCATGTGTGCCACTGTGGCAGCCCCTTTAGCCTATAAAAGGAGGCCCATGGCGCACGGGAGAAGGATTCGGCTTTTTGGAGCTCGTTACACTCAGTAGCTAGTTCAAGAACTCAGAATACATCCACCAAAGCAGGACTAAGGTTTTACGCATCCTCGCGGCCCGAACCTGGATAAACGAACCACGTGCTCTCTGCTAGACCCGCTCTTCTCTCAACCCCGCGCCCCGCAACCGCAGTAGGGATTGTTGTGATCCTATTGGTGTTGTTTCCCATCGACAAGGCCAAAAATTGTATATATATAATTGCGATCACGATGAACAAGATGCATAGGATAAAACTTCTGATGAAATTCCAATTTCAATCGTTTGCAGTTCCATGATCCCGTATCATCACATAGCCTATACCATGTCGATGCATCTCCCTTCAAAGATAAAGGGAAGACCTTCTTCTTAATAACATCACCGGGTATACCTGCAAGCTGAAATAATCCACAAACTTCATCCACATATATTAGGTGCTCATCAGGATGCTTTGTTCCATCTCTTGCAGAAGGATTAGCTAGCAGTTTTTCTAACATACCCGAAGGAACTTCAAAGGGAACATTTTCATTTTCAGTAGGTTCAGTAGGTTGAGGAGCAACTCTTTGCTCTACTGGTCAGGGTGAAGATACCCCGAACAAGCCCCTCAGAGGATTACTTTCCATAGCAACAAGTGACAGTAAATTTCAGCACACTATATAAATTTTTCCTTACCAAATTCCACCTATCAAAGGCGCTTCACTCCCCGGCAACGGCGCCAGAAAAGAGTCTTGATGACCCACAAGTATAGGGGATCTTAGTCCTTTCGATAAGTAAGAGTTTCTAACCCAATGAGGAGCAGAAGGAAATGATAAGCGGTTTTCAGCAAGGTATTGTCTGCAAGCACTGAAATAATAGGTAACAGATAGTTTTGTGATAGGATAATTTGTAACGAGCAACAAGTAACAAAAGTAAATAAAGTGCAGCAAGGTGGCCCAATCCTTTTTGTAACAAAGGACAAGCCTGGACAAACTCTTATATAGGTAAAAGCGCTCCCGATGACACATGGGAATTATCGTCAAGCTAGTTTTCATCACGTTCATATGATTCGCGTTCGGTACTTCGATAATTTGATATGTGGGTGGACCGGTGCTTGGGTGTTGTTCTTACTTGAACAAGCATCCCACTTATGATTAACCTCTATTGCAAGCATCCGCAACTACAACAAAAGTATCAAGGTAAACCTAACCATAACATGAAACATATGGATCCAAATCAGCCCCTTACGAAGCAACGCATAAACTAGGGTTTAAGCTTCTGTCACTGTAGCAACCCATCATCTACTTATTACTTTCCAATGCCTTCCTCTAGGCCCAAATAATGGTGAAGTGTTATGTAGTCGACGTTCACATAACACCACTAGAGGTTAGACAACATACATCTCATCAAAATATCGAACGAATACCAAATTCGCATGACTACTAGTAGCAAGACTTCTCCCATGTCCTCAGGAACAAACGTAACTACTCACAAAGCGTATTCATGTTCATAATCTGAGGGGTATTAATATGTATAAAGGATCTGAAAATATGATCTTCCACCAAATAAACCAACTAGCATCAACTACAAGGAGTAAACAACACTACTAGCAACCTACTAGTACCAATCCCGGATTTGGAGACAAGAATTGGATACAAGAGATGAACTAGAGTTTTGACAGGAGATGGTGCTGGTGAAGATGTTGATGGAGATTGCCATCTCCCGATGAGAGGAGCGTTGGTGATGACGATGGCGATGATTTCCCCCTCCCGAAGGGAAGTGTCCCCGGCAGAACAGCTTTGTCGGAGCCCTAGATTGGTTCCGCCAAGGTTCCGCCTCGTGGCGGCGGAGTCTCGTCCCGAAAGGTTGCTTATGATTTTTTCCTGGACGAAAGACTTCATATAGCAGAAGATGGCCACCGGAGAGCCAACAGGGGGCCCATGAGGCAGGGGGCGCGCCCTAGGGGGTAGGGCGCGCCCCCCACCCTCATGGGCAGGTGGTGGCCCCCGTGACGTATTTCTTCCACTCAATATTTTTTATTATTTCCAAAAATAACTTTCATGGAGTTTCAGGACTTTTGGAGTTGTGCAGAATAGGTCTCTAATATTTGCCACTTTTCCAGCCCAGAATTCCAGCTGTCGGCATTCTCCCTCCTTATGTAAACCTTGTAAAATAAGAGAGAATAGGCATAAGTATTGTGACATAATGTGTAATAACAACCCATAATGCAATAAATATCGATATAAAAGCATGATGCAAAATGGACGTATCATCGTCCTGCTGGTCTTGGTCTCGTTGCAACGATATGGGAACCTTTGCCTGATGCCTCAGGACTCCTCGCCTGCGCTTGCCCCTTTAGCACCAAAGAGGAAACGAGGACACTGCGCGCACTGGCACCTACCTAGCGCCCGCCTGGCTCCAGTCGTCATGGCTTGCGTCACAGGAACCTCGCGAGGTGTCCCTTGCCTTGATCTCTCTGCCCCTCGCGAGCCGGCCTGGTGAGTGTTGGGGAACGTAGTAATTTCAAAAAAAAATCCTAAGAACACATAGGGTCATGGTGATGCATAGCAACGAGAGGGGAGAGTGTGTCCATGTACCCTCGTAGACCGAAAGCGGAAGCGTTAGCACAACACAGTTGATGTAGTCGTACGTCTTCACGATCCGACCGATCCAAGTACAGAGCGTACAACACCTCCGAGTTCAGCACACGTTTAGCTCGATGACGTCCTACGAACTCCGATCCAGCAGAGCTTCACGGGAGAGTTCCGTCAGCACGACGGCGTGACGACGGTGATGATGTCGCTACCGATGCAGGGCTTCACCTAAGCACCACTACGATATGATCAAGGTGGAATATAGTGGAGGGAGGCACCGCACACGGCTAAGAGATCAAGAGATCAATTGTTGTGTCTAGAGGTGCCCCCCTGCCCCCGTATATAAAGGATCAGGGGGAGGAGGCCGCCGGCCAGGAGCAGGGCACGCCAGGGAGGAGTCCTACTCCCACCGGGAGTAGGACTCCCCCTTTTCCTAGTTGGAGTAGGAGGGGGAAAGGAAGGGGAGGAGAGAGGAGGAAGGAAAGGGGGCGCAGCCCCCCCCCCTCCTTGTCCAATTCGGACTAGAGGGGGAGGGGCGCGCGGCCAGCCCTAGCCGCCCCTCCTCTTCTCCACTAAGGCCCATCTTGTCCCATTAAACTCCCCGGGGGATTCCGGTAACCCCCGGTACTCCGGTATATGTCTGAAACTCCCCGAAACCATTCCGGTGTCCGAACATAGTCATCCAATATATCGATCTTTACGTCTCGACCATTTCCAGACTCCTCGTCATGTCTGTGATCACATCCGGGACTCCGAACTACCTTCGGTACATCAAAACACAAAAACTCATAATACAATCGTCATCGAACTTTAAGTGTGCGGACCCTACGGGTTCGAGAATTATGTAGACATGACCGAGACACGTCTCCGGTCAATAACTAATAGCGGAACCTGGATGCTCATATTGGCTCCCACATATTCTATGAAGATCTTTATCGGTCAAACCACATAACAACATACGTTATTCCCTTTGTCATCAGTATGTTACTTGCCCAAGATTCGATGTCGTTATCTCAATACCTAGTTCAATCTCGTTACCGGCAAGTCTCTTTACTCGTTCCGTAACACATCATCCCGCAACTAACTCATTATTTACTATGCTTGCAAGGCTTATAGTGATGTGCATTACCGAGTGGGCCCAGAGACACCTCTCCGACAATCGGAGTGACAAATCCTAATCTCGAAATACGCCAACCCAACAAGTACCTTTGGAGACACCTGTAGAGCACCTTTATAATCACCTAGTTACGTTGTGACATTTGGTAGCACACAAAGTGTTCTTGCGTTAAACGGGAGTTGCATAATCTCATAGTCATAGAACATGTATAAGTCATGAAGAAAGCAATAGCAGAATACTAAACGATCAAGTGCTAAGCTAACGGAATGGGTCAAGTCAATCACATCATTCTCCTAATGACGTGATCCCGTTAATCAAATGACAACTCATGTCTATGGCTAGGAAACATAACCATCTTTGATCAACGAGCTAGTCAAGTAGAGGCATACTGGTGACACTCTGTTTGTCTATGTATTCACACAAGTATTATGTTTCCGGTTAATACCATTCTAGCATGAATAATAAACATTTATCATGATATAGGGAAATAAATAATAACTTTATTATTGCCTCTAGGGCATATTTCCTTTAGTCTCCCACTTGCACTAGAGTCAGTAATCTAGATTACACAGTTATGATTCTAACACCCATGGAGTTTTGGTGCTGATCATGTTTTGCTCGTGGAAGAGGCTTAGTAAACGGGTATGCCACATTCAGATCCGTATGTATCTTGCAAATCTCTATGTCTCCCACCTGGACTTGGTCCCGGATGGAATTGAAGCATCTTTTGATGTGCTTGGTCCTCTTGTGAAATCTGGATTCCTTTGCCAAGGCAATTGCACCAGTGTTGTCACAAAAGATTTTCATTGGACCCGATGCACTAGGTATGACCATCTGTAACGACCAAACCTCGAAGGATTTGAGTCTCTGTGCTTACCGTGCTAGTCCCTGAATCGAACTCGCTAGCACACACAGTATAGATGAATACCAGAATAGCAATTGCATCATTTAATACAATGTATGATCCATAGTATATAAAATAAAACAATCTGCATAGCACTTGGCTAGCTTTATTCAATCAAACAGCGGAAAGTAGCAGAAAATAACGATGAGTCCCATCATAGCCCACAGGCGATGCTGAGTGGAGACTCACGACCCTAATGGTACCTTACTCTTCGTCTGAATATCCTGCAACATGAGACATTGCAGCCATATAGGTCAATACTTGGAATGTATTGGCAAGTTACACAGGAGTAATAATATAGCAGACCTACATGTATATGCATAGTATATCAAAAGGAAGGCTTGAGGGTTTATTTTTGCAGAAAGCTGATTTCGTCCTCATAGCTACCTAATAGTCAAATTTTTATTTTATTACTAGAATTAAATACACAAGGTTGAGTTGGCAAAATCAACTCCAACCTTCCCTTTATTAAGTTGCCCACAAATATTATTAAGTGTCACATCTGTCAAGATCATCCAACAACTGTAATGGCATAGTGGCTCAAAGTTGCCCATAACCGGGGGCACGGCTAATCATGATTAGTTTTAATACTCTACAGAGTTTTGTACGCTTTACCCACTGGACCTAATCCGAAGATTGAGACGAAGTCTTTCAGAAGAGGTTCCCTTAACCACCTGACGGCCACATCCCACCTACATATGCTACATCTGTCGACACAGTCTGGGCAAGGGTTCCAACAACTGATCAACTAAGCCAGAGCCCATATAGCCAGTGGCCG
Source organism: Aegilops umbellulata (assembly GCA_032464435.1). Classification (NCBI taxonomy): domain Eukaryota; kingdom Viridiplantae; phylum Streptophyta; class Magnoliopsida; order Poales; family Poaceae; genus Aegilops; species Aegilops umbellulata. The sequence continues at coordinate 130,725,482 of CP136056.1, forward strand.
CACATGGAAGCTACTAGTCACTAAGTCTGTCTGATCTTTTTGAACCTGGGCGGCATTCCACTTAGGGTGCACTCCCATGGGCGCATGGCCTTAGAAAAGGTGCAAGACCCCATGATGCCTTCCCTCAACACCAAGCAATACCACTTCCGCCCAGAGGTGAGTTAAATCCTGGGTTACTACTCAATTGTTATATACATATAATCCTCACATAAACTCAATGAATACACGAACCACCCCCGTCTACAAAGCATAGCAAACTACAACTACCACGATTTGCAAAAACGGGAAGATAGCTTAACAGCATAGCAAAATAATACAGTATTCCTATACATGCATATATTCATAGTGTGATATAACTACATGCATAGAAAACAATAGGTAAAGGATGATCAACATGTAACTTGCCTTGGTTCTGGTTCAAAAAGTCACACTCCTGACAATAGCTCGCGTCGCACTCCGGACAATCTACACGTTTCACACAATTCAACAAATCAATCACCGGAACACGAAAAGAACCAAAACAAAACCAACAGCAAGAAAACATTTTTAAAACTCAACAACAGTAGCTTAACAGCACATAAAATGCACTACGGTCACAATGCAAAAAGAAACACTCAATTCAGATAAACGGTTTGAAAGTTACGGCCTCCGAAAGATTCAATTCAAATTCAAATTTGAACAGTGCAAACATGTGCAAAGTTGGTACTGTGATAATGTGTTGATCTTTGTGAGTGCATAGGAAAAAGAATTGCCTAATTGGAGCTATAGACTAAAAGATATAGCTAGTTGAATTTTGGATGAAAATCTGTGAAAAACAAAAAGAAACAGAAATCTCCTGAACAGTGAATACTATAGCGGCGTTGTAGCAACTTCTGTAGCTACCGCCACGTGGTGACACGTGATTTGCTGGAGGTGTGTCCTCACCAGAAGACAAAAGAAGCAGCGGCGCCGGTCGGGCGTCGGCAGTGGAGCTTCTCTGGCAGGTTTCAGGCGAACGCGGTGGTGACGGGCGGGTGCGGTGTCGAGCGGCGGAGGTGGTGGTGGTGGTGTTCAACGGCGGCGGGGCATCCTCGAGCAGCGGTGGCGAAGACGTGAACTCCGGCGAACTCCGGTGAAGTCGGCCGGCTTGTTCCTCTCCCTCTGCTGCATTTTCGGCAATACAACGACGTCATGCAAGGGCGGCTTCGAGCGGGGAAACGAGTGGAGCAGGCGGAGTGGCTCTGCGAGTTCTTACGGCGACGGGAACAACCGGTGAACGACGGCGAACAGCGGAGCTTCTCCTAAGATCCAAAACGAGCTCGGGCAAAGCGTCGGCAGCAACATGGGTCGGGAAGGGGTTGCGGGGTCTCCCCTAGGGCTTTGCCTCGTGTGTAGTGTCTTTGGTTGACACGGGATGGACCAAGAGCGCGAGGTCGGTCCGGCTCGGCCTCGGCTGGGCGTGCGGGGCGCGTGCGGTCCGACCGGAGGAAGGAGAAAGCGGCATGGGGCCCTCGGGTCAGCGGCTGAAGGCGGGGTGGATCGGGCGCAGGTCAGGCGCGGTTCGGGTGCGAGCGAACGGGCGTACCGCTTCGCTAGGTTTAGCGGGCTATGGGGACGGGAGCTGGGCCGCGTGTGTGCGCTGCGGCACTGGCAGGCGGGCTGGCTGGTGTTTTTTTTTAAACAAAACTACAGAACCAAAAACTAAAATAAAAACACCAGAATAAAATCTAGGAAAAATACCTAGACACACAGTAAAATATATACTGCTAATATAAACTGCAGGAACACTAGTTCCTCACCTAATGCAATTTTCAAAAATATTTTTTTATGCAATAGGCCACACAAACAGTAAAATAACACACAATTAAAATATTTTGGAGATTGCAAAAAAATACCAGAACGTATCAAACGATTTGGAAATAATATTCCGCACATTATGAACATTTTTAAAAAAGGGAGAAGTCATGTTATCTCCACTCCAATAAATTGCCTTTAGTTGCATAATGAAGAGTATTCCAGAAAAGCAAATAATGCATGGAAAAATATGAGATGCATATGAATGATCTATTAACATCCAAATTGGGAAAATCGGGATGTTACAAACCTACCCCCTTAAGATGAATCTTGCCCTCGAGATTCGGGTTGGATAGCAAATAGGTGTGGGTGATCCTGCCTGAGATCTTCCTCTCGTTCCCCAGGTAGCTTCCTCCCTTGTATGATGATCCCACTGAACCTTGCATAACTTGATTGTCTTGGTGCAAGTAACTCTCTCTGCTGTCTCCAGAATCTTAACAGGCTTCTCCGAATATGTCAAATCACTCTCCAACTAAATTGCCTCAAGTGGCACTGTGTCCCTCAATGGAACATCCATCATATCTGCATGGCACTTCTTCAACTGAGATACATGAAACACATTATGAAATCCTGACAAGGATTCTGGCAACTCCAGCTGATAATCTACCTCTCCTCTACGCTCCAAGATCTTGTAAGGCCCCACAAAATGTGGTGCTAACTTACCTTTGATTCCAAACCTCTTAATTCCACGAAGTGGTGAAACTCTAAGATATGCACGGTCTCCTACCTCATATGTCACCTCCTTACGTTTTGCATCTGCATAACTCTTCTGCCTGGACTGTGCTATCTTCAGCCTATCACGAATCAACTTGACCTTCTCCTCAGCATCTCTGATCAAGTCTGGTCCAAAGAACTGACACTCTCCAACCTCATCCCACGTCAACGGTGTCCTGCACTTTCTGCCATACAATACCTCAAATGGTGCCATCTTCAGACTAGCATGATAACTGTTATTATATGAGAACTCTGCATAAGGTAAATTGTCATCCCAACTGGACCCATAGTCTAAAACACAAGCTCTCAACATATCCTCCAAAATCTGATTTACCCTCTCCGTCTGCCCATCTGTCTGTGGATGGAAAGCTGTACTGAACTCCAGCCTGGTACCCAAAGATTCATGCAACTGACGCCAAAATTTGGATGTGAACTGAGTACCTCGATCAGACACTACTTTCCTTGGAACTCCATGCAGACAAACAATTTTAGACATATAAATTTTTGCTAGCTGAGCACTGGTATAAGTAGTCTTTACCGGGATGAAGTGAGCAACTTTAGTCAAACGATCAACAACTACCCAAATAGAATCATAACCTGACCGAGTCCTGGGTAGACCTTTAATGAAATCCATACCAATCTCGTCCCACTTCCAATCAGGTATAGGCAATGGCTGTAACAAACTTGCTGGTTGCTGATGTTCTGCTTTAACTCTCTGGCACACATCACATGTTGCAATATATCCAGCAATTTTCCTCTTCAGGCTAGGCCACCAAAATCTTTTCCTCAAATCCAAATACATCTTAGTATTACCTAGGTGAATAGAATAAGGTGAATCATGCGCCTCCTGAAGAATCAACTTCCTGATATCTGCATCTTGAGGTACACAAATACGCTTCTCAAACCATATGGCTCCATGTTCATCCTCACGGAAACCTTCTGCCTTACCTTTAACCATGTTCTCTTTTATCTCAGCGATCTCCTTATCACCCTTTTGAGCTTCTCTGATCCTGCCAAGCAAAGTAGGCTTTACCTCAAGTGTTGCTAAATATCCCTTAGGAACCATCTCCAACCTGAGATTCCTGAACTGCTCACATAACTCCTGTGGCATATCATCAATATTAATTGCATTAGCATGGCTCCTATGACTCAATGCATCAGCAACAACATTAGCCTTACCAGGATGATACTACACATTCAAATCATAATCCTTAATAAGCTCCAACCATCTCCTCTGCCTGAGGTTCAAATCCTTCTAAGTAAAAATATACTTAAATATATCACAATGATTACCGATAAGATATGGCCTCCAAGTTTTCAATGCATGCACAACTGAGGCTAACTCCAAATCATGTGTAGGATAATTAAGCTCATGATTCTTAAGCTGACGTGAAGCATATGAAACAACTTTACCTTCCTGCATCAAAACACTCCCAAGTCCATGACGAGAAGCATCACAATATACCTGGAAGTCCGTATGTATATCCGGCAGAGTTAAGACCGGTGTTGTAACCAAACGCTGCTTCAATTCCTGAAAGCTGGCTTCACATTCATCAGTCCAAACAAACTTCTTCTCCTTCTTCAACAGTTCAGTCATAGGCTTTGCAATTTTGGAAAAGTTCTCAATAAACCTCCTGTAATAACCTGCAAGGCCCAAAAAGCTGCGAATCTCTCCAACTGACGTAGGTGTCTCCCACTCTATAACTGCAGCAACCTTAGATGGATCAACCGCAACTCCATTACCTGACACAACATGTCCAAGGAATGCTACCTCATCTAGCCAAAACTCACATTTGCTGAACTTGGCATACAACTGATGTTCCCTCAATTTCTCCAATACCAAACGCAAATGCACCTCATGCTCTTGCTTATTCTTGGAGAACACCAATATATCATTAATGAAAACAACCACAAATTTATCCAAGAACTCCATAAACACCTTGTTCATCGTATTCAAGAAGTATGCAGGGGCGTTAGTCAATCCAAATGACATGACAGTATATTCATACAACCCATACCTCGTAGTAAAAGCAGTCTTTGGAATATCTTGCTCACGAATCTTTAATTGATGATAACCAGAACGAAGATCAATCTTAGAGAACACAGTAGCTCCCTCCAACTGGTCAAATAGATCATTTATCATAAGCAAAGGATACTTATTCTTAATGGTTACCTCATTCAAAGAATGATAATCGACACACATCCTCAAGGTTCCATCCTTCTTCTCCACAAACAAAACTGGAGCTCCCCAAGGTGATGAACTTGGGCGAAGAAATCCTTGTGCCTACAATTCGCTTATCTGCTTCTTCAATTCCTCCAACTCTTGAGGAGGCATTCTATACGGTCTCTTTGTAATAGGTCCAGTGTCTGGTATTAAATCAATAAGAAACTCAATATCTCTATCTGGTGGCATACCTGGCAACTCCTCTGGAAACACATCTGGATAATCCCTCACAACTGGCACCTCTTCCAGGCTACCCCCCTTAAGAGAGTTCATCTGCACCTGATTATGCTTATACTTACATACATGTTTGATCCTCTTCCCTCCTGGTGCACTGAGAGTAATAGATCGACTGGCACAATCAATACGACCTTTATATAACTTCAACCAATCCATACCCAAAATAATATCCAGACCTTGTGACTTCAATATAATCAAATCTGTAGGAAAAAACATGCTTCCCAATAGACAAAGGCATCTGAAAACAATCCAAACTTGCTGCCATCTCAGCTCCTGAAGAACTCACTCTAATAGGCATACTAAGGGTTTTGGTTGGAAAGAATAGATGAGTTATAGACATAGTAGGGCCAAACGCTATGTATATATAAATATATTCTACCCATATGCATAATTTGATCAAGCCAACAAAACACGGCAACGAATAACACCAACAAACAAACAACAAACAATATGACAATATTATATATATATAGTCGAATAATTTCGACACTAAGCAATTTAACAAACTACTATCGATCAAGCAAACAATCTAGTATCTTCATACCATGAAAGTGGACATAATCAGATACGCTAACACGATAACGTTGCAATATAAAACAAACATGAATGGTGGTCTCAGCACTAGTTCCTACTTAACTGTTCAAGATACTTGAGGAGTTTAACTAATAAACAGTAAGAAGTATAGCTAGTTTATAAAATAATTTTCACTCCTATGGCTTTTCTAATCCATTTTCTAGGGTCACGTCCTACAGTGAACACATTGCTCTGATACCATCTGTAACGACCAAACCTCGAAGGATTTGAGTCTCTGTGCTTACCGTGCTAGTCCCTGGATCTAACTCGCTAGCACACATAGTATAGATGAATACTAGAATAACAAGTGCATCATTTATTACAATGTATGATCTAGAGTATATAAAATAAAACAATCTGCATAGCACTTGGCTAGCTTTATTCAATCAAACAGTGGAAAGTAGCAGAAAATAACGATGAGTCCCATCATAGCCCACTCGCGATGCTGAGTGGAGACTCATGTGGGGACCCCGACTCATAAGTCGTGATCACCGAATGCACGTGTACAGTGATCCCAGAGATCAATGCTCACTGAACACACAGAAGCTGAATAACAAGAGTCTTACATCCATACAAACCGTCTTACACAAATTATGACCATTATGGTCAAGTCTTACATAGATAAAGCCTTAAGGGATGAACATCGAATGAAACACAAGCAGCGGAAATCTCCGTCGATAAGCAGAACCCATGCCATCTGCCTTAACCCTACAGGCATTCTGACTGGGAAACGTCCTAGTTCGCATGCTCGTCTCCAAAGAATTCTTCTTCGAACTCCTGTTCTTCCATGCCTGGCCAATTAAATAACCAGTGGCAAGCCAATGAGTACTTTGAATGTACTCGCAAGCAACCCATGTTTTGGTTCAAGGTACAACAATGCATGATATAGGTAAATTTTTGCGGAAATCTAGTTTTGAGTGCAATGACACGTTCAACAACTTGTAAAACATGCATCAGGAGAATTCAAGTAACCATGAGGATAGGTTACAGATAACAACATAAATAGAGTAGGCACCAACCCAACTCAATCATGTCAAGTCCTTGACTTGACCCAAGTAGTTCTTCCCACTTATCCAAACACACACACTGGTTTGTAATCATGTGGACGTAGCCCAAGAGCGGTTACCCAACTGTCCCTGACCGTGGACACGACTATTCGAATAGTTTTACACTTTGCAGAGGTTGCACACTTTACCCACAAGATCCGGGGAACTTTCGTGTCATCCACGACCCGCGGTACCTCAAGTACCCAGGGTAAGCACCTGATCACTATCTTTCCCTAGACGACACTAACAAGGAGTCCACTCGTTGTTCCGTATCCTCACGATGTACATCATACGAGACTCGCTCGAGATCGTAACATCCGAGAGGGGACACAACGGTGTACCTGGTGCCCTGTGAAAACAGTCATGGCCGCCCAACCTAGCACGACCCCGTCCCGAGAGAGAGCACCAACTCCCCCCCCCCCCCCCGTCACTAGTAATGGGGGCTCCAAGCTAGTATCGGCCTAGGTAATCAATAATGCCCTTTCCCATATAAGGGTAGAGTGGTTGCGCTTGTAAGGTTGGAATAACGGTCGCAACTTAAACCAATCCATTTCGGAAAAACAACACACACTTGTCTCGGTACACCACCTCGTCATCAAGTGGTTACCCAACTCATCATCTCCCTCGGGCATAAGTGGCACCCGATGGGGTTTTCGAAAAGTCCTTTGAAAATACTTTGTCTCCATCACCATGCATATTCCCGTCCCTTATGCGTAGCACTACTTAGCATCCTATCTACTCCCACCGGCATAACCCTCATAGAAAGGTAGGGTCATGCATCATGCAAGTGTCAACGAGAAAAGGAACGGAGGCAAACCACCTCAAGTGGTCACCGTTTTATCATGACTTCGATGCAAGCAATAAAAGTGCCATATGACATGCATAAAAAGGGTTTCTTAGACATGGTCAAAGGGCTGCTTGCCTGGCTCAGCAAAGTCTTTTGAATCTTCAAAGTCTTCTGGTCCAACTCCTTCGTCAGCAACGCAATCTATCTTCGCAAAATAATAACGAGAAAATAAGGCAATAATAAAACAGAAAAACCAAAGTGCTCAGAAAAATGTCAACTCATTTTTGTAAAATACAAGGTTGAAACCTAATAAGGGTAAAATTCCTAGTTTTGGATTTGGTGTAGCAGAATAGGAGAAATGGATTTACAAAGGCATATTTAAATGCTTAAAATCACATTTAAATATTTATAGTGAAGAAAAGGTTGCTGGATTTGAATGAAAGTTGCACCATTAAATAGGTTGCAATATTCTAGGATTTTAGGAATTGGAATTAATTTATTTGGACATATATTTTGCCCTGTGGAATATTTGGAAAAAGTGACAGAAAAGAAAAAGAAAAAGGACCCTGTTCCTGCTGGGCCAGAACAGCTGCGGGGCAGCAGGCCCAGCCAGCGGGCCGGCCCAGCCGAGCCAGCGCACAGCGCGCGCCCGCCCACCCATTTCAAACCTGACGGCCGGGGCCCGCAGGTCAGGGAGAGAGAGGGGTGCGGGAACGAGGGAGAGGATGACAGGCGGGGCCCACCTATCATCACTAACCCATGGACAGGGGGTCGCGGTGCTCACCGGCGACGATGCAGGCCACGGCGAGCTCCGGCGAGTGCGGGGATGGCTTCACGAGGCTTCCGCACGTCGGTGGGTGGTGGACTTGGCCGGCGGGGGTGCCTGGTTTGCCGGCGACGAGGAGCTGCGGCGGAGGAGCTTCGGGAGGCGGTGGCTCCGGCCGTTTCGGGCAGCTACAGAGAGGGGAAACAAGGGGGAAAGAGTCAGGGGGATGCAGGGATTCCAGATCGAGGCAAAGGAGGAGCGGGGGAGGCGTATACCTTGCGAACTCCGGCGAGCCGAAATGGCGGAGCTCGAGCTTGATCTCGAGCTCGGGCGGCTCTGGAGAGGAACTGGGGGTGCAGGGGGAGGGTTTGGTGGTGCAGAGAGCGAGTGGTGAGGAGAGAAGGGCTCGGGGAGTCCTTTAAATAGGCGAACGGTGAGGTCCAGTAGACCCATGCGCCGGCGAGCTCACGCTCATCGCTGCAGGGCTCGGGGGAAGCAGGCGTGGTGTCTGGGGTGTTCCTGGACGTCGACCACGTCGAGTGAGATAGAGAGAGGAGGTGGGGAGAGGTCAGGGGCGCGCGCGTGCGAGCCGCTCCATTGGCGTGCTCGGGCGGCCTCTGTTCGCTAGCGCGGAGGCGTGGGGAGGAGGAGAGAGAAGGGGGCCGACTGCGTAGCGTGCTGCGGACGCCGAGGCACATCGGCAGGCGCGCAGGGGAGGCCCGAGGTCGTCGGAGTCGTTGGGCAGAGAGCGGCTACAGTGCCTAGCCGCACTGTAGCGCGCTCTGGAGCGAGCATTTGGCATGCCATGGCATATTATTGCCTTGTGGGCACGGCCACTGATGTCTAGAAGCTCTAGGAGGGAGTAAAGAAGAGGGGAGGGACATTGGATGCCCTGGAGAGCCAGTAGGAGAGGAGAGAGGGTGAGTGAGAGAGAGAAAGTGGTTGTCCAGAGAGGGAGAGAGAGATTTTACCCCTCCAATAAGTGAGCTGTGGGTTTGCCATTGTTACCAGAGGTGAAAGGGGCTAGGAGGAGTTGTGGTAAAGAGTTGAGCTCAAGGAGATTAGTGGAAGGGGTCAAAATGGTGTTTTTGGAAAAATGGCAGAAGGTGTTTGTTGTTGGTTTGGGCAAGAAAATGAACTCCAATTGCCATGATACTTAGCAGGATGGAATGACACTTAGAAATAGGGTGTGCCACCAAATTTGAGCTTATTTGGGCAAAGTTGCCAATGCAACTTTTGTAAACCCTAGAAATGAGCAGAAATAGACTTGTGTAGATCTAGTTGAGCAAATCACTTCTCCTTGATGCACCACTTGGTTTAGTGGCCTCATTTGGTCATGTGAACATGCTCACAAAAGTTGGGGTCAAGCAGAGAAAGTTGGTAGTACAAACTTGTTCAAATATGGTTCTGGTCAGAGAGGGTTTTGGGGCATTTTGGTGAACCAAAATGACTTTAATTGACATGAGGCTTTGCAAGGTGATCACAATATGCATTTGTGACTTGCTGGATTTTCCTTGGATTTTTATGAAAATATTTCCTGTAGAAATATTTCAAATCCTTGAAATGGGCAGAAATGGTTTTGGGAGGTTTTGTCCAATGTTTTGATCATAACCATGTGTTGAAACTCATATATATGGAAAATATATGTCCATTGAGTCTCCCTAATTTTTCTAAAATATTTTTAAAGCTTTTAAATAATTTTAACCTATTTAAGGCCATTTCTGGCCTTAAGAAAAATCCTTTAAATAAAATAGGAAAATAACTTTCAAAACTATATTTTTGTGGTTTCTGGGTATCCTATATCTAATAGGAGTCAAATATGTCTTTGGAAATATTTTTACTGCCCTTAATTAAGTATTTGCAGTGCAAACCTCAATCCAGGGGTTTTTGGAAAACTAATTTTTGAAAATACTTTTTGGCCAAATTATTTTTGTAAGAAAATACTATATTGCTCTATACACATGGCATGATCATTGGGCAGAAGTTTGGGACAAGGAGATGAAGTATAGAAGGTGGAGTAGTTGACTATAAAGAGCACTTGAAAAACCACACAGAGAAAACCAACTTCAAAATAAAAGCCAAATAATGCAAAAGTTTTTGTTGGTCCAAATTTTCATGCTTTATTAATGCAAATGACATGTTACAAAATGCAGGGTGTGACAGACCTACCCCCCTTACAAGAATCTCGTCCCCGAGATTCCAAAACTAGGCTTTAAAGAGATATGGAAACTCGGATCTAAGGTAGTCTTCACGTTCCCAGGTTGCTTCTGCTTCAGTGTGGTTGCTCCACTAGACCTTGAAGTACTTGATCGTGCGGCTACGGGTGCATCGCTCAGCCTCATCCAAAATGCAGATGGGCCTCTCACGGTAAGTCAAATCAGGCTGAAGGTCAATGGCTTGGTGATTGACGTCCCTGTAAAGATCAGGCTTGTCTGGGACTTGGAGACACTTCCGGAGTTGTGACACGTGGAATACGTTGTGCACATCGGATAGTTCAGGTGGCAGTTCCAACTGGTAAGCCACTTCTCCGCGTCATGCGGTGATCTCGAAGGGGCCGATAAATCTTGGTATACAACTGATGTTCCCTCAATTTCTCCAATACCAAACGCAAATGCACCTCATGCTCTTGCTTATTCTTGGAGAACACCAATATATCATCAATGAAAACAACCACAAATTTATCCAAGGACCCCATAAACACCTTGTTCATCGTATTCATGAAGTATGCAGGGGCATTAGTCAATCCAAATGACATGACAGTATATTCATACAACCCATACCTCGTAGTAAAAGCAGTCTTTGGAATATCTTGCTCACGAATCTTTAATTGATGATAACCAGAACGAAGATCAATCTTAGAGAACACAGTAGCTCCCTCCAACTGGTCAAATAGATCATTTATCATAAGCAAAGGATACTTATTCTTAATGGTTACCTCATTCAAAGAACGATAATCGACACACATCCTCAAGGTTCCATCCTTCTTCTCCACAAACAAAACGGGAGCTCCCCAAGGTGATGAACTTGGGCGAAGAAATCCTTGTGCCTGCAATTCGCTTATCTGCTTCTTCAATTCCTCCAACTCTTGAGGAGGCATTCTATACGGTCTCTTTGCAATAGGTCCAGTGCCTGGTATTAAATCAATAAGAAACTCAATATCTCTATCTGGTGGCATACCTGGCAACTCCTCTGGAAACACATCTGGATAATCCCTCACAACTGGCACCTCTTCTAGGCTACCCCCCTTAAGAGAGTTCATCTGCACCTGATTATGCTTATACTTACATACATATTTGATCCTCTTCCCTCCTGGTGCACTGAGAGTAATAGATCGACTGGCACAATCAATACGACCTTTATATAACTTCAACCAATCCATACCCAAAATAATATCCAGACCTTGTGACTTCAATATAATCAAATCTGTAGGAAAAAACATGCTTCCCAATAGACAAAGGCATCTGAAAACAATCCAAACTTGCTGCCATCTCAGCTCCTGAAGAACTCACTCTAATAGGCATACTAAGGGTTTTGGTTGGAAAGAATAGATGAGTTATAGACATAGTAGGGCCAAACGCTATGTATATATAAATATATTCTACCCATATGCATAATTTGATCAAGCCAACAAAACACGGCAACGAATAACACCAACAAACAAACAACAAACAATATGACAATATTATATATATATAGTCGAATAATTTCGACACTAAGCAATTTAACAAACAACTATCGATCAAGCAAACAATCTAGTATCTTCATACCATGAAAGTGGGCATAATCAGATACGCTAACATGATAACGTTGCAATATAAACCAAACATGAATGGTGGTCTCAGCACTAGTTCCTACTTAACTGTTCAAGATACTTGAGGAGTTTAACTAATAAACAGTAAGAAGTATAGCTAGTTTATAAAATAATTTTCACTCCTATGGCTTTTCTAATCCATTTTCTAGGGTCACGTCCTACAGTGAACACATTGCTCTGATACCATCTGTAACAACCAAACCTCGAAGGATTTGAGTCTCTGTGCTTACCGTGCTAGTCCCTGGATCAAACTCGCTAGCACACATAGTATAGATGAATACTAGAATAGCAAGTGCATCATTGATTACAATGTATGATCCAGAGTATATAAAATAAAACAATCTGCATAGCACTTGGCTAGCTTTATTCAATCAAACAGCGGAAAGTAGCAGAAAATAACGATGAGTCCCATCATATCCCACTCGTGATGCTGAGTGGAGACTCATGTGGGGACACCGACTAATAAGTCGTGATCACCGAATGCACGCGTACAGTGATCCCAGAGATCAATGCTCACTGAACACACAGAAGCTGAATAACAAGAGTCTTACATCCATACAAACTGTCTTACACAAATTATGACCATTATGGTCAAGTCTTACATAGATAAAGCCTTAAGGGCTGAACATCAAATGAAACACAAGCAGCGGAAATCTCCGTCGATAAGTAGAACCCATGCCATCTGCCTTAACCCTACAGGCATTCTAACTGGGAAACGTCCTAGTTCGCATGCTCGTCTCCAAAGAATTCTTCTTCAAACTCCTGTTCTTCCATGCCTGGCCAATTAAATAACCAGTGGCAAGCCAATGAGTACTTTGAATGTACTCGCAAGCAACCCATGTTTTGGTTCAAGGTACAACAATGCATGATATAGGTAAATTTTTGCGGAAATCTAGTTTTGAGTAACCATGAGGACAGGTTACAGATAACAACATAAATAGAGTAGGCACCAACCCAACTCAATCATGTCAAGTCCTTGACTTGACCCAAGTAGTTCTTCCCACTTATCCAAACACACACACTGGTTTGTAATCATGTGGACGTAGCCCAACAGCGGTTACCCAATTGTCCCTGATCGTGGACACGGCTATTCGAATAGTTTTACACTCTGCAGAGGTTGCACACATTACCCACAAGATCCGGGGAACTTTCATGTCATCCACGACCCGCGGTACCTCAAGTACCCGGGGTAAGCACCCGATCAATATCTTTCCCTAGACGACACTAACAAGGAGTCCACTCGTTGTTCCGTATCCTCATGATGTACATCATACGAGACTCGCTCGAGATCATAACATCCGAGAGGGGACACAACGGTGTACCCGGTGCCCTGTGAAAACAGTCATGGCCGCCCAACCTAGCACGACCCCGTCCCGAGAGAGAGCACCAACTCCCCCCCCCCCCCCCGTCACTAGTAATGCGGGCTCCAAGCTAGTATCGGCCTAGGTAATCAATAATGCCCTTTCCCATATAAGGGTAGAGTGGTTGCGCTTGTAAGGTTGGAATAACGGTCGCAACTTAAACCAATCCATTTCGGAAAAACAACGCACACTTGTCTCGGTACACCACCTCGTCATCAAGTGGTTACCCAACTCATCATCTCCCTCGGGCATAAGTGGCACCCGATGGGGTTTTCGAAAAGTCCTTTGAAAATACGTTGTCTCCATCACCATGCATATTCCCGTCCCTTATGCGTAGCACTACTTAGCATCCTATCTACTCCCACCGGCATAACCCTCATAGAAAGGTAGGGTCATGCATCATGCAAGTGTCAACGAGAAAAGGAACGGAGGCAAACCACCTCAAGTGGTCACCGTTTTATCATGACTTCAATGCAAGAAATAAAAGTGCCATATGACATGCATAAAAAGGGTTTCTTAGACATGGTCAAAGGGCTGCTTGCCTGGCTCAGCAAAGTCTTCTGGATCTTCAAAGTCTTCTGGTCCAACTCCTTCGTCAGCAACGCAATCTATCGTCGCAAAATAATAACGAGAAAATAAGGCAATAATAAAACAGAAAAACCAAAGTGCTCAGAAAAATGTCAACTCATTTTTGTAAAATACTAGGTTGAAACCTAAGAAGGGTGAAATTCCTAGTTTTGGATTTGGTGTAGGAGAATAGGAGAAATGGATTTACAAAGGCATATTTAAATGCTTAAAATCAAATTTAAATATTTATAGTGAAGAAAAGGTTGCTGGATTTGAATGAAAGTTGCACCATTAAATAGGTTGCAATATTCTAGGATTTTAGGAATTGGAATTAATTTATTTGGACATATATTTTGCCCTGTGGAATATTTGGAAAAAGTGACAGAAAAGAAAAAGAAAAAGGGCCCTGTTCCTTCTGGGCCAGAACAGCTGCGGGGCAGCAGGCCCAGCCAGCGAGCCGGCCCAGCCGAGCCAGCGCACAGCGTGCGCGCCCGCCCACCCATTTCAAACCTGATGGCCGGGGCCCGCAGGTCAGGGAGAGAGAGGGGCGCGGGAACGAGGGAGAGGATGAGAGGCGGGGCCCACCTGTCAACACTAACTCGTGGACAGGGGGGTCGCGGTGCTCACCGGCGACGATGCAGGCCACGGCGAGCTCTGGCGAGTGCGGGGATGGCTTCAGGAGGCTTCCTCACGTCGGTGGGTGGTGGACTTGGCCGGCGGGGGTGCCTGGTTTGCCAGCGACGAGGAGCTACGGCGGAGGAGCTTCGGGAGGTGGTGGCTCCGACCGTTTCCGGCAGCTACAGAGAGGGGAAACAAGGGGGAAAGAGTCAGGGGGATGCAGAGATTCCAGATCGAGGCAGAGGAGGAGCGGGGGAGGCCTATACCTCGCGAACTCCGGCGAGCCGAAACGGCGGAGCTCGAGCTCGATCTCGAGCTCGGGCGGCTCTGGAGAGGAACTACGGGTGCAGGGGGAGGGTTTGGTGGTGCAGAGAGCGAGTGGTGAGGAGAGAAGGGCTCGGGGAGGCCTTTAAATAGGCAAACGGCAAGGTCCAGTAGACCCGTGTGCCGGCGAGCTCACGCTCGTCGCTGCAGGGCTCGGGGGAAGTAGGCGTGGTGTCTGGGGTGTTCCTGGACGTCGACCACGTCGGGTGAGATAGAGAAAGGAAGTGGGGAGAGGTCAGGGGCGCGCGCGTGCGAGCCGCTCCATTGGCGTGCTCGGGCGGCCTTTGTTCGCTAGCGCGGAGGCGCGGGGAGGAGGAGAGAGAAGGGGGCCGACCGCGTAGCGTGCTGCGGACGTCGAGGCGCATCGGCAGGCGCGCGGGGGAGGCCCGAGGTCGTCGGAGTCATTGGGCAGAGAGCGGCTACAGTGCCTAGCCGCACTATAGCGCGCTCTAGAGCGAGCATTTGGTAGGCCATGGCATATTATATGCCTTGTGGGCGCGGCCACTGATGTCTAGAAGCTCTAGGAGGGAGTAAAGAAGAGGGGAGGGACATTGGATGCCCTGGAGAGCCAGTAGGAGAGGAGAGAGGGTGAGTGAGAGAGAGAAAGTGGCTGTCCAAAGAGGAAGAGAGAGATTTTACCCCTCCAATAAGTGAGTTGTGGGTTTGCCATTGTTACCAGAGGTGAAAGGGGGCAAGGAGGAGCTGTGGTAAAGAGTTGAGCTCAAGGAGATTAGTGGAAGGGGTCAAAATGGTGTTTTTGGAAAAATGGCAGAAGGTGTTTGTTGTTGGTTTGGGCAAGAAAATGAACTCCAATTGCCATGATACTTAGCAGGATGGAATGACACTTAGAAATAGGGTGTGCCACCAAATTTGAGCTTATTTGGGCAAAGTTGCCAATGCAACTTTTGTAAACCCTAGAAATGAGCAGAAATAGACTTGTGTAGATCTAGTTGAGCAAATCACTTCTCCTTGATACACCACTTGGTGTAGCTGCCACATTTGGTCATGTGAACATGCTCACAAAAGTTGGGGTCAAGGAGAGAAAGTTGGTAGTACAAACTTGTTCAAATATGGTTCTGGTCAGAGAGGGTTTTGGGGCATTTTGGTGAACCAAAATGACTTTAATTGACATGAGGCTTTGCAAGGTGATCACAATATGCATTTGTGACTTGCTGGATTTTCCTTGGATTTTTATGAAAATATTTCCTGTAGAAATATTTCAAATCCTTGAAATGGGCAGAAATGGTTTTGGGAGGTTTTGTCCAATATTTTGATCATAACCATGTGTTGAAACTCATATATATGGAAAATATATGTCCATTGAGTCTCCCTAATTTCTCTAAAATATTTTTAAAGCTTTTAAATAATTTTAACCTATTTAAGACCATTTCTGGCCTTAAGAAAAATCATTTAAATAAAATAGGAAAATAACTTTCAAAACTATATTTTTGTGGTTTCTGGGTATCCTATATCTAATAGGAGTTAAATATGTCTTTGGAAATATTTTTACTGCCCTTAGTTAAGTATTTGCAGTGCAAACCTCAATCCAACGATTTTTGGAAAACTAATTTTTTAAAATACTTTTTGGCCAAATTATTTTTGTAAGAAAATACTATATTGCTCTATACACATGGCATGATCATTGGGCAGAAGTTTGGGACAAGGAGATGAAGTTAAGAAGGTGGAGTAGTTGACTATAAAGAGCACTTGAAAAAACAGACAGAGAAAACCAACTTCAAAATAAAAGCCAAATAATGCAAAAGTTTTTGTTGGTCCAAATTTTCATGCTTTATTAATGCAAATGACATGTTACAAAATTCAGGGTGTGACAACTCACGACCCTAACGGTACCTTACTCTTCGTCTGAATATCCTGCAACATGAGACGTTGCAGCCATATAGGTCAATACTTGGAATGTATTGGCAACTTACACAGGAGTAATAATATAGCGGACCTACATGTATATGCATAGTATATCAAAAAGAAGGCTTGAGGGTTTATTTTTGCAGAAAGCTGATTTTGTCCTCATAGCTACCTAATAGTCAAATTTTTATTTAGTTCTTTTATTACTACAATTAAATACACAAGGTTGAGTTGGCAAAATCAACTCCAACCTACCCTTTATTAAGTTGCCCACAAATATTATTAAGTGTCACATCTGTCAAGATCATCCAACAACTATAATGGCATAGTGGCTCAAAGTTGCCCGTAACTGAAGGAAATATGCCCTAGAGGCAATAATAAAGTTATTATTTATTTCCTTATATCATGATAAAGGTTTATTATTCATGCTAGAATTGTATTAACCGGAAACATAATACATGTGTGAATACATAGACAACCAGAGTGTCACTAGTATGCCTCTACTAGACTAGCTCGTTAATCAAAGATGGTTATGTTTCCTAACCATGAACAAAGAGTTGTTATTTGATTAACGAGGTCACATCATTGGTTGAATGATCTGATTGACATGACCCATTATATTAGCTTAGCACCCAATCGTTTAGTATGTTGCTATTGCTTTATTCATGACTTATACATGTTCCTATGACTATGAGATTATGCAACTCCCGTTTGCCAGAGGAACACTTTGGGTACTACCAAACGTCACAACGTAACTGGGTGATTATAAAGGAGTATTACAGGTGTCTCCAATGGTAGATGTTGGGTTGGCGTATTTCGAGATTAGGATTTGTCACTCCGATTGTCGGAGAGGTATCTCTGGGCCCTCTCGGTAGTGCACATCACTTAAAGCCTTGCAAGCATTGCAACTAATGAGTTAGTTGCGGGATGATGTATTACGGAACGAGTAAAGAGACTTGCCGGTAACGAGATTGAACTAAGTATTGGGTACTGACGATCGAATCTCGGACAAGTAACATACCGATGACAAAGGGAACAACGTATGTTGTTATGCGGTCTGACCGATAAAGATCTTCGTAGAATATGTAGGAGCCAATATGGGCATCCAGGTCCCGCTATTGGTTATTGACCGGAGACGTGTCTCGGTCATGTCTACATTGTTCTCGAACCGTAGGGTCCGCACGCTTAACGTTACGATGACATTTATTATGAGTTTATGCATTTTGATGTACCGAAGGTTGTTCGGAGTCCCGGATGTGATCACGGACATGACGAGGAGTCTCGAAATGGTCGAGACATAAAGATTGATATATTGGAAGCCTATGTTTGGACATCGGAAGTGTTCCAGGTGAAATCAGGATTTTACCGGAATACCGGGAGGGTTACCGGAACCCCCCGGGAGCCAAATGGGCCATAGTGGGCCTTAGTGGCAAGGAGAAAGGGGCTGCCCTAGGTGGCCGCGCACCTCCCCCCTTCCCCTAGTCCTATTAGGACTAGGAGAGGTGGCCGGCCCCCTCTCTCCCTCTCCCCCTTGAGGAGTCCTAGTCCAACTAGGATTAGGGGGGGAATCCTACTCCCGGAGGGAGTAGGACTCTCCTGGCGCGCCAAGGGCTTGGCCGGCCAGCCCCTCGCCCTAGATCCTTTATATACGAAGGCAGGGGCACCCCATAGACACACAAGTTGATCCTTGAGATCGTTCCTTAGCCGTGTGCGGTGCCCCCTTCCACCAAATTCCACCTCGATCATATTGTTGCAGTGCTTAGGCGTAGCCCTGCGTCAGTAGTACATCAAGATCGTCACCATGTCGTCGTGCTGACGGAACTCTTCCCCGACGCTTTGCTGGATCGGAGCCTGGGGATCGTCATCGAGTTGAACGTGTGCTAAGAACTCGGAGGTGCCGGAGTAACGGTGCTTGGATCGGTCGGACCGGGAAGAAGACGTACGACTACTTCCTCTACGTTGTGTCAAACGCTTCCGTTGTGATCTACAAGGGTACGTAGATCATACTCTCCTCTCGTTGCTATGCATCACCATGATCTTGCGTGTGCGTAGGAATTTTTTTGAAATTACTACGTTCCCCAACAGTGGCATCCGAGCCTAGGTTTTTATGGTTTGATGTTATTTGCACGAGTAGAACACAAGTGAGTTGTGGACGATACAAGTCATACTTCCTACCAGCATGTCATACTTTGGTTCAGCGGTATTGTTGGACGAGACGATCCGGACCAACCTTACGCGTACGCTTATGCGAGACCGGTTCCCTCGACGTGCTTTGCACATAGATGGCTTGCGGAAGACTGTCTCTCCAACTTTAGTTGAATCGAGTGTGGCTACGCCCGGTCCTTGAGAAGGTTAAAACGGAGTCTATTTGACAAACTATCGTTGTGGTTTTGATGCGTAGGTAAGATGAGTTCTTGCTTAAGCCCGTAGCAGCCACGTAAAACTTGCAACAACAAAGTAGAGGACGTCTAACTTGTTTTTGCAGGGCATGTTGTGATGTGATATGGTCAAGACATGATGCTAAATTTTATTGTATGAGATGATTATGTTTTGTAATCGAGTTATCGGCAACTGGCAGGAGCCATATGGTTGTCGCTTTATTGTATGCAATGCAATCGCGATGTAATGCTTTACTTTATTACTAAGCGGTAGTGATAGTCGTGGAAGCATAATATTGGCGAGATGACAACGATGCTATGATGGAGATCAAGGTGTCGCGCTGGTGACAATGGTGATCATGACGGTGCTTCGGAGATGGAGATCACAAGCACAAGATGATGATGACCATATCATATCACTTATATTGATTGCATGTGATGTTTATCTTTTTATGCATCTTATCTTGCTTTGATTGACGGTAGCATTATAAGATGATCTCTCACTAAATTATCAAGAAGTGTTCTCCCTGAGTATGCACCGTTGCAAAAGTTCTTCGTGCTGAGAATCGGGTGTGATAGGCTCTACGTTCAAATACAACGGGTGCAAAACAGTTGCACACGCAGAATACTCAGGTTATACTTGACGAGCTATGCATATAAGATATGACCTTGGAACACAGAGACCGAAAGGTCGAGCGTGAATCATATAGTAGATATGATCAACATAACGATGTTCACCATTGAAAACTACTCCATATCACGTGATGATCGGTTATGGTTTAGTTGATTTGGATCACGTGATCACTTAGAGGATTAGAGGGATGTCTATCCAAGTGGGAGTTCTTAATTAATTTGATTAACTGAACTTAAACTTATCATGAACTTAGTATCTGATAGTATCTTGCTTGTTTATGTTGATTGTAGATAGATGGCTCGTGCTGTTGTTCCGTTAAATTTTAATGCGTTCCTTGAGAAAGCAAAGTTGAAAGATGATGGTAGCAATTACACGGACTGGGTCCGTAACTTGAGGATTATCCTCATTGCTGCACAGAAGAATTACGTCCTGAAAGCACCACTAGGTGCCAGGCCTGCTACTAGAGCAACACCAGAAGTTATGAACGTCTGGCAGAGCAAAGCTGATGACTACTCGATAGTTCAGTGTGCCATGCTTTACGGCTTAGAACCGGGATTTCAACGACGTTTTGAACGTCATGGAGCATATGAGATGTTCCAGGAGTTGAAGTTAATATTTAAAGCAAATGCCCGGATTGAGAGATATGAAGTCTCCAATAAGTTCTATAGCTGCAAAATGGAGGAGAACAGTTCTGTCAGTGAGCATATACTCAAAATGTCTGGGTATAATAATCACTTGATTCAATTGGGAGTTACTCTTCCAGATGATTGCGTCATTGACAGAATTCTCCAATCACTGCCACCAAGCTACAAGAGCTTCGTGATGAACTATAATATGCAAGGGATGACCAAGACTATTCCCGAGCTCTTCGCAATGCTAAAAGCTGCGGAGGTAGAAATCAAGAAGGAGCATCAAGTGTTGATGGTTAACAAAACCACTAGTTTCAAGAAAAAGGGCAAAGGGAAGAAAAAGGGGAACTTCAAGAAGAAGGGCAAGCGAGTTGCTGCTCAAGAGAAGAAACCCAAGTCTGGACCTAAGCCTGAAACTGAGTGCTTCTACTGCAAGCAGACTGGTCACTGGAAGCGGAACTGCCCCAAGTATTTGGCGGATAAGAAGGATGGCAAGGTGAACAAAGGTATATGTGATATACATGTTATTGATGTGTACCTTACTAATGTTCGCAGTAGCACCTGGGTATTTGATACTGGTTCTGTTGCTAATATTTGCAACTCAAAACAGGGACTACAGAATAAGCGGACACTAGCAAAGGACGAGGTGACGATGCGCGTGGGAAATGGTTCCAAAGTCGATGTGATCGCAGTTGGCATGCTACCTCTACATCTACCTTCGGGATTAGTATTAGACCTAAATAATTGTTATTTGGTGCCAGCGTTGAGCATGAACATTATATCTGGATCTTGTTTGATGCGAGACGGTTATTCATTTAAATCAGAGAATAATGGTTGTTCTATTTATATGAGTAATATCTTTTATGGTCATGCACCCTTGAAGAGTGGTCTATTTTTTATGAATCTCGATAGTAGTGATACACATATTCATAATGTTGAAACCAAAAGATGCAGAGTTGATAATGATAGTGCAACTTATTTGTGGCACTGCCATTTAGGTCATATCGGTATAAAGCGCATGAAGAAACTCCATACTGATGGACTTTTGGAGTCACTTGATTATGAATCACTTGGCACTTGCGAACCGTGCCTCATGGGCAAGATGACTAAAACACCGTTCTCCGGAACTATGGAGAGAGCAACAGATTTGTTGGAAATCATACATACGGATGTATGTGGTCCGATGAATGTTGAGGCTCGTGGCGGATATCGTTATTTTCTCACCTTCACAGATGATTTGAGCAGATATGGGTATATCTACTTAATGAAACACAAGTCTGAAACATTTGAAAAGTTCAAAGAATTTCAGAGTGAAGTTGAAAATCATCGTAACAAGAAAATAAAGTTTCTACGATCAGATCGTGGAGGAGAATATTTGAGTTACGAGTTTGGTGTACATTTGAAAAATTGTGGAATAGTTTCGCAACTCACGCCACCCGGAACACCACGGCGTAATGGTGTGTCCGAACATCATAATCGTACTTTACTAGATATGGTGCGATCTATGATGTCTCTTACTGATTTACCGCTATCGTTCTGGGGATACGCTCTAGAGACGGCCGCATTCACGTTAAATAGGGCACCATCTAAATCCGTTGAGACGACGCCTTATGAACTATGGTTTGGCAAGAAACCAAAGTTGTCATTTCTTAAAGTTTGGGGCTGCGATGCTTATGTGAAAAAGCTTCAACCAGATAAGCTCGAACCCAAATCGGAGAAATGTGTCTTCATAGGATATCTAAAGGAAACTGTTGGATACACCTTCTATCACAGATCCGAAGGCAAGACTTTTGTTGCTAAGTTCGGAAACTTTCTAGAGAAGGAGTTTCTTTCGAAAGAAGTGAGTGGGAGGAAAGTAGAACTTGACGAGGTAACTGTACCTACTCCTTTATTGAGAAGTAGTACATCACAGAAAACTGTTTCTGCGACACCTACACCAATAAATGAGGAAGCTAATGATGATGATCATGAAACTTTAGATCAAGATACTACTGAACCTCGTAGAT
Organism: Aegilops umbellulata; assembly: GCA_032464435.1. NCBI lineage: Eukaryota > Viridiplantae > Streptophyta > Magnoliopsida > Poales > Poaceae > Aegilops > Aegilops umbellulata. Next base: position 130,747,853 of record CP136056.1, read on the forward strand.
CAACCAGAGTGAGATCCGCACCAGAGTGGTACGGTAATCCTATTCTGGAAGTCATGTTACTAGACCATGATGAACCTACGAACTATGAAGAAGCAATGGTGAGCCCAGATTCCACAAAGTGGCTTGAAGCCATGAAATCTGAGATGGGATCCATGTATGAGAACAAAGTATGGACTTTGGTTGACTTGCCTGATGATCGGCAAGCAATTGAGAACAAATGGATCTTTAAGAAGAAGACTGACGTTGATGGTAATGTTACTGTCTACAAAGCTCGACTTGTCGCAAAAGGTTTTCGACAAGTTCAAGGGATTGACTACAATGAGACTTTCTCACCCGTAGCGATGCTTAAGTCTGTCCGAATCATGTTAGCAATTGCCGCATTTTATGATTATGAAATTTGGCAGATGGATGTCAAAACTGCATTCCTGAATGGATTTCTGGAAGAAGAGTTGTATATGATGCAACCGGAAGGTTTTGTCGATCCAAAGGGAGCTAACAAAGTGTGCAAGCTCCAGCGATCCATTTATGGACTGGTGCAAGCCTCTCGGAGTTGGAATAAACGCTTTGATAGTGTGATCAAAGCATTTGGTTTTATACAGACTTTCGGAGAAGCCTGTATTTACAAGAAAGTGAGTGGGAGCTCTGTAGCATTTCTAATATTATATGTGGATGACATATTACTGATTGGAAATGATATAGAATTTCTGGATAGCATAAAGGGATACCTGAATAAAAGTTTTTCAATGAAAGACCTCGGAGAAGCTGCTTACATATTAGGCATAAAGATCTATAGAGATAGATCAAGACGCTTAATTGGACTTTCACAAAGCACATACCTTGACAAGATTTTGAAGAAGTTCAAAATGGATCAAGCAAAGAAAGGGTTCTTGCCTGTGTTACAAGGTGTGAGATTGAGTAAGACTCAAAGCCCGACCACTGCAGAAGATAGAGAGAAAATGAAAGATGTTCCCTATGCTTCAGCCATAGGCTCTATCATGTATGCAATGCTGTGTACCAGACCTGATGTGTGCCTTGCTATAAGTTTAGCAGGGAGGTACCAAAGTAATCCAGGAGTGGATCACTGGACAGCGGTCAAGAACATCCTGAAATACCTGAAAAGGACTAATGATATGTTTCTCATATATGGAGGTGACAAAGAGCTCACCGTAGGAGGTTACGTTGATGCAAGCTTTGACACTGATCCGGACGATTCTAAATCACAAACCGGATACGTGTTTACATTAAACGGTGGAGCTGTCAGTTGGTGCAGTTCTAAACAAAGCGTCGTAGCGGGATCTACATGTGAAGCGGAGTACATAGCTGCTTCGGAAGCAGCAAATGAAGGAGTCTGGATGAAGGAGTTCATATCCGATCTAGGTGTCATACCTAATGCATCGGGTCCAATGAAAATCTTTTGTGATAATACTGGTGCAATTGCCTTGGCAAAGGAATCCAGATTTCACAAAAGGACCAAACACATCAAGAGACGCTTCAACTCCATCCAGGATCTAGTCCAGGTGGGAGACATAGAGATTTGCAAGATACATACGGATCTGAATGTTGCAGGCCCGTTGACTAAGCCTCTTCCACGAGCAAAACATGATCAGCACCAAGACTCCATGGGTGTTAGGATCATTACAGTGTAATCTAGATTATTGACTCTAGTGCAAGTGGGAGACTGAAGGAAATATGCCCTAGAGGCAATAATAAAGTTATTATTTATTTCCTTATATCATGATAAAGGTTTATTATTCATGCTAGAATTGTATTAACCGGAAACATAATACATGTGTGAATACATAGACAACCAGAGTGTCACTAGTATGCCTCTACTAGACTAGCTCGTTAATCAAAGATGGTTATGTTTCCTAACCATGAACAAAGAGTTGTTATTTGATTAACGAGGTCACATCATTGGTTGAATGATCTGATTGACATGACCCATTATATTAGCTTAGCACCCGATCGTTTAGTATGTTGCTATTGCTTTATTCATGACTTATACATGTTCCTATGACTATGAGATTATGCAACTCCCGTTTGCCAGAGGAACACTTTGGGTACTACCAAACGTCACAACGTAACTGGGTGATTATAAAGGAGTATTACAGGTGTCTCCAATGGTAGATGTTGGGTTGGCGTATTTCGAGATTAGGATTTGTCACTCCGATTGTCGGAGAGGTATCTCTGGGCCCTCTCGGTAATGCACATCACTTAAAGCCTTGCAAGCATTGCAACTAATGAGTTAGTTGCGGGATGATGTATTACGGAACGAGTAAAGAGACTTGCCGGTAATGAGATTGAACTAAGTATTGGGTACTGACGATCGAATCTCGGACAAGTAACATACCGATGACAAAGGGAACAACGTATGTTGTTATGCGGTCTGACCGATAAAGATCTTCGTAGAATATGTAGGAGCCAATATGGGCATCCAGGTCCCGCTATTGGTTATTGACCGAAGACGTGTCTCGGTCATGTCTACATTGTTCTCGAACCGTAGGGTCCGCACGCTTAACGTTACGATGACAGTTATTATGAGTTTATGCATTTTGGTGTACCGAAGGTTCTTCGGAGTCCCGGATGTGATCACGGACATGACGAGGAGTCTCAAAATGGTCGAGACATAAAGATTGATATATTGGAAGCCTATGTTTGGACATCGGAAGTGTTCCAGGTGAAATCAGGATTTTACCGGAATACCGGGAGGGTTACCGGAACCCCCCGGGAGCCAAATGGGCCATAGTGGGCCTTAGTGGAAAGGATAAAGGGGCTGCCCTAGGTGGCCGCGCGCCTCCCCCCCCCCTTCCCCTAGTCCTATTAGGACTAGGAGAGGTGGCCGTCCCCCTCTCTCCCTCTCCCCCTTGAGGAGTCCTAGTCCAACTAGGATTAGGGGGGAATCCTACTCCCGAAGGGAGTAGGACTCTCCTGGCGCACCAAGGGCTTGGCCGGCCAGCCCCTCCCCCTAGATCCTTTATATACGGAGGCAGGGGCACCCCATAGACACACAAGTTGATCCTTGAGATCGTTACTTAGCCGTGTGCGGTGCCCCCTTCCACCAAATTCCACCTCGATCATATTGTTGCAGTGCTTAGGCGTAGCCCTGCATCAGTAGTACATCAAGATTGTCACCACGCCATCGTGCTGACGGAACTCTTCCCTGACGCTTTGCTGGATCGGAGCCCGGGGATCGTCATCGAGCTGAACGTGTGCTAAGAACTCGGAGGTGCCGGAGTAACGGTGCTTGGATCGGTCGGACCGGGAAGAAGACGTACGACTACTTCCTCTACGTTGTGTCAAACGCTTCCGTTGCGATCTACAAGGGTACATAGATCATACTCTCCTCTCGTTGCTACGCATCACCATGATCTTGCGTGTGCGTAGGAAATTTTTTGAAATTACTACGTTCCCCAACAATAACCGGGGGCACGGCTAATCCTGATTAGTTTTAATACTCTGCAGAGTTTTGTACGCTTTACCCACTGGACCCAATCCGAAGATTGAGACGAAGTCTTTCAGAAGAGGTTCCCTTAACCACCTGACAGCCACATCCCTCCTACATATGCTACATCTGTCGACACAGTCTGGGCAAGGGTTCCAACAACTGATCAACTAAGCCAGAGCCCATATAGCCAGTGGCCGCACATGGAAGCTACTAGTCAGTAAGTCTATCTGATCTTTTTGAACCTGGGGGGCATTCCACTTAGGGTGCACTCCCATGGGCGCATGGCCTTAGAAAAGGTGCAAGACCCCATGATGCCTTCCCTCAACACCAAGCAATACCACTTCCGCCCAGAGGTGAGTTAAATCATGGGTTACTACTCAATTGTTTTATATATATACATACATACATATATATATATATATATATATATATATATATATATATATATATATATATATATATATATGTAATCCTCACATAAACTCAATGAATACACGAACCACCCCCGTCTACAAAGCATAGCAAACTACAACTACCACGATTTGCAAAAACGGGAAGATAGCTTAACAGCATAGCAAAATAATATAGTATTCCTATACATGCATATATTCATAGTGTGATATAACTACATGCATAGAAAACAATAGGTAAAGGATGATCAACATGTAACTTGCCTTGGTTCTGGTTCAAAAAGTCACACTCCTGACAATAGCTCGCGTCGCACTCCGGACAATCTACACGTTTCACACAATTCAACAAATCAATCACCGGAACACGAAAAGAACCAAAACAAAACCAACAGCAAGAAAACATTTTAAAAACTCAACAACAGTAGCTTAACAGCACCTAAAATGCACTACGGTCACAATGCAAAAAGAAACACTCGATTCCGATAAACGGTTTGAAAGTTACGGACTCCGGAAGATTCAATTCAAATTTGAACAGTGCAAACATGTGCAAAGTTGGTACTGTGATAATGTGCTGATCTTTGTGAGTGCATAGGAAAAAGAATTGCCTAATTGGAGCTATAGACTAAAAGATATAGCTAGTTGAATTTCGGATGAAAATCTATGAAAAACAAAAAGAAACAGAAATCTCCTGAACAGTGAATACTGTAGCGGCGCTGTAGCAACTTCTGTAGCTACCGCCACGTGGCGACACGTGATTTGCTGGAGGTGTGTGCTCACCAGAAGACAAAAGAAGCGGCGGCGCCGGTCGGGCATCGGCGGTGGAGCTTCTCCGATGGGTTTCAGGCGAAGGCGGTGGTGACGGGCGGGTGCGGTGTCGAGCGGCGGAGGTGGTGGTGGTGTTCAACGGCGGCGGGGCGTCCTTGAGCGGCGGTGGCGAAGACGTGAACTCCGGCTAACTCCGGTGAAGTCGGCCGGCTTGTTCCTCTCCCTCTGCTGCGTTTTCGGCAATAGAACAACGTCAGGCGAGGGCGGCTTCGAGCGGAGAAATGAGTGGAGCAGGCGGAGCAGCTCTACGAGTTCTTACGGCGACGGGAACAGCCGGTGAACGATGGCGAATAGCGGAGCTTCTCCCGAGATCCAAAATGAGCTCGGGCAAAGCGTCGGCAGCAACAGGGGTCGGGAAGGGGTTGCGGGGTCACCCCTAGGGCTTTGCCCCAGTGCGGTGTCTCTGGTGGACACGGGATGGACCAGGAGCGCGAAGTCGATCCGGCTCGGCCTCGGCTGGGCGTGCTGGGCGCGTGCGGTCCGACCGGAGGAAGGAGAAAGCGGCGCGGGGCCCACGGGTCAGCAGCTGAAGGCGGGGTGGATCGGGCGCGGGTCAGGCGCGGTTCGGGTGAGAGCGAACGGGCGTACCGCTTCGCTAGGTTTAGCGGGTTGCGGGCGACGGGAGCTGGGCCGCGCGTGTGCGCTGCGGCACTGGCAGGCGGGCTAGCTGGTGTTTTTTTGAAACAAAACTACAGAACTAAAATTAAAATAAAAACACCAAAATAAAATCTAGGAAAAATACCTAAACACACAGTAAAATATATACTACTAATATAAACTACAGGAACACTAGTTCCTCACCTAATGCAATTTTCGAAAATATTTTTTTTATGCAATAGGCCACACAAACAGTAAAATAACACACAATTAAAATATTTTGGAGATTGCCAAAAATTACCAGAACGTATCAAACGATTTGGAAATAATATTCCGCACATTATGAACATTTTTAAACAGGGGAGAAGTCATGTTATCTCCACTCCAATAGATTGCCTTTAGTTGCATAATGAAGAGTATTCCAGAAAAGCAAACAATGCATGGAAAAATATGAGATGCATATGAATGATCTATTAACATCCAAATTGGGAAAATTGGGATGTTACAACCAACTGACAGCTCCACTATCCAATGTAAATACGTATCCGGTTTGCGATTTAGAATCGTCTAGATCAGTGTCAAAGCTTGCATCGACGTAACCATTTACGACTAGCTCTTTGTCACCTCCATAAACGAGAAACATATCCTTATTCCTTTTCAGGTATTTCAGTATGTTCTTGACTGTTGTCTAGTGATCCACTCCTGGATTACTTTGGTACCTCCCTGCTAAACTAATAGCAAGGCACACATCAGGTCTGGTATACAACATTGCATACATGATAGAGCCTATGGCTGAAGCATAGGGAACATCTTTCATTTTCTCTCTATCTTCTGCAGTGGTCGGGCATTGAGTCTTACTCATTTCACACCTTGTAACACAGGCAAGAACCCTTTCATTGCTTGATCCATTTTGAACTTCTTCAAAACTTTGTCAAGGTATGTGCTTTGTGAAAGTCCAATTAAGTGTCTTGATCTATCTCTATAGATCTTGATTCCCAATATGTAAGCAGCTTCACCGAGGTCTTTCATTGAAAAACTCTTATTCAAGTATCCTTTTATACTATCCAGAAATTCTATATCATTTCCAATCAACAATATGCCATTCATATATAAGATTAGAAATGCTACAGAGCTCCCACTCACTTTCTTGTAAATACAGGCTTCTCCAAAAGTCTGTATAAAACCATATGCTTTGATCACACTATCAAAGCGTTTATTCCAACTCCCAGAGGCTTGGACCAGTCCATAAATGGATCGCTGGAGCTTGCACACTTTGTTAGCACCCTTTGGATCGATAAAACCTTCAGGTTGCATCATATACAACTCTTCTTCCAGAAATCCATTCAGGAATGCAGTCTTTACATCCATTTGCCAAATTTCATAATCATAAAATGCGGCAATTGCTAACATAATTCGGACGGACTTAAGCATCGCTACGGGTGAGAAGGTCTCATCGTAGTCAACTCCTTGAACTTGTCGAAAACCTTTCGCAACAAGTCGAGCTTTGTAGACAGTAACATTACTATCAGCGTGTGTCTTCTTCTTGAAGATCCATTTATTTTCGATGGCTTGCCGATCATCGGGCAAGTCAACCAAAGTCCACACTTTGTTCTCATACATGGATCCTGAGGGAGTTCTGGATTAGGGGGTGTCCGGATAGCTTGACTATGACCTTTGGCCGGACTCTTGGACTATGAAGATACAAGATTGAAGACTTCGTCTCGTGTCCGGATGGGACTTTCCTTGGCGTGGAAGGCAAGCTTGGCAATACGGATATGTAGATCTCCTCCCATTGTAACCGACTCTGTGTAACCCTAGCCCTCTCCGGTGCCTATATAAACCGGAGGGTTTTAGTCCATAGGACGAACAACAATCATACCATAGGCTAGCTTCTAGGGTTTAGCCTCTCCAATCTTGTGGTGGATCCACTCTTGTACTACCCATATCATCAATATTAATCAAGAAGGAGTAGGGTTTTACCTCCATCGAGAGGGCCCGAACCTGGGTAAAAACATCGTGTCCCTTGTCTCCTGTTACCATCCGCCTAGACGCACAGTTCGGGACCCCCTACCCGAGATCCGCCGGTTTTGACAATGACATTGGTGCTTTCATTGAGAGTTCCTATGTGTCGCCATCTTTAGGCCCGATGGCTCCTCCGATCATCAACAGCGATGCGGTCCAGGGTGAGACTTTTCTCCCCGGACAGATCTTCGTATTAGGCGGCTTTGCACTGCGGGCCAATTCGCTTGGCCATCTGGAGCAGATTGAAAGCTACGCCCCTGGCCATCAGGTCAGACTTGGAGGTTTGAACTACACGGCTGACATCCGCGGAGACTTGATCTTCGACGGATTCGAGCCACAGCCGAGCGCGCCGCACTGTCACGATGGGCATGATTTAGCTCTGCCGCCAAACAGTGCCCTGGAGGCCGCACCCGTATCCGCTCCGACCCTTAGCTCGGAGCCAACCGCGCTGATCGAGGATGGGTGGCTAGACACCGCCTCGGGGGCTGCAGTCTTGACGGCGATCGAGCCGAACACCAGCCTTATCCTCTGCGAAACCCGTGACTCCAGGGTGCCGGACTCTTTTCCAGACTCCGAACCCTCCGCGCCCCTGCCAATCGAACCCGATTGGGCGCCGATCATGGAATTCACCGCCGCGGATATCTTTCAGCACTCGCTCTTCGGTGACATTCTGAATTCACTAAGGTCTCTCTCTTTGTCAGGAGAGCCCTGGCTGGACTATGGCCAACAGGATTGGGATGCGGACGACGAAGAAATTCAATGCCCACCCACCACCCACTTTGTAGCAACTGTCGATGATTTAACCGACATGCTCGACTTCGACTCCGAAGACATCGACGGTATGAATGACGATGTAGGAGACGAACATGAACCAGCGCCTATAGGGAACTGGAAAGCCACCTCGTCATATGACATATATATGGTGGATACACCCAAAGAAGGCAATGGCGACGGAACAGCGGGGGATGACCCCTCCAAGAAGCAACCCAAGCGTCGGCGTCAGCGGCGCCGCTCTAAGTCCCGCCAAAGCAAAAACGGTGATACCGGCACGGGAGATAATAACACCCCGGATAGTGCCGAAGACAACTCCCTCCAGCAAGATTCAGTGCAGGAGGATGGAGAAGCCATCCCCCCTGAGAGAGCTGCAGACAGGGAGGAAGAGGATGATAATTACATGCCTCCCTCCGAAGACGAGGTAAGCCTCGGCGACGACAAATTTGTCGTGCCTAAGGATCCCGTCAAACAAGAGCGCTTTAAGCACAGGCTTATGGCCACGACGAGTAGCCTTAAGAAAAAACAACAACAACTTAGAGCTGATCAAGATTTTCTAGCCGACAGATGGACTGAAGTCCTTGCGGCCGAGGAATATGAACTCGAACGCCCCTCCAAGAGCTACCCAAAGCGCAGGTTGCTACCCCGATTAGAGGAGGAAGCACTTAAACCTACATCACCAGCGCATGATGCGGCTGACCGGCCACCTCGCGGCCATGACAGAGAGGCCACCCGGCCCTCCACTCAAGCCGCACCCTGGCGTCGCTCAAAAAATACCAAGGCACGGGGAAATGCGCTAGACCTGTGAGATATGTTGGAGGACAAGGCAAGGCAAACAAGATCGATCTACGGATCGCGTGGGCACCCCACGACATGAGACGATAACCGTCACGCCGGATATAGTAAATCCGGCCGGGCCGAACACAGCAGACAAAGCTCATTTGAGCTACGTCGTGATATAGCCCAGTACAGAGGTGCCCCACATCCACTATGCTTCACAGATGAAGTAATGGATCACCAAATCCCAGAGGGTTTCAAACCCATAAACATTGAATCATACGATGGCACAACAGATCCTGCGGTATGGATCGAGGACTATCTCCTTCATATCCACATGGCCCGCGGCGATGATTTACACGCCATCAAATACCTCCCACTCAAGCTTAAAGGACCAGCTCGGCATTGGCTTAACAGCCTGCCAGCAGAGTCAATTGGTTGTTGGGAGGACCTGGAAGCCGCATTCCTTGACAACTTCCAGGGCACCTACGTGCGACCACCGGACGCCGATGACCTTAGCCACATAATTCAGCGGCCAGAAGAATCTGCCAGACAATTCTGGACACGGTTCCTAACCAAGAAAAATCAAATTGTCGACTGTTCGGACGCAGAGGCCCTAGCAGCCTTTAAGCATAACATCCGTGACGAGTGGCTTGCCCGGCACCTTGGACAGGAAAAGCCGAAATATATGGCAGCCCTCACGACACTCATGACCCGCTTTTGCGCGGGAGAAGACAGCTGGCTGGCTCGTAGCAAAAACATGACCAAGAGCCCTGGTAATGATACCAAGGACAACAATGGCACGTCGCGTCGCAACAAGCACAAGCGCCGCATTAACAGCGACAACACTGAAGATACGGCAGTTAGTGCCGGATTCAGAGGCTCTAAACCCAGTCAGCGGAAAAATCAATTCAAAAGAAACACTCCGGGCCCATCCAGTTTGGACCGTATACTCGACCGCTCGTGCCAGATACATGGCACCCCCGAAAAACCAGCCAATCACACCAACAGGGATTGTTGGGTGATCAAGTAGGCCGGCAAGTTAAATGCCGAAAATAGAGACACGGGGCTACACAGCGACGACGATGATGAGCCCAGGCCACCGAAAAATAGTGCATAGAAGGGCTTCCCCCAACAAGTGCGGACGGTGAACATGATATACGCAACCCACATCCCCAAGAGGGAGCGGAAGCATGCGTTAAGGGACGTATACGCATTGGAGCCAGTCGCCCCAAAGTTCAACCCATGGTCCTCCTGCCCGATCACTTTTGATCGAAAGGACCACCCCACTAGCATCCGCCATGGCGGATTCACTGCATTGGTTCTAGACCCAATCATTGACGGATTTCACCACACTAGAGTCCTTATGGACGGCGGCAGCAGCGTGAACCTGCTTTATCAGGATACAGTGCGGAAAATGGGCATAGATGCCTCAAAGATTAAACCCACAAAAACGACCTTTAAAGGCGTCATACCATGTGTAGAGGCCAACTGTATAGGCTCAGTTACACTTGAAGTGGTCTTCGGATCCCTGGATAATTTCCAAAGCGAGGAGTTAATCTTCGACATAGTCCCTTTCCGCAGTGGCTATCACGCACTGCTCGGACGAACCACATTTGCCAAGTTCAATGTGGTGCCGCACTACGCATACCTCAAGCTCAAGATGCCAGGCCCTCGAGGAGTCATTACGGTCAATGGAAACACCAAACGCTCTCTCTGAACGGAGGAGCATACGGCGGCCCTCACAGCGGAAGTACAAAGCAGCCTCTCAAGGCAATTCTCCAGTCCAGCTTTTAAACGTCCGGACACCGTCAAGCGCGTCTGGAGTAACCTACAGCAAGACCGCCTAGAATGTTCCGAGCAAGCGTAGCAATGCGGCCCCAACCCCAGCCCTCGCAAAACTGCAAAATCAGTACTACGCGTACATAATTACGCTCTGAAAATACCATGGGCACAGGGGGAGGGGCATGACCACGGCATGCCCAAAATGCGGCTCAACCGCACTAGGGGCTCCCGATTTTGTCATTTTTTCTTACTTTCAGGACTCCACTCTCCGGAAGTCCTGTCCGGCAGTACAATCGCCGAACACACGATGCAACAACAAAGGAGGCAAGAAGTTGCGCCGAATTCCTAGGTGGTCTCTATAATGAGAAAAATACTTGTCTTACATACCGCCCCATAGCTGGCCCCCGGAGGGGGACATGTCAAATAGTCCCATCTCTTGCTTATCACATTATTTGTATCGTTCTGCTCTTATCGTAGCCTTTTGAATAAACAATGCTTAGCTTCAGCTTATTATTGCATTCTCTATTCATTTTCTTTCTCTTTCCATATATATGTTCAGTTATGACATTTAGCACCCGTACACTTTGGTATGGCCAATACGCCAGGGGCTCAAGCACCCCATAATACGGCGTGAGAAGTCCAAACACTTTCATAAGTGCGGCGCTCCGAACTTATAGCATTATATGCATCAGCTCCGAATCATGTCTTTGGTCAATAGTTGGGTTTGCCCGGCTCCCATGTTTTGGTACCTTACATTCCGCTATATCGGCTAAGGTAACGCTGGGAGAACTACTGCGATTGTGCCCCGCTTGAGCTGGGTTAAGCACCTTAGTAGAGAAAGTTAAAACTGACTATCATGATAGGGCGAGAGATGGTCACTGTTTGAGAGGTTTCGAGTCCTTCAAGACTTATGCCGCTTAGAGCGAGGAGTCGGCTTTGTCCGGCCTAGGCGTGTATAGCGCCCCGAACTCGGTCTTCCGAACACTAGGGGCTTCGCTGAAATTTAAAATTATAGAATTCTCTGGCTAAGTGAGAGTGATAACGCATTATAGTCCGATTGCCTTGTTCGTTGTGCTGAGCACCTCCCTCGAAGGACCCAAGCATGGGAAAAAGAGTGCCCATGTTTATCCCGAACACCCCAGCACTCGTGGCATGGGGGCATAAGCTGACGACTCGCCATCTCTCAAATTTAATAAACGGCCGCATAGAAGGTAATATTTTAAATTAAACAAGCGTTGCATAGCGCATATGAACAAGTTTTCAGCGTACAGGATAACACGAGTGATATCACTCAAATATTACATCTCTGGCACATTCATTCGCCACAAGGCGGGCACCCTTCAGGACGCCCTCATAGTATATCTCGGGGTGGCGATGCTCCTTGCCCGGCGGCGGCCCGTCCTTCACTAGCTTCTCCGCGTCCATCTTGCCCCAGTGCATTTTAGCACGGGCAAGCGCCCTACGGGCGCCCTTGATGCAGGCGGAGAGCTTGATAACTTCAAGCCACGGACAAGCATCCACCAGCCGCCTTACCAGCCCAAAGTAGCTCCTAGGCAGAGCCTCTCCAGGCCACAGCCGAACTATGAGGCCCTTCATGGCCTGTTCGGCCACCTTATGGAGCTCGACCAGTTGCTTCAGCTGGTCGCTCAAGGGCACCGGGTGTCCGGCCTCAGCATACTGAGACCAGAACACCTTCTCCGTCGAGCTCCCCTCCTCAGCCCGATAGAAGGCGGCGGCATCTGACACGCTACGGGGCAAATCTACGAATGCTCCTGGAGAGCTCCGGACTCGGGTAAGTAACAAGTAATTCACTTTCACGTGCTTGCTTTGCATAAAGAATGCCTTACCCGCCGCTATCTTCTTCATCGCCTCAACTTCCTGGAGGGCTTTTTGGGCTTCGGCCTAGGCAGACTTGGTGCTTTCGAGGGCCGTCGCGAGCTCGGACTCTCGCGCCTTTGAGTCAAGCTCCAAACTCTCGTGTTTTTTCACGAGAGCCTGGAGCTCTTGCTGCACGTCGCCAACTCGTGCCTCATATTTTTCCCGCTCGGTGCGCTCCGTGGCCGCCTTCTTTTCGGCCTCGGAAAGCGCTTGCTTAAGGGTCGCCACCTTAGTCGTGGCCCCTAGCACGTCAATAACGATCCTGTCATTTTTTGCAACTACGTTTTCTTTCTTTTATATGTTCTTACACAAGGCATTGCGTACCTTGGTTATCCTCGAGCTGCTTCTTGGCAAGGCCGAGCTCTTGCTCGGACCGCTCGAGGTTCTGCTTCAGCGTGTCCACCTCCGCGGTCAGTGCGGCAGAGGCCAGCAGCGAAGCCTACATATGCATATTGACTTAATTATGTTAGACTCCTGCGAATATTATTAGATCCTCTATTCAGATTTTCTTTCCGAACGCCAAACAGAGCATCAGGGGCTACTGTCTATGCGGTAATAATTTCACATATTTTTTACATACCTCAAAGCCTGTTAGCAGGCCGGCACAGGCTTCAGTCAGCCCGCTCTTGGCGGACTGAACCTTCTGGATCACCGCACTCATGATAGTGCGGTGCTCCTCGTCGATGGAGGCGCCATTAAGCACCTCCAATAAGTTATCCGGTGCCTCCGGCTGGACGGAGGTCACCAGCGTCGTAGGCTTGCCCTTCTTCTTAGGGGGCCGCCTGCCGGACTCCGGAACCTTTGAAGGTTCCGGTGCGGTGTCCGACCTAGGGCCGGACTTGGAGCCCTTGGGGGTCTTATCACCTTTGCGCCTGGAGTCCGGGAGGTCGCCTTGCGGCGCCTCCAGCGCCACCTCCCCCTGGCTTGGAACCTTTTGGGACAACACCTCGGCGTCGTCCGTAGGGAGAGGCGAGGTAGCGGCCGGAAGTGAAAAACTATTCACATCCGACGAACCCAAGGAACCGCTCGACGACATGTCGAGCCGGGCTTTGGGCGGACTACATAATTATATTCGGCGTTAGAAGAAGTTGTGCAATAAAGGAACGCCATGAGTCACTCTGGTGTCCGAATACTTACGACTTCGCCAGGGGTTGCCCCTAGGCGGCCACTCCTCATCGCTGTCGGTGGCGTTGGTGGAGTAGTCCGGAGGGAGGGTCCTTCCTTTCTTGGACCCTCTGCCCCCCCCCCCAGTTGGGGCGGCCTTCCTTTTATTTTCTCCCCTGGCTGGGGAAGAAACCTCTCTTTCCTCCTCCTCGTCTTCGTGGGAGGAGTGCGCCTCGGAGTCATCGGACGGTGAGTCCGACTCCATCGGGCGCCGGGAACTCTTCCGGGTTCCCGTGGCCTTCTTCTTCGGCACCATGTAAGCTGTCGGAACCAGCAGCTTCGCCAAGCGGGCGTCTGCTAGGTCTGCTACGTCTCCTGCCAATCCTGTCAAAGGAACGGGAGTTTAGATCCCGCATAGAGTCAAACTATGGAAAACGAGTATACTGTAAAAGGTAAAATCGCTTACCGCGTTGGCTTGTCGCTTTGCACTGAATCTGCGGTCCTCGGTAAGGGGAGGAGGAGCCTCGGCGCTCTTGAATAGCACCTTCCAGGCATCCTCATGGGTTGTGTCGAAGAGCCGGCTCAGAGTTTGGTGCTGGGCCGGATCGAACTCCCACAAATTGAAAGCCCGTTGTTGACACGGGAGGATCCGGCGGATGAGCATAACCTGGACTACGTTGACAAGTTTGAGCTTCTTGCTCACTAGGTTCTGGACACATGTTTGGAGTCCGGTCACCTCTCCTGAACTACCCCATGCCATGCCCTTCTCTTTCCAGGAGGTGAGTCGCGTAGGGGCTCCGGATTGGAACTCGGGGGCTGCAGCCCATTTGGGGTCACGCGGCTCAGTGATGTAGAACCACCCAGATTGCCACCCCTTTATGGTCTCCACGAAGGAGCCCTCGAGCCATAGGACATTGGGCATCTTGCCCACCATGGCGCCTCCGCACTCCGCCTGGCAGCCGCCCACAACCTTCGGCTTAACATTGAAGGTCTTCAGCCATAAGCCGAAGTGGGGCCGGATGCAGAGGAAGGCCTCGCATGCGACGATAAACGCCAAGATGTTGAGGATGAAGTTTGGGGCCAGATCGTGGAAGTCTAGGCCGTAGTAGAACATGAGCCCCGGGATGAATGAATGGAGGGGGAATCCCAATCCGCGGAGGAAATGGGTAAGGAAGACGACCCTCTCATGGGGCCTGGGGGTGGGGATGAGCTGCCCCTCATCTGGGAGCCGGTGCGCGATGTCGTCGGGCAGGTATCCGGCTCTCCTCAGCTTTTTGACGTCTCCCTCTGTGACGGAGGAGACCATCCACTTGCCTCCCACTCCAGACATGGTTGGTGAAGGTGGAGGAAGAGAATGCGGACTTGGGCGTTGGAGCTCGAGTGTGCGAAAATGGATGAGCAAAGGAGGAAGAAGGCGTAGGTGAAAAGGTGGATCCTTATCCCCTTATATGGGCGAACGAAACTACGCGTCCCCACCAGCCTGGTAAAACTCGCTTATCTCCCAAGCACCGTAATCAATGGCGCGGTTGGGTTACCCACGCCCGTATTGATGAGAATCCCGAAATGAGGGGACACGATCTCTGCTTTGACAAGACGTGCCAAGGAAACTGCCTCGCTAAACGCGCTGAGGTGGGACAATAAAACAATACAAATAAAAGCTTGGCCGTGGTGTGATGTCACGCTATGGAATACGTCAACAGATTAGATTTGTGTAAATACTATTCTCTCAATGGCAGTATGTGGAACTTATTTTGCAGAGCCGGACACTATCCTTGTGTTCAAAATCTTCTATGAAGTATTCGGATGAGGAACCCGCCTTGCAATGCCGAAGACAATTTGCGCGCCGGACTCGTCGCCATTGAAGCCTGGTTCAGGGGTTACTGAGGGAGTCCTGGATTAGGGGGTGTCCGGATAGCCGGACCATGACCTTTGGCCGGACTCTTGGACTATGAAGATACAAGATTGAAGACTTCGTCCCATGTCTGGATGGGACTTTCCTTGGCGTGGAAGGCAAGCTTGGCAATACGGATATGTAGATCTCCTCCCACTGTAACCGACTCTGTGTAACCCTAGCCCTCTCCGGTGCCTATATAAACCGGTGGGTTTTAGTCCATAGGACAAACAACAATCATACCATAGGCTAGCTTCTAGGGTTTAGCCTCTCTGATCTCGTGGTAGATCCACTCCTGTACTACCCATATCATCAATATTAATTAAGCAGGAGTAGGGTTTTACCTCCATCGAGAGGGCCCGAACCTGGGTAAAAACATCGTGTCCCTTGTCTCCTGTTACCATCCGCCTAGACGCACAGTTCGGGACCCCCTACCCGAGATCCGTCGGTTTTGACACCGACAGATCCCATCTCAGATTTCATGGCCTCAAGCCATTTTGCAGAATTTGGGCTTATCATCGCTTCTTCATAGTTCGTAGGTTCGTCATGGTCTAGTAACATGACCTCCAGCACAGGATTACCGTACCACTCTGGTACGGATCTTACTCTGGTTGACCTACGAGGTTCGGTAGTAACTTGATCTGAAGCTTCATGATCATCATCATTAGCTTCCTCGCTAATTGGTGTAGGTGTCACAGGAACCGGTTTCTGTGATGAACTACTTTCCAATAAGGGAGCAGGTACTGTTACCTCATCAAGTTCTACTTTCCTCCCACTCACTTCTTTCGAGAGAAACTCCTTCTCTAGAAAGGATCCAAATTTAGCAACAAAAGTCTTGCCTTCAAATCTGTGATAGAAGGTGTACCCAACAGTTTCCTTTGGGTATCCTATGAAGACACATTTCTCCGATTTGGGTTCGAGCTTATCAGGTTGAAGCTTTTTCACATAAGCATCGCAGCCCAATGACAACTTTGGTTTCTTGCCAAACCATAGTTCATAAGGCGTCATCTCAACGGATTTAGATGGTGCCCTATTTAACGTGAATGCAGCCGTCTCTAAAGCATAACCCCAAAATGATAGCGGTAAATCAGTAAGAGACATCATAGATCACACCATATCTAGTAAAGTACGATTACGACGTTCAGACACACCATTACGCTGTGGTGTTCCGAGTGGCGTGAGTTGCGACACTATTCCGCATTGCTTCAAATGAAGACCAAACTCGTAACTCAAATATTCTCCTCCACAATCAGATCGTAGAAACTTTATTTTCTTGTTACGATGATTTTCTACTTCACTCTAAAATTCTTTGAACTTTTCAAATGTTCCAGACTTATATTTCATTAAGTAGATATCCCCATATCTGCTCAAATCATCTGTGAAGGTGAGAAAATAACGATATCCGCCGCGAGCCTCAACATTCATTGGACCACATACATCAGTATGTATGATTTCCAACAAATCTGTTGCTCGCTCCATAATTCCGGAGAACGGCGTTTTAGTCATCTTGCCCATGAGGCATGGTTCGCAAGTACCAAGTGATTCATAATCAAGTGATTCCAAAAGTCCATTGGAATGGAGTTTCTTCATGCGCTTTACACCAATATGACCTAAACGGCAGTGCCACAATAAGTTGCACTATCATTATCAACTCTGCATCTTTTGGCTTCAATATTATGAATATGTGTATCACTACTATCGAGATTTAATATAAATAGACCACTCTTCAAGGGTGCATGACCATAAAAGATATTACTCATATAAACAGAACAACCATTATTCTCTGATTTAAATGAATAACCGTCTCGCATCAAACAAGATCCAGATATAATGTTCATGCTCAACACTGGCACAAAATAACAATTATTTAGGTCTAAAACTAATCCTGAAGGTAGATGTAGAGGTAGCGTGCCGACCGCGATCACATCGACTTTGGAACCATTTCCCACGCGCATCGCCACCTCGTCCTTAGCCAATCTTCGCTTAATCTGTAGCCCCTGTTTTGAGTTGCAAATATTAGCAACAGAACCAGTATCAAATACCCAGGTGCTACTGCGAGCATTAGTAAGGTACACATCAATAACATGTATATCACATATACCTTTGTTCACCTTGCCATCCTTCTTATCCGCCAAATACTTGGGGCAGTTCTGCTTCTAGTGACCAGTCTGCTTGTAGTAGAAGCACTCAGTCTCAGGTTTAGGTCCAGACTTGGCTTTCTTGTCTTGAGCAACAACTTGTTTGCTGTTCTTCTTGAAGTTCCCCTTATTCTTCCCTTTGCCCTTTTTCTTAAAATTGGTGGTCTTGTTGACCATCAACACTTGATGCTCCTTCTTGATTTCTACCTCCGCAGCCTTTAGCACTGCGAAGAGCTCGGGAATTGTCTTATCCATCCCTTGCATATTATAGTTCATCACGAAGCTCTTGCAGCTTGGTGGCAGTGATTGAAGAATTCTGTCAATGACACTATCATCCGGAAGATTAACTCCTAGTTGAATCAAGTGATTGTTATACCCATACATTCTGAGTATATGTTCACTGACAGAACTATTCTCCTCCATCTTGCAGCTGTAGAACTTATTGGAGACTTCATATCTCTCAATCCGAGCATTTGCTTGAAATATTAACTTCAACTTCTGGAACATCTCATATGCTCCATGACGTTCAAAACGTCGTTGAAGCCCCGGTTCTAAGGCATAAAGCATGGCACACTAAACTATCGAGTAGTTATCAGCTTTGCTCTGCCAGACGTTCTAAACATCGTCAGTTGCATCTACAGCAGGCCTGGCACCCAGTGGTGCTTCCAGGACGTAATTCTTCTGTGCAGCAATGAGGATAATCCTCAAGTTACGGACCGAGTCCGTGTAATTGCTACCATCATCTTTCAACTTTTCTTTCTCAAGGAACACATTAAAATTCAACGGAACAACAACACGGGCCATCTATCTACAATTAACATAGACAAGCAAAATACTATCAGGTACTAAGTTCATGATAAATTTAAGTTCAATTAATCATATTACTCAAGAACTCCCACTTAGATAGACATCCCTCTAATCATCTAAGTGATCACGTGATCCAAATCAACTAAACCATGTCCGATCATCACGTGAGATGGAGTAGTTTTCAATGGTGAACATCACTATGTTGATCATATCTACTATATGATTCATGCTCGACCTTTCGGTCTCACTGTTCCGAGGCCATATCTGCATATGCTAGGCTCGTCAAGTTTAACCTAATTATTCCGCGTGTGCAACTGTTTTGCACCCGTCGTATTTGAACGTAGAGCTTATCACACCCGATCATCACATGGTGTCTTAGCACGAAGAACTATCGCAACGGTGCATACTCAGGGAGAACACTTTTATCTTGAAATTTAGTGAGAGATCATCTTATAATGCTACCGTCAATCAAAGCAAAATAAGATGCATAAAAGATAAACATCACATGCAATCTATATAAGTGATATGATATGGCCATCATCATCTTGTGCTTTGTGATCTCCATCTCCGAAGCACCGTCATGATCACCATCACCGGTGCGACACCTTGATCTCCATCGTAGAATCGTTATCGTCACGCCAACTTATGCTTCTACGACTATCACCGCCTAGTGATAAAGTAAAGCATTACAGGGTGATTGCATTGCATACAATAGAGCGACAACCATATGGCTCCTACCAGTTGCCGATAACTCGGTTGCAAAACATGATCATCTCATACAATAAAATATAGCATCAGGTCTTGACCATATCACATCACAACATGCCCTGCAAAAACAAGTTAGACATCCTCTACTTTGTTGTTGCAAGTTTTACGTGGCTGCTACGGGCTGAGCAAGAACCGTTCTGACCTACGCATCAAAACCACAATGATAATTTGTCAAGTTAGTGTTGTTTTAACCTTCTCAAGGACCAGGCGTAGCCACACTCGGTTCAACTAAAGTTGGAGAAACTGACACCCGCCAGCCACCTTGTGTGCAAAGCACGTCGGTAGAACCAGTCTCGCGTAAGCGTACGCGTAATGTTGGTTCGGGCCGCTTCAACCAACAATACCGCCAAACCAAAGTATGACATGCTGGTAAGCAGTATGACTTGTATCACCCACAACTCACTTGTGTTCTACTCGTGCATATAACATCTACGCATAAAACCAGGCTCGGATGCCACTGTTGGGGAATGTAGTAATTTCAAAAAAATTCCTACGCACACACAGGGTCATGGTGATGCATAGCAATGAGAGGGGAGAGTGTGTCCACGTACCCTCGTAGACCGAAAGCGGAAGCGTTAGCACAACGCGGTTGATGTAGTCGTACGTCTTCACGATCCGACCAATCCAAGTACCGAACGTACGACACCTCCGAGTTCAGCACACGTTCAGCTCGATGACGTCGCGCGAACTCCGATCCAGCAGAGCTTCACGGGAGAGTTCCGTCAGCACGATGGCGTGATGATGGTGATGATGTTGCTACCGACGCAGAGCTTCGCCTAAGCACCGCTACGATATGATCGAGGTGGAATATGGTGGACGGGGGCAGCGCACACGGCTAAGAGATCAAGAGATCAATTGTTGTGTCTAGAGGTGCCCCCCTACCCCCGTATATAAAGGATCAGGGGGAGGAGGCCGCCGGCCAGGAGGAGGGCGCGCTAGGGAGGAGTCCTACTCCCACCGGGAGTAGGACTCCCTCTTTTCCTAGTTGGAGTAGGAGGGGAAAAGGAAGGGAAGGAGAGAGGAGGAAGGAAAGGGGGCGCCGCTGCCCCCCTCCTTGTCCAATTCGGACTAGAGTGGGAGGGGGGCGCGGCCAGCCCTAGCCGCCCCTCATCTTCTCCACTAAGGCCCATCTTGGGCCATTAAAGTCCCCGGGGGGTTCTGGTAACCCCCTGGGACTCCGGTATATGTATGAAACTCTCCGAAACCATTTCGGTGTCCGAACATAGTCATCCAATATATCGATCTTTACGTCTTGACCATTCGAGACTCCTCGTCGTGTACACATCCGGGACTCCGAACTACCTTCGGTACATCAAAACACAAAAACTCATAATACAATCGTCATCGAACTTTAAGCGTGCGGACCCTACGGGTTCGAGAACTATGTAGACATGACCGAGACACGTCTCCGGTCAATAATCAATAGCGGAACTTGGATGCTCATATTGGCTCCCACATATTCTATTAAGATCTTTATCGGTCAAACCGCATAACAACGTACGTTGTTCCCTTTGTCATCAGTATGTTACTTGCCCGAGATTCGATGTTGGTATCTCAATACCTAGTTCAATCTCATTACCGGCAAGTCTCTTTACTCGTTCCGTAATGCATCATCCCGCAACTAACTCATTAGTTACTATGCTTGCAAGGCTTATAGTGATGTGCATTACCGAGTGGGCCCAGAGATACCTCTCCGACAATCGAAGTGACAAATCCTAATCTCGAAATACACCAACCCAACAAGTACCTTTGGAGACTCCTGTAGAGCACCTTTATAATCACCCCAGTTACGTTGTGACATTTGGTAGCACACAAAGTGTTCCTCCGGTAAACGAGAGTTGCATAATCTCATAGCCGTAGGAACATGTATAAGTCATGAAGAAAGCAATAGCAGAATACTATACGATCAAGTGCTAAGCTAATGGAATGGGTCAAGTCAATCACATCATTCTCCTAATGATGTGATCCCGTTAATCAAATGACAACTCATGTCTATGGATAGGAAACATAACCATCTTTGATCAACGAGCTAGTCAAGTAGAGGCATACTAGTGACACTCTTTTTGTCTATGTATTCACACAAGTATTATGTTTCCGGTTAATACCAATCTAGCATGAATAATGACCATTTATCATGATATAAGGAAATAAATAATAACTTTATTATTGCCTCTAGGGCATATTTCCTTCAGTGAGGCCGTCCCGAGGAGGTCTTGTGTCGTCCGCCTCGCGAGGCTTGGCCCCTCGCGAGGGTCTTGAGTGCTCGCTGGTGAAGATGGGACGTACAGGGCCGCTGGTAGAGCCACGCCGTGGGCCGCGGGCAGGCAAGTCTGGGGACCCCCATTCCTAGGACGCCGACAGTAGCCCCCAGGCCCAAGGCGCGCTCGAACTTGGCTTCGAGGCGAAGCCAAAGGGCAAGTGCGGAGCGCAGCGGGCCCCAACAGCTTGCGGCCCCGCTTGACGTGTGGCAATTGATTGGATGTGGGCGTCTCCTCTTCCCCACGCTGCCTCGGCAACTGCCTGACTTGACGAGTCCCTGCTACATGCAGAGAAAAATCATCATTAGCTGTGATCGTGGGGGTCGCCGGTTGGCCTTCTCCCGTTATAAATGAGGAGGAGGTGGAGCCCCCGTTGCTCATCTCTTCCTGCTCCACTCGCTTCTTCTTCCAAGAGGGGCCCCAACAGCTTGCGGCCCCGCTTGACCGCCAAGAGGGGCCCGGCTCTCCGCCGCCCAAGCATGGGCACGGCCGTCCCCATAAGCATATCGCGACCCCCGCCGCGGCCCCCCCCCCCCCGCAACCGCGGCGCCGCCTCTTCTCATGGTGGGACTCGCCAAGATCGTGGCAGCCCCATCGATGAAGGGGGGCGCACCATGGTAGCACAGCCTCCCCGGCCGAGCTTTCACTCGGCGAACATGCTGCCGGAGTTCGTCGTGTGGTCGGAGAACCCGGCCGACACCTGGCTTCAGCTCCCGCACTTCTTCACCGGCGAGCTTCCGGCCACAGGTCCAGGCGGGCTCTGGTTGCAGGCGGACTGCTGCTGCAGTAAAGCTTCGTGGGTCGCGGTCGAGGTCTCCGCCATAGGCAACGCAGCCCTGGCCCGTGGCTGGCAGATGTTTGCCCACGCGTGCGGCCTGGGCAGGCGGTGCACCTCCACTTCATATATGACGGAAACACGACCCTCTATGTGAGGGCGTTCGGAGAAGACGGCCGCCGCGTCGGGTGCTTCCCCGAAGACAACGACGGTGACGAGGTGCTTGGCCTTGGCGACGGTCGAGACGAGGGTGAGGATGGTCTTGCCTTCGGTGCTGGTCGCCGCTCGCCCAGCTACGGCGATTCTCCCTCCGGTAGCAGCTCCAGCAGCGGCGGCTACGACCAGTCGCCACGCCGCCGTGCCCGCTTGGAGGGTGGCAGCGGGTCGCCCGGTCGCCACGCCCCAGTGAAGCGTGAGGAGGGGTCCGGCTAAGCTCAGGAGGGCGCCATTGGTCCATCCTCGCGAGCTGCTATAGGGGTAGGCGCTGCTTTTGTTTCGTTCTTCCTTTTCTTCCTGCATTAAGAGAGAGACAAGTATGGGGCCCCGTAGGTGCGTGCAACGAACTATGGTTTCCAAGTTGCTATGCTATGTTTATTGTTCCTGCGTCGCGTTGCAGCATTAACGTTTTATGTAGGCGCGTAGAAATAACTTAGCTTGACACGCTCGAAGTAGTCTTTGCTTCACGAAGCGCGCACTTCCCAGTACTTGGCGAGACCTCCTTGGCCTCGGAGGCATCTAGGAACTGCAAAAATTCGTTAGGAAACTTTTATTCTTTCGAGCCCTGGTCGCAGGTGTCGCTGGACACGATCCAGCGCTTCGCATCGCGGTACCCGAGGGGCATGGATTGAGAGAAGTGTGCCAGCTTATGAGCCCGAACGAGGGTGCCTCACGAAAAACATGAAAAAACCCTCACGAGGGCACTTGTCCAGCCCCCTCGCGAGGCATGCGAGAGAGAGTACAGGTCGAAACAAGGAACCAAAAGCAGAAACGGAGGCAAAAGGCGATGGAACCAAACCGACAAGGAACACCAGAACGCAAATTTCATTAAAGAGAGGCAAGCCAACTACGGAAAGCAAATGAAAAGCCGCGTTCGGCACCTAGTCTAGTATTGTTGTCTTCTCACCAGCGCGGAGCTAAGTGCTGCCACTAGGACGTGGGAGGGAGCCCCCGAGGCCCGAGGGCAGCACTCCTGAGACTCCGGGGCGTGTACAGCCCCACTCATTATTACGTGAGAGTGTCACGAGCGGAGACCTTCACAGGCACTGGGCCTTCTTCACAGGCACTGGGCCTTTCTTCATGGGTAGAACTTCCGGAGGTGCTGGATGTTCCAGGCGTTCTAGATAGGTACCCCGTCCTGCGTCTCTAGGCGCACGGTGCCAGGCCTGGAGACGTGGTCGACCCTAAACGGGCCCTCCCACATGGGCGAGAGCTTGTGTAGCCCTTCCCTGGAGCACCCGCCTTAGGACGAGGTCGCCCACCTCGAGCGTCCTGGAGCAAACGCTGCGAGAGTGATATCGCCGCAGCGCTTGCTGATATCTTGCCGCCCGGAGCGTGGCTTCACGGCGGCGTTCCTCCCCCAACACAAGGTCCATCCCCTGCATGGCGTCCTGTTGCGTCTCATCAAATGCCCCGCGCGGAGCGATGCCTGACCTCATGAGGGAGAATCGCTTCTACTCCATAGACGAGGAAGAACAAGGTTTCGCCCGTTGGCTTGGTGGCGGTGGTGCGGATGGACCACAGCACAGACTGGAGCTCGTCGTGCCAGCCCCTGCTGCAGGCCTCGAGCTTCTTCTTGAAGGTCCTGGTCTTGAGGCCTCTCAGGACCTCCGTGTTGGCGCGTTCGTCCTGACCATTGCTCCTGGGGTGTGCCACCGAGGCGTAGCAGATCTGCGTTCCAAGGTTAGCACAATATGTCTTGAAGAGATTGCTAGTAAACTGCGAGCCGTTGTCGGTGATGGTGCGGTTGCGGACCCCGAACTAGCTCACGAGACCCTTGATTAACTTGACCGCGGATTCGGCCGGGATGGTGCGAACGGCTTCTACCTCCTCCCACTTGGTGAACTTGTCAATGGCGACGTAGAGATAGCGGTAGCCCCCAGGCGCTCGGGGGAACGGGCCCAAGATATCCAGCCCCCAGACCGCGTATGACCACGAGAGTGGGATGGTCTGGAGGAACTGAGTTGGCTGATGGATCTGCTTGGCGTGGAATTGACAGGCTTCACAGGACTTCACCAGCCCAGTCGTGTCATTGAGCGCCATAGGCCAGTAGAACCCACTGCGGAACGCCTTGCCAACGAGGGTTCATGACGACGAGTGGTGCCCGCAATCCCCGTCGTGTATGTCAGCTAGCAGCTCTTTCCTCTGTTCCCTAGAGATACAACACACGGAAACGTCATTCGGCCGCTTCCTGTATAACTCACCATCTCGGATGCAGTACGTTGTGGCCTGCCGAGCCATGTGCTCCGCGTCCTCCTCCTTCTCCGGCAGCGCCCCTTGCGTCAGGTATTCCTTGAACTCCTTGGTCCAGCATCCCTCCTGAGGCTCGAGCGCCAAGAGTAGGCGCGCTCCCGAGGTCGGGCCGCAGGTCGGGGCTCCCGATGCTGGTGGTTGGGGGAGCTCCTCCCGAGGCAGCGCCAGCCTTGAAAGTGGTGGTGTTGCCGATGTCTTGAAGAGCTGCTCCTTGAAAACGCCAGGCTCTTGGGGTAGCCGCTTGGATGCTCTCTTGGCAATGTCGTCGGCTTCCTTGTTGGTGCCCCGGGGCACGTGCTGCAATTCCAGGCCTATGAACTGATTTTCCATTTTGCATACCTCCGCGAGGTATGCCTCCATGTGCTTGTCTCTCGGCTCGTATACCTTGTTGGAGAAGTTGACGAGGAGCTGCGAGTCGCCCCTGATGGTGAGGCGCTTTACTCCCAAGGCCACCGTAACCTTAAGGCCAGCTATGAGGCCTTCGTACTCCGCTATGTTGTTGGAGACCTTCTCACCCTGCTGGAAGCAGAGCTGCACGGCGTAGTAGAGCTTGTCCTAAGTGGGCGAGATGAGCACAGCTCCAGCCTATGCGCCATCGAAATACATCACCCAACCGTCCGGCGCTTCACTTCCTGGCGAGAGGGATCGATTCTCGCCTGCTTCAAGCTCCGGGGCGTCCATCCATTCTGCCAAGAAGTCGGCGAGCGCGGCTCCCTTGATGACCCTGGTTGTGCTGGACTCTAGCTAGAACGCCTGCATCTCGATATTCCACTCGGCGACTCTTCCAACTGCGTTAGGGCTCCTGAGTACCCTCTCCAATGGGTAGGCCGAGAGGACCTTGATTGGGTGACCTTGAAAGTAGTGTCGTAGCTTACGCGAGGCCACCAAAAGAAAAAGCAAGAGCTTTTGAGGCATGGGGTACCGTGCCCTTGCATCCCGCAGTACCATGCTGACAAAATACACTGGATGCTCGACGAGGGCGGGCACGTCAATGGGAGCCGCGCCTGTCGGAGGTTGGGGCGCCTCCTTAGGTGATTGGACCTTCGGAGCCTGGTCACCCGTTGGGGCCTCAGCAGGCCTAAAGTCGCCATCCTGCTGAGCTGGGTCATCCGTTGGCGTTGCTACAGCCCCCGTGGTCTCCTTCGGGTCTTGCTCGCCTCGACTGGGGGCGCGGTTCGGCGCGACGTGTCCTTGGCCTAGCGCTGTACCCGAACCGCCACCAGAGCTGCACTGGCTGAGTGTGGAGTGGCGGCGAGGTAAAGCACCAGCGGCTCGAGGGGGCGAGGCGCCACCATCACTGGAGGGCTGGTCACATATCTCTTGAGATCTTGAAACGCTTGATCAGCCTCCGGGGTCCACTCGAACGGACCCTTCTTCTTCATCAGCTTGAAGAATGGTAGGGCACGCTCCCTGATACGTCTCCATCGTATCTACTTTTCCAAACACTTTTGCCCTTGTTTTGGACTCTAACTTGTATGATTTGAATGGAACTAACCCGGACTAACGTTGTTTTTAGCAGAATTGCCATGATGTTGTTTTATGTGCAGAAAACAAATATTCTCGGAATGACCTGAAACTCCACGGAACATCTTAGAAAAAACAATAGAAAATCCTCGCCAAAGATGAAGACCAGGGGGGCACACCCTGTCCACGAGGGTGGGGGCGCCCCCCTTAGGGCGCGCCTTCCTACCTCGTGGGCCCCCTGGATGCCCTCCGACGCCAACTCCAACTCTATATATCTGCTTTCGGAGAGAAAAAAATCAGAGAGAAGAAATCATCGTGTTTTACGATACGGAGCCGCCGCCAAGCCCTAAAACCTCCCGGGAGGTCTGATCTGGAGTCCGTTCGGGGCTTCGGAGAGGGGGATTCATCGCCGTCGTCATCATCAACCATCCTCCATCACCAATTTCATGATGCTCACCGCCGTGCGTGAGTAATTCCATCGTAGGCTTGCTGGACGGTGATGGGTTGGATGAGATTTGTCATGTAATCGAGTTAGTTTTGTTAGGGTTTGATCCCTAGTATCCACTATGTTCTAAGATTGATGTTGCTATGACTTTGATATGCTTAATGCTTGTCACTAGGGCCCGAGTGCCATGATTTCAGATCTGAACCTATTATGTTTTCATGAATATATGTGAGTTCTTGATCCTATCTTGCAAGTCTATAGTCACCTACTATGTGTTATGATCCGGCAACTCCGAAGTGACAATAATCGAGACCACTCCCGGTGATGACCATAGTTTGAGGAGTTCATGTATTCACTATGTGCTAATGCTTTGTTCCGGTTCTCTATTAAAAGGAGGCCTTAATATCCCTTAGTTTCCAATAGGACCCCGCTGCCACGGGAGGGTAGGACAAAAGATGTCATGCAAGTTCTTTTCCATAAGCACGTATGACTATATACGGAATACATGCCTACATTACATTGATGAATTGGAGCTAGTTCTGTGTCACCCTATGTTATGACTGATACATGATGAACCGCATCCGGCATAATTATCCATCACTGATCCGGTGCCTACGAGTTTTCCATATACTGGTTTACGCTTATTTACTTTCCCGCTGCTACTGTTACAATCACTGCAAAATACCAAAAATATTACTTTTACTGTCTTTACTTTTGTTTCCGTTACCACCACTATCATATTACTTTGCTACTAAACACTTTGCTGCAGATACTAAATTTCCAGGTGTGGTTGAGTTGACAACTCAGCTGCTAATACTTGAGAATATTCTTTGCCTCCCCTTGTGTCGAATCAACAAATTTGGGTTGAATACTCTACCCTCGAAAGATGTTGCGATCCCCTATACTTGTGGGTTATCAAGACTAATTTCTGGCACCGTTGCCGGGGAGCATAGCTCTATTCTTTGAGTCACTTGGGATTTATATCTGCTGGACACTATGAAGAACTTGAAAGATGCTAAGACAACAATTTATCCTCAACTACGAGGGGAGGTAAGGAACTGCCATCTAGCTCTGCACTTGATTCACCTTCTGTTTTGAGTAAGCTTGTGACACCTAAACCTGCTTCTGCTATTTGTTCTGATATGTCGCATGCTATTGATGATGCCACTTCTGCTATGCATGATACTTATGATGAAACTACTTCTATGCCTAATACTACTATGCCCCTTAGTGAATTTCTTGATGAACAAATTGCTAGGGCTAGAGAAAAGGAAATTATTGAATCTAAATACGGTGATGATAGTGATGATGAAAATATGCTTGTTATTCCTGAGGGTTATGTTTTTGATATGGAATCTTCTGCCGCTATCTTAGCTTGTAAAGGTAGATATGAGCTTAAGAGGTTATTGATTAAATGGATCAAAGAATCACTTAGAGATAAAATGAAACCCGGCCCTCCTTTTGCTACTTCACATATATGTGTTCCTGATAAGGATTATGAGTTTTCTGTTGATCCAGATATAATTACTTTGGTTGAATCCGATCCTTTTTATGGCTATGAATCTGAAACTGTCGTGGCACATCTTACTAAGTTAAATGATATAGCCGCCCTGTCTACTAATGACAAGAGATCGCGTTACTTTTATATACTCAAAATATTTCCGTTCTCATTAAAGGGTGATGCTAAGATATGGTTTAATTCTCTTGATCCTGGTTGTGTGCGTAGTCCCCAGGATATGATTTATTACTTCTCTCCTAAATATTTCCCTACTCATAAGAAACAAGCTGCTTTAAGGGAAATATACAACTTTGTGCAAATCAAAGAAGAGAGTCTCCCACAAGCTCGGGGGAGGCTTCTCAAGTTACTTAATGCTTTGCCTGATCATCCTCTCAAGAAACCTGAAATACTTGATATCTTTTATAATGGACTAACCGATGCTTCCAGAGATTACCTGGATAGTTGTGTCGGTTCTCTTTTCAGGGAAAGAACACCGGATGAAGCTGAAATTCTATTGAATAATATGTTGACAAATGAAAATAATTGGGCACCTCCTGAGCCAGCTCCTGCTCCAATTAATGATCCTATTCCTAAACCAACTCCGAAGAAGAGAGGTGTTCTATTTCTCAGTCCCGAAGATATGCAAGAGGCAAAGAAATCTATGAAAGAAAAAGGTATTAAAGCTGAAGATGTTAAGAATTTACCTCCTATTAAAGAAATACATGGTCTTAATCTACCGCCTATTGAAGAAACATATGATCTCAATCACTTATTTACTGAAGAACCTCCAGATCCCGATATCCCGACACAGGTAGTGAAGGTAAATTCTCTCTATAGATTTGATGAAGGTGATATCCCTTACTATAAGTCTGCTAGGCAATGCTTCGATGAGTTTGATAATTTTATTGTCAAACAAGAAAATTTCAATGCTTATTTTGGTAGACAATTAAAACAAAATTTCGATATGATTAAATACTTAGGTGATTATATGGCTAATATTAAGGGTGAACTTAAAATTGTTAGCAAACATGCTTCTATGGTTGCCACTCAAGTAGAACAAGTACTTAAAGCTCAAAAAGAAGTGCTTGATGAAATAAATAGTAAGAAAAATGATTATGCTAGTAGAGTGGCTACTAGAACCGGTAGAATGACTCAGGAACCTTTGTATCCTGAAGGCCACCCTAAGAGAATCGAGCAAGATTCTCAGAGAAATAATATTGATGCACCTAGTTCTTCCAAGAGGAAGAAAAAGAAAAATGTTAGAACGGTGCAAACTTCTAGTGAACCTATTGCTGTACCACCTGATAATCCAAATGATATCTCTATGTCTGATGCTAAAACACAATCTGGTAATGAACATGAACCTAATGAAAATGTTAATGATGATGTTCATGATGATGCTCAACCTAGTAATGACAATGATGTAGAAATTGAACCTGCTGTTGATCTTGATAACCCACAATCAAAGCATCAACGTTATGATAAAAGAGACTTTGTTGCTAGGAAACATGGTAAAGAAAGAGAACCTTGGCTTCATAAACCCATGCCTTTTCCTCCCAAGCCATCCAAGAAAAAGGATGATGAGGATTTTGAGCGCTTTGCTGAAATGATTAGACCTATCTTTTTGCGTATGCGATTGACTGATGTGCTCAAAACAAATCCTTATGCTAAATATATGAAAGATATCATCACTAATAAAAGAAAGATACCGGAAGCTGAAATTTCCACCATGCTTGCTAATTATACTTTTAAGGGCGGAATACCAAAGTAACTTGGAGATCCAGGAGTACCTACTATACCTTGCTCCATTAAAAGAAATGATATTAAAACTGCTTTATGTGATCTTGGAGCCGGTGTTAGTGTTATGCCTCTCTCTTTATATCGTAGACTTGACTTGAATAAGTTGACACCTACTAAAATATCTTTGCAAATGGCTGATAAATCAACTGCTATACCTGTCGGTATTTGTGAGGATGTGCCTGTTGTGGTTGCAAACGTTACTATTTTAACGGACTTTATTATTCTTGATATTCCCGAGGATGATAGTATGTCTATTATTCTTGGAAGACCTTTTCTTAATACTGCAGGGGCTGTTATTGATTGCAACAAAGGCAATGTCACTTTTCATGTTAATGGTAATGAGCATACGGTACACTTTCCGAGGAAACAACCTCAAGTTCACAGTATCAACTCTATTGGAAAAATTCCATCGATTATTATTGGAGGTTTTGAATTCCCTCTTCCTACTGTCAAAAAGAAATATGATATACTTATTATTGGGGATGTGCATATCCCCGTTGAGGTAACCTAGTGTTATTCGAAATTTCTCCGGTTTCATGATTATCGAAATGGGTTTGTTAACAAGACTTGATCAACCTTGTTAGTGGATTCTTTTTGATGAGCATGAGATGGATGAAACTAGAAGCACAACCTTCTATACCCTCTCTATACTTTCTGTTATTTAGTAGAAATAAAGTAAAAATAGTATTTTTCTGTCTGTTTCCTGTCTTATCCGTGCAATATAAAAATATCCCAAAAATAAAAGTCCTCAGAATGACATGACAATTTAATATGATTTTTTCGGGAATATTTGAGGATTTATTGTGCAAAAATTACCACGGGAGGAGCTGCCACCTGGCCACGAGGGTGGAGGGCGCCCCCCTCCTAGGGCGCGCCCCCTGCCTCGTGGGCTCACGGTGGTCTTCCTCCACTTATCCCTGCACCCATCTTCTTGCTCTGCCTCACACAAACCCGAAAAACCAACTCAAGCATGAGTTCCAGCCACTTTTGCTGTGATTTTCGATCTCCTTGCTCAAAGCACCTCTCGCAAAACTGCTTGGGGAGATTGTTCCTTGGTATGTGACTCCTCCATTGGTCCAATTAGGTTTTGTTCTAGTGCTCTATTCTTTGCAAATTTGTGCTGCATAGGTGACCATGTTCTTGAGCTTGCATGTCAAATTTATATGGTTCCAAGTAGTTCTAATGCTTGATATAGGCTCTAGGCAGTTGTAGGAGTAGTTGCTATCATTTTTATTGAAGTTGGTTCGCTTTTGTTTGAAGTTACTAAAAATTTCAGATTATTTCAGAAATAATGAAGAGACTTTTAAGGGGCTCATCGAGCCGAAGCTCAAAGGAGAAACAAAATGAATAAGCTCAGAGGCCCAAATATAATTTGCCTCGTACCACGGAGATACGGCCGTGTGAATGGCCTTTTGATAATTTCTTGAGAGAGGCCGGGATTTCTTCTTGTGTGTTTGTTAAACCTTAAGAAAAACCAAAAAAATTAGTAGTAGTTTACTTTCTAGCTGTAGTAGTAATTAAAAAGAAAACCCAAAAATATTTCCCGTTCTTCTTTTGCTTGTTGGGAGCTTTCCCGTGTAAATAGTTTTTATTCTCTTTTCTTTTCTTTGGGGGTCAGTAGGAGAAGACCATGATTAAACTGTTGAAGTGGCTCTTATATGCATCATTGTTGATTTAACCAAGAGCCCATATTGCCTTGTCTTCTCGTGTTTATTGAATGCTTGCAGATTCCAGCTTAGTCCAATGCATGTACTCTTATTATTATTCACACCGTTTGGTCGTGCAAGTGAAAGGCAATTATGATGATATATGATGAACTGACTGAGATGGGAAAAGTTGGTATGAACTCGACCTCTTTTGTTTTTGTAAATATGATGAGTTCGTCGTTCTTGATTCAGCTTATTATGAATAAACATGTTTGCAATGACAATTAGAGATCATAGTTGCTTGTGCCATGCTTGATTAGCTACGAGTTATAATGATTTACCTTGCATGCCAACATGCTATTGAGATGATTATGATGTGGTATGATGGGGTGGTATCCTCCTTTAAATGATTTAAGTGACTTGACTTGGCACATGTTCACGCATGTAGTTGAAACAAATCAACATAGCCTTCATGATATTTATGTTCATGGTGGATTATATCCTACTCATGCTTGCATCCAATGTTTATTAATTTTAATGCATGTACATGGCTGTTGTCGCTCTCTAGTTGGTCGCTTCCCAGTCTTTTGCTAGGCTTCACATGTACTAAGCGGGAATACTGCTTGTGCATCCAATCCCTTAAACCCCAAAGTTATTCCAGATGAGTCCACTATACCTTCCTATATGCGGTATCTACCTGCCGTTCCAAGTAAATTTGTATGTGCCAAGCTCTAAACCTTCAAATAAACATTCTGTTTTGTATGCTTGAATAGCTCATGTATCAACCAAGGCTGTCCTTATCTTCCGTGTTAGGCGGGTTATTCTCAAGAGGAGTGGACTCCGCTCCTCACTCACGAGAAAATGGCTGGTCACCGGGATGCCCAGTCCCATGCTTTATGCAAACTAAATCAAAATTAATTGCAAACAAAACTCCCCCTGGGACCTGATGTATGTTGGAGACACTCGTTGTTTCGAGCAAGTCATGGATTGATGCTTGTTGGTGGAGGGGGAGTATAAACTTTACCATTCTGTTTGGGAACCGCCTATAATGTGTTTAGCATGGAAGATATCGCCATCTCTTAGTTGCTATGTTGACAATGAAAGTATACCGCTCAAAATATTAGTCATTCTCTATTTCAAAACTGAGCTCTAGCACCTCTACAAATCCCTGCTTCCCTCTGCGAAGGGCCTATCCATTTACTTTTATGTTGAGTCATCACCCTCTTATTAAAAAGCACTAGCTGGAGAGCACAGCTGTCATTTGCATTCATCACTATTAATCTATGTTGGGTATGACTATGATTGGATCTCTTTTACCATGAATTACAATGTCTAGTCAGTCCTTGATCTTTAAAGGTGCTCTGCATTTATGTTTTGCGGTCTCAGAAAGGGCTAGCGAGATACCATCTTGTTATATCATATTATGATTGTTTTGAGAAAGTGTTGTCATCCGAGATTTATTATTATGGCTTGCTAGTTGATTATGTTATTGATATGAGTAATTATGAGACCTGAGAATTATTGCAAATATGGTTAGTTATGATATATGCTGAAAACTGGAATGCTGGCTTGACATGGTTACAACAACAAGAGCAAACAGAGTTTGTAAAAGTTTTTCTTTCTTTTAGTTTGTCAATTGAATTGCTTTAGGACAAGCAAGGGTTTAAGCTTGGGGGAGTTGATACGTCTCCGTCGTATCTACTTTTCCAAACACGTTTGCCCTTATTTTGGACTCTAACTTGTATGATTTGAATGGAACTAACCCGGACTGACGCTGTTTTTAGCAGAATTGCCATGATGTTGTTTTATGTGCAGAAAACAAATATTCTCGGAATGACCTGAAACTCCACGGAACATCTTAGAAAAAACAATAAAAAGTCCTCGCCAAAGATGAAGACCAGGGGGCCCACACCCTGTCCATGAGGGTGGGGGCCACGTCCCCTACCTCGTGGGCCCCCTGGATGCCCTCCGACGCCAACTCCAACTCTATATATCTACTTTCGGAGAGAAAAAAATCAGAGGGAAGAAATCATTGCATTTTACGATATGGAGCCGCCGCCAAGCCCTAAAACCTCCCAGGAGGGCTGATCTGGAGTCCGTTCAGGGCTCCGGAGAGGGGGATTCGTCGCCGTCGTCATCATCAACCATCCTCCATCACCAATTTCATGATGCTCACCGCCGTGCGTGAGTAATTCCATCATAGGCTTGCTGGACGGTGATGGGTTGGATGAGATTTATCATGTAATCGAGTTAGTTTTGTTAGGGTTTGATCCCTAGTATCCACTATGTTCTGAGATTGATGTTGCTATGACTTTGCTATGCTTAATGCTTGTCACTAGGGCCCGAGTGCCATGATTTCAGATCTGAACCTATTATGTTTTCATGAATATATGTGAGTTCTTGATCCTATCTTGCAAGTCTATAGTCACCTACTATGTGTTATGATCCGGCAACTCCGAAGTGACAATAATCGGGACCACTCCCGGTGATGACCATAGTTTGAGGAGTTCATGTATTCACTATGTGCTAATGCTTTGTTCCGGTTCTCTATTAAAAGGAGGCCTTAATATCCCTTAGTTTCCAATAGGACCCCGCTGCCACGGGAGGGTAGGACAAAAGATGTCATGCAAGTTCTTTTCCATAAGCACGTATGACTATATACGGAATACATGCCTACATTACATTGATGAATTGGAGCTAGTTCTGTGTCACCCTATGTTATGACTGATACATGATGAACCGCATCCGGCATAATTATCCATCACTGATCCGGTGCCTACGAGTTTTCCATATACTGGTTTACGCTTATTTACTTTCCCGCTGCTACTGTTACAATCACTGCAAAATACCAAAAATATTACTTTTACTGTCTTTACTTTTGTTGCCGTTACCACCACTATCATATTACTTTGCTACTAAACACTTTGCTGCAGATACTAAATTTCCAGGTGTGGTTGAATTGACAACTCAGCTGCTAATACTTGAGAATATTCTTTGGCTTCCCTTGTGTCGAATCAACAAATTTGGGTTGAATACTCTACCCTCGAAAGTTGTTGCGATCCCCTATACTTGTGGGTTATCACTCCCCCAGCTTAGAGATGAAGCGCCCCAACGAAGTCACGCAGCCGGCAAGCTTCTGCATCTCCTTGAGGGTTTGAGCTGGGCTCATATCTTCAACTGCCTTGACCTTCTTCGGGTTGGCCTCGATCCCCTGTTGGGACACGAGGAAGCCCAACAGTTTGCCGAGGGGGACACCAAATACACACTTTTCTGGGTTGAGCCGCAATTCCACCTGGTGCAGGCTCGCGAAGGTCTCCTCCAGGTCTTTAATTAAAGTCCTCGCCTCCCGAGACTTTACCACAATGTCGTTGACGTAAGCTTCAGCATTCCTCCCTAGCTGCTGGCCCAAGGCGATGTGCATCAGCCGTTGGAAGGTTGCGCCCGTGTTGTGCAGTCCGAACGGCATGCAAGTGTAGCAGTACACCCGCGCGAGGTCAGGAAGGCCATCTTCTCCACATCTTCTACTGCCATCTTGATCTGGTGATAGCCTGAAAACGCATCCAGGAAGCACAGCAGGTCGCACTCGACGGTGGAATCAACGATCTGGTCGATGCGCGGAAGCAGGAACGGATCTTGGGGACAGGCCTTGTTGAGGTTGGTGAAGTCGACACACATGCGCTCCTTCCCGCCTTTCTTTGGCACAACGACGGGGTTCGCCAGCCACTCGCGGTACCGAACCTCGCGAATGACACCTGCTGCCTCCAGCTTGCGGGTTTCTTGAACGATGAAGGACTGCTTCTCCGTGTACTGTGACCGTGCCTTCTGCTTCACGGGGCGCACATTGGGGCACACCCTTAAGTGCTCGTTTACCCCTCTTGGGACCCCTACCTGCTGATCGGGCTCCCAGGCGAATACTTCCTTCTTTGCGCGCAAGAACTTTACCAATGCTTCCTCTTGATCCGAGTCGAGGTTGGCGCCTATGGTAAAGGTGGCTCCAGAAGACCCATCTTCCTCGACCGGCACCTGCTTGGTTTCCGCCCGATCTTGAGTGAACAACTGCTTCTTCTTGGCCGGCGCGGCCCCCTTAACTCCAGAGGGGGCCTCGTCGGCCGGTTGCGTCGCCGCGACGGTCTTGAGGGCAAGCTTGAGTGCCACCAGAGCTTCCTTGGTATCTCCGACTATGGTGAGGACGTCCTTGCTCCCGGGCATCTTCATGAGGTTGTAGGCTGGATGGGTCGCCGCCATAAACTGAGCTAGAGCCGGATACCCGAGGATGGCGTTGTACGGAAGGCCAATGTGGGCGATGTCGAAGTCGATCAACTCTGTGCGGTAGTTGTCGCGGGTGCCGAAGGTCACAGGAAGACGTATCTGCCCCAGGGGGCTGGAGGAGCCGCCGTCGACTCCGGAGAAGGGCTTGCTGGGGCGGAGCCGCTCGAGTGGTACATGAAGGAGGCTGAAGGCCTCCATCGAGAGCACGTTGAGGCCGGCGCCGCCGTCGATGAGGGTCTTGGTGACGGCTACATTGCAGATGGTGGGCGTGCAAAGCATTGGGAGTACGCCCGAACCGACGGTGGTGACGGGGTGATCTCCCGAGTCGAAGGTCAGGTCGGCCTTGGGTGCCACCCAACCCGGGGGAGCCCCCTGCCGCATGGAAGCGGCGCTGATCTGGCTAAAGAATGGCTTGGCGTGACGGTCCAAGGGAGGCACTTGCGAGCCGCCGAGGAGGGCCGCGACAGCGAGGGGCGCCGGTGTCGCGAAGCGCGCGGCGAAGAGGCTACGCAGCTCCTCCCAAGATGCCACCGTGGATCCGGGGAGGTTGAGCAGCCAGGCGCACGGGGCGCCGGTAAGGGCCATGGGAAGCCAGTTGGCCATGACCTTGTCATCGCCCCCAGCCTTAAGGACGGCCTCCTCGTACAACAGCAAGAAAGCCGACGGGTCCGCCGTGCCGTCGTAGCGCGGCGGCATCTCTGGCCTGAACTTGGGTGGCCACTGCACCCGCCGTAAGGCGGGGGCCATGGCTCGGAGCCCCCTGGCCCCGCCACGGGCGCCGGTCGCCGCAGCCGGAAGAGCAACACCGGCCATGAGGGTGAGGCGCGGTGATGGCGAAGCGTAGATCGACGGAAGGAAAGCTTCGGCGCACCCCTACCTGGCGCGCCAAATGTCGGATTTCGGGTTCCGCCAAAACCCTTGAGGTTCGAACACTGGGGTGCGCACGAAGATCTCTCCCTAGCTAATCGCGCCCCCACTCTCACCGCGATCTCAAAGCTTAGCGCGTCGAACCTGCAGAAAGAGAGACACAAGAGTTTATACTGGTTCGGGCCACCGATATGGTGTAATACCCTACTACAGTGTGGTGTGGTGGATTGCCTCTTGGGCTGAGGATGAACAGTTACAAGGGAAGAACAGCCTCCTGAGGGAGGTGCTCTTATGCTTGGTGAACTTGTGTGTGGAATGGCTCTGATCCAAGATGAGATCAAGATGCCTCCTGTGGTGGTAGCTAGTCCTATTTATAGAGGCCCTGGTCCTCTCCCCAAATATTGAGCGGGAAGGGATCCAACAACGGCCAAATTCGAAGGGAGACAACTGGTACAAGTTATCCTGACTAAAGGTGGTCTTCGTCTGCCAAAGGCTCTGGTGATGACGCCGCCTTGGGATCCACGGTGACTTCCATCCTGTCGTCCTGATGGTCTTGGTCTCGTTGCACTGATATGGAAACCTTTGCCTGATGCCTAAGGACTCCTCGCCTGCGCTTGCCCCTTTATCACCAAAGAGGAAATGAGGACACTGCGCGCTGGCGCCCTCCTAGCTCCAGTCGTCATGGCTTGCGTCACAGGAACCTCGCGAGGTGTCCCTTGCCTTGATCTCTTCGCCCCTCGCGAGCCGACTTGGTGAGGCCGTCCCAAGGAGGTCTTGTGTCGTCTGCCTCGCGAGGCTTGGCCCCTTGTGAGGGTCTTGAGTGCTCGCTGGTGAAGATGGGTCGTACAGGGCCGCTGGTAAAGCCACGCCGTGGGCCGCAGGCAGGCAAGTCTGGGGACCCCCGTTCCCAGGACGCCGACAACTTCCCAGAGCAAAAAATATCAAAATTAGATAAGGACTTTGGACACCCAGCTATGGTAGTGCCGATGCAAATAGAGAAGATTGGGAGGGAGAAGAAAATCCACCAGATTCATCTACAAAATAGTATGGTAGACGATGGATGAATTAAACTTGTGTACCGCGGCCTGATGGGATTGCTTGCCGCCGCTGCCGGCTTCTTTTGCCCCAGATTGTTCGTGGTTGTTTGTGCGAGAGGAGGGGCCGTAGCAGGGCAACGCCTGCGCACAAGCTTCCTCGGTTACGCGGGATGGCCACATTAGGCGCGTGCGGAGCCTTCGGTGTGAGAGGCCCAGAACGGAGCGTCCGACTGGAATCGGGGCCGCGATGGCGATGGCCACGCCATCGCGGGGTAGGACCGGAACAGAGCTGCACGTCCGAGGCTTCCGGCGGAAGGAGGGCCCGGAGCAGAGCAACGACATGCGCACCGACTGATCTGGCTGCATGGGGATTGCGACATCAATCACTCCTTCCACGGAAAGGTTGATGGGGATCCAATGCGAGCGCCATAACTAAGAGCTCGAACGTGCTTACAACCAGGAAGGGCCTTGGTGCGGGAGGAAGTGCCTTGTGGGAAGGTATTGGATGGACGGGGAGATTGGAAAACAGAGGGGTGGATGATTGCTCGCATCCCGCATCCTTTACATGTGTGTTTGTTGTGGGAAGACCGAAAGTGGCAGAAGAATAGGAGAAGATGAGCAGTCCAAGAAATTAAAGGCCTGGAGACATGTGAAGTTGGCGAGTGGCTACGAAAAACTGACGGCTGATGTGGCACTGTGATAGATGGATAGGTTTCATTGAATGATGTCGTTGCATAAAGATGATGTGGTAGTGTGCATGATGAGAGAATTGGTAGTAGTGGGGAGCAACTTCTTAAGAATGTAAGATTATGCCTAAATCAGTGATATTACTTACGGATGCAGGGCGGCGCCCAATCCACCCCGCTCTGTAGTATAGAAAAATCAGATTAATTCTAAGTTTCTGTAGCGATTTGGCTTAGTTTTGAACTAATTCCACCTTTTGCGAGCTTATGCGGGACGCCATGTTGCATCCCTAGATGTTATGGGGTGCCACGACCCTGACTGGTACCCCTGTCTCCGCCACTGGTAGTTTCTGGTTGTGGAGGAGAAATTTTGGGTACCCTGCGGGCAGTGCGACTTACGCGGCTGCGGGCGTACAAGGCACGTGATCGTGGTTGTATTCGCCGTGGCGTCCCACCTCAACCAAGCTAGCAGGTGGACCCCGCAATAACTATACCTGGGCATACCTCGAGCCGGGCCGGACCAAAAAAAGCCCGGTGCTGAAAACCTAGGCCCGAGCCTAGCCCGACCCGACCGTCGGGCCTACTAAATCAGACCCGAGCCCGAAAAAGCCTGACACGGCCCGGTCGACCCGGCCGAGCTATGGCTAAAATTCTGTTTTGCGCAAGCCCGAGCCCGACCCGACCTGCCCGATGGGCTTGATTTTCAGGCCCGAGCCTGGCTCGATGGCACACTCGGGCTCAGCCCGGCCCAGAATTTTAGGGCCATCCGTGTAGAATATGTGAATTGCACGATGTATTGCTCTTCGTGCATAGGCACGTATATATGATGTACAAAGGTGGGCCACGAACCTCAACTATACAAGGAACTAGGGGACGGGCCCAATACACAATATGCACATAACACATATACTCAACACCCCCCCCCCCCCCCCGCAGTCGAAGCGGCACCGCGGCTGACGCAAAGACTGGACCGGAATTCCTCAAATGACGCCGTAGGCAAGCCCTTGGTCATGATATCGGCAAATTGTTGGGAAGTAGGGACGTGTAAAACACGAATATGACCAAGGGCCACCTGTTCCCGAACAAAATGAATATCCAACTCAATGTGCTTGGTCCGTCGATGATGCACCGGGTTAGCGGAGAGGTAGACCGCCGAGACGTTATCGCAGTAGACCACCGTGGCACGGTCAACAGGGCAAGAGAGCTCCTGAAGCAGCTGGCGAAGCCACGAACACTCGGCGACGGCGTTGGCGACCGCACGATACTCAGCCTCAGCACTGGAACGAGAGACCGTAGGTTGCCGCTTGGACGACCACGAGATAAGTGAGGGTCCAAGGTAGACACAATAGCCCGAAGTGGAGCGACGAGTGTCAGGGCAGCCCGCCCAGTCTGCATCGGAGTAGGCGGTGAGGGCGGTGTCGGCGGAGGCGTGGAGCGTGATGCCAAGATCCATAGTGCCACAGATATAGCGGAGAATCCGCTTGACGGCAGTCCAGTGAACGTCTCGAGGAGCATGCATATGAAGACACACCTGCTGCACAGCATACTGGATCTCCGGTCGAGTCAGAGTGAGGTACTAGAGAGCACCAACAATAGACCGATAGAAAGCAGCATCCGAAGCAGGAGAACCATCCGTGGCAGAAAGCTTGGCCTTCGTATCAACAGGCGTAGCGGCGGGCTTGCAGTTAAGCATGCCGGCGCGCTCCAGGAGCTCGTGAGCGTACTTCCGCTGATGAAGGAAGAAGCCATCCGGACGGCGCACCACCTCAACTCAAAGCCAGGGGGCGGACCAAGAGAGGCGTGCGAGCGCCCTGGGAGAGGCGTCGAGGAGCCCGCATCACTGGTGGCGGGAGGAACAGCCGGGGGTACCTGGTGAAACGGAAACACATGCTCATCAAAGTAAACGTGCCGGGAAGTGAACACACGATGGGAGACGGGATCGTAGCACCGATATCCCTTGGAGTTGGAGGGGTAGCCGATGAAGATGTAAGCGACAGAACGAGGTGCGAGTTTGTGAGGAGTGGAGTCGGCAATGCTAGGATAGCAAAGGCACCCGAAAATACGCAAGCCATCATAAGATGGGGGCGTACCGAAGAGAAGATGGTGAGGTGCATAGTTCCACCGTGGGCGGCAAGGGCGAAGGTTAAGGAGAAGAGAAGCAGTGGCGAGGGCGTCCGGCCAGAAACGAGGTGGCACATTAGCATGGAACAGGAGCGTGCGAACGCAATCGTTCAGAGTGCGAAGGACGCGTTCGGCTCGGCCGTTCTGCTGGGAAGTATACGGACATGTGAGACGAAAGACTGTGCCGTGGTGCGACAGAAAAGTGCGGAAAGCAAGGTTGTCGAACTCTTTCCCATTGTCAGTCTGAAGAGCAAGGATGGGACGCCCAAACTGCGTGCTGACATAGGAGTAAAAAGCCGTCAAAGTGGAGAGTGCATCCGACTTTCTGCGCAAAGGAAAAGTCCACACATAATGAGAATAATCATCAAGGATAACCAGATAATATAAATAGCCCGAATTACTAGGAACTGGAGAGGTCCACACATCGCTATGAATCAACTGAAAAGGAAAAGAAGCTATGGTGGTGGAGTTATTAAACGGGAGGCGAACATGTTTGCCGACACGACATGCATGACAGGTGTGATCCTCTATCTTATGAGAACTGAAACTGAAACTCCTAAGAATATGACGAAGTGTGTCGGGGTTGGGATGACCCAAACGTGCTTGCCAGAGATCGACGCTGGCAGAGAGAGCAACCGGTGCGGTGGTGGAGGTGGACGGCGAATGCACCGGATAGAGCTCGTCCAGGCTGTCACATCGGTGAAGTACCATCCTGTTCGAGCATCCTTGACACAAAACCCAAGGTCGTCAAATTCAACAGTAACAGGATTTTCACGAGTTAAACGACGAACGGAAACAAGGTTCTTAATAAGATGAGGTGACACAAGTATGTTAGACAAAGTAATAGGCATGGAATTAGAAGGAAAAGAAGTGTGCCCGACATGTGTGATAGGAAGTGTGGAACCGTCGCCGACAATGATGCGGCGGTCGGTGGTGACGGGAGTGAAGGAGGCAAGATTACCAGGATGAGCAAACATGTGAGCCGTAGCCCCGGTGTCCATGTACCAATCATCACCTCCAGTGGAGTTGTTCGGCGTAGGAGCGGCATGCAGTGCAGGAAGGAGCACCGGGTCCCAGGGCGCCAGCGACGGGGACGGAGACGCCATGGGGAGGCCGAAGCCACCGCTCGGCAATGGCGGTGGGTACTCTCCATACGGTATAGGAAGCAGCCCTGGCTGCGACTGCGGTGCCGGGTAGGCCGGATGGCCCGCCGGAAAAACCTGTTGGCCTGCTGACGAACCCCACCAGTACGCGGGAGCCCCGTACACGGGCGCGTCGAACGACCCGTGCAACAGCAAGGGGTCGACGGGCAGAGTCGACGCCGGCGGCGAGGCGGCGACGTATGCCAGCGGGGGCAGTTGAGCCGTGCCGGGCGGCAAGTCGGGACGGGCTGGCGGGGCGACGCCGAACGCGCTGTAGGTACCGGCCGCTCCGTACGGCGGCGGAGTCGCGCCAGAAGCCGCGCCAGAGGGCGCCGGCGGCGGGACGACAGAGGCGGCGGCGGACGGGCCGGTGGACACCATCGGGGCTGGCGGGCGGCCGGAGTGACGCATGCGTGCTGGCGTAATGGATCTCGTTGGAATCGGAAGAGATTGTGAATGTAGATGTGAAGGAGAGCAGTAGCAAACTAGATGGATGGATGGATTGTAGAGATGAACAGCGGCCGATGTACGTGATTGTAGTAGCAACGCGGTTAGCAATGGATGGATGGATTGTAGAGATTGTAGATGGATTTGGGAGCTAGCGGGTGGAGCAACGCGGCTAGCGGCAGCAGCCAAGCGGCGTGGGGAAAGCGGCGGGGCTAGCAAACGGCGCGGGCGATCGGATGCAGCAGCCAGCGATGCAGTACTAGCGGGATGATCGCGTGCAGCGGGGAAGGATGAGCGGGCGGCTAGGGCAGCACGCGCGCAAGGAGAGGAGGAGCGGCGGCCGGCGCGCGAGCGGCGGCGGCGGCGGCGGCGCGGAGGAGGCGCGCGGCGGCGGCGGCGGCGGCGGAAGGCTAGGGTTAGAACCCGGAAACTGATACCATGTAGAATATGTGAATTGCACGATGTATTGCTCTTCGTGCATAGGCACGTATATATGATGTACAAAGGTGGGCCACGGACCTTAACTATACAAGGAACTAGGGGACGGGCCCAATACACAATATGCACATAACACATATACTCAACAATCCGGACCAGGCTGCCCATGGCTAGGTATAGCAATAATGTCGCCCCGAGGCCCAACTTCGAGCCGTGAAATCCCAGGATTTCCCCTCCCCATCCCAACCTATAGTTGGCCAAATGGGCTGTGCTAACTGGGCCGACCCGGTAGCACGCAAGGACGACACGACAAGGCCTGGGCTAAACAGGCCAGGCCCGGCACGCCATGGGCCATGCCTGGGTCTGGAGGCTGGGCACGCGGGCCAGCACGACATGACCCGTTTATTATTATTTTTTCCAGTTTATTTATATACATGACCTAAATTAAAGTCCAGTAGGCATAAATACAACCCAGTAAGCTAAAAAAGGTGACCCATTGTGTTAAACATGCTATGGACCGTCCCATTTAATAATCAGACTGTGTCTGAGCCAAGAAGCAGTGCCCGTGGGCCGACGACCCGTCTATTCAACGTGCCACGACGGATCGTGCCGCGCCAGGCACGATTAGCACGGCCGGGCCGTGCCGTTTGGGCAGGTCTGCCCCAACCCCATCCCTCCCCGTGTTCCTCCTCCAGTCCTCCTTTGGCCTGCCCTTTATAAAAGCCAACAACTACCCCGTGGCACATCGTTTGCTTCCTCTCCCTTTCCATTTCCTTCCTTGTCCTTTCCCCCAATCGAATTGGTTCCCCCAAATCTTAGGGTTAGGGTTTCGTGTATTCCGTACCTTCCTCCCATATTAGCGCGTCTGGTCCCTGAGCTTGCTTTGCGCGTGGGATGATGGGCACTGCCGTGGACCTAGGACGGAGGCAGGGCGACAGCCGCTTCTACGACGCTGCCAGGGCTCGACGAGGGCACCATCACGGCCTTCCCAAGTCGAGCTGCGCAGCCGCCGCCGTTACCCAGGAGAAGGCGCCGGAGGAGCCCTCCCGGCTGCCAGCGTCCCCCGTAGGAGTTGCAGGCAACCTCAAGAGGTTCGTGGCAGCCGTTACGCTGTCCGTGCCGGCGGAGTACCCCTCCGAGGTTCGCCTATTGACCCCCGCCACACCGTAGGTTTGGATCGTTATGACTTGTGAGGGTGCAACTGTTCCTGAATCACTGGTGGATTTGGCGATGCAGAGGGGAGAGTGGAGGGGTTGCGGCGTGGATGCCAACCGGGAGAGGCCCTACTTCGTTCTTGACGACTTATGGGAGGCGTACAAGGAGTGGAGTGCGTATGGTGCCGGGGTGCCGCTCGTTCTTGACGGGTGCGACGGGGTCGTGCAGTACTATGTGCCTTACTTGTCCGCCATCGAGCTCTATGGAGACTCATCAGTCCTGCAGTCATCTTCCAACCCAAGGTTGTTCGTGTTTCTTCTAATACACGCTGGTAACAGCTTATTTTTGTTTTGATTCGAGTGCTATGGGTCCAAGTAGAAAGTGTAAATGGCATCGATTTCTTTTCTGCTAGAAGTGAATGAGTTCGAGTTAACTTAATGACTTACATATTAGTAGTACGTACAAAGAAGCACACTTAATCTCCAATAGTTCTGTGATGTGTGTATGCGCAGATGTTATCTATGGAGCCATAAGATCACTGTCCTGATTCCCTATTGTACGTATTTATCTTTAGTTCTCCAATACACTGCGAGTTCTTATGGTTGCCTATGGGTGCTTATGATGATTGCCATCTCTTATTTAACGTTTCTATGTACTTACTAGTTATTTCCTGACGTCAAGTTGGCCTAGCCTAATTGTACGAGCCTGCAAACTAATAAGACAATATTTGCAACATGTTTCTCTTGTTGGGGGTGGGGTGGGGGGTGGGGGGGTTCATCCTTTATCAACGAATTTGAATATAGTATGAATTCAGAACTTCAAGTGGTTTTTATCTGGTGGTATGTCTTCTTATGTTACAATGAGACTTCTACCCGTCTCAAAAGTGTATTTTGTGCTTAGATTAATTCAGAAAATATATTTGTGTTCAAA
Organism: Aegilops umbellulata; assembly: GCA_032464435.1. Taxonomy (NCBI): domain Eukaryota; kingdom Viridiplantae; phylum Streptophyta; class Magnoliopsida; order Poales; family Poaceae; genus Aegilops; species Aegilops umbellulata. Next base: position 130,792,515 of record CP136056.1, read on the forward strand.
GGGAAATAAGAAGTAACTACAAATCAGATTGATATTTTGTTGTTTATGTCCACGCCAGCGCCTGTCTTGGCATTTCTAGCATTTTTTAGTAGTACCATAGAAGATAGCTCAAGCTGCTTGTGCACCTCTTCCTCATTATAACAGTTATGTAAGTTTTTATAGTCATCAGATTCCATATAGCCATTTCGTATTTCTGTTTTCCGTTTTTAGAGTAGGATCTGTGGCTCTAATTAAAGCCTTTGTACAATTCACCTCTGCTCATGATGAAACAAGACATAATCATCTGCAAGGGGTTTATGATTTAAGGGGATTATTTTTAAGGTGGAGTCTAAAGCATAAAAAAAGTACGATGCAAAACAAGAATAAATTGAAAGATCTCTGTAAACCTACTGCAACTACTAAGTAACTCAAAATGTTTAGTCATATCTGCAATTCATAACATGAAAATAGTATTAAAATCACTCAATATTGTTTGACTCCCAAAATGCACATCACAAATTCGCAATGTACCAATGTACAATGCAGAATTTCAATCAATTATACCTTTCCCTTTGCCTTTGCTAGCCCCTTATCATTCATGTCCATTTGATCTTCTACCTTCACCGGCAACGCCTCCGTGCCACCCACCGCTGGCCAAACGACACTGCTGTGCACTGCGACTTCTGTGTACCCCATGCTGGTGCAGACGCTGCGCTTCAGCCGCCGCCTGTGTGCCGCAGCCGCTAGGGTTCATACATACTGCTTCATAGTGCGTGTGTTCGCTCGGCTGACAAGCTTTGTCTGCTTCGGTACTTGCTAATCAGTGGTAGCAGCAGAAGTTCATGGGCTCACAACCCAAATCATAAGGTCAACCTGCACCAGGCGACCTGGCCCGACCACATTCTTCTTTTATCGTCCCAGTGAGAATGACGACTCAATGGGTCAATGACTCTACCTCTACATACCTGTAGCTATTCTTTTGCATCAATTCGAAGTTGGGCGGCCGCCTCACCTTGCCCTATGGAGTTCTCTTCCCATATTTACGTGCACACCTGTTTCCATTTATAAATATATTTTAGCTTTGTCATTTATTGTCCTGTGATAACAAGTATTGTGCCAGTTATTGATTTTTCTCAAGAATATTCCATCGTGGCATGCAATTCTTAACTATGTGTGCATCAACCTTTTGAAGCAGACATATGATGGACGACAGTGATGAAGATTTCCATGATTCCAGCAGTGATGGTAGCAGTGATTATGAACATGTAAGGGCCAAACACTTTGCTCAGGAAGGCTTCTCAAGGGATGTTGGTGAATCTGGAGTTACTCATGGCCGCTTGCTCTTTCAGTACCTCGAGTTTGATTCTCCGTTTTGCCGTGAACCTTTGACTGATAAGGCAAGAACAACATTGTGTAGTTTTCATGGTACTTTCGTGTTCTGACAAATTTGTTGTTCAGATTTCTAGCCTTTCAGCCAGATTTCCAGGATTGAGGACCCTTAAGAGTTGTGATTTATCAGCGCGGAGTTGGATGAGCATCGCTTGGTATGTTCTCTCTATATATACAAAATTGGTGCTGGATGGATGATTGCAGCAACTAATAGGTTAAATTCCTTATGTATTGTGTAGGTACCCAATTTATCGTATCCCTACTGGACCAACATTAAAAGATTTAGATGCCTGCTTTCTCACTTTCCATCAGCTTTCAAATTGCCCGCAAGGAGGTAATTAGATTTGACCTTTGTTCCTCGGATCATAGGTTGAATTAGCTCATCACTATGCATGTTTATTGTAAATTCAGTTATCCTGTTCATGATCAGATTAAGTAGACATGTGAAGTCTGAAAGAATTCTATATCTAAATTTCCTTTATCCTTTCTCTTTCTTCTAGTCCTTGTTCTTAAAAGTGAGCAAGTGTCAGGAGTCAAGTTCAAGTGTAGCACTTATCTTTATTATAGTAAACTTTGTTAGTCTTACTCTGAATTGTTTGTAGATTCACAATCATTAATGAAGTGTGAGTTGTACTCCCTCCGTTCGGAATTACTTGTCTCGAAAATGGATGTATCTAGAACTAAAATACGTCTAGATACATCCATTTCTGCGACAAGTAATTCCGAACGGAGGGAGTAGCTAACATGTACTTAGGATAAGATTGGTTTGATTATCGCCCAATGAACATGAGGAGTCTTACTTTTGGCTATAGTGCTTATTTTTCTGATTGTTAGGCATGTACATACATTTAGCATGTTTTCAGTGCACTGGGGAAAGAAATGAATAGGACATAAAACAGCTATCTACTATTAATTGAGTCATTCCATTTTCAGTTGGTGCCTAGATGCCCTGGCAACTCACATCTGTGACCAGCTAGAATCTGTAAACCCAATTGATAGCAAAAAATAGGTTTTGATTTTGACAAACCTCGATCCTAGGAATCCTTGAGCTATGAAATGAATATATATGGTAGTTGTATCACTGCTTTAACAAGTTCTAATGTTTTGGATGCACTGAGGTTTACCTACTGTGAGCTGTCATTTATAGAAAGAAACAGAGAGCTTTATGTTTTTATTGCTTTTCTCTATATATAGTTTCCAGCGCATGTCTATGCCCTCTTCTATGTTAGTTAACCTTGTTAGTGAGCAATGAGATAATGGAACCTAAATGCTGTCATCCTGTGCTGCCTACCTGCCTAAATGCCACCATCTGAATTTTATCTGTATTCTTGTGTCCAGATAATCTGTGGGCTCCTGATAGCACACCAAACATACCACTCCCAGTTTTTGGTTTGGCTTCCTACAAGTTTAGCAACTCAGTCTGGTCCTCAACTGATGGTGATTGGAAACTGGCTAGCTGCTTAAGGCAAGCTGCTGCCGATTGGCTGAGAGACAGCCGTGCCGGCCATCCAGATTATCAGTTCTTTGTCTCCCGTGGTGCATACAACAGGTAGTGACACCAAATCTGTGCTTTCCGCAGAGCTCATGAAAGAATGTCGGAAGAGTGTCTTGTGAACATGATTAAGTTCTGAGTGACTGACTGGTTGACTGCTTCCAAATCTCATGCATGTTACCACAAGATTTGAAGCTTGGATGGTGAGAAGTAACCTGTCCTGCTTTGTAAATTGCACTAATAGGTAGATTTCGACCGTCTATGCTTTTATACATGTAGTGAGTAGGTCTGTGGGAAGCTGGTCTGAGAATGAAAAAAAGGAAAAAAGAGAAGAGAAGAGTTGAAAAAAGGTGGTGAAAAAGCTTGCACTTCAGATGTAGTTTGAGCTGTTCAACTTATGTAATACAAATAGTATGGGGACAAATTTTGATGAAAACACCCCTCATTGTCTGTACACATATCAAGTGTTGCTGGGCATTGGAGTATGTGTTGAAGAAAACTTATACTCCTAACCAAAGTAAGTGTCTTAATTTTATACTAAAGTTAGTACAAAGTTGAGACACTTATTTTGAGACAGAGGGAGTAGTTAGCATGTTGTCATAGTGTACATGTAAACCTGTGAACTGCTGTGTGTGATAGATTGTGTTCCTAGTCCATGGTATCTATGTAAGCTAAGTTCATGTCCTGGTAACTGGAAGATAACTAAAATCAGGCTAAAGCTATAGCTGCAAGCATTCAAAATGAGTGTTTAAAAGGTAGAGACAAATAGAGACCCAACGATGAAGAGGAAGAACTGTCGAAAATTCGTATCCAAGCATGAGCTCAGATGCTTAGTTATCACGTCTAGTGTAGTTTTAGTATTCCTGTCAATAAGTGAGTATGCCCCACCACACAATAACTACACTGATAGCACACTATTGATTGGAGTGATTAATCTCTATGTATTTGCATTTTGCAGCATACATCCAACCGATGCTGGAAAAAGAGGTCGCGGCAGTTTCCCCTTCTCCTCTCTTCCACCGCCCCTTTTGAGAGTCGCTCATCCCCGGCCGGCCTTATCTGATGCCTCGTCCGTCGGCGATGCTGGCTGGCGATGGCTGAGGAGAGGTGCCTGGTTCTTCCGTATGTATATTAGATTAGAGTAGCAGTAGACTTAGTTAGACTTGGCTTTATGCCGTGGTGTGGCCTCATGCCAGTCGGGATACCTGCTGCTAGACCTTGTGAGCAGAGTCTGGTGGTGGCCGTCGTTGTCTCCTACCTCGCCTCCATGGTGGAGGGGACTGGTGGACATCGGATCTGGCTGTATCCCTCCCAATAAGCTCACGTCTGCCCAACATCTAGAGCTGCGGTGGTTCCTTCCTCTGTTTCTTGTCGTCGTGGACTCGTGATGGCAGCAGAAAGGTGGAGAGATCTCGCCTCGGCTTCCTCTCGTGGTGCTGGGCCTCGCTGAATCCGAGCTTCCGGCGTAGGTGGTGTTATCCCCGCATCTGGGAAAGGGCTTCCGGTATCTCGTTGGAAGCTGGTGATGGGGATCCTAAGCCCATTCGATGGTGGATCTGGAGGAGCTACGACATCGGTCTCCTCCAACAATCCATCGATACCTCTGGTCGAAGGGCCACTTCCCGTTAGCCTTTCGGACTACCACTGGATTTGCCAACCATGTGGGATGCAACACTCCTTTGACCAAACCAGTCGCCTTAAGTTTTTTGATCTCTTCTGCAATGAACTGCTGCCTCTCTAAGACCTGCTTCCGGACTTTCTGCTTGATAGGTCAGGCTTATGGGTAGATAGCAACGTTGTGCTCGATTATCTCCCTGAAAACATCGGGGATATCAGATGGTTGCCAGGCAAACACATCGATATTTGCCCGCAGGAAGGCAACGAGCGCGCTTTCCTATTTGTCATCGAGGGTGGCGCTGATAGTGAAAGTACCATCAACGCCAGCCAGTCCTGCCGGGACCTTCTTCACTTGGGGTGCTAGGACTTTGGATCTCTTGCTGTTAGAACACTCCGACACGTCGTCAACGCGTGCCGTGCACTCGGTGGGGGCACGCTTTCCGGACTCTTTGCTTGAGTCCCAACAACCTCTCTTCTTTCCCTTACTTTCCTTAGCGGGGGCTGCCGCTGCCTCTGCCGCGACAGCGTCCCGGTATATCTTGTCCACACAAGTGATTGCATCCTTCCCATCTGATGGGATGGTGATGACCCCAGTGGCCCAGGCATCTTCAAGGTGTTGTAGGCATAGTGGGATGCCGCCATGAACTTAGCCAGGGCCGGGCGTCCAAGAATCCCATTGTACGGCAGGGGAAGATCAACCACATCAATCACAATCCTCCCGGTCCGGTAGTTCAGTTATCCCCCAAACGTTATCGGCAACATGATATTTGCCTTAGGATGGCTCCTACCGGGATTAACTCCTTGAAATGTGCCGATGACCTCTAGTTCTTCCTCTGCTATATGAAGCTTGCTGATAACCGCTGGGGAAATCATATTCACCCCAGCCCCGCCGTCCCCCAGCATCTTTGTGACCTTGAGGCTGCGAATTGTGGGGGAGACCAACAATGGCAAACACCCTACCGCAGTGGTACGGCTAGGATGATCCTCCTTGTCAAAGATGATGGGCGTATGGGACCATTTGAGCGGCTTCCGGACCTCTGGCGCTGGTTCCACGGCATTGACTTCTCATGCCCACCGCTTGAGCTGGCGGTGAGAAGTGTGGAGAGATGCACCTCCGTCAATGCACAGGGCGTTTGTGGCCTTCTGAAACTCCTGCTCACTGATTTCCTCTTCATCCCCTCCATCACTCTCATCATCACACGTTTCCTTCTCTCGACCTCTGGCGGGCTTTCCTTGGTTCCGAAAGGGTTTGCCGGGGCGATTTACTTCACCGCCTCGGCCCTTACCTCCAGCAACATTCTGACCCTTCTCCTTATCACGCTTCTCATATTCTGCTCTCTGTTTCTTAACAAGCTGCTCAACCTGATAACACTCTTGAAGGTCGTGGCCCTTGGTCCGTTGAATCTTGCAGTACGGCCCATCGCCTTTCCCGGCTTTCTCGATGGCAGCGGCTTCCCGGCAGTCAATGCACACGACAGCTTCCTTGTCGGGGGCCTCAGCTTTGGCCCTCTTGCCGGTACTAGGCGCACCCGATCCTTCAACAGTCATCACTGCCTTATCTCTCCGCTTCTTACTGTGCTTCTTGCTCTTCTTCTGACTGGTTGATTCATCTCATCCTCTGAATTAACATTGGTCCAATCTTCCTCTCCAGGCAACTTCCTTCCCTCCTCCATCCGAGCACACTTATCCACTAATGTGTAAAGCTCCTTCACAGTCTTGGGCAACCGCACGTTCATCTTGGAATGGATCCGACGATTGCGTACATTGGACTGGAAGGCAGCTATTACGGTTGCCGGATGGATATTTGGGCTATTTCTATGAACTTTGTTGAGTCTCTGTAAATACTTACGGAGGGTTTCTCCTTCCTTCTGTTGGAGAAGCTGTCTATTGCTGGGCCTGCCGGGTTCTTGATGACCGCCAGTAAAGGCGCCAATGAACACGTGGCACAGGTCAGCCCATGATGAAATGGGGTTCTCCGGTAGGTGCATCACCCAAGACCTCACATTGGACTTGAGGGCCAAAGGGAAGTAGTTGGCAAACACCTTCTCATCTCTTCCCTCGGTAGCCTGAACAACGATGGAGTAGATGCTCAGGAACTCTGTCGGGTGCAGCCTCCCATCGTACTTCTCAGGTATCTCTGGTTTGAACGTGCGAACCGACGCCCAACGGACTTGCTGCAGCTCACGAGTAAAGGCAGGGCAGCCAACCTCGAAAGGTAGGCACCCGCCAATACCGAGCGCAGGCTCGTCGACGTAGGGGCCGTCGCACCCATCGGTCCGCCGAAGGTCGTCGCGGTGTTGTTCAACAACGACGCGCGCGTCTCCTCTCCGCCTATCCTCCGGGGCTCATCGTTGGCCTGGACGTGCTCGAGGGTCAGAAGAGGCCATCAAGACGCATCGGGGTCTTGATTCCTTTGCGCTCGCGCTGACTGTCGCGGCGAGGACTGCACCGTGGGGATGGCCCCTTCCGTACGGTCAGCAGCATGAGCTGTCGCTGTCGCTTGGGGAGGTCGCGGCGGGCCAGCTCGCCGTGAGCCGAGCTTCGGCGAAACTGAGTAGGCTTTGGATGGTGGCATGCCATTCGTCCATCTGCCCGGCCGCTGACGGAAACCTCAGCAGCAGTTGAGCCCGCGCCATGGCCTCCGAAGCTGTACTTGGCATGGGTGATGATGAAGTCGACCGCACCATCGCTCGGCTCCTGATGGTGCCAGCAGTGGCAGCACTGCGTCCCCGCTACTTCTGTGGGGCGACCACCTGGATGTGGTGCAGCGAAGGCGCTCGAGGGCCAGCGGCTCCGTCGGGCGCAGTGGCTTGGTCGACCCGTCTCGGAGGAGGAGCATGCACTGTGGCCGCACCCATGGTGGGAGCGGCCAGAGGGCGGCGATTCGCCCCGGTCGGGGCGCCATTGCTGCGGTTGTGCCCGCTTCCTTCCGCGGAGGACGACATCAAATGCCGGCGACATTTATTTTCACAACTCTAACCCACCAGAGGAAATTCGTGCAAACACGGACTGATTTCATATAAGCATGAAGGATTTCGTATAAAAAAGCCAGATCTTCATATAAACATGATGGATTTCATTACATTTACATGAACTAAGCGGTGTTAATCCGACTCTCGTGGTATAATTAATTCTCCCTCGGTCCGGAAATACTTGTCCTAGAAATGGATGTATCTAGACTTATTTTAGTTATAGATACATCCAATTTATCCATTTTGAGAACAAATATTTCCGGACGGAGGGAGCACCTAATCTAAATGGCCGCCCGCGGATCCCTTTGTCTTCCTCATGTCCGACAGACACTTGCGAGGTCGACGAAGGTCCTTGAAAGAGACGGAGTAACAAAGAAACCACATGAATACGCACTCGTCGCCTCGGCGGTGGCCTTCATCGGACCCAAGTGGCGGCGGCCTCCCGTGTTCTACTTCTCCTTGATGATGGCGGTGGACACGGAGAAGTTGGCCACTGACTCGTCGCTCTCCACGCACTCGGCTTCTGTCTCTGCCTGCATGGCGCTGCCGCAGGCACGGGAGGCGCGCCCACAAACTGGTGGCGCAGTACGACGCGGCGACGACGATGCCCGTGTCGCCGTGCCGACGTGGAGCAACTCGCCACTCCTCATCGAGCCGAACTGGAGCGGCGAGTTGCTGAACCACGCGCCGGCTTGGGGTGGCAACTGGCTCCATCGGGCCAAGCGAGGTTGGTGAAGCACCGAGCGGCCTCGCTCATATCCGGAGGGCTCGGCGAGCCATCCAGCCGGGTAGTATGCTGGAGAACGGCTCCTTGGAAGCCATCGAAAGAGTGGAGAAAATGGTGAAGGAGGAAATGGGGGAGCGGCGAAGGGGTGAGATTCTTGCCCGCTGTCTGTCTGGCCTCGTTTAAATAGAGGGCGTACGGTAGGAGCTTGGTCGACGTCTAGACTCGTTTAAACTGAGGGCGGACGGGAGGAGCTCGGTCGGCGTTGTGTTTAATTCCGGCCCGCTCATGAACGGATGTGTGACCGGAGTAGGTTTCTTGGTTTGCATGCGGGTTTAATGGAGGCGAGGAGGCGTGTTCTGCCGGCCGTGCAGCGGGCGGCGCAGTACTATTCAATTTGACAACTACTAGTAAACCAGGATAGTTCCCGATACGGCTTTAGTGCAGACGAGGGAGAGGGTAGCGGTTCCTGAAATGTTGAACGTCCAATGATGCATCCTCCTTCAATTAGCATTCTGAATGCAAGAGGGAAGTAATGGGAGGAAGACGTGGAAAAGAGGCAGCACGATGTGAATGCAACGCAGTTTGCACTCATATAAAGGCGCCCCTCCATTCCAATGCATCTACCACATCGTACACACCTAAGCACCTACACTAAGCGCAAAAGTGCTCACCCCAGACCCATGGCGGCGATGCACGCGAGCGGCCAGCGGCTGTGCCAGATGGTCCATGATGCCGGCCTGCGGCTTGGCACCGAGGATCGTCTCCAGACGGTGTTGGCGACCGGCTGGTGGATGGCCATCGTCGACGCCAGCTACGACTCTCCGTTGGACCAGATGATCGTTGCCACCATCAACAAGTTCATCGTCGTAAAGAATCTCATAGATGACATCGCCGTACTCCTCCAGCCCGCGCGCCCGGGCTCCTCATTGCCTGCCACCCTAATCGGCCTCCATGGCGAGAACCTCTTTAAAGCACTAGTGGCCTTGCGACTGCCCGCCGACGCAATGAAGAATGTCCACCTGGAGGTCGCGCTCGACGCGAGGTGCCTCGCCCTACAAGAATTTGTTGACCTACACATCCACATGTACGAGCAAGTCATGTACATAGGTATCTACAAGGCCGGTGAGGACGCTGCGACATTGGCCTTCGTCAACCGGCTGAAAGCATTGGACGCCTTTGTTGAGAAGCACCTTGACCTCGCCGCAAAAGCCGCCGCTCCTAAGCCGCCGGTCGGTGGCCCAGCGCACTGAGTCGAGGAGGAGGAGGTCATACGTTGATGGATGCATCTTTCTTCTTGCCTCCGGTAACCACCACTATGATTACATCATCGTGGCCTTAATTCTTATTGCACTATTGCATTCTCTTTCCAACCAATAAAGACATGTGCGATCCCTTTGCTCACATTTGGAGGCAATTATATGTGTCACTGTAACTAGTACTCCATCCGTCAATTTATAAGTTGTGCTTACCTTTTCCATCAACTTCGTGCAACACACGGGCATCTTGCTAGAAACACGACAACATGTCGAACCGCATGTGACCAAACCGACGATGCGCCAACCTAGCTACTACCCTGCTTATCTAGCGGAAAAAACCACGCCCTCGCCTCATCAAAATAGCCTGAGAACCCTTGGGTGGTCGGTGACGGTGGCAACTATGCTCAACACGCCTTCGACGAGGACATGTTGGACGCTAAAAACATGCATCTGGATCTCTTTTGCCATTTGGAACCGCTTGACCAGAGGGATATGGTTTGGAGAATTAGGATTAGATGGCTAGTCTAATTGAAGAAGATGATTATTTAAACGGTGTTCAGAATTACTCCATGAGTATGTGAAGAGGCTAAAACAATGTGAATGCAGTGGGGTGTGGATGCAAATGAAGATGAAGGAGAGGTGAAGAAGCCGAGGAAAATCGGTTCCCGATGGAGAAGTCAATGGGAGAAGTGGCCTGCAGGCAGTTGATTAGACGACTAGGTAGACTAAAAGAAAAGGCTATGGGGGTAGACTGAGGAGTGGTACCTGTACGTGTACGTGCCCATCCTTCTAGCGCTACATGTGCCACTGGCTAGTTGAGGTCACTCTTTCGAATCAACGTGGCGAGACATTTTATGATTCCTTTTTATTTCTGCACCCCTCCTAACAGGTGGGACATATGCAAATAGATATAAAAAATTTGTCGTAGCTGGTTCGGATGGATATTGACGCGTGCGTGGGAGACACAACATTCTCTGGTTAAGGAATATGCGGTTATCCTCAAAAAAGAAAAACCTTCTTCGCGCTTCCGCATGCACGAGAATTTGGTTCTGCTTGCAATATGGATGATACCTGGAGGATGAAGTGAACCCAGAGGCATGCTAGCACGGGAGACCTATTTAGGCTATATAGTACTACTCCGCATGTTCCTACTAGTAGTAGTACAACTGTGGTACACTTGATGGTCAAAACATTATTCATCCGGTCCTCATAGTGAAGTGACAAGACCCTGCGCCCGAGGTGACACTAGTCCAGGCGGCGTGTTCGGGTTACCAAAGTTAGCCTCACCTTGTGCACTGTGCAGTCACTATCACCGCTGCTATATAGCATGCGTCGCCTCGTCTCCCTCTCCCCTAGCACCAGTCCATCTCGATCCCCGTCTCGCCGGAGATCCTGAGGTCACTCTTCATCATCTCACTGTGCCCCCGCGTACCCTTGCCTCAATCGCCTCCCCAGTACCACTATTCCCTCGCTAGCCGCTCCAGCACTGAGAGCCTTCTCCCCGATAATCAAGCCCCCCAAAACCCCACCTTCCAAACTCCACCATGGCTGAACGCGAACCGCGCAACATCCATATGAGCCGCGATTGGAGCAATCTCCCCAGTGACATCCTCAACCTCTATTTTTTGTGTATGGATATGTTGAGCACCCTGCGGCTGGCTGCATGCTCGAGGGACATGCACACGGCCATCGTCGAAGCGAGGCCTAAGCTTTTCAAGACACCCTGCTTGCTGCTATTTGGTCTTGCGGGATTTGCTCACCATGATACGGAGGCGTACATGATGGCCCTCGACTTCAATCCGACCTCCATTAGCCAAAACTTCTTTGCAGGTATGTAGTGGATCTCCATACATCATTTCTCTCGACTTCAATCCGATCACCATCGCCCAAAACTTCTTGGCACTCGTATGTACCGGGTCAGCATGAACTCCCACTAGATGGCTGGCATCAGACAAGACCGGAAAAAGTTGGTGCTGGTGAACTTCCACACCTCCCATGAGATTATCCTTCCTACGTTGGATTATATAAGGTTTTACTCCTGCTGTCCAAGTCATCTAGATTACCAAGTCAGTTGGACGCACCTTGTTTTGCAGAAGATTGTAATCTGCCAAGTGCCCACACGAGATGCGAATTACGCAGACTTCAAGCTAATTGCCTTGTTCAACCATGGACTCGCCTATCTTTCTGTTGGTGCCTTCTTTAGTTGGAGACGGCTCACCTTGCAGTGGATCGTCACAGCTGATACACACTTTTGTGATGCTATTGAACACAATGGCATCATCTACGCGATCGACAAAACAGATGGCACCACGTATTGCTGGGACGGCGCGTGTAAGTTGTTTATGTCTGATGTTAATGATAACGCCATGACACTGTTTGAACTTTTTGTGATGATTGGCATATCCCTGTTTGAGCAGAATTTGAGTAGAACTATGTCAATGTATTAGAGAGGCCATAAATCAGCTATATTTGGAATGAGTTAATTCATGCGATCGTGACCATGTCATTCCAGCCAATTTGTACCCCAAAATAATCAAACGGTTAGGAAGATATGGATATTCTCCTTATTTTATAGTAATCTATATACTACTAAATATGAGTGTGTATCAATCACCATGTTAGTTTCCTCATTTTCATGATGTAGAAACATGAATCACACTGTTGGTTTCATCTAACCATACATTAGGGAAGTAAATGTGCATATGGAGAACTCTACATTTGGAAGTAGTGAAATCTTGTAATGCTTACCATGTGTACATATCTATATTCGCCCTTCAGCAATCAATGGCTAGAATAATATCCTCACAAAATTTTTGCCCACAGAACATGAGTATATAATAATGCATGGTCTGTTAGTTTCCTTGAAGAATTTGTTTGTGAGGACAGAACATGATTACATAACATGCATGACATGGTAGTTTTCTGTGAAGAATCAATTGCGAGATAACATGAGTATAACCACATGCATGGAACTTCTATATTTTCGAACCTAGTATACATTTCCCTGTATTTTCCTTCCAGTTCCAACAGGAACATATCAATGTTGTTTCTTGCATTATCCTACTCATACTCTGAACAATGCTGATCTTACATTAACAATGCATGTCCTTTTTGATACGATGCAGTGTCCCTACAGTTACCGCCCTTTGTAATCACACCACCTTTGCCAAAACAGGGAAGCACAACTGGTTCCTCGCTCGATCAGACGACGGCAAAAGACTGATGATCATTCGCACACATGAGCCAGAAAATTTATATTGCAAAAACCCCACTTTGTACAAGCACCGTGAAATACGTGAGTATCCGGACAGTAGTTGTTACGTCTATGAGCAGGATACCAGCTTGTTGGGGCCTTTAGGATTTTTGAGTTGGAGGCGGGTAAACAGCCTTGGTTCACACTCTCTGTTTCTCGGACTCAATTATCTGATTAACCAGGAGATCACTGTTGGCAAGGACCTTGATGGAAGATAGGCTCTGTTTGCTATGAAAAATTGTGTCTACACGACGAGCCCTAGGACTTTGGGAGCAAACTCCCCTGATTGTCAACAATACAGCCTGCAGCCAAAAGAAGGTGAGAATGACAAATGCATCTAGATTAACTTTGATCCTTGGATGTCTCAAGTCTGACAGGCAGTGATGTGGTTCAAGCCTTCAGGTTGATAGGTAATTCGGCTGTTGCGTCGAAAGGGTGGAGTACTGGTGTCTCCGGATCACTGGTCGCTGAAGCGGGGCTGCAAATTATGATGGTGTTGGATCATCCCTCTTCAAATGACTTGTTGTCTTTGCTGCTTGTTCTGGATGGGTAGCTCTCTCTTTTTTATGCATATTCCTTGTCATTTGGTCATCCTCGTCTATGTCACTCTTACTATGTAATAGTTGCCTCTATTTAGAATGTCATTCTTCTCTGGATCACGAGATTCTGAGCGCTGCAGATGGGTGCGTTTTGGTGGTGTAGCAAGACTTCTTATGAACTATCATGTCTTGCTGTTTATGTCGGTAGTAGTCACTATACAGTGTTTGAATGTTTTATATATCGTTGTTTCGAACTGTTTATTGTCTCGAACTGCTGGTGGGCTAAATGAGGGCATCACCATTCTCCGGTTTTCAGATTATATCTCCTTTTTTCAAGTTATAATTTGAGCTCAATGTCTTTTCGATAATGTACACTTGTTTGGGCGAGTGAGGTGTCGTTGAATATGAGCCGAGTAGGAACGCAATGCCAAACATGTCATTCATGACTCTGAGGCCAGGCTCTCAAAAGATCCTAAAAAAAGGCCGAGCTCTAAAAAAAAAGGACTCTTAGGCCGACATGTGGGCGCCACCGGTGTTTTTGTGCGCTTGTGCGCCGAGAGCATATTGGCGCGTGTTCGAAATTCATGCTACCTTTTCATCCCCAATCACCCGCCCCTCCCCCACCTCTAGAATCTCGATTCCTACTCTAGTTCCCCCAAATCCCCCTCGTATACTTGTACTCAAGCGCACTATCATGTCACCGGTCAACGCGGATCTCCGGCTGAGGTTCGTCCTGCCTTCGGGCGCTGCGTGCTGTTGCTCAATAGTGGCATGGTGGCGCTTGACGACCAGTTTGCCGGTAAAGTGCTGATGGTAACCATCAACGGCGACCGGCCTTCCGTCTCGCCTGGCGACCTTGTTAAAGCTCTTGGCATTGTGCACGGCATCCAAATAAGTGACTTGCTCGTCGAAGTCTGTCCACCACCGGCTGATTTCTTTGTCAGGTTCCGGACAATTTTCAACTACAGTCATCTGTTCGAATCTTTCCGACGTGTGTTCTGTGATGGCGCGCTGGTGAGCTTTGATCGGTGGCACCCAGGATGGGGCTCGGTGCCCTCTGAGCCTGAGTTTTTAAGAAAGCTTACCTTCCACGGCATGCCTCGACGTGCTTGGAACAGCAAGTCCATGAATGAGCTTAGCAATGACCTTGGAGGTGATCTCGTAAGTATGTTTGTTCCTCCAGACAGCTGGGCTCTGACAGTTATGGCATGGATGAAGAAGCCGTCCACCATACCGAAGGTGAATGGTGTTGAGATACCGGTGCAGGAACCAGGGTTGTTCTATTCATCGCCACCAAGGCTGCCGCGGACCACGTTAGGGATGTACCTGTATCGAGTGTTCGTGCATGTCGAAGAAGTGGTCAATCCATCAATCGAAGTCATGCCGCTGCCGCTGGTGCCAGGGTCCGTGGACGACGTCCATTACAGGAGTCAATGTCAGACTTTCCCCATGTTGCTCGGAATGATGGATGGCACAGGGCCTACTCCATCGCGCGGCGGTGGCCACTGCTTCTTTGGGAGAAGAGGCAGGACTGGCTGCTTGGATGTGCTCTAATTTGAGGTAACAACCAAATCTTGTCTGATAGTAGTTAAATCCGAGCTGTGGGTGTGAAGCACTGATGTGCCAGTACATTTGATTGTGACTTGTTCTATTTTTGTACCTGAACTTTTTTAGAAAGGGTTGTACGTCAACTTAATGTGCTAGCAGAACTTATTGTGTTGTCTATCTGTTTTCTTTGCACAACATTCAAGATATTTCCCCATCATTGATAAAGACGATGAACCATGATGTACGAGTTCGTTGGTTTCAACGTAGCCCTACCCGGAGCGATCCACTGCTTCCACCCTGATTGTGTCGCCTGCGTGAAATTTTTGTATGAAAGTTCAATGTGCTATGATGTTCTATATGATTCTGTCGACTATGTAAGTTTTTGCTGAGCATCTACAATGCATATGGCTGAAAGATGTATTTACGAGCATCGGCCGATGGGTCTTTCTCTCTCTCACACACAAACACGCACAAGTGGGACCTGTTGAATTATTTCTTCCCTCGTGATAGCTTTTAGTTAGGTTCCACCGTACTCTAACTTTTTTCTATTAATTGAGTTCAGTGACTTCAAAAAGTTGTACCGAAGCCTTGTTTGGGCCTTTCGGGTGTCACTGAATGTGGGCTGAGTAGCCATGTATAGTTGTACTATACTACACATGCCTTTTCTTTAACATGAGCAATGCAACTGGGCCGACAGTTGTACACAATATCCAGGTCAAGTCGTTATTCTCCGCCCCGCTGTGCTGCAAATCTTTCCTAGGAGGGATGCATTAGGCTTAACAAGAAAATGGGCTTTAAGAAATAATAAATAGTATTTAATTATAAAAACTGGGTAGTATTTATAAAAATGCACCAAACACATAATTAGTTAAAAAAAAATTATTTTTTGATTTTGAAAATTTTAATATCACTACTTGTTGCGCGCGCAATATTTCGTTGGAATTTTACGTAATACGAATTTATTTTGAAGTTATATTTAATCTGACTAGAAATTTCGGGATAAAAATATTTCAGATCCCATCAAAATGTGAGAAATTTTGTTGAATTCTGTTTTGAGTTGTTGGTTGAAATTATTAATCGTTGTTCTAGCTAGAAAATGGGCTGTACTTTTAACAAATTGTAAATGGGCTGTAGTAAATTCCATTAGAATTCAAAAATAGGTTGTACATTCTTACAAATCGCAAATGGGCTATATATTCTCTGCCACGCATTTGTGGGCCTACTAAGTTGACGCGTACGCAGGGATTTGTCAACTTATAGTCAACACACGGTTCTAGCAGCAGTGGCCGTTGGATGTCCATCCAACGGATCTCGTGCTTCTTCTTCAATCTCGGATATTCTTGCTTCAGCCGCCCAAAAAATGATTCCTCCCCTAGACATCTCGGGCGCACCGTTTCGGAGGCTGGATTGTGGGCCTACTAAGTTGACGCGTACCAAGGGCTTTGTCAACTTAGTCAATATAAAAGATTCTAGCTGCAGTGACCGTACGATGTCCATCCAACTACCATCGTGCTTCTTCAACCTCTGGTCTTGTTCCTCCAGCCGCCCAAACCAGCATCGGTCGTGCCTCCTGCTCCTGCCTTTCGTGTCTGGCTGTGCGGCCACCGCTGGCCATGCCATCCCTCTATACTCACCCACACCTCCTCTTATTCTCCGGCGACAACATCCTCACACCGCAGCCGAAGCAGTCAACCCACGTACTCCCCTCTGCATGGGCATCCACTGCCGCGTCTTCCCAGGCTCTGGGTCGTTCCCTTCCTAGACCTCGCCGTCGTCCACCGCCTTAGTCCTCTCGGCGCAGCATGGTTAACAGGGTCAACGAAGGACAACCATCGGAAGAGGACTTTAGGCGATGAGGCCGACAGCTGGACCCACTAGCTACATCTTCGAACACAAGGAAGTGCCTCCTTATTACTCGCAAAATAAAAATGATTCCTCCCCTAATAGCTAGGACCGACCAGCTATATCTTGGAATGCAAGGAAGTGCATCCTTATCCTCCCTGACTGCTGGGACCCAGCCGGTCAAAGCGTATTTAGCGTTGTATGTTTGGTCGCGAACATGTATGTACATACTAATCGATCGGTCTCTTTGCAAGTATGAACTATGGCTGAGTAAGTAGCGACACGTGTCGTTGTAGAGCACCCAACATAGCAGTTCACGCAGTCCCGTCTAAGTCCTGTACATGTACGTCCAACAACAGGGCAAAAAATACGGCCACGTACGTACATACGGGCGGGGTCTCGAGCGCGTACTCGCGCATATATACAGACGACCAGGGCTTGTGTACATGGAGAGGCAACGGACGACAGCAACGATGTCCTATTCATTAGGCAGCGAACCGGCTGGGTCGGAACGAAGAAACAGTGTCCTGTTCATCGGGAGGCAACAGATTGGTTCAGAATGCATCCTGTTCAACGGGAGCTAACCGGCTTGGACGGAATAGCCGAAACGGGGTCTGGCGTACCGCAGAACGGAGGAAAAGGCCTTCTGTTCGACCGACCACGGTCGAAACACGATCCTGTTCATCAGGAGGGGTCTGGCGTACCGCAAAACGGAGGAAACGGACTTGTGTTCGAGTGCCTACAGTCAAAACGTGGTCCTGTTGATCCGGCGGGGTGTGGTGTACCACAAAACTGAGGGAACGGAGTTGTGTTGGAGCGCCTACGGTCGAAACGGGATCCTGTTCATCCACCGTCTACCACCTTGCTCCAGCCTCCATGGGCTACTGTTCATCCACGACTACTGTTCATCCAGCCTCCACCGACTGCTATTCATAGAGACTCCACGGGGTCCTATTCATCCACCCCCAACCGGCTGGGGTGCGGCAGCCTCCTCGGGGTCCTGTTCATCCAGCAGCAACGACTGACTACCACGGGGTCCTGTTCATCCACCCCCCACCGGGAACTGTTCATCCACAACCAACCAACCGGCTCCACTCACCACGACTCGACTCGTTCTACGTACCGCGCGCACGGTAGGAACGGTCACTGTTCATCGAGAGGCAACCCAACACTGGCTGGCTACGTCTTGCACGGGGGCTCGATCGGCTCTAGTAAGCAGCATCAGTGATCGCTCGCTCGGGTTCAGTTAGCAGCAGCAGTGAAGGAATTGCTCGGGTTCAATCAGCAGTGAATGAATCGCTCGAGTTCTGTTAATAGCCAAGGGATCGATCGCTCGGGTTCAGTAACGTGCGATCGCTCCGGGTTCAGTTAGCCAACACCTCGCACACGCGCGCGTACATGAGAGAAACGCGCAAACCACAGTGCATCGCTCGGCCCCGACCACCCACCATAACCGGGAACTCCACGATATTTTCCTCTCTCTCGCTTCTATCATGATTTTTTCTGTCATGGACGGCCCAAAGAATGTCATGTAGCTGCGTCTCCGGCCCGCCCAGGACGAAAATTCCATTTTCTGTCATGATTTTTTGTAATAGAAGTAGGAGCACACCACATCTATGATGATACCGGGTTTTGTCACAATTATCATCATAGAAGTGTCATAATCATGACAGAAAAATTTCGTTCGGCCCAAAATGTCACAGATGTGTCTTTTTTTGTAGTGTTTACTTACCGTATCACGTACCTCCTCTTTTAAGATTTTGAAGTGTTTTGGAAGGTTTCTTTTATGTGTTCCTCCGATGTCATGGTTATAATATTGCTTTCAACATTAATAGGCGTCCCTGAAATATAGTGCTTAATTCTTTGCCCATTGACTACCTTCGGATTAGTACCTTCAGCATTATTGCTCTTGATAGCTCCAGAACGATAAACCTCTTTGATAATATAAGGTCCTTCCCATTAGAGAGATGTTTTAGTGCAAAGAATCTAAAACTAGAGTTGTACAAAAGAACATGTTCACCTAGTTTGAATTCCGCTTTTGGATTCTTTTGTCATGCCATCTTTTAACCTTTTCTTTAAATAGTTTGGCATTTTCATAAGCTTGGGTTCTCCATTCATCTAGTGAGCTAATATCGAATAACCTCTTTTCACTAGCAAGTTTGAAATCATAATTAAGTTCTTTAATTCCCAATATGCTTTATGTTCAAATTCAGGAGGCAAATGACAAGCTTTTCCATAAACCATTTTATACATAGACATACCCATAGGATTTTTATAAGCTAATCTGTAGGCCCAAAGTGCATCATCCAATTTCTTAGACCAATTCTTTTGGGACCTATTAAATTTTTTTTGTAAAATTAAT
The DNA here is from genome assembly GCA_032464435.1 of Aegilops umbellulata. NCBI lineage: Eukaryota > Viridiplantae > Streptophyta > Magnoliopsida > Poales > Poaceae > Aegilops > Aegilops umbellulata. The sequence continues at coordinate 130,811,491 of CP136056.1, forward strand.
TTTATTTCTCTATTGCTAAGTTCAAGTTGACAACTAGATTGAGGATGATAAGGTGAAGCAATTCTATGGTTAACATCATACTTACCAAGCATTTTACGGAAAGCACCATGAATAAAGTGTGAACCACCATCAGTCATTAAATATCTAGGGACTCCAAACCTTTGGAAAATAACTTCTTTAAGCATTTTGATGGAAGTGTTGTGATTAGCACTACTAGTTGGAATAGCTTTTACCCACTTAGTAACATAACCAACAGCAACCAAAATATGTGTATATGTACCCACTAGAGGAAGGAAAAGGTCCCATGTAATCAAAACCCCAAACATTAAATGGTTCAACAGCAAGTGAATAATTCATAGGCATTTCCTGACGCTTACCAATATTACCTATCCTTTGACATTCATCACAAGATAAAACAAACTTACAGGCATCCTTGAAGAGAGTACGCCAATAGAAACCAGATTGCAATACCTTGTGAGAAGTTCTATCTCCCGCATGATGCCCTCCATAAGCTTTAGAGTGACATTTCCGTAGGATTTGTTCCTGTTCATGCTCAAGTACACAACGTCTAATAATACCATCTACTCCTTTATAAAGATATGGGTCATCCCAATAGTAATGTCTTAAACCATAGAAGATTTTTTTCTTTTGTTGGTATGTGAAACTAGGTGGTATATATTTAGCAACAATGTAATTAGCATAGTCAGCATACCAAGGAGTATTATGAGAAACATTTATTGCAGCAAGTTCACCAAGAAAGCTATCATCAATAGGTAGTGGGTCATCAAGAATATTCTGTAACCTAGACAAGTTATCAACTACGGTGTTCTCAGCTCCTTTCCTATCAGTAATATGTAAATTAAATTCTTTTAACAAGAGAACCCACCTAATGAGTCTAGGTTTAGCATCTTTCTTTTTCATAAGATATTTTATAGTAGCATGATCAGTGTGAACGGTTACTTTGGAATCAACAATGTAAGATCTGAATATATCACAAGCAAACATGATAGAGGCAAAGGTGTCCCGTCTTTCGATGAGATGGTGGCTATCGTTTGGAGGAAGTCAACTTTGACGATCCGACTACGAACGTGCGAGGACGTCGCGCCATAGCAATCGCTAAACCAACTCCGAGAGGTTATTGACCATGCCGGAGCACGATCAACCTGACCACGAAGGTCTGTTTCCTGCAGGCAAACGAAGAACAAGCAAGAAACTAAGATTGCAATCGGGATATTGCGAATATAAGAGGAAAGCTTTATTGATCAAGGTGGGGTTCTATGACGCCTTGGTCTGGTTGTTGAACACAAACGAAGTACGCGAAGTTGCAGCTATGGCGAACTTTTAATCTAAACAAAACCCAAAGTCTAAACGACGCCCTAAGGGCTGTATATATGGAGGAAGAGGGGGGGAATTTCGTGGCCCTTGAGGAAGGGGTCCGAAACCAACCCTAACTCTTGTTTCCCCACACATACGGACTCTAAAAACAGCCTATACTTAAGTATTTTGAAATTACATGGGCCTGGCCCAATAATAAGGTGACGCAGCACCTAGAATAGCCTCTGGACGAAATTTATGAAGGGGCATCTTGTATATTTCGTCTAAGGCTTCATTCACTCCTTATGGTGGCTTCAGAGTCCTAAAATCATCACTTGTAACCCCGTTCTTGTTCCCCTTGCGCATGCCGTCAACTCCATGCTTGTTCTTGCTCCAATGTTCATCGTTCTCCAAGCTAGGCCCTTCATTTGTAAGCAAAACAAATGTATCCAATTTAGGCAACATCATATTCTCATGAACATTAGAATCATTACCAAGAAACGAAAGTACCTGATAATTCAATTGGCGTGCGCGAGCTCTAGTAATTGGTCCAGTATGTATAGCAGCAGGGGCTGTGGGTGTAACAATGGTATTGATGTCCTCATCAAAACACGACTGCTAATTTTTTTAGTAGTAGCATAATTTCTTTGGGCACTGTCTAGAGTTTAACTAGCATAATGAATAACTTTTAATTTCTTATCAACTCTTTGTCCTAGAATGGCACCAACAACATAATCGCTAGCATCACACATGATTTCAAAAAGCAAGTTCCAATCAGATTGTTGAACAATAGGCGTAGAAGTTAAGGCTTTCTTAAGTGTTTCAAAGGCTTCTACACAATCATCATCAAGAACAAATGGAACATCCTTTTGTAAAAGATTTGTAGGAGGCCTAGAAATTTTAGAGAAGTCTTTAATAAACCTCCTATAGAAACCAACATGACCAAGGAAACTATGAATACCTTTAATATCTTTTGGGACAAGGTATTTTCTCAATTTTATCAACTTTAGCTTTATCCACTTCAATACCCCATTCAGAAATTTTATGCCCCAAGATAATACCTTCATTAACCATAAAGTGCCACTTCTCCCAATTCAAGACATGATTAGTTTGCTCACATCTCTGCAAAAATCAATGAAGGTTGCTTAAGCAATCATCAAAAGAAGTTCCGTAAACGGAGAAGTCATCCATGAAAACCTCAATAATCTTTTCACAAAAATCAGAGAATATAGCTGTCATACATCTTTGAAGGTAGCAGGTGCATTGCATAAACCAAAAGGCATACTTCTATAAGCATAAGTTCCAAAAGGACAAGTAAAACTGGTTTTTATCTTGATTAGGTTGTGAAATAGGTATTTGAGACAAACCAGAATATACATCAAGAAAACAAAAGTGTGTGTGCTTAAACCATCTTTCTAGCATTTGATGAAATAAAAGGCAGATGGTAATGATCTTTTCTAGTAGCTTTATTTAATTTTTAAGTCAATTACCATTCTATAGCCAATAACAATTCTTTGTGGAATGAGTTCATTTTTATCATTAGGAACAACAGTAATACCTCCCTTCTTAAGGATGCAATGAATAGGACTTACCCATCTACTATCAGCTATGGGATAGATTATACCTGCTTCCAGAAGCTTTAGTATTTTAGTTCTTACCACTTCTTTCGTTTTAGGATACAAACATCGTCGGTGATCAACAATGAGTTTAGCACTAGGTTCCATATTAATCTTGTGCTGGCATAGAGTGGGACTAATGCCTTAAGATCATCAGGAGTATATCCAATAGCAGCTCGGTGCTTCTTCAGAATTTTTAATAATCTTACTTACTCATGTTCTGAAAGGTTAGCACTAATAATAATAGGATATATCTTTTCCTCATCAAGATAAGCATACTTCTAAGTGTCTGGCAATAGTTTTAATTCAAACACAGGATCACCTTTAGGTGGAAGAGGACCTCCTACAGTTTCAATAGGCAAATTGTGTTTAAGCAGAGGTTGTTGTTCAAAGAAATTTTTTCTATTTCATTTCTTTCATGCATGTGCATATCATTTTCATTGTCTAGCAAATATTGTTCTAGTGGATCAGTAGGAGGCACGACAATAGAAGCAAGACCAATTATTTCATCCTTACTAGGTAATTCTTTCTTATGAGGTTGTCTATTAAACTTGGAGAAATTAAAATAATGAGACTCATCACCAAAGCTAACACTGACAGTTTGTTTCTCACAATCTATTTTAGCATTAAAAATGTTCAAGAAGGGTCTACCAAAGATAATGGGACAAAAGTCATCTTGTGGGGAACCAAGAACTAGAAAACCAGTAGGGTATATTATTTTCCCACACAAGACTTCAACATCTCTAACAATCCCAAGTGGTGTGATGGTGTCTCTATTAGCAAGTTTAATAGTAACATCCATGTCTTCTATTTCAGCGGTGCTATGTCATCCAAAATTTCTTGGCATAAGGTAAAAGGAATAGAACTCACGCTAGCACCCAAGTCACATAAACCATGATAACAGTGATTGCTATTTTAACTGCGACAACAGGCATGCCAACAACAGGTCTATGTTTATCTTTTCATCGGGTTTAGCAATTCTAGCAGCTTCATCATAGAAGTAAATAACATGCCCATCAATATTTTCTACCAGGAGATCTTTAACCATAGCAACACTAGGTTCTACTTTAATTTTCTCGGAGGGTTTAGGTGCTTTAATGTTGCTTTTGCAAACCATAGTTGATACCTTAGCATGTTCCTTTATCCTAACAGGGAAAGGTGGTTTTCAATATAAGGAGTAGGTATAACTGGATCAACATTGTAAATAATAATTTCATCTTTAGCTTTAACCGGTTCTTTAATTTCTTCTTTAGTAGGTGGGTGATATTTAAACCACTTCTCCTTAGGGAGATCAACATGAGTAGAAAATGATTCACAAAAAGAGGCTACCATCTCAAAGTCAAATCCATATTTAGTGCTAAACTTGTGAAAAGCATATGTATTCATAAAAGATTTAACACGATCAAACTGAAGCTAAATACCTGAATCTTTACCTTTGTTGAGTTCCCAATCTTCAGAGTTGCGTTTAATTCTTTCTAAAAGACCCCACCTGAATTCAATAGTCTTCTTCATAAAAGAACCAGTACAAGAAGTATCAAGCATGGATTGATCATCATGAGAAAGTCGAGCATAAAAGTTCTGAATAATAATTTCTCTTGAGAGCTCATGATTGGGGCATGAATATAATATTGACTTAAGCCTCCCCCAAGCTAGAGCGACACTTTCTCCTTCACGAGGCCAAAAATTATATATATAATTCCGATCATGATGAACTAGATGCATAGGATAAAAGTTTTGGTCAAATTACAATTTCAATCGATTCCAGTTCCAAGATCCAATATCATCGCATAGCCTATACCATGCCAATGCTTTTCCCTTCAAAGATAAATGGAAAACCTTCTTCTTAGCTTCATCTCCAGGTAAACCTGCAAGCTTAAATAATCCACAAATTTCATCCACATAGATCAAGTGCACATCAGGATGTTCGGTTCCATCTCCTGCATAAGGATAGCTAGGAGCTGTTCTATCATACCCAAAGGAATTTCATAACCAATATTTTCAGTAGGTGGACTAGGTTGAGGGGCAACTAATTGTGCTTCCGGTCAAGGTGAATATACCCCGAACAAAACCCTCAAAGGATGGTTTTCAATAGTAGTAAGTGATAATAAATTTGAGCGCGTAATATAAATGTTTCCTTACCAAGAGTGCTTTACTCCCCGACAATGGCGCCAGAAAAGAGTCTTGATGACCCACAAGTATAGGGGGTCAATTATAGTCCTTTCGATAAGTAAGAGTGTCGAACCCAATGAGGAGTAGAAGGAAATGACAAGTGGTTTTCAGCAAGGTATTTTCTGCAAGCACTGAAATACTCGGTAACAGATAGTTTGATAGCAAGATAATTTGTAACAGAAAAGTAACGATAACGGTATAAAGTGCAGCAAGGTAGCCCAATCCTTTCGTGGCAAAGGATAGGCCAAAACGGTCTCTTATAATAAGCAAAGTGTTCTTGCGAGTACACGGGAATTTCATCTAGTCACTTTTATCATGTTAGTTTGATTTGCGTTTGCTACTTTGATAATTTGATATGTGGGTGGAACGGTGCTTGTGTAAGTGCATTTAGTGCCCCTTAGTGATTTTGATGTATTGAAGACTTATAGGTTAAGGGACTGATGCGTTTGTGAGTGTACACGGGTCTATAAGTCTATGAGGAGTTTGGTATTTACAGAGAAAGTCGACCCCTAAAACTGAAGTTCTTCGATTGAAGACTTTGGATTTCTGAAGACTTTGAAAGTGAAGAAATTGGTGTGACCGTGAAGACTTGGTATTCATACGAGCAACATGAAGCGTGAAGACTTTTGTTTTTGTAGTTTCATTTTCTCTTTCTTGAGTCATAGGAAACACCATACTGTTAAAGGGGGTCGAGGAAATACTAAGGAAAAATTTCCATGTGATGCTCAACTCAAAATCCTACACCTACCAATCCATTCGAGTGAAGCCATTGGAAATCTCATACAGTTCAGTCAATTTCTTCAATGACAGAGACGAAGTTCTTCTGGTCTCTGAGGAATTTGTTCTGACTGATGAGCTAGGAATTCGCCAGTGCGGATTGCCTACAAGTGTGGAACATGATAGCCATGAGGAATTTGATAGTCAAATTTCCGACCGTTGCTGTGATACGCGTCAGCTGTCACAAAATATATTCCCACCTAACGGTCATATCATTGAAGGGCATTTATGTCTTATCATGTCGGGCTACTCCCTAGGCTATAAATAGCCGCCCCCTACAACCACTAGCTGGTTGGCTGCTCCGAGAGAAACTGACACTTGTCAATTTAGAGCATCCCATCCTCCGAGGACTTTGAGTGAAAATCATCAAGTGAGGAAAACCCAAACCCAAACACCTACAAACCCAAAGTGACTGAGCATGACTGAAGAGATTGATCCTGCGTGGGTCTGACGCTTGTTACCTTTGAAGACTGTGCATCTTCCAGACGGTTAGGCGTGATGGTCTTGAGCATCCAAGAGGAAATTGTGGATCGCTGAGTGACCGAGTTCGTGAAGGTTTGGAAGTCACCTGAAGACTTACCATGTGTGATTGGGTGAGGTTTGTGTGACCTTAGTTCAAGGAGAATACGGTGAGGACTGTGTGTCCTCAGGTTTAAATACCTAGCCGCTCCAACCAGACGTACAACTGTCACAACAATTGGAATTGGTCTACCAAATCATTATCTTCACCAACTGGTTCTATTTCCTCAACTCTTTCATTTCCTCATTACTGTGTTGTGTGCTTGTTCATATCTGTTTGAGGACTTTGACTGAAGACTTTCTCAATTTCCTCAGTTCAATTTCTTTAGTCTGTTTGTCTTCATCCTATTTTATCATGTGCTTACGCTTCTTGTACTCTGTGCTTGTCTTCATTTCATCATGATGACCATGCTCATGTTCTGTTATGTATGCATCTGAGTACTTATTCCGCTGCAAGTAGTTCTTCGCTTAGGAATTTCCTCACCCTGAAATTCCTCAGTGAATAATTCATAAAAATCCCCTATTCACCCCCCCTCTAGTCGACTTAACACACTTTCAATTGGTATCAGAGCAAGGTACTCCCTTGTTCTGTGTGATTTTGGTTTAATCGCCTGGAGTTTTAGTTATGTCGACCGCAGGAATGAAGACTGTGTCATGCCCCATCTTTGACGGTCACGATTATCCCAAGTGGAAAGCCATGATGAATAAGCGCCTCATGGCGATGAATAACGAGCTGTGGACCGTCACTGAGATTTGTCTTACCGATCTGTGCAAGATGGCGGAAGCTGATGACATTCGCAAGTACACTCTTCTCAACCTCACAGTGAAGGTCGTCATTTGCTCCTGTCTGTCTCAAAATTAGTTCAGGAATATCATGCATCTCAATCATGCGAAGCTTATCTGGGACCGTCTCTCTGAGGTCTATGAAGGTCATCGACCCCGTCATGATCCTTGGTTTGAGGATTTCAAGGAATCACTCAAAGCGATGACATTCGAACCAGAATCATCTTCTTCTACACCATGCCTTATGGCAAAAGGTGCTAAGGTAACTGAATGCTACCTATCCGAGTCCAGTGATGATGAATCTGGTGATGAATTTGGACCCAATTATGTCAAACTTGCTTCCCTTGCCACTAAACAACAAAGAGCTTTGGAAAAAGTTCAATACATGCTCGATAAGAGCGATGACATGTTGGGTGAAGAAATGGATCAGTCGAAAGCTTTGGCTGAAAGTTTTCAGAGACTTCAGTCTGAATTTGACACCCTTCAAGGTCATCATAACACTCTCTTATATGATCATGAGAAGCATTCTTATGAATTTCTTAAAAGAAAGCAAGATCTTGAAAAGCTAAGGGTGAGTTATGAAGATCTTCAGAAGGAGCGCGATTCATTACTTGCTCTACAAATCAGCGCTTCTCAGGAAGAATTTGTTCCTCCATGTTTGAAGTGCATTGAACGAGAATCTGCTATTTCTTCACCTGAATGTTCAAATGCCTCCAATGTTGCAAATTCTTCACCTGCCTCTGCTATCACTAATTCCTCATATGAGGACACTGCTAGTATCACTGATCATGCAGGGCTGAAGGAATTGTATATGACAGGCATGTACAAAAACCTCAAAGGGCATCAGGCTCTTTGTTATGTGCTTAAAAAGCAGATCCTCAACAGGAACCCTAGGAAAGAGGGTATTGCCTTTGAGAGGAAAGTCAATGCTGATGGGACTTACTAGAAGCCTGAGCAGTATCCCAAAACCTCATGGGTTGCTGCAAAGGGACCCCTAGTAGATCCGTCTACCTAATACGGCTTTGCATGTGAATCTCCTCATTCTTCTGACGAGTCATTTGACTCAAACTATAAACTGTTCAAAAATCAGAATGGTGAAGTATTTGCTAGATATGTTGGCACTAACTGCAGGAATGGTTCCCCTATGAAGAAAATCTGGGTTCCCAAAAGGTGCCTTGAAGGTCTTCAGGTGAACGTCATCATGACACCACCTGTAAAGAATAGGAACCCCAAATCAAATTCTTCATATGGACCAAATTCTTCATATGGATCCAAGTCCTCATACGGACCAAATTCCTCACATGGATCAAATTCCTCAAAAGGATCAAGGTCCTCATATGAACATCATCGTGCTAACACTTCTATTTTGCAGGGAAGATTTAAGGGCCATGAATATGAGCATTATTATTCTAACCACTATGTTCATAAGTCCTCGGAGAATTTCTCTCCTTATTCACATGCTTACCCTAACTCCTCTTATGAGAAACGAAGTGGGCTGGCTTCAATGCCACCGTTCTCTTATGGAGCTCGCAAAATGATGAACTCTTTGCCACCCCTTCAGATGTGGGTGGTGAAGAAAAGGAACTAATCTCTTATGCAGGGTCAGGTCTCCAGACGAACTTAAACGTCTAAAGAATTTGCTGGAGACCTGAATATGCCTGAAAGGACGCATGCTAATCATGAAGAAATGAATTCTCATTTCTTACGTCCTCATACTGCTTTATCCGTTCTATTGCTTGATGAAATTGATATGATGAAATTGATATCATATTCTTCATTGATGAAGTATATGAGTTCGTAAGTTGCACTAATTCATCTGCAGGATGATCTACCCAAAGCCACTGAGTGGGTCCTTGATAGTGGATGTACGAATCACATGACTGGGACAAGAATCTATTGATGGATGTTCCCTTATCTCCATCGCATCTGACGTATATCATCTTCGCTGACAAAGGCAAAAGCAAGTTATTGGGTCTAGGTATGGTTGCGATCTCAAAGGATCGACACATGGACAAAGTCATGCTTGTCGAGTCCTTAGGATACAACCTCATATCAGCCTCAATGCTTTGTGATCTTGATATGGTTGTTATCTTTGGCAAGTATCGTTGTGTTGTGATCATGGAAGCTGACAATTCCAATGTCTTCGAAGGCTATAGGAGAGGAGATCTGTATATTGTTGATATCTCTACAGGACCACAACCAGCTATATGTTTACTTGCAAAAGCTTCAGAAGGCTGGCTATGGCATCGACGACTAGGTCATGCTGGCATGAGGAACTTGCACACGCTCGCGAAGAAGAAGCATGCCATTGGCATTGAGAATGTCAAATTCCTCAAGGATCCCTTGTGCGGAGCCTGTGAAGCCAGAAAGATGACCAAGGCCAAGCATCCAGCGAAGACTATCATGACTACCACCCGACCATTTGAATTGCTTCACATGGATCTCTTTGGTCCTAACCATTACTCTGCATTCACTAATGAAGCATCTCTATATGGCTTTGTTATTGTTGATGATTACTATCGTTACACATGGGTGCATATTGTCACTTACAAACGTGAAGTGCAGGAAGTCTTCAAATGATTTTCCTTGAGGGCTTCAACCAACTTTGGTGTGAAGATCAAGCACATCAGAAGTGACAATGGAACTGAGTTCAAGAATACTGGTCTTGATGACTATCTTGATGAACTTGGTATTACTCATGAGTTATCTACTCCTTATACTCCTCATCAGAATGGCGTCGTGGAGCGCAAGAACAGGACTCTTGTTGAGATGGCTTGCACTATGCTTGACTAATACAAGACGCCTCGTCATTTCTGGATTGAGGCAATTGATACTGCGTGCCACATCATCAACAGGGTATATCTTCACAAATTCTTCAAGAAGACTGCATATGAACTCCTCACTGACAAGACACCCAATGTGAGTTGTTTCAAAGTCTTCGGTGCTAAATGTTGGATTAGAGATCCTCATCACAATTCTAAATTTGCACCTAAATCACATGAAGGTTTTATGCTTGGTTACGGAAAGGACTCGCACACCTACAGAGTCTTCAACAACGTTCACCACAAGGTTGTTGAAACTATAGATGTGCAGTTTGATGAAACTAATGGCTCGCAAAGAGAGCACCTACCTCCTGTGCTAGATGAAAAATCACCTAAGGAATCCATCAAGTTCAAGGCCACTGAGGATGTCATTCCTACAGAAGAATCTGCTGAAGAAGTCATTCCATGTGACGCCCCGAGACCGACGTTCCAGAAGACTTCCAGCTACTCCGAGTTTTGTCGTGTGATTTGTTTTGTTCGTTGCATTCATCCTTGCATCATGTGCATTGCATCATGTCATCATGCAACCCCTTTTTAAAAACCTCAACTAAATAAATTGCATAGATCTTTTGATCTATTTAAATCGAGGGAATTCACATGGTGATTTATCTTTAAAACATATTCAAAGTCTCCTACTATTATTAGGGAGCTATAATAAATATTTCATTATTTGGAATTGATCATAACACACTTGCAAATATTCCCAATGCCTTTGTTACCTTAATTCTTGGTCTCCAACCTTGCCATATATTCTTTCATGATATTCCGGAGCTCCACCAAAATTCCGAACATTTTTGGACCTTCCCAACCCTCACTTCCTATTCAAATCATTGAAGTAAATCAAATGAGTTTGAATTTAAATCTTTCAATCATGGCCTTTTCTATTTTCTCGGAACAAGCACATTTTTGTGAGTCCTGAAAAATTATCCGCGTGTTCAACTTTTCCCCCTAAACCCCATCTTTCTTTTTCTCCTCTTTATTTGTTTTCTGTTAAAGAATCAAGAAGAGAGGAGAGTGGGAGAAGGGAGCCCATCAGCCAGTCCACCACCAAAGTGGCCCAGCAGCGCGCAGCCCAACTCCATAACCCTAGCCTCCTCCCGATCCCCTCGCTCTCTCCCTCTCGTTCCCGTGCCCGCCGCCAGACACCCGCATCTCTTGATCCCGCACGCCTCCCCCTCCTGCGGGATGTCAAGACAGCGTCGCTGGCATCCTCATCTTCCCTGTCCGGTTCCCGCCATGTTCCCGGAGCCGTGGCGCCCTGCTTGCGTCAAGCCGTTGCAGTCCCGCCGCGCTGCGCCCTGCTTTGTCTCGCTACGAGGAGCCGCGAGCCAGCGCCAAGTCCCGCTTCGCCCGTTGACTGATTCAACCTTCCGCGTGGGCCCCGCGTCACCTCTGCCAGCCCTGTGCTGCTGCTTGCATCCGCAAAGTACAGGGATACGTTGAGTTCCTCTCCGAATGTGTGCACGACTACTGTAGCACCGAAAACATTGGATGCGCCAAGTCCCACTACCGTCGATGTACTTTTCGCCAAGTACCACTACCGTCGACCCTCGAAGACTCCGTGGACATCAAGTCCCTCGTTGTGATCCCGAACATCTACGGGAGATTGTGCAACTAAGAACGTGAACGACTACCGCCGCCAAGTTCACGAGTACCCCTACCATCGCCGATGAACGATAAGATGACTACTTAGACTACCGTCGCGTGAACCACTACTTCCCTCGACGTTCGAGAACGTCTACTTCCACTACTTCCTCTACGCCGACTCGATCCGCTTCGTAAATGCATGCTTCGAAGGTATAACCCCGAGACGACCTTCCGAGAACGATTGCGGGTTATATGAGATGCACCGTTTTCACCGTGTCTGAATTGTCACTCGTTGCCATGCCATCGTCTCGTGGGAACCCGGTATCCGGGATCACCCCACCATCTTGCTCAACTCGCATCCGCACGCTTCCTTTTGCACCGGTATCTCCATGAGTACCGGAACCGATATGTTGCCGTGGCACCATTTTCGGATTCGTTGCCGTGGCACACTTTCTTTCCGCCACGATGACAAATGCTTCTTAATGCTCTTATCAACATTCTCATAATAATTGCATAAAACTTGAAATTGTTATCCGCATCATGATAACAACATTTAAAATGCCTAAAATTGTTGTTTGCATTTATTTTGCTAAATGCCATGTTAAATGATTTATTCCATAACTAAATAACAGTAACTCGGTATTTAATAAACTTCATATGTAAATGGGGTGGAAAAATGCCTAGTTTAACATGGTCCACTTTATTTTCCTGTTTAACAACTGTAAATATGGTTTATGGCAGAACAGTACCAACTTTGAAATATGCATATGGGGATTTTTCCGGAATTGTTGTTCGTAGTTTCCGGCCTCATTTAAACTTGTCTAGATAGGTAGTTTTGTTGTGCTTCACCCCTTGCCATGTTAACCAACATTTAATATTGTTGAGTACCTAACCGAGAGTGAACTAAATAATTAAATGTGGGATTTCGTCAATATGCAACTCGTTGCATATTGAGCTCCACTTAACTTGTAGTGTTGTTTGTGCACTTTGCCATGCCATGCCTCTTTAAACCGGACATGCATCATACTTGGTTGTGCTTCATGCCATGTTTGTGCTTGTTGGTTTACCATGTTGTTTGTTTGTTTCCGGGTTGCCTCTCTCGTTAGCTTCGGTTTCGTCCCGGAGTTGTGAGGATTCGTTCGACTTCGTCCCTTTGTCTTCTTCATGGACTCGTTCTTCTTCCTTGCGGGATTTCAGGCAAGATGACCATACCCTCGAAATCACTTCTATCTTTGCTCGCTAGATGCTCGCTCTTTTGCTATGCCTATGTTGCGATACCTACCACTTGCTTATCATGCCTCCCTTATTGTTAAATCAAGCCTCTAACCCACCTTGTCCTAGCAAACCGTTGTTTGGCTATGTTACCGCTTTGCTCAGCCCCTCTTATAGCGTTGTTAGTTGCAGGTGAAGATGAAGTTTGTTCCTTGTTGGAACATGGAGATGTTGTTCCTTGTTGGAACATGTTTACCTGTTGGGATATCACAATATATATTATTTAATTAACGCATCTATATACTTGGTAAAGGGTGGAAGGCTCGGCCTTATGCCTGGTGTTTTGTTCCACTCTTGCCGCCCTAGTTTCCGTCATATCGGTATTATGTTCCCGGATTTTGCGTCCCTAACGCGGTCGGGTGATTTATGGGACCCCCTTGACAGTTCGCTTTGAATAAGACTCCTCCAGCAAGGCCCAACATTGGTTTTACCATTTGCCTCACCTATGCCCTTTTATTTCCCTTGGGTTTCCGGAGCCCGAGGGTCATCTTTATTTTAGCCCCCCCCGGGCCAGTTCTCCTTCGAGTGCTGGTCCAAACCGAGCGATGTCCGGCGCCCCCTGCGCAATTAGGGTCTATGCCAACCCGACGTCTGGCTCATCCGGTGTGCCCTGAGACCGAGATATGTGCAGCTCCTATCAGGATTTGTCGTCACATCCGGGCGGCTTTGCTGGTCTTGTTTTATTACTGTTGAAATGTCTTGTAGCCGGGATTCCGAGACTGATCGGGTCTTCCCGAGGAGAAGGAATATCCTTCGTTGATCACGAGAGCTTATCATGGGCTAAGTTGGGACACCCCTGCAGGGTTTGAACTTTCGAAAGCCGTGCCCGCGGTTATGTGGCAGATGGGAATTTGTTAATGTCCGGTTGTAGAAAACCCGAAGTTGATCTTAATTAAAATACATCAACCGCGTGTGTAACCGTGATGGTCTCTTCTCGGCGGAGTCCGGGAAGTGAACACGATGTTGGAGTTATGCTTGACGTAAGTAGTTTCAGGATCACTTCTTGATCATAGTTGTTCGACCGTGCTTTTGCCTCCTCTTCTCGCTCTCTTTTGCGTATGTTAGCCACCATATATGCTAGTCGCTTGCTGCAGCTCCACCTCACTACCCTGTCCTACCTTTAAGCTTAAATAGTCTTGATCTCGCGGGTGTGAGATTGCTGAGTCCTCGTGACTCACAGATACTTCCAAAACCAGTTTGCAGGTGCAGATGAAACCGTGCAGGTGACGCATCCGAGCTCAAGGAGGAGCTTGATGAAGATCTTGTTCATTGTGTTGTTTCATTTCAGTTGATCAGTAGTGGAGCCCAGTCGGGACGATCGGGGATCTGTGTAGCATTTGGGGTAGTCTTCTTTTATTTTGGTTCCATAGCCGGACCTTGATTGTATCTGGTTGATGTAATGCTTTATCCATGTATTGTGTGAAGTGGCGATTGTAAGCCAACTATGTATCTCTTTCCCTTATGTAATACATGGGTTGTGTGAAGATTACCTCACTTGCGACATTGCTTTCAATGCGGTTATGCCTCTAAGTCGTGCTTCGACACGTGGGAGATATAGCCGCATCGAGGGCGTTACATTCCAGAACATGAAGAACGTCATGCTGATGCACCTGAGGAAAATGGTGAAGAAAATGCTGATCAAATTCCTCAATGACAACCAGCTCATCCTCGTGTTGCAAATGAAGTGCAGATTGAGAAAATCATCAGCAACATCAACATTCCAGGTCCTCTCACACGCTCAAGAGCTTCACATTTGTCTAACTTTTCTGGTCACTTTGCTTTCGTCTCTATCATAGAGCCCACTAAGGTAGATGAAGCATTTCTGGAGCCTGAGTGGATTCAAGCTATGCAAGAGGAATTACATCAATTCGAGCTCAACAACGTGTGGGAATTGGTCAAACGTCCAGATCCTCGCAAGCACAATATCATTGGCACAAAGTGGATCTATCTCAACAAGAAAGAAGAAAATGGCCTTGTGGTGAGGAATAAGGCATGACTTGTAGCTCAAGGCTACACACAGGTTGAAGGAATTGATTTCGATGAAACTTTTGCACCTGTTGCTAGACTTGAGGCTATTCGCATATTACTTGCTTATGCTAACCATCATGATATCATCTTATATCAAATGGATGTGAAAAGTGCATTCCTCAACGGTAAGCTTGAGGAAGAAGTATATGTTGCTCAACCCCCAGGTTTTGAAGATCCAAAGCATCCTGACAAAGTCTTCAGACTCAATAAGGCTCTCTATGGCCTCAAGCAGGCCCCTCGGGCGTGGTATGATACTTTGAAGGAATTACTCATGAAGAAAGGCTTCAAACCCGGTTCACTTGACCCAACTCTTTTCACTAAATCTTATGATGGTGAATTGTTTGTGTGCCAAATATATGTTGATGATATCATTTTCGGCTGTACTGACCAACGTTACAGTGATGAATTTTCTTATATGATGAGTGAAGAATATCAAATGTCTATGAGGGGAGAATTGAAATTCTTCTTAGGTCTTCAAATTCGTCTATAGCGCAATGGCATATTCATATCTCAGGAGAAATACCTCAAGGATGTACTGAGGAAATTCGGCATGCAAGACTGCAAAGGAGTCAAAATCCCTGTGCCCACAAATGGCCATCTATGCACTGATGAAAACGGTATTGACTTCGATCAAAAGGTATACCGCTCCATTATTGGTTCTTTATTGTATCTATGTGCATCTAGGCCAGATATTATGCTTAGTGTTTGCATGTGTGCCTGATTTCAAGCTACACCGAAGGAATCACACCATAAGGCTGTGAAGCATATTCTTCGATATCTAGCTCACACACCAACACTTGGATTATGGTATCCCAAGGGCTCGGCTTTTGATCTCATTGTATATTCAGACTCTGACTATGCTGGTGATCGCGTGGACCGCAAGTCAACATCAGGCACATGCCATTTCCTCGGACGATCTTTGGTCTGTTGGTCCTCGAAGAAACAGAACTGCGTATCACTGTCTACTGCTGAAGCTGAGTACATTGCTGCTGGTTCTTGCTGTGCTCAATTGCTATGGATGACGCAAACCCTCAAGTACTTCAGCGTCAACATGAAGAATGTGCGTCTCTACTGTGACAATGAGAGTGCCATCAATATTGCTCATAACCCTGTTCAGCACTCGAAGACAAAGCACATTCAGATTTGTCATCATTTTCGTCGTGATCATGTGTTGAAGGGCGACATCTCTATTGAGCATGTGAAGACTGAAGAACATCTAGCCGATATCTTCACAAAGCCCTTGGATGAGAAGAGATTTAGCAAGTTGAGGTGTGAGCTAAATATCCTAGAATCTTCGAATGTCCTTTGAAAAGGACACACATCCTAACACTTACGCAAAATTGATGACTTAGATGTGCAACACGCGAAGAAACGTTTTTCTTCAATCAATGAAGACTAACACTCTAAGTGTGAAGAAATTAACGGAGAATTTGATTCTTAGAGCCCTATGACAATTGTACGCGGTGTCTGAAATCATCATTCTTATACGGTGGGTCACGCCACCACCAAAAGTTGAAAATCTTCAATTTGAGTTTTTCCTCATTTTTGTAATTCCTCAGTTGTTCATTTTCTTCAACTTTTTGATGTCTTCACTCATTCCGCTGTTGTTCTTCATTGGCTATTTATGTATATGAGTTTATGTCCTATACAACATTCACTTATTGCTATTTCTTCAAGTTGACTTTTCTGCTAAGTGAATGTGATCGGACCCTTCCCCCTCTATGCTAAAATCAACCCAGTCTATTCACAAATTCTTCATGTGCGTTCCATTTGAAACTCATTCAAAATCTTCACTATGTCCTTGTCAGCTGAAGAATTTGCGAACGAAACTTTAAAATCTAGCTTATCTGAATTTTCGGCTTTTGCCGCTCAAACCGTTCTACATCCCACGATATATTATCCTATTCACCCACGATCACACACGATCGCCACCTCTCAGTACGTGGGTGACACATGTCACGCGAATGAGAAGGGTCAGGGGCACGTTCGTCCAATTTCCTCGGGCGAGCAGTTTTTCACTTCGGCTATAAATAGCCCCTCCCTTCCTCACTTCGTTTTTACTCTGCTCAACCTCACTCCCTCGCTCGAGCTCTCAAACCCTAGCACCGCCGCTACTTCCATCATCGCCGGTGAGGAAGAGCTTCACTGCCTCGACCTCATCACCGTCATACTCGCGCCGACTGCGGATTTCTTCACTCCGCCGCCACCGTTGCTGTCTTCCTCTGCCAAGTTAGGGCGTGGAAGATCCGAACTAACGAGCTTCTAAATCTACACTTCATAGTTCATCGTGTTCTTCGTCAAGGGTAATTAAAAGTTACTTTTACTGCCCTTGTTAATTCTGATGTTTTCTACAAAATCTTCAAAAGGTGTTTTATTCTTCAAACCTTCACACACTGAACACTTCACATATCATCTGTTCTTGATCTGTTTCCCTAAGAAACATTTTTGTTCAAGATTCCTCAATTGTGTGGATTTTTAATCTGTACAACTCTGGAACCTAAGTCAAAGAATGCTTAGTGAAATTCCTCAAGACTAATCTGGTCAAATTCCTCAAACTTGTTCTTTTTGCAAAAACTTCTGAGAACGCATATGACCTCTCCAAATTCTTCGCACCTATACTCTATTCACAGGTACACATGTCCGCTGCTAAATCTCTAAGTTCTCATCAACTTAACTCATTTGCAGCGTTCCTCGAAGAAAAGTTGCATACCTCTTCAGAGAACTCAATAGTTCAAAATCCTCAGCTGAAGAAAATGGCAGATGGCAAGAAACCTCAAAAGGGAGGTAAGAAATTGGAAGTCAACACAGTGTTTGAAATACCCAAGGATGTCTATGATGAATATTGCACTCCTGATGAGGCCAAACATGGCAAGGAGACCAAAAATCAGTGCAAGGTGCGCATACAGAAGATACAGAGGAGATGTGCACGGGAATGGAGGGAATATCGCTACGTTACACCCAAGTACATGAAGAAATTCGTTGTACACCCTCCACGCCCAAGACCTCCATTGGCACCTAGCCAAGTTGCTGATCCCTCTAGCATCAGAAGAGGTGAAGAATTTCCCAAGGAATGGGCCAAGCGACAAGCTAAGCTGGCCAAAATGGCAAAAGAGGCAGTGAAGAAATTTAATGAAGACTCTGCTGCTGCCACTGCTGAGGCCTCTACTAGCAAGCCTAAAAAGGCCATGCCAAAGAAGCCCGCACACAGGCCTATGGCTTCTGCAGCAAAGTCCTCACAGCCAAGCTCATCTGCAATGCCCTCACGGCCCAGCTCCTCAATAAAGCCCTCACAACAATTTCCTCAAGCTGCACCAGCTCCTCCAAAGTCCGCCATCCAAATCCTCAGCACCTGCGCATCTCGCCTCGTGCCAAAGGACAACAGACATCTCAATTGCCTCAGGAGCCTCTGCTAGTTCTTCAGCTCCTTCAAATTCCTCAACAGGCCCCACACTACTGAAGACTAAGGCCACTGCTGGACGAGGTTCTCGACCAAGTCCTCACAAGAAGCATGTCGCCTTCCAAGTACCGTCCAATGACGACGAAGCTGATGATGAAGAATGTGCCGAAATCATCAGAGACAGGCAGCATAGGGCCGCTAGAGCCAAACGCAGTAATGTGCCATTGATGCTGGATCCAAAGTTGATCCTCGACTTCATCGACTTATGGCACAATGACCCCAACACACCTCTGCCTGAGATGAACCTCACTCCTGGTCAAAGTCATGTGTTGATTGCCTTCATTGACGAAGAGAAATGGAAATATGAACTAGGGAGGAAGGTGAAGAAAGCACAGTACAAGAAAGAGCGCTTTCTGAAGCAAAACATCTTGAAGCTTTCACCTGAAGAACTTGTAGCTTTGCAATTAGAGATCAAGAATCCGAGTGAGGAATTTGATCGCTACTATGATGACTGGCTTGGAGCCAAGGTCAGATTTGTGAAGATAATCGAGAAGTTCACTACCAATGTTGCAGCCCCAACGCAACAAGAAATTCCTCAGGTTGAGGCATCTGCCCCGCCTACAAAAGAGCATGCCAGCACCGCTGATGAAAATCAGGCTGCTGATGAAACTGCTAGTATCAGGGCTGATGACTGCATTCCAGCCGCTGATGACTCTGCCAGGGCAACCACTAGTGTTGCGCGTGAAGAAATAGTCACGCCAGCTGAAGCTTCAACCGCTGTGCCTGAAGAAACCGACAATGCCAGGGCAACTGCATTAGTTGTGCCCGAAGAAACTGAACCAATTTCCTCTGCACCTCCTGCACCTACACCAATTACAATACTTCCCTCTACATCAGATGTGAAGAAGACTAAGGCTGCGGAGCATGCAACTGTGAAGAAAAGCAAAGCATCAACTTCATCAGAATCTTCAGCTCTGAAGAAGATGAAGAAATTGACCAGCTCTTTTGAGAATCCGATTGATGTTGTTCCAGTCTCGAGGATGCCATCAAAGGAACTCATTCCTTATAATGAAGAATATGTGATCCCAAGCGGATCCGATGAAGATATTCCTTCTACTGCTTCTTTAGAGCAGTTGGATGAAGAAATTGAAGTGGATGCAATCCCTTCAACCCCAGTTGTCTCATTGCCAATGCCTCAGTTCACTGCTGAAGAGGCCGGGTTGAAGAAATGAGTGAAGAAGATGAGGATGTGGACATTGGGTGCAAAACGCCTGTGATGAACGATGACTTTTGGGAAAGTCAGCACCCTAATTCTCCTTTGTTCACTCCTCTGCAACAAATTCCTCAGTCCCCAGTGCGAACTGAAGTTCAAATGGGCTCTGAAGAACCTCACCCCACTCTGTCTATTCATGATGAGATCCCAGCCACTAGTGCTGATGTCAATGTTGATGAAGAACTGAAGACCCAGGCTGCCACTGAAGAAACTGAAATTCCTCAGCCTGTGGATCGTGTGATTGCGATTCATGAGGTCGTGATGCAATTGACTGACACTCCTCAGCCCAAGCCAAAGGATCCCTTCTCGAAGAAGCAAAAATTCAAGGTCGATGACTTCTTCGGCGATCATGTGTTCTTCATCGAGTATAAACCTTATGACTCTGCTTGTCTTAGAAGGAAGTGTTTCTGGACTGCCAGCCAAGCCAACATCTATTCTTCGCTGCTTTTCAACAACGACAAAGTCTTCGACCATGAGCATATTCCTCAGTGGACATGGAATCACTGCCTTGCTTCACACTAGTCCTTAGTGTTCTTCATGACGCTGGACTGCTCAACTTTTGCATTGATATTGTTGATTGGAATGAAGAGCTAATTCTTCAGTTCTATGCAATGCTGCACATCACAGGAGATGCTTCTGATGTGAACTCTTGGGTATTGGACTGGATGACAGAGAATACTCACTTCAAAGCACCGGCCTCTGAATTGCTTCATGCCTTGCCTGTCAGTCCTCCCCTTCAAGGCGCTCGCTGCCTATACCATGAACCCGAACTTACCGCTCACTACATGCAAGTATTGATGAAGCCGCTGAAGCCCGGTCAAGCCCCAAGGACAAAATTCCTCGTGAAGGAATTGATATATGTGCCTAGAACTGTCTATCACATTCTGTCGAAGACATTGAGTCCAATAAAAGGCCACGACTCGAATGATGAAGAAGTCATTGGCATCATGAAGAATCTACTATTCAATATCATGCATGGCATTCCTGTCAACTACCATGATTTCTTCATGAGGACTCTGGCAAATGTTGCACTCTCTCCGTTTGAGTTGAAGCCTTATGCCCCATTGGATTATGAGATTCCTCAGAACAAGGTCTTCACTCAACTACAAGGCTGATTTTCAAAATCATCTCAGCTACTTGCCCCCCATTGAAGTCCTCAAACAAACATTTTCCTCAGCTGATGAAAAGGGCAAGGCCACTGCTGTTATTGATGAAGGCATTCGTCCATTGGATGGCCAGTTCCGCAAAGCTGCATCTTACTCCACCAATGATGACTCTGCCACTCATGACTCTGCCGCTAATGCCTCAAAGAAAAATCCTCAAGGCACAACTCCAAGGGTGATGACTGACCGTGCGCTTCTCCTTAGTCTTCACCAGAAGGTCGATCGCAACCACAAATGGGTTAAGCGTCAGTTTGGTTCTATTCTTCACAACATGACTGCTACAGACAATGAAGTGAAGAAAAACCATTACTACCTCCATGAAGTCTTCGGTCGCACCTGGGCTGTTCTGTCACATCTGTATGGTGAATAAGATCTGAAGCAAATGGGTCTCAAGCAGGACTTTGACTGGTCTCAGCCACCAGCGAAGAAATTCAAGAAGGTCAAAGTTACCTCCTTGGTGGCCAGCTCATATTCTTCATCACGCGACATGGACGAGCATGAAGATTTGGACGACACTGCGGCAGGCCCTACTACAACAACTGACCCCAACAATGCTAGCGCTCCTTCATCATCATGATATTCTTCAGGGGCGTTAGTCCTCATTTTTCGATCCTTTTTGTCATTCGATGACAAAGGGGGAGAAATTTGAGTTAGTCTTCAAGCAGGTCTACCTATGTGGGCATTTTTTTGCTAAGTTACAACTCTGGTTCTATTGAAGACTTTGCTGGATCGAGTTGTAAACTTAAACCCGATGGTGGTCTGATACTTTTGCCGTGTTCTTCTGCATGCTTATTCCTCATATATGTTAATGCATGTATGCTAAATTACATCAGTTACCATATTTCATCATGCATTTCCAATTCATCATATTATATGTTAAATGCGTGTATGAATTACAAGATATAGGGGTAGATCTCCATGATCTACTCTTCAAGTGTGCATTGCTTCAAAAGCAAATTCCTCACTATGCACAACTTCAGGGGGAGTTCTTCTATATCTTGCCATCAAATTCCTCAATATCAGTATTTACACTTCATATGTTTATCCCCATTGAAAACTTAACCTATATTGTCATCAATCACCAAAAAGGGGGAGATTGTAAGTGCATCTAGTGCCCCTTAGTGATTTTGGTGTATTGAAGACTTATAGATTAAGGGACTGATGCGTTTGTGAGTGTACACAGGTCTATAAGTCTATGAGGAGTTTTATATTTACAGAGAAAGTCGACCCCTAAAAATGAAGTTCTTTGATTGAAGACTTTGGATTTCTGAAGACTTTGAAAGTGAAGAAATTGGTGTGACCGTGAAGACTTGGTATTCATACGAGGAACATGAAGCGGGAAGACTTTTGTGTTCGTAGTTTCATTTTCTCTTTCTTGAGTCATAGGAAACACCGTACTATTAAAGGGAGTCGAGGAAATACTAAGGAAAAATTTCCATGTGATGCTCAACTCAAAATCCTACACCTACCAATCCATTCGAGTGAAGCCATTGGAAATCTCATACAGTTCAGTCAATTTCTTCAGTGATAGAGATGAAGTTCTTCTGGTCTCTGAGGAATTTGTTCTGACTGAGGAGTTAGGAATTCGCCAGTGCGAATTGCCTACAAGTGAGGAACATGATAGCCCTGAGGAATTTGATAGTCAAATTTTCGACCGTTGCTGTGCTACGTGCCAGATGAGGGAGTCCCGGATTAAGGGGTCCTCGGGCGTCCGACCTGATATCCATGGGCCGTACTGATGGGCCATAAAGATACGAAGACCAAAGACTATAAACGTGTCCGGATTGGACTTTCCTTGGTGTGGAAGGCCAGCTAGGCGATCAACTATGAAGATTCCTTCTTATGTAACCGACCCCATGTAACCCTAGATCTCTCCGGTGTCTATATAAACCGGAGAGCATAGTCCGGATAGGACACATTTCTTACCATGTAAACATAGGCTAGACTTCTAGGGTTTAGCCATTAAGATCTCGTGGTAGATCAACTCTTGTAATACTCATATTCATCAAGATCAATCAAGCAGGAAGTAGGGTATTACCTCCATAGAGAGGGCCCTAACCTAGGTAAACATCGTGTCCCCCGTCTCCTGTTACCATCGATCCTAGACGCACAGTTCGGACCCCCTACCCGAGATCCGCCGGTTTTGACACCGACATTGGTGCTTTCATTGAGAGTTCCACTGTGCCGTTGCCAAGAGGGTTGATTGCTCGCCTTGTTCTCAAGGATAATATCATCTCCAGAGGAACCCTGGCCCCAGGCCAAACCCTCCGGCTGGGCGGCTTCGTCATGACCGCCGGGTCGGCCCTTAAGCCGACGATGACCTCTCGAGTCATCAAAAATCGCCTCCGTGTTGATCCCGAATACTCCGCCCGGATGGACCCAACGGAGTTATCGTCCTTGAACGAACTCCTAGATCGCATGGCCGCCTTGGGGGTCACTACAGACTACGATCGGGTTGGGCTTAAACCCGGCCGGAGAGAAACTAAAACTCCGCCGATCACCAATCAGTTAGCGGTAGTCGAGGAGCGGAGCAACTCTTCTACTATATTGAAGACGAACTATGTCCGGATCTCTGATCTTGAAGGGCCGAATATTCTCCGGCAGAAAGGTATGCCCCGTCCCCCGAACATGGAGTTGGACGATGAGCCTAAAAAATCAGTCGATATCCCGGAACCCGAACTGCCAGTGCCGGTAGATCTTCAAACTCCGGATCCAAAATCGGGTCAGGGTTCGGATTTCGTTCCACCCACCCACCCGGACACAGAGGCTCTCATGAGCATAAAACAACACTCTCAGGAAATGGTCCACCACTTCTGGGCCAGATTCCTCCTTGTCAAGGACAAGGTAAAAGATTGCCGTGACGAGGACACAGTATCGGTGTTCTGCAAAAATTGCGCGGACGAAGGAATCCTCAACGCCATCAATAGCCGCCGCATACTGAAATTTGCTGACTTAGCAACCATCGTACAAAAGTACTACGCGATGGAAAGCACCTGGGAGACTCGGGCAGCTCGCTGGGAACCACCAGCCCCAACCCAAGTCCCCCTACAGGCGAAAAGGGCGTACCCTCGTGGCATGCCCAGTCCCACAGTCAAAAAACACAAAGCCGCCATACGACACGACACCGTTCTAGAGGGGTGGCTCAATGGCCCATGCAAAATACATGCAACAACAGATACCGTGGCAACCCACAGCCTTAGAGCATGTTGGATACTACGACAGGTAGCCAAGAGCGGCGAGGACATCCTTATAAAGGACGCCCCGAAACAATACTCCCCAGAAGATGACGATCCAAGAGTATTGACAGTCTTTGAGACATTCGCTTCAAATAACAAGCGCAAAAGGGCACTTCGCGAGCTAAACGAAGTCTGCCAAATTCCTGTAATAAACCCATGGAACGACACGGCTATAACATTCAATGCCGGTGACGAACCAAAGTATAGAACAGTATGAGCACCAATAACGTTAGTCCTCAGCCCCATCGTGGATGGGTTTCGACTCACCAAGGTCCTCATGGACGGTGGCAGCGGACTAAATCTCATTTATGAGGACACACTCCATAAAATGGAAATAGACAGGAGCCGCATCAAACAAAGTAACACAACCTTCCGGGGAATTATTCCTAGTCGGGAGGCGCGGTGCACGGGCAAAATCACACTTGACGTGGTATTCGGCACGCTGGAGAACTATCGGTCCGAAGAGATAGCCTTCCAAGTGGCCTCTTTCAGCAGTGGATATCACGCCTTATTGGGGCGGGATGCTTTCACACGCTTCCAAGCTATACCTCACTAAGGATATATGAAGCTCAAAATGCCCGGACCAAATGGTATAATCACTCTCGTCAGTGATCCGGACATAGCACTCCGCGCTGAAAACAAAACTGCATCCCTGGCCCTGGTAGCGCTATCCGAAGCCCTCACAGCCGAAGAATTAACCGCACTACGCTCCACAGTGGACAGGGATGATGTGATCCTCGACAAACGCCCCAAATCCACCTCATTCGAACCAGCAGAAGAAATAGTCAAGTTCTAGGTCCACCAAACAGACCCCAAGAAGATAGCATCTATCGGAGCCCAACTGACACCAACAGTTGACGCCCCACTACAAGAGTTCCTGCGCGAAAACTGGGATATATTTGCCTGGCACCCTTCAGATATTCCAAGGATCCCATGCAAGTTGGCCGAACATAGCCTCAACATATTAAAAGGATTTAAACCAGTCAAGCAAACACTGCAGCGCTTTTCCGAACCCAAGCGACAAGTCATGGGGGAGGAGCTAGCCAAGCTCATTGAGGCCGGATTCATTAGAGAAATCAAGCATCCGGACTAGCTGGCAAACCTAGTGATGGTACCAAAGAAAGATAAATCCTGGCGCCTATGTGTCGATTTCAAGGATCTCAACAAGGCTTGCCCTAAGGATCCTTTTCCCCTTCCCCGCATTGATCAAATCATTGATGCCACCGCAGGACACGACTCGCTGTGTTTCCTCTATGCATATTCCGGATACCATCAAATAAAAATGAAGGAATCCGATCAAGCTGCAACAACATTTATTACCCCATACGGGCCATTCTGCTTCAATACTATGCCCTTCGGGCTCAAGAACGCCGGCGCGACATACCAACGCATGATCCAAACATGCCTGGAGAAACAGATCGGCAAAACGGTAGAAGCTTACATCGATGATGTTGTCATTAAGACCAGGCACGTCGAAACACTAATAGACGACTTACGTCTCATGTTTGACAACCTCCGGGCATATGACATTAAGCTCAACCCGGAGAAGTGTGTCTTCGGCGTCCCCGCTGGAAAACTGCTGGGCTTCATAGTTTCCAATGGAGGAAACGAAGAAAATCCGGCTAAAATCTGAGCTCTGTCACAGTTAGCTACACCAACAGACCTCAAACAGGTCCAAAAATTGGCAGGATGCATGGCAGCACTAAGCCGCTTTATCTCCAGACTAGGAGAAAAGGCACTCCCACTCTATCGCCTCTTATGGTGCACAGATAACTTCGAATGGACAGACGCGGCGTTCGCCAGACTGGAGGAAATAAAGACCCTCCTAGCAAGCAATCCAATCTTGGCTGCACCAAACGCAGGCGAACCCATGCTGCTATACATATCGGCAACACATCATGTGGTGAGCACCGTACTCATCATCGAACGAGAACAGGACGGACACAAATTCCCGCTCCAAAAGCCGATATACTATGTGTCCACCATCCTCACACCATGCAAATCCCGGTACCCTCACTATCAAAAGATAACATACACAGTCTTCATGGCATCTCGAAAATTGCGACACTACTTTCAGGAGTGCTCAATCATGGTGGCTTCCGAAGTGCCCCTCAATGATATAATCAACAACCGGGATGCAATGGGCCGGATTGCCAAATGGGCCATTGAGCTCCTGCCATTTGACATCACGTACAAACCACGTTGAGCCATCAAATCCTAGGTACTGGCTGACTTCGTCGCCGAATGGACAGAGGCTGAACTCCCTAAAGAGTACGACACATATTCCAACTGGGTGATGCATTTCGACGGCTCCAAAATGTTGGCAGGGCTAGGGGCGGGCGTTGTATTAACGTCCCCCACAGGAGATATCGTCCAGCACGTACTCCAAATATTATACACATACTCCAACAACACAGCCGAGTACGAGGCCTTACTACATGGCCTTCGGACGGCCGTATCAATGGGCATACAACGCCTGGAGGTGCGCGGGGACTCAAACCTCGCAATATCCCAAATTAATGGAGACTTTGACGCCAAAGATCCAAAGATGGCAGCTTATCGCAATGCCGTCTTGAAGATGTCGGCTCGATTCGAGGGGCTCGAATTTCATCACATCGCCCGCGAAAGTAATCAGGCGGCAGACGTCCTTGCTCGCATCGGTGCTAAGCGCGACCCCGTCCCACCTAGCATCTTCCTCAAAAGGCTCTTTAAGCCATTCGTGGTGTGGCAAGGGGGAGATAGCAATGACAGTCCCGTTCCAAACACAAACACAAATAGCGAACACGCTGACATCATCAGAGGCTCAGCCCCCGGAATAACACCATTGGCCCACCTCATCATGGTAGTAATTGCCCCATGGACCGAACCATTCTTGACCTACCTTAATAGGAAGGAGCTCCCAGAAGACCAGAACGAGGCTCACCGCATCGTGCGGCGTTCGAAGGCCTATAAAGTTCACGAGGGAGAGCTCTACAGGAAAAGCACCACTAGAGTCCTTCAAAGGTGTATCTCCGAAGAGGAGGGGCGGCAACTCTTGGCAGACATTCATGCCGGTCTCGGTGGGCACCACGCCGCAGCCCGGGCACTTGTCAGCAAGGCCTTCCGGACAGGATTTTATTGGCCTACGGCCCGGGTAGACGCACATGACCTCGTCCAGCGCTGCGTTGGATGCCAACTCTTCGTCAACCAAAGCCATATGCCGCCAACTGGCCTTTGCGGTCTGGGGCTTGGACATGGTTGGACCCCTTAAAGGGGGAAGCCATAAGAAAAAATATCTGCTGGTCATGGTGGACAAATTCACCAAGTGGATAGAGGCTAGAACAGTCAAAACGGCCGAGTCCGGACCGGTGATCGCATTTATATCCGATGTGGTGCACCGTTATAGTGTACCTCACAACATCATCACTGATAACGGTTCCAATTTCACAGCTGATGAGGTGAAAACCTGGTGTGCTAATCTGGGCATTAAGCTCGATTACGCCTCTGTCTACCACCCGCAAACAAATGGTCAAGTCGAGTGAGCTAATGGTCTTATTATGAGCGGCATCAAACCCAGGCTAGTGCGGTCTTTGAAAGAATCAGACAAACACTGGGTCGAGGAGCTTTACTCCGTACTCTGGGGTCTACAGACCACGCCCAACCATACTACTGGATACACACCTTTCTTCATGGTGTACGGTGCAGAGGCTGTATTGCCATGCGATATTATACATGACTCACCTCGAGTGCGTATGTACGAAGAGAAAGAGGCCGAGTTGGATCGGCAAGACAGCCTAGACACCCTGGAGGAGGAGCGCGATGTCGCCAAAGCCCGTTCAACATTTTATCAGCAGCAGGCTCGAAGATATCAAAGCAGAGAAGTACGGGCCAAGACTTGCAATGTTGGAAAACTTGTTCTACGCTTGCCGGAGAAGAAAAAGGACAAACTCAAGCCCAAATGGGAGGGTCCCTTCATAATTGATGAAGTTCATATCGGAAGAGCGTACCGTCTTCGTGACGCATCACACAATCGCCTAGAGCCGAACCCCTGGAACTCGGCCAGACTCCGAAGGTTCTATGCCTAGCGACGAACTCTTTGTTAGTCTCCTTCTCCCCTATAGTTTCCATTACTTTTTCTCCACACAATTCTCCTTTTCACCTTAAAGCTCTCATTCGGCTCGACTGAATACTGCTGACGTACACATTCTTACATATGTACACCCATCATACCCGGGGGCTTCTTTAACAGAAGCTTGTTAATACTATTTTCCGAGCATCAAGCTCATCATACATATGCGTTCTTCCCGTATGTCTTTTCTTCACCATTATATGCATCGATATGACTTAAGTTTTGGCCAAGCTGGGTTGCCTGGCTCCTGTGCTTACCCCTACGTTCCCGATTGTTCGGCTAGGTGGTAAAGAGAGCACCTCTGCGATTGTTACTGCCGGGTCATCCAGATGTGTACCTCAGTCTGGGTGAAGCAGAAAGCTAGCGTTATTAAGGGAATATTCGGTCGATGGATGAAAAATATTCTCTGTACTCACTTTATTGTGAGCCCCAGAAGCTATAAACACTGTGATCCTTACATCACAATTCGGACATGTCTACTAATGCATGCACACCCAGGGAAAGGAACCCTTAACGAAACTATTCTCCCTGGAAGATGTTTCTTACACTCTCAATGTAATATAACATAACTAGCTGGATACAACTTGTCTGTTCAAGCAACTATGACCCCTACGCTTAGTTTTCCACGCATACCCCGGCCTGTTCGGTTGTAACGGTATTCGAAACACTCCGCACCTTCGGGTCCGGAGGTTGAAGCGAAAAGGTCTGCCATGACAAATGATATACAATTCAGCTAGGATTCCACATGGTGAGGAAAGTACGTAGTCACTTGGACTCAAACACTTCCTCCTCTATACCATCTAACAGGCAGTCTAGCTTACAATCCTGTTGGGAATATTTTGCGGCCACCTCTACTTGGTCATATACTAAACTAACGGGAATTTCTTCCCCATTTGACCCTAGTGGTCCAACCCTGGCCATGTGATTCGGGTCAAGCTTGGTATATCGCGTTTTCACCATGGCCCAGGCTTCCCGCACACGCTCTCGGCAGGCCGATATCTTCCATAGTCGGATACGCCGCCGTGCTCCCTTGAACATCTCTACGAGCTCCTCCATACTTCCCGGAGGGGAATCGGATGGCCATAAGGCCTTAGCCACACTACGCATCGCTAGCCGAGCATGCTCGTGCACTTCTGACAGCCTCTGCAACAGATCACTTGATGATCCGGATGCCTCCTCTTCAGGACGGCCCATCAGTACACATGGAAACATGACTATATCAGTCTCATTTATCTCTGAGCTAATTTACAAATAGTTTGGACACTTACTGAAGATACCGCCCCGCAGTTCTTTGTTCTCCTTCATGGAAGCGGCTAGCTGGGCTCGAACATCTTTCAACTCTTCACCCAATGCAGTGTTGGAATCCTGCAGCTTGTTTTTCTCATCTCTGACATGGGTCAACACACGCTCGCCTGTGGCGTGTTGCCTTTTCGCCTCTCTCTCTCACTCTTGGGTGACCTTCAGCTTCTCTGTTGATCAGACGACCCTATTATGCGAAATCAGCAACAACATTAGCACAATGGGTACACAATTATTGTTCCTTGGTGGAAGGGAACAATACCAGAGGACGACTTCTTCAAGTCTCCCAGTTCGGCGGTAGCAGCTTTTAGCTGCGCCCAACACTGCTCCAGCTCTTGGGCTAGCAGACCATTCTTCTCCGTGAGGACCTGGTTGTTCAACGATCCTTAAATCAGTTGTGCCAACTGCTTTTAGTCTTGGGGGCTACGGGTATATGGCTATACTTTTTTGACAAAGAAAACTTACCTGCACATCTGTCAGATATTGCCTCGCGGCTTCTCTAAGCCCGTCCCGAGCACCTCGGATGTATGCGTCGCCCGAGCTAAAGGCACTAAATGCCTCGTCCGAGAACTTCGGGTCTCGTAAAACAGCCCCGCAACACCAATGATTCATGGCGCTCTCTACTTCCGAGTTGGTAACAGACATATTTCCGAACCCTTGGCCGAAGGGCAGTCCGACTTTGTCCTTACATCGGCCCCCGTCTCCCCGACTGGATCTAAAATCTTGGTTGTTGGGAGCGTGGCCGGCCGGACCCCCGGACATAGTTCGACGAACCTTTTTCCTGCAATCAAATAGGCGCATAGGTCATAGTCGGATACGGCCGCTGAAAAATATATTTATCCGTACCTCCTCGATGAGGCCCCGACGGTGCCTTCACCGGCCCGCCTCTTCAAAAGCCCGCCCGGCGCGGGAACCGATTTCCTCGGTATCGTTGAACGCCTCCCTTGTAGAACGCGCAGCAATGCGGTGCGTGAGGCAGAGTAAAGAGCGCCCTTTCAGAAAAGGTGTTTCTTGATTACTTACCTGTGAAGCAGGAAGAAGACCAGGGTAGTCGGCGATGATGGCCACTTTTGTGCCATCATAGCTCGTCTAGTGAAACACCCCCTTCGCGAGCACCACAAATATATCTGGATCCTCTTCAAACCCGGGATCAAGCTCTCTGTTGTGGTCCTCCGGCTGAGGGGCGGGACTATGAAATCCCTCAGTGACCTTTCACCAGTGTTGTCATAAGCAAACAAACTAGCAATTTATCAAAGGCAATTTGGAGATGGAAGGAGTAAAAACAGAGGGGTTGGGCCTTACCCAACTGGGAGGGTTATACATAGAGTACCCGTCTCTGAGCTTGATGCGAAGAAATTCCTTTTCCTCCCCTTTGAATAGTTTGGCTAATATCTTAGCTAGGGCGGCAGGGGTATCCGGACCTTTCCGGCCACAGCGAGAGGTGTCATCCTCCCCATTATAGTGCCACATGGGAAGCCCTCTGTATTGGAGCGGCTGGACCCCTCGCGCTATGGAGATCGCCATAACCTCGATTACTGTGAGCCCGGACTAAGCGAGCTCTTTTATCTTGCTCATCAGCTGACGAACCTCTGCGCTGTCTTCTTATTCAAGACTCCGGGGACGCCAACTGTGGCATTTCTTCAGCGGGACGTCCGCAAATTCGGGAAGACCCTTTCGAACCGGGTCGGGAAGCGAGACGTCCTCAATATAGAACCATTCGGAGGACCATCCACCTGGTGCCTTCCTTGGTGTGCCGGATGGATATCCGTTATCAGCGACGTGCCACACTTCGGCTCTGCCCACCTCAAATATTGACCCTTCATGATTGCGCGGGACGAGACAGAACAACTTCCCCCACAACTGAAAATGAGCCTCGACGCCTAGGAATAGTTCACACAAAGCGACGTAACCCGCAATGTGCAAAATAGAGGTCGGAGTGAAGTTGTGCAGCTGGAGGCCGTAGTACTCTAGAAGCCCTCGGAGGAACGGATGGATTGGAAATCCAACGCCTCTTAGCAGGTAGGGGACAAAACACACTCGCTCTCCCCCTGACGGATTGGGGAAGTCCTCTGCCAGAGTCCCCTCATTGAAGGAAGCTAGCCCCGTCCGAACAGGGACCAGATCTGCAGGGGGAAGGTATCCCTGCGTTTGCAACTTCGTCAATTGGCTATGAGACACAAAACACCTCCCCCACTCGCCTTTCTCTAGGTCGGGACGAGCGGAGGAGCTAGGAACGTCGGCCATGCTGGAATAGTCTCTCCTAAGCAGTCTCTGGAGATTTCTTCTGCGTAGCGCTGAATGGATCTAGGATCCAATCTCTTTAAATAGACGCTCTTCCTTGCATAGACGGGGTGTTATTTGCAAAAATACCTTGACTTTCCACATTCGCTCGACACGTGGAGGACGAAGATTATTTAAAACATGCAGAAGCTAAGGAGGCAACATTGGATCAATGGCCAAATACATTACTTGGAGATCATCGGAGGAGGAACCCGCCTTGCAATGCCGAAGACAATGTGTGTGCCGAACACCTCGCTATTGAAGACTGGTTCAGGGGCTACTGAGGGAGTCCCGGATTAAGGGGTCCTTGGGCGTCCGGCCTGATATCCATGGGCCAGACTGATGGGCCGTAAAGATACGAAGACCGAAGACTATAACCATGTCCGGATTGGACTTTCCTTGGTGTGGAAGGCAAGCTAGGCGATCAACTATGAAGATTCCTTCTTATGTAACAGACCCCATGTAACCCTAGATCTCTTCGGTGTCTATATAAACCGGAGAGCATAGTCCGGATAGGACACATTCATTACCATATACACATAGGATAGACTTCTAGGGTTTAGCCATTATGATCTCGTGGTAGATCAACTCTTGTAATACTCATATTCATCAAGATCAATCAAGCAGGAAGTAGGGTATTACCTCCATAGAGAGGGCCCGAACCTGGGTAAACATCGTGTCCCCCGTCTCCTGTTACCATCAATCCTAGACGCACAGTTCGGGACCCCCTACCCAAGATCCGCCGGTTTTGACACCGACACCAGCTGTCCCAAAATATCTTCCACCTAACGGTCATATCATTGAAGGGCATTTATGTCTTATCATGTCGGGCTGCTCCCTAGGATATAAATAGCCGCCCCCTACAACCACTAGCTAGTTGGCTGCTCCGAGAGAAACTGACACTTGTCAATTGAGAGCATCCCATCCTCCGAAGACTTTGAGAGAAAATCATCAAGTGAGGAAAACCCAAACCCAAACACCTACAAACCCAAAGTGATTGAGCATGACTGAAGAGATTGATCCTGCGTGGATCCGACGCTTGTTACCATTGAAGATTGCGCATCTTCCAGACGGTTAGGCGTCATGGTCTAGAGCATCCAAGAGGAAATTATGGATCGCTGAGTGACCGAGTTTGTGAAGGTTTGGAAGTCACCTGAAGACTTACCACGAGTGATTGGGCGAGGTCTGTGTGACCTTAGCTCAAGGAGAATACGATGAGGACTGTGTGTCCTCAGGTTTAAATACCTAGCCGCTCCAACCAGACGTACAACTGTCACAGCAGTTGGAACTGGTCTACCAAATCATTGTCTTCACGAAGCCTACTGGTTCTATTTCCTCAACTCTTTCATTTCCTCATTACTGTGTTGTGTGCTTGTTCATATCTGTTTGAAGACTTTGACTTAAGACTTTCTCAATTTCCTCAATTCAATTTCTTCAATCTGTTTGTCTTCATCCTGTGTTATCCTGTGCTTACGCTTCCTGTACTCTGTGCTTGTCTTCATTTCATCATGATGACCATGCTCATGTTCTATTATGTATGCATCTGAGTATTTATTCCGCTGCAAGTAGTTATTCGCTTAGGAATTTCCTCACCTAAAATTCCTTAGTGAATAATTCATAAAAATCCCCTATTCACCCCCCTCTAGTCGACTTAACGCACTTTCAGCTTGGGTGTTGTTCTTACTTGAACAAGCCTCCCACTTAAGATTAACCCCCTCACAAGCGTCCAGAACTATGAGAAAAGTATTAAGATAAAATCTAACCATAGCATTAAGCATTTGGATCCAAACCGGTCCCTTACGAAGTAGCGCATAAACTAGGGTTTAAGCTTCTGTCACTCTAGCAACCCATCATCTAATAACTACTCTACAATGCATTCCCTTAGGCCCAAAGATGGTGAAGTGCCATGTAGTCGACATTCACATGACACCAAAGGGAATCACAACATACATATCATCAAAATATCGAACACATATCAAGTTCACATGATTACTTGCAACAAGATTTCTCTCGGGACCTCAAGAACAAAAGTAACTACTCACAAATGATAGTCATGCTCTAGATCAGAGGGGTATTAAACAGCATAATGGATCTATGTTGGCGTTTTGGGATCAGGGAACCCAAACTTGCATGCCTGCAGCTCAGCGCTTGGCCCCGTCGATGGCCCGGTGCGGCACGAAGGAAAGACCCTCGCGAGGACCCACAGCCTTGCGAGGCCAACGACACCGAGACCTCCTAAGGAGCAGCACCCAGAGCCTGCCTCCCGAGTAGTGGAGATCTCTATACAGGTACCCATCCTCATGAGGCTCGCGATGACGTAAGCCATGACGACCAAGGTCAGGCGGGCACCAGTGGGCGCAGAGGAGGACAATTTCCTCTTTGGTGCTAAGGAGGCAAGGACGTAGGCGGGTTCCCAAGGAATCCCCCAAAGGTTTCCATTCTAGTGCAACAAGACCAAGACCACGAGATCGGAAGGACGGATGTCATCGCCGAGCCCACCACTGCATCACGACCAGAAGCTTTGCAGGCGAAGGCTACCTTTAGTCCGAATAAGATGCACTTCTTGTCCCCTTTCAAATTGGCCATTGTGGAATCCCTTCCCACCTATGCTATGAGGGAAGAGGACCAATGCCACTATAAATATAGGCTAGTCTCCACCGTAGAAGGTCAATTCATTCTCTCCCTCTAAGCCGTCACGAGGCAACTCAACCATTGTACTAGTTCATCCTCATCCTCCTTGTGCGGCAATCCACCACAAAGCAGGAGTAGGGTTTTACACCGCAAGGTGGCCCGAGCCTGGGTAAACTGATGTGTCCCCTCTTCCCCCGCTCACACGAACTCAACGAGGCCAAGCCCTAAGACGTTGAGCTTGAAGCTGTAGCTAGGTTGGATCTTCGCACACGCCCATGAGTCCAATCCTTGCTCGGGTCCGCGGAGCCTAGATTCCAACAATCTGAACATATAATCTTCCACCAAATAAACCATATAGTAATCAACTAGAAGATGTAATCAACACTACTAGTCATCCACAAGTACCAACCTGAGGTTCCCGTACAAAGATTGAACACAAGAGATGAACTAGAGTTTAAGAGGAGATGGTGATGTTGAAGATGTTGATGGAGATTGGCCTCCCAAAGATGAGAGGGTTGTTGGTGATGACGATGGCTTCGATTTCCCCCTCCGGGAGGGAAGTTCCCCCCAATAGAATCGCTCCGCTGGAGGGAAAAAGTGCTCCTTCCCAAGTTCCGTCTCGAGACGGCGGCGCTCCGTCCCGAAAGTCCTCTCCTTTTTTATAGGTCAAAATGACCTATATACCGGAAGATGGGCACTGGAGGTGGACTCGGCTGAGAACAACCCACCAGGGCGCGCTTGGGGGGCCTGGCGCGTCGTGGTGTCTTGTGCTCACCAAGTGGCCCCCTCTGGTAGTTATTTGCTACAACATTTTTTATATATTCCAAAACAATTCTCCGTAAATTTTCAGCTCATTTGGAGATGTACAGAATAGGTAACTCTGACATAGCTTTTTCAGGTCTAGAATTCCAGCTGCCGGCATTCTCCTCTTTGTGTAAACCTTGCATATTATGAGATAAAAGGCATTAGAATTACTCTATAAAGCATTATTATGTATAAAACATCATAAATAACAGTAGGAAATCATGATGCAAAATGGACATATCAGCCGTGCATATGATAGTTTGAGATGAATGTCCCATAGCTAGGCGGAAGAGAACCCAGAATTGCATTGGTAGCCAGCTCATCCAAGAGCGGGAAGCCTAACCGATCCAAAGCTCGCACGTACCCGATCATCTTGATCACATGCGGGCTCAATGGATCACCTTCCTTCAGCTTACAATCCATCAAGGATCGCCAGGCGTTGAACCTTTTGGTCCTATAATGTACTTGAAACATGCTCTTGAGAGTCTCGATCATATCGAAAGCCCAATATCTTTGAAATGCTGCTACAAATCGTGCTCCATAGAAGCCAACATGAGGCAGTTGATCTCGTTTGATTCATCAAGGAGTTTATGCTGGGCATTCCTGGTTGTGGCATTAGCAGTATCAGCAGGTTCCTCTGGTAGTGGATTCTATAGAACATGTTCCTTCTTATCGTGCTTGAGAGCAATTCTCAAATTTCTATACCGGATGTTAAAGTTTGTTCCATTAAGTTTATCCTTTTCCAAGATTGATTTCAATGCAAAGATGGATTGAGTAGGTGGTGCCATTGATCTACAGCAGAAAAATATGCAATCACTAAGCAATGTGTTTAATTAGAGTATTTCAAGCCTTAAACAGAAATACTCGCACTTAAGTTGACATCCCTCCGCAAACTCTTAGTGATTCAGGATCTGCCTAGCGCATGCGACTAGTGAGCTTAAGCATCACTGCTAGCCAACATGCCTATCCGGTAAGCAACTCCTTGCTAATCATATCTCTATACGACTCCTGTCAGTCAGTTAGGTATCTCATACCCTAGCTCCCAACCTTCCTTGCCACAACGCCCAAACCCGTTTTAATAGCCTTATCAAGTTAATCTGATGCAGTGCATGTTTGTGTCCGACACGAACCCTTCAGTTCAAGGACACCTAGTAGAACCCCAATTTTATGATCCCACCTCTAGACAGACTTGACATGCGAAGGTGCAACATGAGGGATGGCAATTCACTTGATATTAGCGAGGGATCTTTCTACCATTTTAACATGCATAGAAATAAAGAAGCATAGCAATCACAAATAAACATATATTTGAAATAGTATTGAGGGGGTCCTGGATTAGGGGGTCCTCGGACAGCCGAACTATATCCTTTAGCCGGACTGTTGGACTATGAAGATACAAGATTGAAGACTTCGTCCCGTGTCCGGGTGGGACTCTCCTTTGCGTGGAAGGCAAGCTTGGCAATCCGGATATGTAGATCTCCTCCCTTGTAACCAACTCTGTGTAACCCTAGCCCCCTCCGGTGTCTATATAAACCGGAGGGTTTAGTCCATAGGACAACAACAATCATAATCATAGGCTGGCTTCTAGGGCTTAGCCTCTATGATCTCGTGGTAGATCAACTCTTGTAATACTCACATCATCAAGATCAATCAAGCAAGAAGTAGGGTATTACCTCCATCGAGAGGGCCCAAACCTGGGTGAACATTGTGTCCCCCGCCTCCTGTTACCATCTGCCTTAGACGCACAGTTCGGGACCCCCTACCCGAGATTCGCCGGTTTTGACATCGACATTGGTGCTTTCATTGAGAGTTCCATTGTGCCGTCACCATAAGGCTTGATGGCTCGTCTCGTTGTCAAGGAAAACATCACCTCTGGGGGAGCCCTGGCTGTAGGCGAAACTCTCTGACTAGGCGTATTCGTCATGACCTCCCGTTCGGCCGTTGCGCCGACGATGACTTCTCGGGTCATCAAAAATAGCCTCAACATTGGATCGGGATTTGCCGAGCAGATGGATCCAATGGAGCTCTCTTCCTTGAACGAGCTCTTGGATCGCATCGCCGCCTTGGGAGTCGCTACAGACTATGATCGGATCGGTCTTAAACCCAACCAAAGGGAAATTAACTCTCTGCCGGTCACCCATCAGGTAGCGGTGGTGGAGGAGCAACGCAACGATTCTTCCTCTATCCTGAGGACAAACTATGTCCGGATTTCCGAGCTCCCCGAGCCGGATACCCGTCTACGGGAGGACATGGCCCAAGCTCTGAATCTAGAATCAGACAGCGAACCAGATCTATTGGGCAACATCCCGGAGCCTGAACTGCCAAGCTCGGAAACTCCTCGCCCCTGGGTCTCAGACCGGGTCAGGGTTCGGACCTAAATCTACCCACCCACCCAGATATAAGTCATCTTTCCCATATTAGACAAGAGCCCCAAGAGACAACACATCACTATTGGGCCAGATTCCTCCTTGTAATGAGCAAGGTCAAGGACTGTCGCGAGGAAGACACAATTTCATTCTTTTGCAAAAATTGCACGGACAAGGGAATCCTCAATGCCATAAATCGTTGTGACATAGCACACTTCGCTGACTTGGCCGCCATAGTACAGAAGTACTGTGCGATGGAAAGCGCCTGGAAGACCCAAACAAAATTCTGGGATCCTCCGGCTCTCGCTAAACCCCCCGTCCGAACTGAAAGGGTGTACTCTCATAAGTCAGCCGATCCAATTACAAAGAAACAAAAGCCCAGTATAGGGCGTGGAATCGTATTGGAGGGATGGCTCAATGGGCCATGCAAAATTCACAGTACAACGGATACCGTGCCAACACATAGCCTTAGAGCATGTTGGATACTCCGGCAGGTGGTCAAGAGCAGCGAGGATATCCTCATCGCCAATAAAATAGAGCACCATCCCGTGGAAAATAACAATACATTATTGACAGTCTTCGAGACCTTCGCCTCAAATAACAGGCGCAAGCGAGCACTCCGCAGCCTTGCAGAAGTCTGCCATGTGGTAGCAATAAATACATGGAGCGATACGGCTATAACTTTCAATGCCAGTGAGGAACCTAAAATCTGAACAGCCCGAGCACCAACCGCCTTGGTCCTTAGTCCAATTGTGGACGGCTTCCGGCTCACTAAAGTGCTCATGGACGGTGGCAGCGGATTAAACCTCATCTATGAGGAGACCCTTCGAAAAATGGAAATAGACAAGAGCCGCATTGAGCGAAGCAACACGACCTTTAGAGGAATCATCCCTAGTCGGGAGGCACGATGTGCAGGAAAAATCACACTAGATGCGGTATTCGGCACATCGGAGAATTATAGGTCCAAAGAAATCACATTCCAAGTGGCCCCATTCAGTAGCGGATACCACGCCCTTTTAGGGCGGGAGGCATTCACGATCTTCCAAGCTATACCCCATTATGGGTACATGAAGCTCAAAATGCCCGGGCCCAATGGAATCATCACTCTAGCTAGTGATCCGGACATAGCACTCCGCGCCGAAAATAAAACCGCCACACTAGCCCTCGAGGCATTATCCGAAGCCCTGGCGGCCGAAGAACTAACTGCGCTGCACTCCACAGTAGACAGGGACGACGTGATACTCGACAAAAGACCCAAGTCCACATCTTTCAAACCAGCGGACGAAATAGTCAAATTCCAAGTCCACCCAACGGACCCTACAAAAATAGCATCCATCGAGGCATAGTTAAACCCCACAGTAGACGCCGCACTGCGGGAGTTCTTGCGCGAAAATTGGGACATCTTCGCCTGACATCCTTCAGACATGCCAGGAATCCCACGCAGGCTGGCCGAGCATAGATTTAATATTCTGAAGGGGTTCAATCCAGTCAAGCAGACTCTTCGGTGTTTCTCTGAGCCTAAGCGACAAGCCATGGGAGAAGAGCTAGCCAAGTTACTTGAGGCCGGATTCATTAGAGAAATAAAACATCCGGACTGGCTAGCAAACCTGGTGATGGTACCAAAGAAGGACAAATCCTGGAGCCTATGTGTCGATTTCAAGGACCTTAACAAGGCTTGCCCCAAGGATCCCTTCCCCCTCCCCCGCATCGATCAAATTATTGACACTACCGCAGGACACGACTCATTGTGTTTCCTCGACGCATACTCCGGATACCATCAAATCAAGATGGCGGAGTCCGATCAAGCAACAACGGCATTTATTACTCCATACGACCCCTTCTGTTTTAACACCATGCCTTTTGGGCTAAAAAACCCTGGTGCAACCTACCAACGCATGATTCAGACATGCCTGGAAACACAAATCGGCAAAACAGTGGAGGCATACGTAGACGATGTGGTCATTAAAACCAGACACGTCGAATCCTTAATAGACGACTTGAGGCTCATGTTCGACAATCTCCGAACATATGACATCAAGCTCAATCCGGAAAAATGCGTTTTCGGCGTGCCCGCCGGAAAGCTCTCGGGCTTCATCATTTCCAATAGAGGAATTGAAGCAAATCCGGCTAAAATCCGAGCTCTGTCACAGTTGGGTATCCCAACAAACCTCAAGCAAATCCAGAAATTAACTGGATGCATGGCAGCCTTAGGCCGCTTTATCTCCCGATTAGGAGAAAAGGCACTACCTCTTTATCACCTTCTTCGACGCACCGAACACTTCGAGTGGACGGATGAAGCCATGGTCGGATTGGAAGAAATTAAAGCCGTCTCGGCCACCAACCCAATCTTGGCCGCACCAAATGTCTGCGAACCAATGCTGTTATATATAGCAGCAACACACCAAGTTGTAAGCGCAGTGCTCGTCATCGAACGAGAAACGAACGGACATAAGTTCCCGCTTCAAAAGCTGGTATACTACGTATCCACCGTCCTCATTCCATGCAAATCACGGTACCCACATTACCAAAAGATAGCATACGCAGTCTTCATGGCATCCCGAAAATTACAACACTACTTTCAAGAGTGTTCAATTACGGTGGCCTCCGAAGTACCACTCAATGACATAATAAATAACCGCGATGCCACGGTCCGGATTGCTAAATGGGCTATCGAGCTCCTCCCGTTCGACATAACATATAAACCACGGCGAGCCATTAAGTCGCAAGTATTGGCTGATTTCGTCGCCGAATGGACGGAAGCCGAACTCCCTAAAGAACACGACACGTAGTCCAATTGGATCATGCACTTTGACGGCTCTAAGATGCTGGCTGGTCTGGGGGCAGGTGTAGTCCTGACATCCCCCACCGGAGATATAGTCCAATACGTACTGCAAATATTATACACAGACTCCAACAATGCAACAAAATATGAGGCCCTGTTGCATGGTCTCCGGATGGCAGTCTCCATGGGCATTCAACGCCTAGAGGTGCATGGGGACTCGAACCTCGCAATATTCCAAATAAATGGAGACTGACGCTAAGGACCCAAAAATGGCGGCTTACCGCAACGCCGTCCTCAAAATGTCAGCTCGGTTCGAGGGGCTTGAATTCCACCATGTGGTCCGGGAAAACAATCAAGCGGCGGATATCCTCGCCCGCATTGGCGCTAAGCGCGACCCTGTCTCACCTAATATCTTCTTGGAAAGGCTGTTTAAGCCATCCGTGGTATGGGAAGGAGAGACCAGCAACAACAGTCCGGACCCGGCCACAACGCCAGATACCGAACACTCTGACGTAATCAGAGGCTCCGCCACCGAAATAGCGCCTTCGGCCCACGTGATTATGGCTCTCATCACCCCAAGGACAGAACCCTTCTTAGCCTACCTAACTAGGCAAGAACTCCCTAAGGACCCAAACGAGGCACGTTGCATCGTGCGGCGGTCTAAAGCCTACAAGGTCCATGAGGGAGAGCTTTATAAGAAAAGCGCTACCAGAGTACTTCAAAGGTGCATCTCTGAAGAGGAAGGACGGCAACTTTTGGCAGAAATTCATGCTGGACTTGGCGGCCGCCACGCTACAGCTCGGGCCCTTGTAAGCAAGGCCTTCCGTATGGGTTTTTACTGGCCGACGGCCCGAGCAGACGCACAGGACCTCGTTCAACGTTGCGTTGGTTCCTAGATTTTTGCAAATCAAATCCATATGCCACCTACCGCTCTTCTAACAATCCCCATTACTTGGCCCT
This sequence comes from Aegilops umbellulata, assembly GCA_032464435.1. Lineage (NCBI taxonomy): Eukaryota > Viridiplantae > Streptophyta > Magnoliopsida > Poales > Poaceae > Aegilops > Aegilops umbellulata. Next base: position 130,852,677 of record CP136056.1, read on the forward strand.
TTGCGGTCTGGGGGCTTGATATGGTCGGACCCCTTAAAGGGCGAAGACATAAGAAAAAAATACCTATTGGTCATGGTGGATAAATTCACCAAATGGATAAAATCCAAACTAGTTAAAACGGCCAAATCCGGACCAGTGATAGACTTCATATCCGGGGTTGTACACCGTTACGGCGTCCCCCACAGCATCATCACCAATAACGGCTCGAATTTTACAGCCGACGAGGTAAAACTTTGGTGCAGCAACATGGGCATTAAGCTCGATTATGCTTCTGTCTATCACCTGCAAACTAATGGTGAAGTAGAGAGAGCAAATGGTCTTATCATGAGCGGCATTAAACCCAGATTAGTGCGATCCTTGAAGGAATCCGATACACGCTGGATAGAGGAGCTCGACTCCGTACTATGGGGGCTGCGGACCATGCTGAATCGCACTACCGGATACACACCATTCTTTATGGTGTACGACGCAGAGGCGGTACTGCCCTGCGACATAATTCATGACTCACCTCGAGTGCACATGTACGAAGAGAAAGAAGCCGAGCTTGATCGACAGGACAGTTTGGACGCCCTGGAGGAGGAGCATGACGTGGCAGAAGCCCGTTCCGCATTCTATCAACAACAGGTTCGAAGGTACCAAAGCATAGAAGTACGGGCCAAAACTTATAACGTTGGCGAAATCGTTCTACGCCTACCGGAGAATAAAAAGAACAAGCTCAAACCCAAATGGGAAGGTCCCTTCGTTTATGACCAAGTTCTGACCGGTGGATCGTACCGTCTGCAGGATGCATCGGACAATCGACTCGAGCCAAACCCATGGAACGCAGCCAGACTCCGAAGGTTCTACGCCTAGTGCCGGACTCTATGTTCGTCTCCTTACCTCTATCAATTTTTTATATATCCATTATCTGTCTTTTCTTTCTTTCTTTCTTCCCTTTTTCTTCAAGGCCTTAAAAGGCTAAAATGTGTCTTGAATGCACAATCTTGACGCGCTAGGCGTGCTCATTATACATGGGGGCTTCTTATACCAAAGCTTAATATAGCTATGTTTCGGGCTCTATGCCCTCCGCACATGTGTTACTTTTCCACTTGTACCTTTTCTTCGCCATTATATGCATCGATATGATTTAAGTTTTGGCCAAGCTGGGTTGCCTGGCTCTTGTGTTTATGCCCTACGTTCCCGTTAATTTGGCTAGGGCATAAGGGGAGCACCTCTGCGATTGTTACTACCGGGTCAGCCGGATGTGTACCTCAGACTGGGTGAAGCCGAAAGCTAGCGTTCTTAAGGGAATATTCGGTCGGTGAACAAAAGATGACTTTCATTTATTGTAATACATGCTCCCAGATGTTTATATCCTGCGTATCTTTACGCAGTTCAGACATGCACATTAATGCATGCGTACCCAGGGAAAGGAACACTTAACGGAACTATTCTCCCTGGAAGATGTTTCTTACTATCCATGTAATATAACATAGCTAGTTGGGTACTTGTCTGTTCAAGAACTTATGACCCCTACGCCTGGTTTCCACGCGTACCCCGATTTTTACATAACTAAGTGGGTATTCAAATACACTCCGGACTGTCGGGTCCATAGGTCGAAGCGAAAAGGTCCGCCATGACAAATGATTTACAATCCGGCTAGGGACAATATATGTCACTTGAAGTACACAAACACTTAGACTGACTAAATTCTTCTTCTATACCATCCAACAGGCTATCTAGCCTACAATCCTGTTGGGAATACTTTGCGGCTAATTTTACTTGGTCATACACCAAACTGACGGGGATCTCTTTCCCATCAGACCCCACAGGTCCGACCTCGGCCATGTGGTTCGGGTCAGCCTTGGTATATCGCGTCTTCACCATGGCCCAGGCTTCCCTTGCACCTTGTCAGCAGGCTGATATCTTCCATAATCGGAAGCGCCACCGTGCTCCCTTGAGCTTCTCTACAAGCTCCCCCATGCCTTATGGCAGGGAGGCGGATGGCCACAAGGCTTGGGCAATGCCCTGCATCACCTGCTGAACTTGTTCGTGCAGTAGTGAGAGCTCTGGCAGAAGATCACCTGCAGACCCGAGCATTTCCTCTACGGGACGACCCGTCAGCATACCTACAGATATAACTCTGTTAGCCAGTTTCTTCGCCGAACTCTACAAAAGTTCGTTCAAGCACTTACTAAAAATGCCGCGTCGAAGCCTCTTATTCTCCTTTATGGAGTCAGCAAGCTGGGCTCGAACATCTTTCAGTTCAACGCCCAGCCAGGTATTGGCATCTTGGAGATTGTTTTTCTCCCGCCTAACCTTTGTAAGCACGTGCTCGCCAGCCTTTAGCTGTCGTTGAGCATGCCGCTCATCCCCTTGCACGACCTCCGGATTCATTCCGGGGTCATATGCAAAATCTATTGTTAGATTTGCATACATGCCGCATATTACCTGGTAGATGTCATTCTTTGCAATAGGGACAAGTGTTACCAGATGGGGCCTTCTCGGACTCTTTCACCGCGGCAACTGCTGCCTGAAGCTGGGCTTTGCACTCCTCCAGCTCTTGAGACAACCGGGTATTCTTCTCCGTAAGAACCTACGCAAACAACGATCCTTAAATCAGTTGTGCCAACTTTTTCAAGTCTCAAGAGCTACTGATATACATAATTATTAGATTTTCTTACCTGTATATCCTTTACATATTGGTCCGTGGCTCTGGCAAGACCATTTTGAGCAGCTCGGATGTACGCGTCTCCTGAGTTGAAGGCATCGAACGCCTCTTGGGAGAAACAAGCGTCGCGGAGTATGGCCCGACGACGCCTGTGACTCATGGCACTCTCCACTTCGGAATTCGTAGCGGACAGCCTATCCGCATCCTCTGTAGGAGGAACATCCGGTGTTGGCCCCATGTTAGCGTCTGCCTCTAAGTCCGGTGCTGGAGCCCGACTGGTGGAGGCGTGGCCGGCAACCTCTCCAGATATAGTCCAGCGAGCGTTTTTCCTACTAGGAAACATGGACGTTATTATATTTTATAAGACAACAACCATGGAGCGGGGTTCTTTTTCATACCTCTGCGACGACGTCTCAGTCCCGACTGCCTTCCTTTTAAGCCTACCAGGCTTCGGTGCCCCTTGTTGGTGAGCCACTACGGGTTCGGCATGGCGTCCCAAGGGCCTTCCCTGTAAGACACCATATGTGTGCGGTAGGTGAAGTGCAGAAAAAGGGATCCTTCTCGGAAGTTGGGACTCCGGTTTTACTTACACGCGATGCAGGGAATAGTCCAAGATAATCGGCTATGATGGCCACCAGGGCACCGTTGCAGCTTAATTGATAGAATGTCCCGTCAATGAGCTCCACAAATGTGTCCGGATCTTCTTCGAGTCCGGGGTCGAGGGCCCGATCAGGGTCCTCTAGTTGTGGAGGCGGGGTATGGACCTCCCTCACAGCTTTTCGTAGTTCCTGCTATGAAATAGCAAGGTTTTTTGATTGGAAACTGTGAGGCAACAGCCCCACAGTACTTTATTAAAGCTCAACCACCAACACAAACAAAGAGGTTCTGAAAAAAAGAAGGCTAACTATAGAGGTAGAGGCCTACTTACCTATTGAGCTATTTACACAAATACACCAGTATATACATGGATACATACAACCAATCTAGGGCAAAGAATTAACCCAGGCTATCAACAGAGGTTTAAGACTAGGCTTGAATCTGTGGGAGTGCAGAGTGACATCATGAATGAAGTTTTTCTTCCAAGCAGCAAAAGATGGCCTTTCATGTCTGAAAATTCTGCCATTTCTGAGGAGCCAAATATTCCAAGCTGCTAGATAAACGACCTCCCTGAAGAAAGGTTGCCCAAAGCTCTTTCTTGCAGCAAATAAGCATTGAGCTGGGGTTAAACCAGCTAACCATTGGATATTCAAGTAATTCCATACTCTTGTGCTGAATTGACATGTGAAGAAAAGATGATCTCTATCTTCATGGGCATGGGCAAAGCATAACAGGCAGGTATTGTCATCCTGAGGTGATCGCCAGTGCCTCCTCACTAGCATATCCCTGGTATTAAGCCTATCATTTAGCATCAACCATGGAAACACTTTTATCTTCATTGTCACCCTACTTTCCCAGATCCACTTGGTTGGAGTGTCAATGGCCATGTGAGCATGCATCACAGTATAATAGCTCTTTGCAGAGAAAACACCTTTACCAGGTGTCCATGACCACAAATCTGGAATCCCTTCATCAGCATGAAGGTCAAGAAGGCCCGACTGGACAGTATTCATCTCATCCATTGCTTCTAGTGACAAGGGCAGATGAAATAGATCAGACATATCAGTTGTGTTGAGGACCTCGCGTACAGACACCTTGTCATCAATGGAAAAAGAGAACAACCTTGGAAATCTCTCTCTGAGGGGAACAGATGAGCCTAGGAATACCCAAGCATCAAACCAAAAAAGAACGGAGTCCCCCATGTTGATGGTTACCTCTGAGTGGAGTCTGAAAACCTCATTGAGCTTGAGGATGTCTCTCCACCAATAAGAACCACATGAATGTGCCATGGGGAACAACTCCATCATAGTATGTGTTCCAGATGAGAGAAACCCAAGGAATATCTGCTTTGTTATAAAACTTGGATAGATGCTTGGAAAGGAGAGCTCTGCTTTGGATGTTGAGATTGACTATCCCCATGCCACCTTTATCTTTGGGTCTACACACCAGGGGCCAAGCTGCAAGTGATTGCCTATGAGTATCAGAATTTCCTCTCCATAAGCACTGCCTCATAATTCTTTCTAGTTGCTTTATAATGCCAGCTGGCAGACTTAAACTTTAGAGAAAATAGATAGGCAACAAGGACAAAACTGACTGAAGTAATTGCAACCTAGCACCCTGATTGAGAAGGCTGGAGCTGGCAGACAACCTTCTTTCAACCCTATCAACTGGATTCTAGGTTTAGTTGTTCCCACAGGGAGCCCCAGATAAGTAAAGGGGAGGGTCCCAACTTGGCAACCAAAAACAGAAGCTAACCTGGTAGTTTCTGCGTCATCCACATTAATAGGCAATATGCATGATTTCTGGAAATTTACTCTAAGACCTGTGGAGGCATGGAAATCTTGCAGCATCTCCTTGAGAGCGAAAAGTTGCGAATCCTCAGTAGGTACAATGAGAAGAGTGTCATCAGCATACTGCACTATAGGGAAATCAGGATCATGAGATTCAATAGGTAGAGAAAGAACTCCATTTCTAAGCATATTGTTGACCAAAGTTTGTAGCAGATCGACCGCAAGAACAAACCAGAGGGGTGACAGCGGGTCACCTTGCCTTACTCCCCTTTTACAGGTAAATTGCTTTCCAGGCACACCATTTAAAATGACAGAAGAAGTACCAGAGGATAATAGCTCTCTTATCCAACCGATCCACTTGCTATCAAAACCTTTGTGATGCAGGAGTCTGAGGATTAGGTCATGCTCAACAGTATCAAAGGCTTTGGCAAAATCCAACTTAAGAATCAAGGTGGGATTCTTGGGCTTGTGACACTGATGAATATATTCTAGAGTCCAAGCAATACAGTCTTGTATAGATCTGCACTTAAGGAAACCATATTGATTTTTATGAATGCACTTTAGGATCACCTCTGCAATCTATTGGCCAGCAGTTTAGTGAGAAACTTCAGACAAGTATTAGTTAAGGAGATAGGCCTGAAATCATTAGGACTCTCAGGTGAGAGTTTCTTAGGAATTAAGGTGATTAAGGACCCATTGATGCTGCTAATAGTGACCTTTCCATCATAAAAATCCTGGAATAACTGCAACAAATCATCCTTAATGATGTGCCAGCATCGTTTGACAAACAAACCAGTGAAACCATCAGGGCCAGGGGCCCTATCAGTAGGTAGAGACTTAAGAACCTCATTTATTTCCTCCTCAGAAAAGGGAGTAGACAAATTATCCAGACCATCCACTTTGTCAATCAATGAGGCTAATTCAAACTTCATATCAATCCCCTCAGAAACACCCATCCGGTCCTTGAAAGTGCCCCATAACATGCCAGCCATCTGTTGGTGGTCAGAGACAACAGTACCATTTTCATTCTGCAGAGAGGAAATTGAGTTCCTCCTGAAACGCTCAGTTGCCATTGCTTGGAAGAACTTAGAGTTCTCTTCCCCAACTTTTATCCACCGAATGGTACATCTCTGCTTCCAGTATAAAAACTGCATGTGGTGTATTTCTTCAATATGAAGTTTAACAATTTTCCTGAAGTTAAATTCAGGTTTTGTTAAAGGCCTTAACTCCTCAAGATTATCAAAAAAAGATGACCACCTTATTACAAGCTTCAATGGCTTTCTTGAGTTTGGACAGGCTGATGTACCAGTGTTTAAGAGCATTGCGAAGTCTTTTGAATTTTTCTGTCAACCGAGTTGCATAATTTCTTCTTTTGGTTGGAGCATTCCAGGATTGTTCCACACAGTCAAAGAAACCTGGCAGATCCACCCAATAGTTTTCGAACCGAAAGATCTTTGACTTGGGAATAGATGTTGCAATGGAGACAACTGTCGGATCACGGGTTCCGGCTGACCCTTGAGGTTCGAACTCTGGGGCGCGCGTGGAGATTATGCCCTCTACCTCTCCATCTCGCAAGGATCTAAACTACAGAACGAACAGCACAAGAGACACAGGGTTTATACTAGTTCAGGCCACCATTGTGGTGTAATACCCTACTCTAGTTTGTGGTGGGTGGATTGCCTCTTGGGCTAATGAGGATGAACAGTACAAGGAAGAACAACCTCGCGAGGGTCTGTTCTTTGCTAGGGGATGAACTGCTGGGGGAGTTTAATCGCCCTTCTCACTCTCTGGGTGCGTTGCTAGCTCCATTCGTGGATGCCTCTACACTGGGGGTGGCTAGTCCTATTTATAGGCAAAGGCCCCGGGCCTCTTCCCAAATATTTGAGCGGGAAGGGCGCCAACAATTGGCCAATTCGAAGGGGAACATCTGGTACACTTATCCTGACTAAAGTTGGTCTTCGCCTGCCAAAGGCCCTGTGGTGACACTGTTCTGGGCTCCATGGTGACCTCCTTCCCACCGTTGGACTGGTCTTGGTCTTGTTGCACCGAAATGGGTGCCTTTGCTTGATCCTCTCGCCTGCGCTTGCCCCCTTTGCACCAAAGAGGAAAGGGGAACGCTGCGCGGGCTGGCGCCTGCCTGGCACCCTCTATCGTCATGGCTTGCGTCATGGGCACCTCGCGAGGTACCCCGCCTTGATCTCTCCGCCTCCTCGCGAGCCAGCCTGAGGAGACCGTGCCTGAGGAAGCGCCGTGTCGTCCGCCTCGCGAGGCTTGGCCCCTCGCGAGGGTCTTGAGTCTTGTGTTGGTGAAGGTGGGCCGCGCTAGGCCCCCATTCGAGCCACACCGCAGGCCGTAGGCAGGCAAGTCTGGGGATCCCCATTCCCAGAACGCCGACAGTAGCCCCCGGGCCCAAGGCGTGCATGGACTTGGCCGTGCCGAGAGGCGAAAGGGCAAAGGCGAAGCGCCGCGGGCCCTAACAGCCTGCGGCCTTGGGTGCCGCGTGGAGGTTGATTGGACGTGGGTGCCTCCACTTCCCCACGACGCCTTGGTGACCGCGCGGATTGGACAAGTCCCTGCATGCAAATCGTGTCATGATTACCTGCGATCATGGAGGCCGACGGTTGGCCTTCGCTGGCTATAAGTATGGCACCACGCGTGCCCTTTTAGTCCAACTCTTCTTGCTTTCGCCTCTGCCCCAGTTCTTGCTCCGTCTTGGTGTGATGGCTCCAATTCGCCGGCTTTCTGCGGCGGAGAAGGGAAAGGCTCCTCGAGAGGGGCCAGACCCTCTCCCGCCGAAGAAGCGACCTGCTCCCCGCGGCCGCGATGAGGAGGGCCGTCAGGTGGCGCCGAGGCCTTGGTATGAGCGGCCTCCGCTGGGGTTCCCGCTTCCTTTGTACGCCCATGCTGAGGGCCTTGAGGGGGTCGGTGCCGGTCCCCGCGGCCAACGCCGTCGCCGGCGCCGGTGGATCAGGAAGGTGTTGGTCGTCCCTCCTGGGGTCCATGCCGAGGGCTCCTCCCGCGAGCTCGTGCTCCACGCCGCCATGCCTCCTCGAACTTGGATTCGCTTTCCTCCCTTCTTCGCCTCCGTCTTCCCGCAGGGGAGACTCCTGGAGCTATGGCTGCAGCACGCCAACTGCAGCACTCCCGCGACCGAGGTAGAGGTCGCGATCACTGCCTCGGGCGAGGTCTTCATGACTCGCGGCTGGGGCGAAATCGCTCGGGCTTGCCGAGCGAGGGGCGCCCTCACGATCCACCTGGAGTATGATGGCGCTTCGGTGATGTTCTTCAAGATCTTTGACGCGATCGAGCGCCGGCTGGAGTGCTGCCCCGGGGAGGCGGCCAGGACTCTGCCGCGGTGAGGGCTGGTCCCGCCGACTGCTCCCTGGGTAGCTCCACAAGCGACGGGAGCGCCGGAGGATCCAGCGACTCCAGCGAAATCTTCGCGACTCCGGAGACGAGCGGCGGCAGCTACGAGCCCACGAGCCAATGCCGCTCCCGGAGCAGGGCAGGCTCGCTTGGCCGTCGCCAACCCTAATCTGGATGGGGTTGGCGCCGGCGCTTGATGGCCCACTGTTGATGATGGCATCTTTTGCAGGGGCGCGTGTAGTTAGCACCCTTTAGGTCCGTTCCCTGCGAGGAATCACATTGCTCCCCATAGGGGCTTGTAAGGCGGTTGTGATCCTTGTTGTTAATATGTAACCCTTGCTATGGATCTGTTCGAATCGCAAATTCCGTCATAGTTCGGTCCTCCCTCTCGCACCTCGCGAGGGCTTGGTGCTCTGCGTCGACAGGTCCCAGTCCCAAGGCGGCGTCAGCCGTCGCTGGTATGCCAGGTCGCGATGCCGTGGTCAAGGCCAGGAGGTGAGCGACCCGGGGTCCGGTAAGAGCCCCTGAGTCGCGATGCTCAGGAGGTCCCCTTTGGCGCCCAAGCAGCCGTCGCTTGGTGTGAAAGGGAAGCAACGTTGCTAGTACGGAGTCGCTTTAGGTGCGGGGGTAGTGCCATGGTAGCCAATGCTTGGGATGGTGACTTATCTTGAGAATCGGGGATCGCCCCCAGCGCGCCATTGGGTCCGGAGGGTAATTTGAACAGAGTTACTTGACGAGGTCCTCGCGTGCCCCTTCTCCCTCGCCTCTGCTCCCCTTTCTGCTCTACGTCCTCGGGTCCCGGCCCTCGAGCTGGTCTCAGCCGTCGCTGGTATGCCAGGTCGCGATGCCGTGGACAAGGCCAGAGGGTGAGGGCTGGAGAGCCAGTAGGAGCTCTGAGTTGCGATGCTCAGGCACCCCCTTTAGCGTGCAAGCGGTTTGCGCGGGCGAGGGTGAAGGGAACGCTGTGAGGGCCTTGACTAGCGCAGTTTCCTCTAAGGACCCTGCAGATTCATCACAGAAAGAAGATGGGGCTGCCATGGCAGTTATCAGTCGACCGTTAGTCGCTCAAGAGCTCGTTGGTTGGAGTAGGTGAGGTGTATCAGGGCACCCGTGAGCCAGCACGGGACTCAGGAGGCCCTACCTCTTAGGCGGGTTGCGCCTGGCACTGGGCCGTATCTTGAGATGTGTTCCTGTAAAATTTGGTTAGATGCCGGCACTCTACGTCCTCGGGTCCCGGCCCTCGAGCTTGTCTCAGCCGTCGCTGGTATGCCAGGTCGCGATGCCGTGGACAAGGCCAGAGGGTGGGGGCTGGAGAGCCAGTAAGAGCCCTGAGTCGCAATGCTCAGGCACCCCCCCTTTAACGTGCAAGTGGACGACATGGAGAAGAAGAGGTGCCGTGGACGGCATCAAGTAATCAAGCATGATAGGCGAATGCATAATTGGAAATAAACGCAGGGGAGGTACACGCTGCTGGGCCTAGCCCGAGCAGCTTGGGGATGATGCAGCCCGAGGGGCGCCCCCAGCAAAGCAAGCTAACGACTAAACAAAATAAAAAGGGATACATGCCACGGGGACGAACCCACGCGGCCTGGGAGTGACGCAACCCTGGGAGGCGCTCCCAGCTAGGAATGAAACTTGAAAGATGTCACCTGAAGATGTCGTTGGCGAAGTGGCGTTGGTGCAGCAGACTCGGTGGGCTGCGGAAGCCGATCCTCACAAGCCCCCAGGCCCTGGGGCCTCGGGAGGCTCCGGAGGCACTGATGGCTCCTCGCGGGCTGTCTCCATCTCCGCCAGAGCCGCAGAACGCCTGTCTTCCTGAGCCTCCAAGATGCCCCTCATGAGGCGCTGGTACGCCGCAGCCATGCTCGGCAGGCCGTAAGGCATGCGAACATAGCTGTGGGGCGGTCCTCCGCAGCATCCCACTCGGGAGGGCCAGAGGCGCTCCGTCGTGGCGATCTGATTGAGCCCTGGTACGTCGACGCAGACGCGCAGCCCACCATCCTCGCCTGGATGTGGATCCACAGCTGGTGGACGACGGCAACCTCTCATGATCCTTGACTCCTGTAGTTCTTGAATGGCCTTGTTAACGAACTCCTGCTGGTCTGACCTTCCTCGCCTGGCTCCCTCTCGAGGGAATCGCGCTTCGAAGCACGACTCCACATGGTGCCCAAGCGCCTCCCTCGTGACCCTGGCTAGGTCGGGGGCCCTCCAGGTGAGATCCCCCGAGCCCTGTCTGAGGAGGGCACCGGGCGCGCTTTCCTATGCGATGGAAGGAGGGTCCCCCTAGGCAGACACGGGCCCTGAAGGGCCTGCCTCCTAAGGGACTGAGCCTGACGACGTCTTCTTCTTCTTGGGGGTGGTCTCAGGAAGCCTCCTGCTTCCGCGGTCTGGGTCTTCTAGCGACGCAGCCTGAAAGGCTCGCTCCAGGGAACACACTGCGTCCTTCTTTTCACAGGGCACCCTGATGACGCCGCCACTTCCTAGCATCTTGAGGACGTTGTAGCAGTGGTGGGTCACAGCCATGAACTTGGCCAGCGCTGGGTACCCGAGGATGGCGTTGTACGGCAGGCGGATGTGGGCGACGTCGAAGTCGATGAGCTCGGTGCGGTAGTTGCTGCGGGCCCCAAAGGTGACCGGGAGGCGGACCTGCCCGATTGGGACTGTGGAGCCGTCAGTGACTCCGGAGAAAGGCTTGGTTGGCTGAAGCTGGTCATAGGGCACTTGGAGGTTGTTGAATGTTTCCACAGACAAGACGTTGAGCCCTGCTCCACCATCGATGAGGGTCCTGGTGACCAGAACGTTGCTGATGACTAGGGAACAAAGCATCGGGAGGACTCCGGCTGTGGCCGTGCACTTGAGCTGGTCTGCCGAGCTGAACGTGATGGCGCACGCTGACCACCTGAGGGGGCGCATTGCTTCGAGCTTGGGGAGGACTGCATTCACTTCGCGGGCAAACTGCTTGAAGATACGTTGAGAGGCTGGGGCTTGAGCTCCGCCCAGGATGCAGGCGATTGCGCGCGGCTCTTGGAAGCCCCCAGCCCCCTCGTCTTGGTGGCGGTCTTCATTCCTCCTTGGCTGAGGCGGCAGCAACGGCAAGCCTGGGTTGCCGTGAGGGCGATCCTCACGAGGCTGATCCCTCCAGTCCCCCTCGCGAGGCGGGTCCCGCCAGCGGTCCTCGCGAGGTTGGTCGTGCCACCCTTGGCGCGGGCCACGATCTTCCCAGCGTCCTGGGTTTCTTCCTCCTCCTTGGCCGTAGCCCCGGTCAGCACGGTCAGGGCGACGGCCGATTCTTCCTTCTCGCACGACGCGGAGTTCGTGGCATTCGTTGGTGTTGTGGGTGTGGAGGTCGTGGTACACGCAGTACCGGCTGCCCCTGGAGGATTCGGGCAGATCCTTGCCCCGCTTGGTGTCTGGCTCCCCCGCGAGTATGGCAGCCCGCTTGTGCTTCACGTCCTTGGCCTTGGGCTTCTTCACTTCTGGGTCTGCGGCAGGCAGCTCGAGGAGGGAGAGGCGTCCCTCCTCAGCCCTGGCGCACTTGGTCGCCAAGTTGAACAGCTCCAGGGAGGTGCAGAGGTCTTCATGCATCGCCAGCTCCTCCTTCATCTTGACGTCGCGCACGCCATCGGAGAAGGCCGAAATGATGGCTTCCTCGGACACCTTGGGGATCTTGAGGCGCGCACTGTTGAAGCGCTGGATGTACTTTTGTAGGGTCTCCCCAGGTTGCTGCTTGATGCGGCGCATGTCGCTCACGGCGGGAGGCCGGTCGCGGGTACCTTGGAAGTTGGCGATGAAGCGAGTACGCATTTGGTCCCAGGAGGAGATCGTGCCTGGGGCTAGGTTCAGGAGCCAAGTGCGAGCACCTTCCTTCAGCGCCATGGGGAACCAGTTCGCCATGACCTTTTCGTCCCCGCTGGCGGCTTCGATTCCCAGCTCGTAGAGCTGGAGGAACTCCGTGGGATCAGTTGTGCCGTCGTAGCGAGGGGGCAGGTCCGGCTTGAACTTGCCGGGCCATGCGACACTACGCAGCTCGATGGTGTAGGCGCGGCAGCCTGCGGTGGCCACGGGAGGCTTCGGTTGAGGGAGAGCTTGGCCTTGCGGGTCCCCTAGCGCTGCTGCTGGGAGCAGCGCGGGGTCTTGACGTGCCGGGGCCGGAGCGGGGTCTCGGCGAGCCGGAGCTAGGAGCGCCCGGGCAGCCTCTTGCGGTCGAGGGACTTCTTGGCAGCTCCGTTCCTGCTGGGCTGGCGCCTGACGGAGCGGGTTCCGCCCAGGGGCCACGCGCCTTGGAGCCATGGCATCTTCTTGGAGAGGAGGCGGCTGGTACGCCCCCGGAGCTTCATTGCCCACGCGGGGCGGAGTGTGGCGCAACGGTGCGGACGGCGCGGGAGAGCCCCCTGCGGCGCGGACGAGCTCGGCGACGCGGTCGAGCCACTCCTCGTAGACGTCATCGACGGGGCGGTAGCGTAGGAGCTCGTTCGCCGCGATGAGCGCAGCTCGAGCCTCCAAGGGTGCGCGGAGCGCGCGGGACGAAGAGCCGGCCGGGGTGAGCGACGGAGTAGCGGTGCGGCCGTCTTGCCGCATGGACGGGTGCTGAGACGATGCTTGCTGCTCGTTCCCCGCCGGGCCGGTGGCGGCGTTGACGGCGGGCGACGGAGAACGACGAGGACGCCCACCGACGGGGGCCGTCTGGGCGACGCGGGAAGCGATGGCGGCCCGGCGCTCGGCGCGGGCCCGACGAGCGTCAGACATGGATGCGACGGTCGGAGGAGAGCGGAGCGGTGGAAGGCAGATTCCGGCGCACCCCTACCTGGCCCGCCAAATGTCGGATCACAGGTTCCGACTGACCCTTGAGGTTCGAACTCTGGGGCGCGCGCGAAGATTATGCCCTCTACCTCTCTAGTTTGTGGTGGGTGGATTGCCTCTTGGGCTAATGAGGATGAACAGGACAAGGAAGAACATCCTCGCGAGGGTCTGTTCTTGGCTAGGGGATGAACTGCTGGGGGAGTTCAATCGCCCTTCTCACTCTCTGGGTGCGTTGCTAGCTCCGTTCATGGATGCCTCTACCCTGGGGGTGGCTAGTCCTATTTATAGGCAAAGGCCCCGGGCCTCTTCCCAAATATTTGAGCGGGAAGGGCGCCAACAATTGGCCAATTCGAAGGGGAACATCTGGTACACTTATCCTGACTAAAGTTGGTCTTCGCCTGCCAAAGGCCCTGTGGTGACGCCGTTCTGGGCTCCATGGTGACCTCCTTCCCACCGTTGGACTGGTCTTGGTCTTGTTGCACCGAAATGGGTGCCTTTGCTTGATCCTCTCGCCTGCGCTTGCCCCCTTTGCACCAAAGAGGAAAGGGGAACGCTGCGTGGGCTGGCGCCCGCCTGGCACCCTCTATCGTCATGGCTTGCGTCATGGGCACCTCATGAGGTACCCCGCCTTGATCTCTCCGCCTCCTCGCGAGCCAGCCTGAGGAGGCCGTTCTTGAGGAAGCGCCGTGTCGTCCGCCTCGCGAGGCTTGGCCCCTCGCGAGGGTCTTGAGTCTTGTGTTGGTGAAGGTGGGCCGCGCTGGGCCCCCATTCGAGCCACACCGCAGGCCGCAGGCAGGCAAGTCTGGGGACCCCCGTTCCCAGAACGCCGACAACAACACAAGGTACATGATCCGAGGCTGTTCTTGCTAAAGGAAAGACCATTGTGTTAGGATAGTCATTTATCCAAGTGGAGGAAGTAAAAAACCAGTCCAATTGCTCCAGCAAAGGGTTTTCTTGCATATTAGACCATGTGTATGAATTCCTTTTAATGGCAACTCAAGGAGACCAAGGTGGCCAATAACCTCGTTGAAGAGAAAAATGTCATTCATGTCTCCTCCTGGCAAGTTTCTGTTCGCAGTAGATCTAATGAAATTGAAATCTCCCATAAGTAGCTACTTATCGTCAGGTGGAATATCCAGATCATACAACCATTGAACAAAATCATCTCTAGGCTGTCCTTGACAGGGTCCATAAACATTGACCAAGGTCCATCGACTTGCATTATGAACAGATACGAAAGAAACTATGATACCAAACGACTTAATGTCCACTAGAGTGCCAGTGAACATGTTAGAGCACCACAGTACAAGGATTCCACCAGAGGCACCAACAGAGGGTGAATAAACAAAATTATCAAATCTTCTCGGGCAAAACTTTCTAATCGCATTCTGATCAAAGAAATCACATTTAGTTTCCTGCAGACAAATGATAGAGCACTGACTTTCTTCAATTTTCGCCCTAACACTTCTCTGCCTATCTTCAGAATTTAAACCTCGCACATTCCAACATAGAACCTTCCAATCTCTAGTTTGTTATGCATTCATGACGAAACAATAGAAAGAGGCAGAGGTAATTGTTCACTGCATAACAGTGAAACAAAATTCCATAGATAAAACCATCCACGCAAACCAAAGTGCAGGACAAAGTGTAGACAACACGCAAGAGGGAAATAAGGGTCAGACAACTGGCATGACAAGGGACATGCCTCCCTGTATAACAAATAAAAGACTTAAACGTCATGAGAAACTGCGGGTTTGGGGGCAGTGTTTGAAGAAGCCATAAGCTTCTCCTCAGTCATCTTCTCAGCAGGGACACCAAGAGCTGCTCCAATCATCTGAAGTGTGGCGATTGGAGTTGGAGGGGGAACCTGGTCCTGAGCTGCATCATTTTCTGGTTGGGGCTGCAAGTTCGGAGTGGAAGCAAGATCGTCAACCTTCAACCTCTTTGCTCTGGGCCGCCTGAGAGGCTTGGGCTTGGGTGACAGAGGAGATATAGGTTTAAAAGAATGAGACTTGGCTGCACTCCTCGTCATCCTTCTGTCAGAAAAGTCTGAAGCAACCTAAACAACTGAAGTTTTGTTCTTTCTGGCACGAGATTTTCTGGTTGGCTGTACTGTGGAGGAAAAGGTGTAGGTCACACTATCTGAAGTTGGTTCAGAGAAAGACACACTGTCCTCTGGCTCTTGTGTAGCAGCCTTGGTACATGGGCTCTCCAAAAAAAGCCTCCTAGCAGTGCTTTGAGGCAGCAGTTGTTGGTGAGTAGCTGGAAAGCAGAAAGACAACATGGGGTCAAAAGCCAGCGTCCAAGATCTCTTAAGCTGGGGCAAACCAGTCAGAGGCATGGCCTTAGGGATCTAGGCAGTCAGGAAAGAAGGCATGAGTGATTCGAAAGACCCCCTCTAGATGAAATCAGGTGGCAGAGCCAGTCCCATGACAATTCTCACAAGCCCAACATGCAGAGGGGGTGCCTGAACCACAATTGGGTTATATGGGACTATTGCAAGATTGTTCTGGCCCAGATCCTGCACATCATCAGGCATAACAATATTGTCAGGGTCTTCAAAAGGGTGCGACTGCTCTGGCTGGTCATGGGGATCCTGATGAAGCTGCTCATGTTGGAGTCCTTCCATGGCATTATCCTGGACTAGCATAGGGCCTTCAACCACTGCATTATTTGGCCCATCCACCAGGTTGACAGGCTCCAATGGGCCTAAAGCATCAGCTGACTCATTTGAACCCATGGAAGGGTTTAAATCCATAGAATTAGCTTCCTGGACCCGTGGTTGCACTTGTTCAACCTCCTCCTCGTTGTTGTCCTGCCCCCAGCCATGCAGATCCTGTGGATTAGGCCGTGGCTCCTCTGGTTTAGCTGGTTGAGGGACATCATTCCACCCAAGAGCAGTATGCGGTGGCAGAACCCAAAAATGCTCCGGTGGGTGCAGCTCACCTGGCATCGGGTGTGGATTTCCGTTGATTGGCATAACATCCTCATCAGGTGGTAATTGCTCAGCGAAATCGGCAGTTAGGATAGAAACCGATGCAGTCCATGAGACCACTGCTCCACCGATATTTCTAAACTGACGAAATACCACATCCCGTGGAACTAACTGATTATCAGGGAAAGAGGCGTAAACTAGTGATGTGACAAGTCTATCATCTTGATGGTTCCAATAGTGAAACTGACCAAAAGTGCCCACTACCTCCACTAAGTTGACCTCATTACGGTAATCCAAAGGTACTCCGACAAACATAAGCCAGCCAGTTCTATGCCCTTGCAAAGCACGAAAACCCTCTCCATGATCATGCCTAATAAATCTGAGAAACAACTCATTGCCATGCTGATCTAATCCAAGTGGCCAAGGGGTGTGTGAAATTAAAGCAGCGCAAATGACAGGATCCTGCATCTCATACAACCCTACTCCCTGAAACCAAGTCGGTGCAAATCATACCGAAAGCTCGAGCTGGTTGGTGATGAAGGCATGGACCTGCTGCCGACGAATAGCAACATCCTCACGTGGCGGAGGTGGGTCAACAATGCCGACCATGAAGGATTCATGGCGGCGGGGAGGAGCTTGAGCCGGCGTGTAGAACGTCCTCGGGACGCGGAAAGGCCCATCGTCGATGATGTCGTGGCCCGCCGGGAGGAAGCGCCGGGGATCAAGCTCATATACTGCCATGGATGGGTGCAGCGATGGAGCTAGAAGCGGTGGCGTACTTGGCTTTGGGCTATGTGGCGGCGATGGGGATGGTGGTTTTGTTGGGGAAGCGGAGAAGGCTGGAGATATTGGTGGGGATCTGTCAGAGTTGGCAGAGGAGACAGTGGAGCTCGAAGCGTCAAGTTTCCTGTTGATGGCGCGAGGCTCGATGGTAGGCACTCTGGTTTTGGGAACCCAGAGTTTAATATTCGGAGGAGACCGGGTGCAGTCTTTTTTAACGTGACCGGAACGGAAGCACTTACGGCATCTAACCAAATTAGTGCAATGTATAAAACTATGTCCCATGCCAAGGCAGTTTGAACAACCCCAAAAACTAGCAGCCATCTCTTCCACAACAATATCAAGTCCTTGCAAATCACGCACTATCTCAACTGGTGATTTAGGCGGTGAGTCCTCAGTCATTGCCAACTCCGGCGTGCGGGTAAAAGAATATTTTTCTTGGACGGAATCATCGTCTGAAAGATTCAAAGGGTTCTGGGCCGATCCCAACAGATTGGGCTGCAGGCAGGACACAGACTCAACATGACTTGCATGGGAAAAAACAAACCATGTGACGTATCCTATCCCGAAAACTCTGGGAGAAGATCAAGGGGAGATATCGATCCAAACGTGACATCCGGAGAGACCAAAACTCTCACCGGCGAGGTGGTCGGAGGAGGCGCCGACGGCGATAGCGAATCAGTCCGAGGAAAATCAACGCACTCCTGAGGATCTACTGAATAACCAGCATCTAGAGTAACAATCTTAATTTCCTCGGTAGTGGCCGAATAACGATAACCCTTGCAAGCATCATAATTGAGAAAGGTGGCAAAACGTAGGGATTTTTTAACAGCATGTTTAGATGAACGCAAAGAAGATTTGGCCGATGCATGTTTCATGGCCTCAAGGCCAAGGTGTGCTCGGCGCTTGGAGGGACTGACGAGAGTCCATTCTTCCTTGCATTCAACTTGACAAAGGCGGAATTCTTTCTCCCAATCTGGGCCACCATGGCCCCAAAGTTGAATTGCGGGCAAACGAAAGATCGTTGATGCAAGATGAAGAACCCCACTTCTTTGCAAGAAACATTAAAGGCAAAAACCGGATCATGCTGTCACACCCTGATTTTCATGCCACAACACTTAAGCTAATAAATCATGATAAAATGTGGTTTGACAAAAACTTTTGAGTGTTTTGGACTTTGCTTGATTTGATTTTTGTGAGTTGTTTGCAAGTGCTCTAAAAATCAAATAAATCCTCCAACTCTTATACTCCTTCTCCTTGATCCAAAAACTCTTCCCAATGATCATGCCATGTGTATAGTACAATATAGTATTTTCTTACAAAAATAACTTGGCCAAATGGTATTTTAAAAAATTAGTTTTCCAAAAACCCCTTGATTCAGGTTTGCACTGCAAGTACTTAATAAAGGGTTGTAAAAATCTTTCCAAAAATATTTTTGACTCCTATTAGATATAGGTTACCCAGAAACCACAAAAATATAATTTTAAAAGTTATTTTCCTATTTTATTAAAAGGTTTTTTCTTAAGGCCAGAAATGGTCTTAAATAGGTTAAAATTATTTTAAAGATTTAAAAATATTTGAGAAAAATTAGGGAGACTCAATGGACATATATTTTCCATATATATGAGTTTCAACACATGGTCATGATCAAAATATTGGACAAAACCTCCCAAAACCATTTCTGCTCATTTCAAGGATCTGAAATATTTCTACATGAAATATTCTCACAAAAATCCAAGAAAATTCTAGCATGTCACACATGACATTTTGGATGATATTGCCAAGTCTCATGTCGTGGAGAATAGTATAACCCCATGAAACCCTCTCAAAACCACTTCTGTCCTTTTTCAAGTTTGAACAACTTTGCACTGTCAAACATGTCCGATTGCTCTCAAACTTAGTGCACATGCTCAAATGGTGTAATAATGCATCTATACCAAATGGGACAAGTTGGAGAGAAATTTATCTTGATCAAAGTGCCCCAAAACCCTCTCTGACCAGAATCAAATTTGAACAAGTTTGTACTACCAACTTTCTCTCCTTGACCCCAACTTTTGTGAGCATGTTCACATGACCAAATAAGGCCACTAAACCAAGTGGTACGACAAGGAGAAGTGATTTTCTCAACTAGATCTACACAAGTCTATTTCTGCTCATTTCTAGGGTTTACCAAAGTTACATTGGGCACTTTGCCCAACTGAGCTCCAAATTGGTGGAAGACCCTATTTATATGTGCCATTTCACCCTGTGGAGTCTCATTCCAAATGGAGTTAATTTGCTTACCCAAACAAGAATCAAACACCTTCTGCCACTTTACCAAAATTCCATTTTTGACCTCTTCCACTAATCTCCATGGCCTCAACTTTTTACCACAGCTCCTCCTAGTCCCCCTCTACCTCCAGTAACAATGGCTGCCTCTCAGCTCAATTATTTGGGGGGTGAAACCCTCACTTTCTCTCTCCGGACAGCCACTGTTCACCTCTCTCTCCACCTCCCCTCTCATCTACTGGCTCTCTAAGGCATCCAATGCCACTCCTGCTTTGTTTACTCCTCCCTAAACAACCCAGACACAAGTGGCCGCGCCCTACAAGCCAAAGGCATGCCCTGGCATGCAATTGGCGTGCTCCAGAGCGTGCTACAGTGCACACCCGCACTGTAGCCGCCCCCTTCCAACCACCTCCGGCCACCTAGGGCCTCCCCCTCGTGTCCCCCGAGGTCACCTCGACGTCCGCAGCACGCTACACTGTCGTCCCCCTCCTCTCTCTCCCTCTCCGGCTTTCCTCGCGTGCGGACAGAGCGCCGCCCGAGCGCGCCAGTCACTGGCCGTGGCGGGGACCCACTTGCCGCATTCCCCGCTCCCTCTTTCTCTTCCTAGCGCCCTACTCCACCCCCACGAGCGCCGCAGACAGCCCCGAGCCTCCTCCCGTGGCCACCACGACCATTTCCGCGGGTGCCCGTAGGCACGTCCACGGTGAGCCATGGCCTCGCCACTTAAGGGCTCCCGAGGCCTACCTCTGGATCCCATTCGCTCTCCCTCTCTCCCAGCCACCCCTGGACCAACCCACTCCCTTCCTCACGCTCTCCATCAGCCACCATGGCCGGAGCCTTGCCGTCGGCCTCCGCCTAAATCCGCACCCATCTCTCCTTCTCCTTCCCTCTGGACCGCACTAGAGCGCCACCACCGTCACCGCGAGGTCCTCCCGTGGCTGTTCCGTCGAGCTGCATCACCATCGTCAGCCTCGCCCGCCGCGGTCGACGCCTTGCTCGACCCGGTGCCCCTGGGCGACCGTGCCACCCACGGTTGGACGCGACTGGGTCCCCTGAGCACGCCGGTGGGCAGAGCATCGCCGGAGATGCTCTGTAGCCCCGGCAATCGCCGCCGGGAGCCGGTCCTCCCTGCGGTCGGAGCGCGCGCATGAGGTTGAAGACGGCCTGCTGTGGCGCCCCGCGCGTCAGCGACCCAGTGGGCGGGCCCCACCGTTTAAGTGGAAACGGCTTCGGCCGGATCCGCCTTCCCTGCGCGAAAGCGCACTCCCGCGAAGCCGTCTTCGACGTCACCCCCCTGTCGCCAGCGCAGCTGAGCCGCTGGGCTGGCCCACTGCTAAACTGCGCCCAGTGCGCTGATAAGGGTAAAACCCTTTCCTTTTCCTTTTTCTTTTCTGTAAATTTGTAAAATCCACAAATAAGTCAAATAAACTCCAAATTTGATGATTCAAATTTCCGCAGACTCCATAAATCAAGTGCTATTTAATAGGCCACAGTGGACATTTTTGTTGTCCTTGGTTTTCACTGAACCTTTTAAAAAGGTCATTTATCCACATAGGTCCACTTCAAAAATCCATATTATATTCATTTCAACTCCAAATCCAGTGAAACCAATTTCTATATGTTTCTAAAATCATGCCTGAATTAACGAGTACTTTTACTAATTTTTATAAAATGGCATTCTGTGGACAACTTGTGGATCCATCAAATCCATTGATTCCATCATATCAAAATGTTTAGAAATATCCACTTATCCAATTCCATTGAAATCACTTTGTTCATTCCTCATATGACTAGAGGTATCCTAGAAAAGTCAACTTCATATTTTTAGAGCACTTTTATTTTTGCCTTGCGGTGTTGCTTATTATGATTGTTTCCGACGTTAGTTGACGAAGTAGACGGAGTACTTGGAGAAGGACTAGAAGACTTGAAGACTCAGATGAACCAGGCAAGCAGCCCTTTGACCATGTCTATGAAACCCTTTTTATGCATGTGATATAGCACTTTATTGTTGTTGCAATGGAATCATGATGAGGTGGTAACCACTTTGGTAGGTTGCCTCTGTTACTTCCTCGTTGATACTTGCATTGTGCATGACCCTACCCCCCTTATGAGGGTTATGCCGGTGGGAGTAGATAGGATGCAAAAGTAGTGCTACGCAAAAAGGGACGGGTATATGCATGGGGATGGAGACAAAGTATTTTCAAAGGACTTTTTGAAAACCCCATCGGGTGCCACTTATGCCCGAGGGAGATGATGAGATGGGTAGCCACTTGATGACGAAGTGGTGTACCGACGCAAGTGTGTGTGTTGTTTTCGAAAACGGATTAGATTTAAGATTTGTTGACTGTCCCAACCTTACATGCGCAACCACTCTACCCTTATATGGGAAAGGGCATTATTGATTACTTAGGCCGATACTAGCTTGGAGCCCGCATTACTAGTGACGGGGGAGAGTTGGTGATCTCTCTCGGGACGGGGTCGTGCCAGGTAGGGCGGCCATGACTGTTTTCACAGGGCACCGGATACACCGTTGTGTCCCCTCTCGGATGTTACGATCTCGAGCGAGCCTCGTATGATGTACATCGTGAGGATACGGAACAATGAGTGGACTCCTTGTTAGTGTCGTCTAGGGAAAGATAGTGATCGGGTGCTTACCCCGGGTACTTGAGGTACCGCGGGTCGTGGATGACACGGAAGTTCCCCGGATCTTGTGGGTAAAGTGTGCAACCTCTGCAGAGTGTTAAACTATTCGAATAGTCGTGTCCACGGTCAAGGACAGTTGGGCGGTGCTGCTTAAACTACGTCCACTTGTTTACAAACCAGTGTGTGTGGGAAGAGCTACTTGGGTCAAGTCAAGGACTTGTCATGATTGAGTTGGGTTGGTGCCCACTCTATTTATGTTGACATCTGTAGCCTGTCCTCATGGTTACTTGAATTCTCCTGATGCATGTCTTACAAGTTGTTGAACATGTCATTACACTCAAAACTAGCTTTCCGCAAAAATTTACCTATGTCATGCATTATTGTACCTTGAACCAAAACATGGGTTGCTTGCGAGTACATTCAAAGTACTCATTGGCTTGCCACTGGTTATTTTATTGGCCAGGCATAAAACAACAGGATATGATGAAGAATACTTCGGTGACGAGCATGCGAGCTAGGACGTTTCCCAGTCAGAATGCCTATAGGGTTAAGGCAGATGGCATGGGTCCAAGTTATCGACGAAGATTTCCGCTGCAATACTCAAGACTTGACCATAATGGTCCTACTCGTGTAACACGGTATGTATGGATGTAAGACTCTTGTTATTCAGCTTCTGTGTGTTCAGTGAGCATTGATCTCTGGGATCACTGTACACGTGCGTTCGGTGATCACGACTTATGAGTCGGGGTCCCCACAGAGCTGGTATCAGAGCCATCCTGACTGTAGGAAGCCTTAGTTAGCATGGTCGTTAGTTAGGGTAAAACTATTTCCAAAACTACTACTAGTTTTCAAAAAACTATCTATACTTCTCTTCCCTTCTCAGTTTTTCGGAAACTAAGGTATACTTCCCTTATTGATCTCTTCCCCTTCAAAACCTTTGGTCGCTAGAACCCTTATGCCCCTGACCACTAGATTCCTTGTGATCCTCGTGGATAATCTAGAAGGAAGATGCATTGCTAGACATTCACCCACATCTCCTGAACACAAGATTGCCGACATCACAACAAGACGATACCAACAGAAAATACATCCTCGAGGGATGAGGATCGGAAGGCCCAGGAGATGGTGACACTCTTGACACTGCCCCAAGATGATGCAACCTTAGCCTACGACGATCAGGGCATAGGATATGCAAGATCATGATATACATCGCTAATAGGGAAACCCTGTCACTACCGTTGTTGTATCGGCGACCACCGGTGGATGAGAACCTAGCCATTTGGTCCGCCTCACTATAGTGAGCAGGAAAAACGGTTCTCTTCATCCCCCGCTCTCGGTGATGATATTGTCAACAATGTGTTCGACGGATTGGACCTCTATTATGCCTTGTTAATGTCATTGCATAAAGGATGGCCACCTGGAACCGCCGACACCTTAAAAAGGCAAAAGCGATCATCATGATTAAGAGGACAAGAGAAGACCAAGTCAAATACCAGCTACGAGGAGACACCTTCACCCCATCATCTCATCAGGCGAGAAGTGTTGAAGATTCTTCAGGCCAAGCCGGATCATTTCATCGAACAACTACAAAAGACGTAGCAACACCTGAGGAAAAATTCAGAAGACTGCACGAGGCTCAAGGCACGACTGCTAAGTCCGAGAACCCCTAGGGTAGGATGAGTCGTGTACCCCCTATGCGCAGTCAAGTCCATATGATGGTTCGAATAGAACCATGACTGTGTGTTGCTTGTTTTTATTTGTTTGTGTTTTAAGATAGGTCACAACTTTTGCCCTAGGCAACAAGTACGTGACTATATCACCTGCCTTATTTTGTTGCTTGTGTTTGGCCCTTTTTGCACTTGTTTGATTGCACCTGCACTATAGAACCCCCTTTAGGCATTCTCCCCCCTCTATGCTACCTTCCCCCTCTCATCTCTCTCATCAACTGAAGACAAGCAAAACAATATGCACCAAGGATTCCACCTCGGCGACAACTAGCACCGAAGACTTTTTGTTGCAGCCTCCTCGACCAAGTGAAACCCCGTAGAGTTATGTTTAACCCTCCAGACTAGAAACCCATTCCTAGACCCTTCGAGACTTCATGAGATACCCCAGCTCGAGTCCTTAACCATGTGCTTAACCCACATACTTGCAAGAGAACCAGTTAAGCCTCAGTAAGCCTTGCTTATCAACTGGGTTCATTATGGAGCTAGTGGACATAGTGGACGAGCACATTGTCATCCTAGTATAGCACCCGAACTGACGATGCCATAGGGAAGACCAATTTAAGGATATAGGAATAGAGGGCAAATGACTTGATGAGTTTACATCAATGACTTTGAGGAATCATCTGAGACTATTTGGTGGATTATGAGGCTTTCATGTTGGTAGATGAACGTGGTTGGATCATGATTATAGAGTAGCATAGCTTTACCCTGGATAAATTGGATTTAGTGGGACAATTAAGACCGCAAGCTGAATTCTTGAACGTATGAGGATTTGACTTAGCCAGGGGATATTGATAGGAGATAGTTGTCATTATGATAATGACTTGGGGGAATAAATAGGAATCCTCGTTGGACATGAGATTTGGATTCAATAGGTTATCCTAGTGGAGTATGGATGCAGAGTAATTATACATGGTTCGGAGTAAATTGGATTTAGACTGATGATCTCGATCATGATACCATGTTTCTTGGAGGACAATAAACTAGGAGATTGGATTAATTGTCGGAGTTTATCTAGGGATATGTATGAGCTTGATCTTGGAGTTTACTTGATCATGATAATGGGAATTGGTGGACTTACTATAGTAGAGACAGCCCTTTCAAGCATTGGGGATTACATGGACTTTAGGAGATCATGTGGAACACCATACACATTGGATTTGTAAAATTAATGGATTATGTAGCGATTAATGGAAGTTAATGGGCTATTGGAGTTGATTCATAGGAAGGAAACAAGATCTTGGAGTGGCTTACGACGTGTTTCCTTAGGATAGAGATGCTTTATCGTGGACCTTGGATCAATAGACTGAGCACTTGGATTGCGGTGATTAAATTCAAGCTTAGCATCTTATGTGCTCAACCCATGGATTTTTAGGGGTAGCCATACATACGATTTTGGGGATTGTAGGCATATATGATTTTGTTAGACCTCCTCTCGAGAGTCATGAGGATATGAATAACACGAGTGATGATTGGAGTTGACCTATACGGGATGATTTCTTTCGATAACATGATGTGATTATTTGGAAAGACTAGATAGAATAATTGGCATCTCAGAAACTGTGCTCAAGGATAAGATGATAAATGTTCACTCACACACTAGAATCCTTGAAACTGTTAAGCCCCACCAAGCCACGATATGGTAGGAATCACAACCATGGGCTTTGGCTCTAGGACAAGGAAACCTTGGCCAATACCCAACCATAACCACCACCGATACCCCAACCTATACCCTAAGTACCCCGTGGGCAAGTCTTCATGGAGTACTCGGAAAAGTTAGTTGCCATCTTTCCTTGATGACATACTTGCCTACCCGAAGACGGAAGGAGAACCGTTCAGCTGGTTAGGGAACATCTGAAGATCGCCATGTCCAGGAGGAAGAACTGCACCAACTACCATCGTCAAGAAGTAAACCTCCGCATCGAAGACCAGGCATATCTGCAAGCCACTTCTCTCAAGGGAACCAAACATTTTCACGACAAGGAAACCCACGCCAAGATTTAACAACCCCCTCCGAGATCGCCACAAGACGAAGAGAAGACAGCTACCAGTTAGAGTTACCGCCTGAGTTACCCACTTTGCACAGCGTTTTCCACGCGGCACACCTCCAGAAGTGTTTTTGACTTCCTAGATAGCCCGATCCCTACCAGGGCACCAATAACCAAACCATTGACCCCCAGCCCATCCTGACCTAGCGTGAGAGACCCCTCAACAACCTGGATCAAGCAAGAACGTCATACACGAAGCCACAACATCAAGTACTTCAATGGGGCCCCACTCGGAAGCAGAAGCAGTATGAGGACTAAAAGACTACCCCAGATCCAAGATTCCGTATTCCTTCCCGCGCCTAGTCTGGGAATCTCGGGGACGAGATTCTTGTAAGGGGGGTAGGTCTGTCACACCCTGATTTTCATGCCACAACACTTAAGCTAATAAATCATGATAAAATGTGGTTTGACAAAAACTTTTGAGTGTTTTGGACTTTGCTTGATTTGATTTTTGTGAGTTGTTTGCAAGTGCTCTAAAAATCAAATAAATCCTCCAACTCTTATACTCCTTCTCCTTGATCCAAAAACTCTTCCCAATGATCATGCCATGTGTATAGTACAATATAGTATTTTCTTACAAAAATAACTTGGCCAAATGGTATTTTCAAAAATTAGTTTTCCAAAAACCCCTTGATTGAGGTTTGCACTGCAAGTACTTAATAAAGGGTTGTAAAAATCTTTCCAAAAATATTTTTGACTCCTATTATATATAGGTTACCCAGAAACCACAAAAATATAATTTTAAAATTTATTTTCCTATTTTATTTAAAGGCTTTTTCTTAAGGCCAGAAATGGTCTTAAATAGGTTAAAATTATTTTAAAGCTTTAAAAATATTTGAGAAAAATTAGGGAGACTCAATGGACATATATTTTCCATATATATGAGTTTCAACACATGGTCATGATCAAAATATTGGACAAAACCTCCCAAAACCATTTCTGCTCATTTCAAGGATCTGAAATATTTCTACATGAAATATTTTCACAAAAATACAAGAAAATTCTAGCATGTCACACATGACATTTTTGATGATCTTGCCAAGTCTCATGTCATGGAGAATAGTATAACCCCATGAAACCCTCTCAAAACCACTTCTGTCCTTTTTCAAGTTTGAACAGCTTTGCACTGTCAAACATGTCCAATTGCTCTCAAACTTGGTGCACATGCTCAAATGGTGCAATAATGCATCTAGACAAAATGGCACAAGTTGGAGAGAATTTTATCTTGATCAAAGTGCCCCAAAACCCTCTCTGACCAGAATCAAATTTGAACAAGTTTGTACTACCAACTTTCTCTCCTTGACCCCAACTTTTGTGAGCATGTTCACATGACCAAATAAGGCCACTAAGCCAAGTGGTACATCAAGGAGAAGTGATTTTCTCAACTAGATCTACACAAGTCTATTTCTGCTCATTTCTAGGGTTTACCAAAGTTACATTGGGCACTTTGCCCAAATGAGCTCCAAATTGGTGGAAGACCCTATTTATATGTGTCATTTCACCCTGTGGAGTCTCATTCCAAATGGAGTTCATTTGCTTACCCAAACAAGCATCAAACACCTTTTGCCACTTTACCAAAATTCCATTTTGACCTCTTCCACTAATCTCCATGGCCTCAACTTTTTACCACAGCTCCTCCTAGTCCCCCTCTACCTCCAGTAACAATGGCTGCCTCTCAGCTCAATTATTTGGGGGTGAAACCCTCACTTTCTCTCTTCGGACAGCCACTGTTCACCTCTCTCTCCACCTCCCCTCTCATCTACTGGCTCTCTAAGGCATCCAATGCCACTCCTGCTTTGTTTACTCCTCCCTAAACAACCCAGACACAAGTGGCCGCGCCCTACAAGCCAAAGGCATGCCCTGGCATGCAATTGGCGTGCTCCAGAGCGCGCTATAATGCACACCCGCACTGTAGCCGCCCCCTTCCAACCACCTCCGGCCACCTAGGGCCTCCCCCTCGTGTCCCCCGAGGTCACCTCGATGTCCGCAGCACGCTACACTGTCGTCCCCCTCCTCTCTCTCCCTCTCCGGCTTTCCTCGCGTGCGGACAGAGCGCCGCCCGAGCGCGCCAGTCGCTGGCCACGGCGGGGACCCGCTTGCCGCATTCCCCGCTCCCTCTTTCTCTTCCTAGCGCCCTACTCCACCCCCACGAGCGCCGCAGACAGCCCCAAGCCTCCTCCCATGACCACCACGACCATTTCCACGGGCGCCCGTACGCCACGTCCACGGTGAGCCATGGCCTCGCCACTTAAGGGCTCCCGAGGCCTACCTCTGGATCCCATTCACTCTCCCTCTCTCCCAGCCACCCCTGGACCAACCCACTCCCCTCCTCGCGCTCTCCATCAGCCACCATGGCCGGAGCCTTGCCGTCGGCCTCCGCCTAAATGCGCACCCATCTCTCCTTCTCCTTCCCTCTGGACCGCACTAGAGCGCCACCACCGTCACCGCGAGGTCCTCCCATGCTTCTCCCCCTCCTCCCCGTGGCTATTCCGTCGAGCTGCATCACCACCGTCAGCATCGCCCGCCGCGGTCGACGCCTTGCTCGACCCGGTGCCCCTGGGCGACCGTGCCACCCACGGTTGGACGCGGCTGGGTCCCCTGAGCACGCCGGTGGGCAGAGCATCGCCGGAGATGCTCTGTAGCCCCGGCGATCGCCGTCGGGAGCCGGTCCTCCCCGCGGTCGGAGCGCACGCGGGAAGTTGAAGACGGCCTGCTGTGGGGCCCCGCGCGTCAGCGACCCAGCGGGCGGGCCCCACCGTTTAAGTGGAAACGGCTTCGGTCGGATCCGCCTTCCCTGCGCGAAAGCGCACTCCCGCGAAGCCGTCTGAGACGTCACCCCCCTGTCGCCAGCGCAGCTGAGCCGCTGGGCCGGCCCACTGCTAAACTGCACCTAGTGCGCTGATAAGGGTAAAACCCTTTCCTTTTCCTTTTTCTTTTCTATAAATTTGTAAAATCCACAAATAAGTCAAATAAACTCCAAATTTGATGATTCAAATTTCCACAGACTCCATAAATCAAGTGCTATTTAATAGGCCACAGTGGACATTTTTGTTGTCCTTGGTTTTCACTGAACCTTTTAAAAAGGTCATTTATCCACATAAGTCCACTTCAAAAATCCATATTATATTCATTTCAACTCCAAATCCAGTGAAACCAATTTCTATATGTTTCTAAAATCATGCCTGAATTAATGAGTACTTTTACTATTTTTTATAAAATGGCATTTTGTGGACAACTTGTGGATCCATCAAATCCATTGATTCCATCATATCAAAATGTTTAGAAATATCCACTTATCCAATTCCATTGAAATCACTTTGGTCATTCCTCATATGACTAGAGGTATCCTATAAAAGTCAACTTCATATTTTTAGAGCACTTTTATTTTTGCCTTGCGGTGTTGCTTATTATGATTGTTTCCGACGTTAGTTGACGAAGTAGACGGAGTACTTGGAGAAGGACCAGAAGACTTGAAGACTCAGATGAACCAGGCAAGCAGCCCTTTGACCATGTCTATGAAACCCTTTTTATGCATGTCATATAGCACTTTATTGTTGTTGCAATGGAATCATGATGAGGTGGTAACCACTTTGGTAGGTTGCCTCTGTTACTTCCTCGTTGATACTTGCATTGTGCATGACCCTACCCCCCTTATGAGGGTTATGCCGGTGGGAGTAGATAGGATGCAAAAGTAGTGCTACGCAAAAAGGGACGGGTATATGCATGGGGATGGAGACAAAGTATTTTCAAAGGACTTTTCGAAAACCCCATCGGGTGCCACTTATGCCCGAGGGAGATGATGAGATGGGTAGCCACTTGATGACGAAGTGGTGTACCGAGGCAAGTGTGTGTGTTGTTTTCGAAAACAGATTAGATTTAAGATTTGTTGACTGTCCCAACCTTACATGCGCAACCACTCTACCCTTATATGGGAAAGGGCATTATTGATTACTTAGGCCGATACTAGCTTGGAGCCCGCATTACTAGTGACGGGGGAGAGTTGGTGCTCTCTCTCGGGACGGGGTCGTGCCAGGTAGGGCGGCCATGACTGTTTTCACAGGGCACCAGATACACCGTTGTGTCCCCTCTCAGATGTTACGATCTCGAGCGAGCCTCGTATGATGTACATCGTGAGGATACGGAACAACGAGTGGACTCCTTGTTAGTGTCATCTAGGGAAAGATAGTGATCGGGTGCTTACCCCGGGTACTTGAGGTACCGCGGGTCGTGGATGACACGGAAGTTCCCCGGATCTTGTGGGTAAAGTGTGCAACCTCTGCAGAGTGTTAAACTATTCGAATAGCCGTGTCCACGGTCAAGGACAGTTGGGCGGTGCTGCTTAAACTACGTCCACTTGTTTACAAACCAGTGTGTTTGGGAAGAGCTACTTGGGTCAAGTCAAGGACTTGTCATGATTGAGTTGGGTTGGTGCCCACTCTATTTATGTTGACATCTGTAGCCTGTCCTCATGGTTACTTGAATTCTCCTGATGCATGTCTTACAAGTTGTTGAACATGTCATTGCACTCAAAACTAGCTTTCCGCAAAAATTTACCTATGTCATGCATTATTGTACCTTGAACCAAAACATGGGTTGCTTGCGAGTACATTCAAAGCACTCATTGGCTTGCCACTGGTTATTTTATTGGCCAGGCATAAAACAACAGGATATGATGAAGAATACTTCGGTGACGAGCATGCGAGCTAGGACGTTTCCCAATCAGAATGCCTGTAGGTTTAAGGCAGATGGCATGGGTCCAAGTTATCGACGAAGATTTCCGCTGCAATACTCAAGACTTGACCATAATGGTCCTACTCATGTAACACGGTATGTATGGATGTAAGACTCTTGTTATTCAGCTTCTGTGTGTTCAGTGAGCATTGATCTCTGGGATCACTGTACACGTGCATTCGGTGATCACGACTTATGATTCGGGGTCCCCACACACGCAGACGAGATACCTTAAGAGAAGAACAATATCCTCCAATCGCAGATTCCAGCGCCAAAGCCACGTTCTCTTCATCTAGCCGAAAGTTGTGGTGTGCAAAAGACACCACCATGATGAAGTGGCCAGATCTATCCGAGGGGTGCACTGTGCGATGAAGAGAATGCCAGATCGCCTTTGCCATGTCAATCCCAGTGGAGAAGTCCAACCCCAGGGAGATGGCTGCGTGAACAGCCATGTAGATGCCAACCAGGAGAAAGAGGAGACAACGCCGGAGGTGATGGTCGGTTCCAAAACCAAAACCCACGGAGGGAGATGGAGATCGCCGGCGGTGGGTGGGCTAGGGTTTAGGGGAGAGGTGGGAGGTGGGAGTCGCCATTATATGAAATAGCAAGGTAAATACTTATGGCAAAGAATGCGGGAAGATTTGGAGTAAAAAGTAGCAGCTCACCCAGCTTGGGGGGTTGTACATGGAGAATCCATCCCGTGGTTTGATGCGGACGAACTCCTCTTCCTATCCTTTATATAAATTGGACAGTATTTTCGCTAGAGCAGCGGCAGAGTCTGGTCCCTTACGACCACAATGGGTAGCATCGTCTTCTCCATTGAAGTGCCACATGGGTTGTCCCCGATATTGAAGTGGCTGCACCCCCCGCATTATACATATTGACATAACCTCGATTATTGTCAATCCTGATTTGGCCAGCGTCTTTATCCGGTCCATCAGGTAAAGGACTTCTCCGTTATCTTCCTTCTGGGGGCTCCAAGGGCGCCAGCTGCGGCGTTTCTTCAGAGGGGCATTATCAAACTCAGGAAGGCCCCTCCGAATAGGGTCTGGAAGGGGGACGTCCTCCATATAAAACCACTCCGAAGGCCAGTCTTCGGATGTCTTCTTTGGAGTACCGGACAGATATCCGGTCCCGACGATGCGCCATATTTCGGCTCCGCCTACTTGATAAATTGACCCCTCTTGTGTATGGGGCACGAGGCAGAATAGTCTCTTCCATAGCTCGAAATGAGCTTCGCAGCCCAAAAATAGCCCGCAAAGGGCGACACAGCCTGCGATGTGTAATATGGAGGCAAGAGTAAAATTATGCAGCTGGAGGCCGTAGAACTCCAGGAGCCCGCGGAGGAATGGATGGATTGGAAATCCAAGTCCCCTTAATAAGTACGGGACAAGGCATACCCGCTCCCCATAGATGGGTTGGGAAAGCTCTCCGCTTGCTCCCCGCCATTGTAAGTGGCTAGTCAAGCTCGGACGGGGACCATATACGCAGGAGGAAGAAACCCCTGGGTCTGTAACTCTACTAACTGTTTGTGGGAGACGGAACACTTCTTCCAGTTGCCTAGCTTAGGGCTACGGGAGCGAGAGGAGGAGTTGCGATGACCGGCCATGATAGGATGGATTTTTTCGGGCGCGCTCCGATGGATACTCGCTATGGGAGGATGGTGTAATCTGGATCTGAGGATCCCCGGCTCTTTAAATAGACGATTTACTCACATGGCTAGGGTGGCAAATGTAAAAATGCCCTGACTTCTCGCATTCGCTCGACATGTGGAGGATAGCCATTATTAGGCGTAGAAGCCGAGGAGTGCAACCTTCATGGGAAGCCGGACACAATTCGACAGGTACTCGGAATTTGGAGAAGAACCCGCCTTGCAATGCCGAAGACAATTTGCGCGCTGGACTCATCGTCATTGAAGCCTGGTTCGGGGGCTACTGAGGGAGTCCTTGATTAGGGGGTCCTTGGACAGCCAGACTATATCCTTTAGCCGGACTGTTGGACTATGAAGATACAGGATTGAAGACTTCGTCCCGTGTCCGGGTGGGACTCTCCTTTGCGTGGAAGGCAAGCTTGGCAATTCGGATATGTAGATCTCCTCCTTGTAACCGACTTTGTGTAGCCCTAGCCCCCTCCGGTGTCTATATAAACTGAAGGGTTTAGTCCGTAGGACAACAACAATCATAATCATAGGCTAGCTTCTAGGGCTTAGCCTCTACGATCTCGTGGTAGATCAACTCTTGTAATACTCATATCATCAAGATCAATCAAGCAGGAAGTAGGGTATTAACTCCATCGAGAGGGCCCGAACCTGGGTAAACATCGTGTCCCCTGCCTCCTGTTACCATCTGCCTTAGACGCACAGTTCGGGGCCCCCTACCCAAGATCCGCCGGTTTTGACACTGACAAGTATGGCTCCTTCATGGATGTTCTTCCAGGTCGACTCCATTTTCGATGACCATCTAGGAACTCCATCTTGTTTGTCACGCCGGGATGCCAAGCCACCAACCTGATCTCTATTATCCAACTACTACAACTAGTAATGAATTTTACATAGAGTCACAAGTCGACACACAGGTCGTTATACATTATAATGACAACACTTTGGCTCCTGCCGGCTGACAAACATGACACACATGCCATGTATAATTTACACACATGAGCCATACTATTCACATCAAGCCTGGAAAACAAAGTTATGCATAGAATCACATTCTCCTAGTTTGAGTGATCGTGTATGAAATACAAGGCATACACACACGTTTTTGGAAATCACAGATCGTATCTACACTCCGTTCACACCAAATTTTTTGATCTGAATGATCTCATCGATCATCGCGAATCCAATTCGGATTTACCTTTCACTATTAACCCTGATGGCGGATACCGATCGGTAGGGGTTGGATATGTCACGGCCTCATCGATTCCGATCATCAGAAAACATAGCCACATCTATCCCCATGTGCAGTTGATCTCATCAACAGTGCACATAGCCGATCTCATAAACGACGACAATCTGATCTGTCACCTCCACCCATCTAATATGCATATGATCTGAATCCAAATCCTATAGCGGAGGCTCTGATACCATTGTTGGGATCTACGGTAGGGTGCGTTGACTGCAAATTAAAATTTTCCTACGCGCAGAACAACCACTAGACGCGCATGCCAGATCACGGATCGTTGCCACTAGACGCTCAGTGCTGTGCAGCGGAAGAAGAGTTGGGACAGCGCATCTGCGTGGATCGTCTCCTCCTCGTCCGATCTCCCTCGAACAGCCGGTCATTGGATCCCACGCACAGGTTCGCCGGAGCGGCACAAGTGCACCGCCTATAATGGTATCCGCACGTGCAGGAAGAACACCGTGCGGCGGACTGCTAGGTCCGATCACATAGTCGGCGGTGAGTGGAGGTGGCTATTCACAACACATGCAAAACCTAGTGACAGCACCGAAGCGATCAACCAAATGAGTGAGCCGCACCCTCACTATATATAGGCATCCATCACAGGCTCAACACTTTGGCCTAGCACGGATCCTTGAGCTGAAAGTCTGTTCGGCCTGGATCCAAGTCCGAGTAGGATTACATCTGACTTGTGGAGACGAATCGGGCCTCATAGGTTCCTTCCCTTATGCCCACAATGATGTCTACTATGCAACCTTCTTCTTGTAGACTCGTGTTGGGCCTCCAAGGGCAGAGTTTTGTAGGACAGTAGCAATTTTCCCTCAAGTGGATGACCTAAGGTTTATCAATCTGTGGGAGGAGTAGGACGAAGATGGTCTCTTTCAAACAACCATGCAACCAAATAATAAAGAGTCTCTTGTGTCCACAACACACCCAATACAGTGGTAAATTGTATAGGTGCACTAGTTCGGCGAAGAGATGGTGGTACAAGTGTAATATGGATAGTAGATATAGATTTTTGTAATCCGAAAATTTAAAAACAACAAGGTAACTAGTAACAACAGTGAGCAAAAACGGTATTGCAATGCTTGATAACAAGGCCTAGGGTTCATACTTTCACTAGTACAAAGTCTCTCAACAATGATAACATAATTAAATCATATGGAAATCCCTCAACGTGCGACAAAGAGTCACTCCAAAGTTCTTATTGCGGAGAACTTAAGATGAAATTGCTTGTAGGGTACGAAACCACCGCAAAGTTATTCTTTCTGATCAAATTTTTGAGCTATTCCTATAAGTGTCACAAACAGCCCTAGAGTTCGTACTAAAATAACACCATATGATACACATCAATCAACCCTAATGTCACCTAGATACTCCAATGTCACCACAAGTATTTGTGGGTTAATTATACAATATGCATCAAACAACTTCAGATTCATAATATTCAATCCAACACAAAGAACCTCAAAGAGTGCCCCAAGATTTCCGGAGAAACAAGGATGAAAACGTGCATCAACCCCTATGCATAGATTACCCTAATGTCACCTCGGGAATCCGCGATTTGAGTGCAAAACATACATCAAGTGAATCAATAGAACACCCCATTGTCACCACGGGTATCCCACGCAAGACATACATCAAGTGTTCTGAAATCCATAAAAGTATTCAATCCGATAATAGCGAATCCTCAAAGGTAAAACTCAAATTCATCACAAGAAGATAGAGGGAGAAACACCGTATGAACCAACTATAGTAACAAAGCTCGCGATACATCAAGATCGTGCCAACTCAAGAACACGAGAGAGAGAGAGAGAGAGAGAGCGAGAGAGAGAGAGAGAGATCAAACACATAGCTACTGGTACATACCCTCAGCCCCGAGGGTGAAATACTCCCTCCTCATCATGGTGGCCGCTGGGATGATGAAGATGACCTCCGGTGATGGTTTCCCCTCCGGCAGGGTGCCGGAATGGGGTCCCGATTGTTTTTCGTGGCTACAGAGGCTTTCGGCGGCGAAACTTTTGATTTAGGGTTCTTTTAGGAGGTTTGGGTATTTATAAGAATTTTCTCATCAGTCTCACGTCAAGGGGCTACCCGAGGGGCCCACAAGCCGGGGGCTAGCACCTTGGGGGTAGGGCGCGCCTCCCTGGCTTGTGGCCGCCTCGGTCACCTCTTGGTCCAGCTCCAGTGCTTCGGGGTCTCTTTTGGTCTATAAAAAATCACTGTATTTTTTCAGCTCATTCTGAGAACTTCTGTTTCTGCTCAAAAAATGACACCATGGTAGTTCTGCTGGAAACAGCATCAGTCCGGGTTAGTTATAATAAAATCATATGAAAACCATATAAAATTGTTGTAAACATGGCATGAATACTTCATAAATTATAGATACGTTGGAGACGTATCAGCATCCCCAAGCTTTATTCCTGCTCATCCTCGAGTAGGTAAATGATAAAAGAAATAATTTATGAAGTGTGAATGCTACCTAACATGTTTATCAATGTAATATTTCTTTATATTAATATTGAAATAAAAACAATAATACTTCAAGCATACTAATAAAGTAAACATGTCTTCTCAAAATATCATGGCTAAAGAAATCTATCCCTACAAAATCATATAATCTTGTCATGCTCTATGTTCATCACACAAAGTATTTATCATGCACAACCCCGATGACAAGCTAAGCAATTGTTTCATACTTTTAATGTTTCTCAAGCTTTTTCAAATTTCACGCAATAAATGAGCGCGAGCCATGGATATAGCACTATATGTGGAATAGAAGGTGGTTGGGAGGAGAAGACAAAAAGGGAGAAAGTCTCACATCAACTAGGCAAATGAATGGGCTATGGAGATGGCCATCAATTGATGTCAATGCAAGGAGTAGGGATTGCCATGCAATGGATGCACCAGAGCTATAAGCGTATGAAGGCTCCAAAGAAAACTAAGGCTCCATCAATTGATCTCATTTTTTCTTTTTTTCTTCTTTTGGGCTCTTTGACCTCTTTTTTTATTTGGCTCTTTGGCCTCTTTTAAGTCTGGAGTCTCATCATCCTTTCCTCACATGGGATAATGCTCTAATAATGATGATCATCACACTTCTGTTTACTTACAACTCAATACTAGAACAAAGATATGACTCTATATGAATGCTTCATGCATATGAAAGCAATATGACAATGATGGTTTGTTTCATAATAAAAGGAACAGTGGAAGTTGCATGGAATTATATCTCCGAATGGCTATGGAAGTACCATAATAGGTAGGTATGGTGGTTTTTCTGAAGAAGATATAAGGTGGCTTATGTGTGAAAGAGCGTATCATATCATGGGTTTGGATGCACTGGCGAAGTTTGCACCAACTCTCAAGGTGAGAAAGGGCAATGCGCGGTACCGAAGAGGCTAGCGATGGTGGAAGGGTGAGAGTGCGTATAATCCATGGACTCAAGATTGGTCATAAAGAACTCACATACTTATTGCAAAATTTTATTAGCTATTGAAACAAAGTACTAATACGCATGCTCCTAGGGGGATAGATTGGTAGGAAAATACCATCGCTCGTCCCCGACAGCCACTCATAAGGAAGACGATCAAAAATAAATCATGCTCCAACTTCAACGTATAAGGATAGACCATACGTGCATGCTTCGGGAATTGCAAACTTTAACACGAGTATTTCTACCAATCCAAAATTACTCTCTAGCATGACTCTAATATCACCATCTTCATATCTCCAAACAAATGCAAGGAATCAAACTTCACATATATCTAATGCTCTTTGTGAAAGTCCTTATTATATCCCTCTTCAATACCCATCATATTAGGACCAAATTCATAACCTATGAAAATTGCCATACTATTTATAAGACTCTCAAAATGATATAAGTGGAGCATGAGAGTAAATGACAAACTACTCCAAAAAGATATAAGTGAAGATCAATTAGTAGTTAAATAATTAAGTAGCTATGTGAAGACTCTCTCTCATTAAAGAATTTCAGATGATAAGTATTTTATTCGAACAACAAGCAAAACAAAATAAAATGACATTCTAAGGATAGCACATATCATGTGAAGAAGCAAAAACTTAGGCTCGACCCAAACTAACCGATCATTGTTGAAGAAGAAAGGTGGGATGCCAACCGGGGCATCCCGAAGCTTAGATGCTTGAGACTTATTGAAGTATTAACTAGGGATGCCTTGGGCATCCCCAAGCTTGAGCTATTGTGTCTCCTTAATTCCTCTCATATCACTGTTTCTCTAAATCTTAAAAACTTCATCCACACAAAACTCAACAAGAACTCGTGTGATAAGTTAGTATAAATTAATGCAAAACCTTATCATTCTCTCCTGTAGAAAATCACTAAAATTATAATTTGATATTGCGTACTAAATGCCGCTGCATATTTAAAACTCCTATCCTCAAATAGAATCATTAAACAAGCAAACATATGCAAACATAATAGCAATCTGTCTAAATAGAATAGAATGCAAGAAGATTCATACTTCACTAACTCCAAAAATTCTGAAAAAAATTCACGCTGTAGAAAATTTGTTGTTACTCATTGTGTAAAAATTTCAAGATTTTCACATCCTAACTTTCTAGAAGAATTCAAACAATGATAGAAAACTTTCTATTTTCAAAACTACAATGTGTAGACTTATAAAATAAGCATGGTAAAGGCTATACTTGACCTTTTTATTGAACTAAAAGATGCAAAAAATTATTCTAAATAGCAGAAAACAAATCTCAACAAAAGAAAATGATGCTGCAAGCAAAACTCATATCATGTGACGAATAAAAATATAGCTCCAAGTGAGGTTACCGATAATGTTGGAGACGAAAGAGGGGATGTCTTCCGGGGCATCCCCAAGCTTAGTTGGTTGGGTATTCCTTGAATATTATCTTGGGTTGCCTTGTGCATCCCCAAGCTTAGGGTCTTGTCACTCCTTATTCTCCTCATATCGATATCTCACCCAGAACTTGAAAACTTCAATCACAGAAAACTTAACGGAAGTTCGTGAGATGGGTTAGCATGATAAAGACAGATCATTCACATTGGTACTATCAAGATAAGATTCATAAATTTTTTCACACAGTGCCTATTGTATCATATCATTTCTACAATTTATATTGAGCAGTATAAGCCATAGAAACCAGAAAACAAGTAAACTAGGCATTGAAAATAGAATCTGTCAAAAAACAGAACAATATGTAATGATCTCAACATTAACCATACTCCTGTTACTCTAAAAATTCGGAAAAATCAGGAAAACATAGAAAATTTATATATCAGTTATCTGTAAAAAATTCAGAATTTTTTGACACTCTAGTAATTTTAAATAATTCTGTTACTAGGCACAAAAGTTTCTGTTTTTGCACAGAATCAAGTCAACTATCATCCATACTATCCCAAAGGCTTTACTTGGCACTTTATTGAAATAAAAGCTATAAAACTTGACTAATACAGTAGCTTAGTCATGTGGACACACGAAAATAGTAGGTACAAATATTGGGTTGTCTCCCAACAAGCGCTTTCTTTAATGCCTTTTGAGGTAGGCATGATGATTTCAATGATGCTCACATGAAAGATAAGAATTGGAACACAAAGAGAGCATAATGAAGAATATGACTAGCACATTTAAGCCTAACCCACTTCCTATGCATAAGGATTTTGTGAGCAAACAATTTATGGAAGCAAGAATCAACTAGGATAGGAAGGTAAAGCAAGCAAAACTTCAAGATTTTCAACACATAGAGATGAAACTTGATGTTATTGAGATAGGTAGAAGCATATATCCCTCTCTCACGATAACTTTCAGTAGCATCATGAATGAATTCCATAATATAACAATCACATAAAACATTATTTTCATGATTCACAAGCGTATAATTTTTATTACTCTCCATATAATTAATTTTCTTCTCATTCAGAGTAGTGGGAGCAAACTCAACAAAATAGCTATCATGAGATACTTGATTTACATAATTAAAATGATGATGAAAAGATTCATGGTTATCATTATTCTTTATATCATCACAATAATCATCACAGATAGAAACTTTGTTCTCATAATAATCAATTGAAACCTCTTCCAAAGTAGTGGATTCATCACTAAATAAAGTCATGACCTCTCAAAATCCACTTTCATCAATATAGTGAATAGATTCAACACACCCCAAAATAGTGAGATCATTAACTAGAGTTTACACTCTTCCAAACCCACTTTCATCAACATAATCATCATAAATAGGAGGCATGTTATTATCATAATAAATTTTGCCATCAAAACTTGAGGGACAAAAAATATCATCTTCATCAAACATAGCATCCCCAAGCTTATGGCTTTGCATATCATTAGCATCATGGATATTCAAAGAATTCATACCAACAACATTGCAATCATGCTCATCATTCAAAGATTGTATGCCAAACATTTAATTCATTTCTTCTTCTAACACTTGAGCACAATTTTGCTTTCCATCATTTTCACGAAAGACATTAAAAAGATGAAGCATATGAGGCAACCTCAATCCATTTTTTGTAGTTTTCTTTTATAGACTAAACTAGTGATAAAACAAGAAACTAAAAGATTCAATTGCAAGATCTAAAGATCTTCAAGCACTCACGCCAGAAAAGAGCTTCATGTCTACTACGCAACCTTCTTCTTGTAGACTCGTGTTGGGCCTCGAAGCATAGAGTTTTGTAGGATAGTAGCAATTTTCCCTCAAGTGGATGACCTAAAGTTTATCAATCCATGGGAGGCGTAGGATGAAGATGGTCTGTCTCAAACAACCCTGCAACCAAATAACAAACAGTCTCTTGTGTCCCCAACACACCCAATACAATGGTAAATTGTATAAGTGCACTAGTTCGACGAAGAGATGGTGGTACAAGTGTAATATGGATAGCAGATATATGTTTTTATAATCTGAAAATATAAAAACAGCAAGGTAACTAGTAACAAAAGGGAGCAAAAATGGTATTGCGATGCTTGAAAATAAGGCCTAGGGTTCATACTTTCACTAGTGAAAAGTCTCTCAACAATGATAACGTAATTAAATCATATGGAAATCCATCAACGTGTGACAAAGAGTCACTCCAAAGTTCCTATCGCGGTGAACATAAGATGAAATTGCTTGTAGGGTACAAAACCACCTCAAAGTTATTCTTTCTGATCAATCCTTTGAGCTATTCCTATAAGTGTCACAAACATCCCTAGAGTTCGTACTAAAATAACACCATGTTATACACATCAATCAACCCTAATGTCACCTAGATACTCCAATGTCACCACAAGTATTTGTCGGTCAATTATACGATATGCATCAAACAACTTCAGATTCATAATATTCAATCCAACACAAAGAACCTCAAAGAGTGCCCCAAGATTTCTACCGGAGAAACAAGGATGAAAACATGCATCAACCCCTATGCATAGATTACCCCAATGTCACCTCGGGAATCCGCGAGTTGAGTGCAAAACATACATCATGTGAATCAATAGAACACCCCATTGTCACCATGGGTATCCCACTCAAGACATACATCAAGTGTTCTCAAATCCATCAAAGTATTCAATCTGATAATAGTGAAACCTCATAGGTAAAAACTCAATTCATCATAAGAAGATAGAGAGGGAGAAACACCATATGATCCAACTATAGTAACAAAGCTCGTGGTACAACAAGATCGTGCCAAATCAAGAACACGAGAGAGAGAGATCAAACACATAGCTACTAGTACATACCCTCAGCCCAAGGGTGAACTACTCCCTCCTCATCATGGTGGTCGCCAAGATGATGAAGATGGCCTCCAGTGATGGTTTCCCCCTCCGGCAGGGTGCCGAAACTGGGTCCCGATTTGGTTTTTGTGGCTACAAAGGCTTTCGACGGAGGAACTTCTGATCTAGGGTTCTTTTCGGAGGTTTGGGTATTTATAAGAATTTTGCAATCGGTCTCAGGTAAAGGGGGTGCCCGAGCGGCCCACAAGCCGGGTGCTAGCGCCCTGGGGGTAGGGAGCGCCTCCTTGGCTTGTGGCCTCCTCGGTCACCTCCTGGTCCAGCTTCAGGGGTCTCTTTTGGTCCATGGAAAATATCGTAAATTTTCAGCCCATTCCGAGAACTTTTATTTCTGCACAAAAAATGACACCACGGTAGTTTTGTTGAAAACATCGTCAGTCCGGGTTAGTTGTAGTAAAATCGTACCAAAACAATATAAAATTGTTGTAGACATGGCTTGAATACTTCATAAATTATAGATACGTTGGA
The DNA here is from genome assembly GCA_032464435.1 of Aegilops umbellulata. NCBI lineage: Eukaryota > Viridiplantae > Streptophyta > Magnoliopsida > Poales > Poaceae > Aegilops > Aegilops umbellulata. The sequence goes on from CP136056.1 coordinate 130,894,176, forward strand.
GACATATCACGCGACCCCTTAGGTTCTCGTTCACTTGGTCGCTAGTCAGATCACATCTGGCTCATCTAGTCGCTAGCGGCCTCTAGCAAAGCCTGCCGACTCCAAGTGTCCAATGAAGTTGGTTAGGAGAACCTATACAACATGTCACACTTCTATTCCCTTTGCCACACGATATATGTTGTTAGGCTCAAGGCTAGTCTGTCATCCTTGTGCTAGCCTGACCTCTTTCTCGTTCCACTGATGCCGACCACAAACCGGATTATTTCATAATCCACATCGCCTGGCCATGTTTATCTTGGTTGGATCACACGATGGGCCCAGAGTATATCTCTCCTGGTCGCAGGGGAAAATCCCATCTTTCTTGACCATGTCTCACAGCATGTCTCTGGACAAGCCTGAAACCTACCTTTGTAACTACCCAGTCACGGAGTAGCGTTTGGTCGGCCCAAAGCAAGTCTGTCACCATCCTGAGTACATGCACCAGCTCAGGTGTTAGGACATAGTACGCATGTTGTACTAGAGACTCACAGATGGCATATCATTGCATCTCATAGTTGGGTCTGTCTGACTCAGACCTTGTCTCAACTCCAGATCTTTCTGAGTCCATATTACCCGGTTAGCATCCAATGCTGCATGGCTAGTGAGACCACGTCATCGACTGTGTCATATGCTAGTCTAGTTGGCTACGCGTCCACACAACCCTTTCGACTAGGGACCTTTTAGGACAGTCTCGTACAATGCATAGTCCCACAAACAAGTCATGTACTTGTTCATACACATCATTGATAATGTCAAAGGACTATCTTTATTCATAAACACATAGGAAATATCATCATACACGATTGCCTCTAGGGCATATCTCCAACATCACGAGAAATGCAGACTCACTGTCAGGACATGCCATCATTGCAGCAACAACAACCAACAAGCATGTGTGCACCACCACAAGCAACGTACAAACATAAGAAACCGCCACCAATACAGAAGTGAATGAGAAAACTGGTGATGAAATGCAGGAAGAGGAAGAAGAGGAACAGTCAGAATTCATGCCAACGCAACCACCATACATTGGTCAGAGATTTAGTACATTTGATGATGCCAAGAAATACTATCAGAGTTATGCAAAATTCAATGGCTTTGCGGTAAACACGGAATACCATAGGAAACAAAAAACCGGGTAGTACAACAGAGGTGAGCCGAGTTACTACAAGGCGAGAAAGAATAAGAAATCTGAGGGTGATGGGCCACTCATACCAGATCACAGAAGAGCCGTCATTTTGTAGATGCAATGCCCTGCCAGAATGACACTACTAGGAAAAGGCTTATACATAGAAGTTTACCAGTAGCGTGTGTTTTGGTGCCCACGCTACTGATAGTTTCCAGTAGCGTCTGTTATAAAGTGCGCTACTGGTACAACTTATCAGTAGTGTGGGTCTCTAGAGGGCATGCTACTGGTAAGATTGCCACACCACGCCACCCGACCAAAAAAATATTAGCAGCGTTTGTAGTCTAACAAGAGCTATTGTTAAGAGAACATCTGTAGCGCCTGTTCACCTAGACGCGCTACTGCTATTTCTTCTATGTGTAAACTTTTACCAGTAGCGTGGGTTTTGGACAGGCGCTATAGCTAGTTTTACCTACCAGTAGATATTTTGGCTAGCACTCATAGCAGTAGCGCGCTTTGGTGCCCCGCGCTACTGCTATGGTCGCCAGCCAAATATCTGCCACCTTTCCCCCCTCTTCTTCCTCCCCCTTTCTTTCTCCCCCTCCCTCTTGCACTTGCTTGTTCTTCAGTGCTTCCTTCTCTTCTTTGCCCCTCCACCACCCCTCCATTAATACCCTCCCTCCTTCCTCTTTCTTTCTTTTGCCCCTCCTCCCCATCTCTTCTTTTCCCCTCTACCACCCCCTCCATTAATGCCCTCCCTCCTTCCTCTTTTTTTCTTTTGCCCCTCCCCCTTCTCTTCTTTGCCCCTCCACCACCCCCTCCATTAATGCCCTCCCTCCTCCCTCTCATAGCTCTCTCTCTCTCTCTCTCTCTCCTTAGCTAGTTGGAGCTATATATATGTAGGTACCTCACTATCTAGAGCTACTAGCTAATTATAAGAAGGTGCTCGATATCCCTCCTGACAAATAGGTGTGCAAAAAAAGAGTTGTGCAAGAACGGAAATATGTGTGTGTGTGTGATTAGGACTGAAAGTATGTGCGATATGAATATACCAAATTGTGTGTGGCATGTGAGTGACATGAGTTGCCTATGTTTTGCCGAAATTTTGATTCAATTCCGTTTCGGCGAATTTCAGGCAAACTCAATATGTCCTATGTTTAGGGAAGGTCATGCCAAATTTTTGTATGAATTTGATCCATGCATGCATATATAGGTGATCATGGAGGTCAATGGAAGGATGGTGGAAAGATACTGGTAATCCGTTGTGGACGACATGTATGAAAAAAGACTGAAGGATGTTGTATGTCTGTGTCGAAAATGCAAAGGAATAGTCAGGCTCGACCCATTTGAGGGTGGTACATTCAAGGCGCACCTGCTCATGCATGGTATCATGGATGGCCATACTCGGCGGATAAGTGAAGATGATGATGATGATGAGGACGTCGACGGGGCAGGACATAACGACATGGGGCCACCAGATGAAGAGATGACCGATTATGTGCCCGAAGAGGAAGACGACCTCGGAAATGTCGATGGCGAAGAGACAGTTCAAGGCGGAGAAGACGCGGATATGCCGCCGTCTTCGTCGCTACTAAGTTCAGCCATGCGGGACCCGCATGTTCGAGACCTGCTTTGCAAGAAGACGACTAGCGACAGAGCTTCTTCTAGAGAGGAGGCCAAACTAGCGCAACTGGAGGTAGACTCAATGACTCCTTTGTATGATGGTTGGAATCCCGGGGTTACCCACTTGAGTTTCACACTAGAACTTCTAAAGACAAAGGCAAAAAACAAATGGACAGATGCAAGCCTGGATGAGCTTCTGAAGTATCTAAAGAAGGTTCTTCCCTCGGGAAGCCTGTGTCCTACTAGTGTCGAGGAGGCAAAGAAAATCGTCAGCCCTCTTGATCTGCCACACATTAGATATCACGCATGCATCAATGGTTGCATCATATATCGGAACGAGCACGCGGAAAAAACCATCTGTCCAAAGTGCAATTCTTCACGATATAAAAAGGTCGGAAAGAAAGCTCCATAGAAAGTTGTATGGTACTTCCCGATCACTCCGCGTCTACCGCAGTATTTCATAGATCCTAAGGAAGCAAAGCTTATGCGCTGGCACGCGGAGAGGGTGAAGCCAGATGACGGAGATGATCCGCAGCTGAGACACCTCGAAGATGCTAGCCAGTCGAGAGCATTAAATGCTGAATTTGATTTTTTTCGCAAATGATCCAAGGAACATCATGCTTGGCGCTAGTGGTGATGGCAAGAATCCGTTTGGCAACCAGAACACCAATCATAGCACATGGCCCGTGTTTGTATGGATGTAAAACCTCCCCCCCCCTAGTTGTGCATGAAGGAAAAATACATACACATGGCTATGCTTATTCAAGGGCCGAGACAACCGGGAAATGATATAAATCTTTATCTCGGGTTACGGAAAGAGGAGCTACAGACCTTATGGACAACGCCGGCCAAGACATGGGATGCAAGTAAAGGAGAGTATTTCTACATGAGAGTCGTGTTGATCACGATGGTGCAGGACTATCTCGGTTACGGCTATCTCTCCTGCCAGGTGTGCCACGGATATTGCGGATGCACGAGGTGCATGGATGATACAACTTCTCTGCAGCTATCGAAAGATGGCGGGTCTTTGAAAATCGTGTACATGGGCATCAAAGATGGCTCGATAAGGATGACCCGTGGAGAAAGCGTGGAGATCTATTCAATGGTAAGGCTGAGCATCGAGGTCCTCCACGTAAGCGTAGCGGTGCATAAATATATGAGTTATTGAAAAAACTGGGAAGAGTGCCCCTCGTCGGGAAAGACGAAGAAAAAGGCGCCGGAGCCCCTGCTGAAGGTATGGAAGACGAGATCTGTTTTCTGGGACTTGGAATACTGGCCCAAACTCGACACGTCTCATAGCCTTGATCAAATGCATATAAAAAAAATATCCTTGAGAGTTTGCTTGGAAATTGATGAACATGCCAGAGAGGACCAAGGATGGGCCGAAGGCAAGAAAAGACTTAGAATTTTTGAATATCAGGAAAGATCCTCAAATTCTCGGTAAAAGGTCGTCAGAGGAGACCGAGACAAAGACGGAGATGGAAGATAGGGGCAAAAAAGCAAACAAGAAGGAAGAACTATATTGCCCCCCCTCTTGCTTCACCTTAGATCTGAAGGAGGTCGATCAATTGTTCAAGTGCCTTGCCGGAATCAAAGTTAGTTCTGGATACTATGGGAAGATAAGAAGATATCTAGACACTAAGAAAAAAAGGTTCAGTGGGATGAAGTCTCATGACTGTCATGTGATGATGACGCAGTTACTCCCGGTTGCACTTAGAGGGATTATGGACACACATGTGCGTGAGACGCTTACTGACCTATGCCACTTTTTGATGCTATCTCTCGAAAGTCGATTAGTGTGTTAGGCTATAGGAAGAGATCGTTGTCATACTGAATGAGCTAGAGATGTACTTCCCGCCCGCGTTCTTTGATGTCATGGTGCATCTATGTGTCCACATCATGGACATCATCATCGACCTAGGGCCGATATTCCTGCACAGCATGATGTCGTTCGAGAGGATGAATGGGGTCATCAAAGGATTCGTTCATAACATGTCCTGTCCAGATGGAAGCATAGCCCAGGGATATCTGACCAAAGAGTGCAGCTCTTTCTGTGAGAGTTATCTAGTAGGCACCGGAGACCTTGTTGTTGGTTTGCCCGTCAACAAGCACTATGGAAGGCTCGAAGGCGAATGCCACACCAACGGTCATAGGAATGTGAATGTGTTACACTCAGGACGACATAACGACCTTGACAGGGCAAACTTAGTAGTGCTACAACACATAGATGTGCTAGAATATTTGGTGACACTGCACAAAGAGACCATCGCAAAGAAGTACCTTGACCGTGGGGTGCACAGGACGAACGCTGAAGTTATTAGAGAGCAAACCTCCACTTTCTTGCGTTAGTTCAAAGAGAGAGTTCTGGCTAATCCCTCGGAAGAGGGCTATCCGAATGGAATGCTCATATACGCCTTAGCACATGGCCCGTCGACCAACCTCATGACTTATCAAGCATACGATATCAACGGATACACGTTCTACACGGAGGAGAAAGATATAAACAATGATGACCAAAACTCAGGGGTGGCGATGGAAGCCATGACCGGGAATGTAATTGAAAGATATTATGGAAGGGTCGAAGAGATATGGGAGCTTACCTACATTGGATTGCATAGCGTGACGATGTTCCGTGTCAGATGGGCTAAGTATGTATAGAGAGAAAACCGACATTTCACTACCATGTGTATACCCGACCCCGATAGCGGTAATGTCAATGCCATCGCCAAAAATGAGCCATGGGTACACGCTAAACACGTGACGCAATGTTTCTTCATAACTGATCCGATCAATCCCAGCCGTGTTATCGTGAGGAGACGCAAAAGGAGCATCGCCGGAATGGATGGAGTCACCAGCGAGGAAGACTACGACTAGTATGGTGATCCGATGAGGGAAGATGATGCTGATGACGATGAAACATACCTCAAAAAAAGAATGAAGACTACATTACCTACGAAAGATCGTAATCCTTGGAGAAGGAAAAGTCACGACCATGGGCTCAATTATTCGACAACGAAGAAAAGAGGGAAGAAGATCAGTCTGAAGCGTCATCGTCACCCAAGCTAACAAACTAATCCACAAATTTTGTGTGTGTCTATTTTGTATACCGCCGTTAGCGGTCAAACGATGTATATATATATATTATACTAATTATTATCCGGAGGGTAACAGTGGTGTTGCTCCAACGACAGACCAAATTAAACCCTGGCTAGCTAGATCTATATATACCCCTCCTATACAAACTTGTACAAATGCAAATGAAAGATAAGAAAAAGCAAAGTGCAAATGAAAGAAAAAGAAAAAGAAAAAGAAAAAGAAAAAGAAAGGAAGTTTTGCAAAATGAAATGAAAGAAAAAGAAAAAGGAACTAATAATTGGTGGAAAATGAAATGAAAGAAAAATAAAAAGAAAAAGGAAGGAAGTTTGTGGAGTATGAAATGACATAAAAAGAAAAAGAAACAGAAAAGAAAAAGAAAAAGAAAAAGAAAAAGAAAAAGAAAAAAATTAGCAGTAGCGCGGTTTGTGCTGGGCAGCGCTATAGCTAAGTTAGCTATAGTGCGTTTTTCTGCCCGCGCGCGTTTTGCCACACCGCGCTATAGCTAAGTTGCCTACACAGCATGCTCTCTTTCCTCTCTCTCACTCTTGCTCGATTCCCTTTCTCTGAGCTCTCCCACGCCACCGCTGACGCCCGCACCCGCCCACGCCGGCGACGCCCGCACCCGCCCATGCCACCACCGACGCCAACACCTGCCCACGCCCACGCCGCCGACGCCCGCACCCGCCCACGCCACCGCCCACGCCCGCACCCGCCCATGCCGCCATCGACGCACGCCGCACCCGACCCTGACACCGACCCCGATGCGCGCCGCTCCCTTCCCGCGTGCTGCCCCCTACCCTAGGTGCACCCCCGGCCCGACCCCTCCCCCTGTGCCGCCCCTCCCCCGTGTAGTCCCCTCCACATGCCGCCGTATAGTCTCTCTCTCTCTCTTTGACCAAATTTGGTCTCTCTACAGATCGACGAGGAGGAGAAGGACCCCCTCTGCCCTAGAGACCCCGACCTAGGTGTACCCCCTCTGCCCCAGCGACCCCGACCCTGATCCCATCCCCGGCCGAGGTGTGCCCCCTCTTCCCTCCCTCTTCATATGCTTGTTTTGTTCAAATGCTTGCTGTCCAAATGTTGAAATGCATGTTAAAATGAATGTTAGAGTGCTATTAAAATGCATGTTGTTACGAGTGTTAAAATGTTTGTTGTTAGATTGTTGAAATGTGTGTTGTTAGAGTGTTCATTTGCTGTTAAAATGCCTATTGTTAGAGTGTTCAAATGCTTGCTGTTAAAATGAAATGTAACGATAGATTGGTTCATGATTCATATTGTTGCTATCCATTTGGATTTTGTTGCTAGAGTAAATGAAAATGAGTGTTTAGTTTGTTGATAGAGTAAATAAAATGAAAATCAACATTTTATTAGGCAGATTTTAGGTCCACAGTTGATCTTGTGTGTCTACAATAATTGATCTTGTGAATGCTTGACACACAGGTAGATCACCGACGTGCCGCTCAACGAAGCCGCTCGAAGATCATCGACACCACACCCTCATCCTCAACAGGCAGATAGTGAGCATCCCAAAACCCACACTATATAGAGATCTATCCATGCAGATGCTAGAGGAGAGTACATGCGCATGTGGTTGTTGTGCTGCTATAGTGAGCATCCTATATTGTTGTGTTGCTGTAGTTCTGTCGGACTTTTGTTGTTGATTCATTTCCCGATTGCAAGTGACCTATGTTTTGCCGAAAATGTTGATTCATTTCCATTCCGGCAAATTTCAGGCGCATATATGTGCACTTTCTAGCAAAGGTCATGACGAAATTTTCTGTGAATTTCGGCATGACTTGTGCTAGAAAGTTGGACATATCGAGTGCTCGAGATTTGTCGCGACGGGAGTGAAACGACATTCAGGCAAAACAAAGGTCACTTTTTTGTCATTATTCACTTCATTATATAAAGCTCGATGTCGGTGTCAAAACCGGCGGATCTCGGGTAGGGGGTCCCGAACTATGCGTCTAGGCGGATGGTAACAGGAGACAAGGGACATGATGTTTTTACCCAGGTTCGGGCCCTCTCGATGGAGGTAAAACCCTACTCCTGCTTGATTAATATTGATGATATGGGTAGTATAAGAGTAGATCTACCACGAGATCAAGGAGGCTAAACCCTAGCCTACGGTATGATTGTTCTTGTTGTTGTTGTGTCCTACGGACTAAAACCCTCCGGTTTATATAGACACCGGAGAGGGCTAGGGTTACGCAGAGTCGGTTACAATGGTAGGAGATCTACATATCCGTATCGCCAAGCTTGCCTTCCACGCCAAGGAAAGTCCCTTCCGGACACGGGACGAAGTCTTCAATCTTGTATCTTCATAGTCCAGGAGTCCGGCCAATGGTTATATTCCGGCTATCCGAACACCCCCTAATCTAGAACTCTCTCAGTAGCCCGTGAACCAGGCTTCAATGACGACGAGTCCGGCGCGCAAATTGTCTTCGGCATTGCAAGGCGGGTTCCTCCTCCACATACTTCATAGAAGATTTCGAACACAAGGATAGTGTCCGGCTCTGCAAGATAAGTTTCCACATATTGCCATAGAGAGAATAATATTTACACCAATCTAATCTATTGACGTATTCCGTAGCATGACACCACACCACGGCCAAGCCTTTATTCGAATCGTTTTATTGTCCCACGTCAGCGTGTTATGCGAGGCGATTTCCTTGGCATGTCTTGTCAAAGCAGAGATCGTATCCCCTTTATTTACGGGATTCTCATCAATACGGATGTGGGTAACCCAGTCGTGCCTGTTGGTATGTTTTCTCGATCAAAGGCGAGTCCGAAATGGTCACGGGGAGGGCCCTTGGTATTCAACCTCTTATAAAGAGACCAAGGCCTTACTCCTTTCTTTCAATCTCAAACGAGTTCGCCCTTTGCCTCGAGTTCTAACACCCAAGGCTCCAAATTTCAGGCGCTTCGGACCTCCGACAATGTCCGGTTCTGACCTTCAAGGCCGATGGATGCCCTCCTCCGTCACGGAGGAGGACGTGCTGAAGTTGAGAGAGGCCAGGTTCTTGACTGGCAAAATCTCGCATAGGCTGCCTGCTCAAGGGCAGGTCATTCCCACTCCCAAGCCTGGTGAGAGCGTGGTATTTGTGTCTCATTTCCTTCGGGGGCTAGGTTTCCCGATGGACCCCTTCGTGAGGGGGCTCATGTTTTGTTATGGGCTGGAATTTCACGACTTGGCTCCGGAGTCCATCCTCAGTATTTCATCGCTCATCGTCGTGTGCGAAGCCTTCCTCCGCACTTCTCATCACTTCGGATTGTGGCTCAAGACTTTCAAAGTAGAGCCAAAGATGATCGAGGGACGGCACGCGGAGTGCGGCGGTGCTTTTATAAGCAAGAGTGCTGGTGCTCTATGGCCCGAGGGCTCTTTTCAAGAGGAGTCCAGCTTATGGCAACGAGAGTGGTTTTACATCACCGCTCCCAGGGGCACCAAATGGGTGGCGCCACCTGCCTTTCGCTCGGGTCCCCCACAACAGCTAGCGTCATGGGTCAATAAAGGACTAGACCGGGGGCCATCCAAGGACGTGCCTTTGTTGCAGGGCCGTATTTGAGATCTCCTAGAAAGAGACATCAGTCTGGTCATAGTGGCGCAGGTCATGCTGATTCGCCGAACCCCGCCCTGCAAACGCCGCCCCCTCCGCCTGTGGGAGTTCAATCCGGAGGGACCACAAGCTCTCCAACATTTTATGGGCGCAGCGCCCATGGAGATGTGCAAATTGTTCTTCGGATCACAAGCAATGTGTCCGGACTTGACCAAGGATGCAGGTCTGAGCTGCAATCGCCCGGATACTCAAGTAAGTAGCCCCGTACCGAGACACTCTATCCATATTTTTATCATGAAATTGTCCTTAAAAGAACTGTCTCTTAAGCAGGAGTGGATAGCGAAAGCGAAGCTAATCAGGTGTCCGGCCCCCCTCCCGGAGACCACGCCGGATCCCTTGTTAACCAGGATGCTGGAGGTTGCGCCTTTGGAAGAAGGCGAAGGGGGGAACAAGGAAGCTACCGCCTCCCCGAAGGAGGCTGTCAGAAAAGGAGGAATCGAGAATTCCTCTGACCAGGGGAAGAAGAGGACGGCCTGTGAAGACCCGGAGACCATGGTCTCAAAGTACGACTCTGACTTGGTGGTCCAGCAGTCGTCCGGCGCCTCCTGGCCCAGCCACCCCCGTCCAAGTCACAGTTCTGACAGTCGAAGAAATTGCAGCACCCTCATGGGCCCAGCCCATCCTCAAATTCTTGGTGAGCAAAGAGCTTCCAACTGACGAGATCCTAGCTCGGCAAGTTGTGACGCCCCGAGACCGACACTTCAGAAGCCTTCCTTGTATTTCGTTGTTGTTGTGTGTTTTATTTGCTTTGTTGCATTCATCATGTCATCTCTTGCATTGCATCATGTAGTCATGTCATCATATCATTAATTTTTGCAACTCAACTAAATAAATTGCATGGATCTTCGGTCCAATTAAATTGAGGGAACTCACATGGTGACTTCTCTTTATAACATATCCTCCCAATATTAGGGAGCTATATTAAATATTCCATTTTCGGAATCACCATAACACACTTGCAAATATCCCCATGCCTTTTTCCTTCTCAACTATTGGTCTCTATCTTTGTCTTATATTTCTTTCATCATCTTCCGGAGCTCTTCCTAAATGTTCAACATTTTGGACCTTTCCAACCCTCACTTCCTATTCAAACCTTTAGAATGAAATTCAAATGAATTTGAATTTAATTCTTGCAATCATGCCTCTTCTATTTTTCGTGGACCGTGCTCATTTTTCGTGGACCGTGCTCATTTTTTTGAGCCTCGCTCAATCCCCTCGCTCTCTCCCTCTCCTTCGTTCTCCTCCCCCGCCGCCAGGGCTTCGCCCTCGATCCCCCACTCTCCCTTGTCTCTCCACTCCTTCCCCCTCTCGCTCCTCTACACGATCCCGTCCCCTGCTCTCCTTCACCATCACCGCGAGGGCCGAGCTCGCCGCCCTGCCGCGTCGCCAGGGACGCCAGGCACCACAGCCTGCTGGGCCTCCCCTGCATCTTCCTCGCTGGACCTGCTCCATCCTCCGCCCTCTACCTCCTCGCCGCCCGATCCGCCGGCCCCGCCGCCCCGTCTCCTGGCGTCGGCCCCGCCGCCAAGCTCTGCCCCGCGCCCGGCCTCCACAACACCACCGGGGCGGCCAACTCCGGCGGCCCTCCGTCGTCTGCGCCATGGATGTCCTGCCTCGCCGGATCCATCCATTCCCCTCGTCCTGCGCCCTGGATCCGGTCGATCCGAGCTTCACCATGCCCAAGACCTCGTCGCCCCTTCGCTCTGCTCCCGGCCACCAGCGCCCTGCTCGCCTCCTCTGCTTCACCCCTGCACGAGCAGGACGGCCCCGCCCTGCTTCACGTCCGTCGAGATCTGGCGCTGGCCCGCCGTCTTCGACCTCCCTCTGCGTGCCCGCAAGCACGCCAAGCCGCCACCGTCCCCGCGACATCCTCTGCTGCAGCTCCACCGGTCGGTGACCTCACCTGAACCTTGCCAGGGAGTAGCCCGAGAGGACAGCCTAGTCTCGCTTGGAACCACCCTCCTTCCACGCGCCAAGTCCCGCGGCTGTCGCCCCTGCATCGTGCCCCAGTTGCTGCTGCCGCCAAGTACCAGGTCAACAAGGACCGCCAAGTTCCACTACCGCTGCCCGAACATCTACAGAACGTCAAGTACCCCTTCGAGATGACGAGATCGGCAAGTTCAAATGACGCCAAGTACCTCTACGAACGACACTAGAAGTATATGAACGTGTACAACTACGGATCCCGTGTACGACTACGTGATTTCACCAAGTACCCCTTCGGATGCGCCTAGACGACTACATGGACCGACAAGTACCCCGACACCGTGTACATCTACACCGCCAAGTTCGACTACACGATGTGATGCCAAGTACCACGACGATACGTGAACGTCTACCACCGCCAAGATCACGAGTACCTCTACCGTCGACCCTAGAGCGTGTGAGAACGACTACTTCGACTACCGTCACGTGAACCACTACTTCCCTCGACGCCCGAGAATGACTACCGTCGCGAGTACCTCTACCGTCGCCATGTACCACTACTTCCTCTACTTCGCACCGACTCGATCCGTTACGAATTCGCACGCTTCGAAGGTATAACCGCCGAGACGACCGCCGTGGACCGAATGCATGTGTTGAATGAGATGCACCGTTTTCACCGTATCTGATTTGTCACTCGTTTCCATGCCTTCGTCTCGTGGGAACCCGGTTGCCGGGAACACCCCACCATCTTGCTTAACTCGCATCCGCACACTTTCTTTTGCACCGACATCTCAATCGAGTTATCGGAACCGATATGTTGCCGTGGCACCATTTTCGGATTCGTTGCCGTGGCACCATTTTCGGATTCGTTGCCGTGGCACACTTTATTTCCGCCACGATGACAAATGCTTCATAACATGCTCTTATCAACATTTTCATAAAATGGCATAAAACTTGGAATTGTCATCCGCATCATGATAACAACATTTAAAATGCTTAAAATTGTTGTTTGCATATATTTTGCTAAATGTCATGTTAAAATGATTTATTCCATAACTATTTAACCGTAACTCGGATTTAAATAAACTTTATATGTAAATGGGGTGGAAAAGATGCCTAGTTTAACATGGTGCAATTTATTTTCCTGTTTAACAACATTAAAATATGCTTTACGACAGAACAGTACCAAATCCAATATATGCTCATGAGGTTCTTCCGGACTATGTTGTTTGTTGCTCCGGCCTCATTTAAACTTGTCTAGATAGATAGTTTTGTTGTGCTTCACCCCTTGCCATGTTAATCAACATTTAATATTGTTGGGTACATAAACAAGATCGAACTAAATGTTGTGGTGTTTTGTCAATATGCAACTCGTTGCATATTGAGCTCCACTTAACCTGTAGCGTTGTTTGTTGCACTTTGCCTTGCCATGCATATTTAAACCGGACATGCATCATACTTGATTGTGCATCATGCCATGTTTATGTGAGGTTTGTTTACTATGTTGCTTGCTTCTTTCCGGTTTGCTTCTCTCGTTAGCTTCGGTTTCGTTCCGGAGTTGTGAGGATTCGTTCGACTCCGTCCGTTTGTCTTCTTCATGGACTCGTTCTTCTTCCTTGCGGGATTTCAGGCAAGATGACCTTACCCTCGAAATCACTTCTATCTTTGCTTGCTAGTTGCTCGCTCTTTTGCTATGCCTATGCTGCGATACCTACCACTTGCTTATCATACCTCCCATATTGTTAAACCAAGCCTCTAACCCACCTTGTCCTAGCAAACTGTTGTTTGGCTATGTTACCGCTTTGCTCAGCCCCTCCTATAGCGTTGTTAGTTGCAGGTGAATATGAAGTTTGTTCCTTGTTGGAACATGGAGATGTTGTTCCTTGTGGGAACATGTTTACTTGTTGGGATATCACAATATATCTTATTTAATTAATGCATCTATATACTTGGTAAAGGGTGGAAGGCTCGGCCTTATGCCTGGTGTTTTGTTCCACTCTTGTCGCCCTAGTTTCCGTCATATCGGTGTTATGTTCCCGGATTTTGCGTCCCTAACGCGGTCGGGTGATTTATGGGACCCCCTTGACAGTTCGCTTTGAATAAGACTTTTCCAGCGAGGCCCAACCTTGGTTTTACCATTTGCCTCACCACCACCTACTTTTCCCTTGGGAGTAATTAACCCAAGGGTCATCTTTATTTAGCCCCCCCGGGCCAATGCTTGTCTAAGTGTTGGTCCAAACTAGAGCCACTTGCGGTGCCACCCCTAGGCAACTTGGGGTTTCGTCGGTTGCCGTACATAGTGTTCATCCGGTGTTGCCCTGAGACCGAGATATGTGCAGCTCCTATCAGGATGTCGGCGCATCGGGCGGTCTTGCTGGACTTGTTTTATTACTGTCGAAATGTCTTGTAGCCGGGATTCCGAGACTGATCGGGTCTTCCCGGGGAGAAGGAATATCCTTCGTTGATCGCGAGAGCTTATCATGGGCTAAGTTGGGACACCCCTGCAGGGTTTTGAACTTTCGAAAGCCGTGCCCGCGGTTATGTGGCAGATGGGAATTTGTTAATGTCTGGTTGTAGAAAACCCGAAGTTGATCTTAATTAAAATACACCAACCGCGTGTGTAACCGTGATGGTCTCTTCTCGGCAGGGTCCGGGAAGTGAACACGGTTGTTGGAGTTATGTCTGACGTAAGTAGTTCAGGATCACTTTTTGATCATAGTTGTTCGACCGTGCTTTGCCTTCTCTTCTCGCTCTCATTTGCGTATGTTAGCCACCATATATGCTAGTCGCTTGCTGCAGCTCCACCTCATACCTTTTACCCTACCTATAAGCTTAAATAGTCTTGATCTCGCGGGTGTGAGATTGCTGAGTCCTCGTGACTCACCAGATACTTCCTAAACCAGTTTGCAGGTGCCGATGAGACCGTGCATGTGACACAACCCAAGCTCAAGGAGGAGTTCGATGAAGATCTTGTCCTTTATGTTGTTTCGTTCTAGTCGATCAGTAGTGGAGCCCAGTTGGGGTCGATCGTGGACCTTTGTCGCTTTTGAGGTTCTTGTTTTATTTTGGCTCCGTAGTCGGGCCCTGATTGTAACTATATGATGTAATGTTTTATTCATGTATTTGTGTGAAGTGGCGATTGTAAGCCAACTATGTATCTTTTTCCCTTATCTATTACATGGGTTGCGTGAAGATTACCTCACTTGCGACATTGCTTTCAATGCGGTTATGCCTCTAAGTCGTGCTTCGACACATGGGAGATATAGCCGCATCGAGGGCGTTACAAGTTGGTAATCAGAGCCTTCCCCGACCTTAGGAGCCCCCACTGATTGATCGTTTTTAGTGGCCGAGTTGTGTCTAGAAAAATGTTTTGAGTCATTTTGGAATTATATATCGGAGAGTTTAGGAATTCTTTTTACTTCCCAGTCCCTTCGACCTTCTGGTAAGGCTTCCTGACGTAGAGTTTTGACTCTTCTCTTCTCAAATTTCATTAAAAAAAAATTTTAGGATCACGCGGGTATATTACAATCGTTCCGATGGTTTTATGATTTCAACATTGTCTTGGTTGCCTCCTGACATTTAGGGGTTGTGGCAGTGTCCCGGGGAGTTGAGCTCCGAGGTGTTGTCGTCATAATCTTATCGTTGCGGTTTTGGAATACCTGAGTTTAGTACGTCGACATCGAAAATCTCTTTTGTACAGTTGTTGGTGAGATAACCCTGATAGCCCAGTACTGAGGCGAGTGCAGGAGTATTGCCATGACTCGTATAACGGATGCTTTTCGAAGGTTGAGGTAGATGATTTCCGAAGGTTTCTTGGTTATGTGTTGAAGGATGGATACAGCTGGTTGTAGGATTTGCTAGTTTGGGTGAGATATTATGCTTCCCCTGTATCCCCAACACCTGATTGCATAACCAGAAAATTTCGGGAGTTTATAGGTGGGAATTCAAGTATCTCTTAGGATATCTTTCCAACAGACACATGATACGATATGGGATCTATCATAGGTTTGTTTCCGGCTTATTTCCTAAGCCAAATCCTTTGTTTTTGTTTTGTTTTGGGGTATTCGAGTTGCTTCGAAGTCAAGTGTTGATCCATATCTTTTCCCAAACGGTGTTCTCATATTCCTATGTGGATACCAATCCTTCTTGATCATCGAGTTTATCATGCCAATTCTTTTCTAACCGGTGTGTCTCTCTTCAAGTGGATCTGATCACTTCAACTTTCGCAAGATCAATTATCAGTTCTTCGCAACGGTGTTTGCTTCATCCGTTCCAAGTTGTCTTTGTTTTTCCCGCCCTCCCACCCTTATTTTCTTTAAAGACGCAGATTTCTTGATCAAGTATCCATCTTATGATGTGAAGCCTCTCCATTCTTCTCCTTCATGTTCTTACCCGGTGTTTCTTATGAAGATACTAACGGAGCCTCAAGTTCATCATTTGTCTTTTTTTTCTTCTCCGGTGGTTCCAATTCAAGCTTTATCGATCACATCTTTTCCTCGTTTCAATACTTTCTCGTACCGGTGCATCTCTTAGTCATTCACCTCTCACTATTCATTTGTTCCGGAGTGATGAAGATATCTCAAAAGATTCAAGTTTCCATTCTCAATTCACTCAAGTTCTTTTGAGGATGCTATCTCATTCAAGCCATTTAATTCAACCGGTGCAATATCCCTTTCAAGCAATCACTTCAACGGTGTGTGTTTTGAGTGGGCCCTAACCCACAGGTCTTTTCCCAGGATCTTACCTGACTCTTCTAATCTTCCCGGAGCTTCTAAAATTCTTTTCAAAGTTTGACGTAAGAATGAATTATCATCAGTTAAATGTCTTTCTCCAAGATCTTTCAGTTCTTTCATCATTGGTTCAACCTTTCCAATTCTCATTCCGGAGTGCCTCAACAATTCATGGTGGTGTTTCTTGTCGTCATTCTCGGATTTCGAAGACCGAAGAAGAGTTTCTCTTAAATCTTGCTCCATTCTCTTCAAGATTCATTGTTCTAGCTTGTTGCCATCCTCTCATAATTGTTTTCGATTGTGAGAATTCTTTTCACCCATCCAGAGCAATTCAGGAGTCTTTTCAGTTGATTCTTCCGAGGTCATCATGTCATAATTTTTCATTCAAGTTTTCAGCTCTCGTTCTCCAAATCTTGCCGGTGCATCATTCAATATTCTCTAATCAGTTCATGATCTCTTCGTTCTCATGTATCTAAATCCTAGCAAGCATCTTCGTTCATTTGCTAATTCTTCCCGGTGTTTCTTTATCTTTTCTAAATCCATTTTAAATTCTTACGGTGGTTCATTCGAGATCCTTCTTCCTTTGTTATCATATAGATTCATTCATTCTTTCCAATCCTACCGGTAGTTCGTTGAAGACCTTCCCAAGTTTGTGCTATGTCTCTCTTAATCCTTTATACGAGAATAAGTTGCATGCCTAATCTGTTGCTTGTCATCAATCTAAATTGGTGAAGGATACGCATAGTGTAATTCTTATTCTTGTTTCAACCAAGTGTTTAATTCCTTATTCCGGAGGTTCATCAAAATTCTTGATTTCTTTTGTTCAACTCTCTTTCCGGAGTTCCAAGTTTTTTCTCGATTATATCACCACGGAGATCCATCTAATCATTGCAAGGCTTCAACCTTATTCTTTTCATCCTTCATTTCATCAGATCATCCTTTTATTACCGGAGTTCTTTATGGAGGCTACATGATGATTCACAAAGGATTTAATTCCTTCTCGAAGTATTCATCTAGATTCTTTTCAGAGGAGCTCAAGTATTCTTTATCTTGCATTTTAAAGTGCAATTCGTTCTACCGTATCATTCGAGGTGGTATTATGTCATTCTTGATAATTTGAGTTCATGTCTCATAATTAACATGTTGTTAAGAATGAGGTATTTTAAATCCATCAATTTCTTCCTTGGAGTTATCTTGGGTTATATTTCACCTAAAGCTTTCCCTAAGGATTGTTGCTATTTATGGTGCTTATAAATGACCCAAGTCTTTAATTTATCTTCCCGGTGAAATAAATTTCTCGCCTCCTAGTTCGTATCAATCCAATCTATTGTTTCCCATAGTGGCATGTATTCACCTCATAATTTTGAGATGTTTCCATAAGCCCACATCAAGCCTACTATTTTGTTGTTGTTGCTTTTCCAACAACTCCGTTCTATCTTTCTTTTTAAGGGTGCTTTCCAAATTCAATTGTGGTTGAAGTTGTCATTAGCTTCTCCGTTCTTTTCTTCCAACCATCTAGTTTCTATTATTTCTTCCGGAGGTTTGGTGACATTGCTCTTTTCACTCATCATCTCGTTTTGCCAAGATCATGTTCTCTTCCTTGCTTATCCATTTAACCAGAGTGTTGTGCTTTCATTCAAGTTCTTTCATCTTATCAAGTTTTGCCCCCTTCTCAACTGAGGTCCCGTCTGAAATCTTTCTTACCCCTTGTGCCATTCTTTTCAATACTCCCAGAGGCAGTGTGCTGTTGATCTCATCGAGTATCCTCTCATCTTGTCAAGTTCATGTCAATTCCTTCCATTTTCAGTCGGAATGCTGCCCAAATTATACCATTCTGATTCCTTCTCTATTTCGTTTTGACCGGAGTGGCTTCAATGTCAATCATGTCATTTAAGCTCGTCTTTTTCGCCGTATTTCTGGTTCCTTGTCCAACGAAGTATTTCATTTCGTTCATTTCCATGGCATTCTTTCTTTCCTTTTGCTCAACCTCTCAAGGTTCTTCGGTTTCACTCTTTCGTCAAAGAAGCAACTTAGTTTTACCTCTTCTCTTTCTCTTCCGTTTCTCTCCGGTGCCATCCTAGATCTCGGGACGAGATCCTCTCGTAGTGGTGGAGTGTTGTGACGCCCCGAGACCGACACTTCAGAAGCCTTCCTTGTTTTTCGTTGTTGTTGTGTGTTTTATTTGCTTTGTTGCATTCATCATGTCATCTCTTGCATTGCATCATGTAGTCATGTCATCATATCATTAATTTTTGCAACTCAACTAAATAAATTGCATGGATCTTCGGTCCAATTAAATTGAGGGAACTCACATGGTGACTTCTCTTTATAACATATCCTCCCAATATTAGGGAGCTATATTAAATATTCCATTTTCGGAATCACCATAACACACTTGCAAATATCCCCATGCCTTTTTCATTCTCAACTATTGGTCTCTATCTTTGTCTTATATTTCTTTCATCATCTTCCGGAGCTCTTCCTAAATGTTCAACATTTTTGGACCTTTCCAACCCTCACTTCCTATTCAAACCTTTAGAATGAAATTCAAATGAATTTGAATTTAATTCTTGCAATCATGCCTCTTCTATTTTTCATGGACCGTGCTCATTTTTTTGAGTCCGGGAAAATTATCCCCATGCCCAGTTTCCACCCCTAACTTCTCTTTCTCTTCTTTGTCTTTTTCTGTTTTGTTTTAATTGCAAAAAGAAAAAGGAGAGAGAGAAGAGACCCTGCAGCCAGGCCGGCCCATTTGGCCAAGGCCCAGCCGCCGGCCTCCTAGGCCACCCACCGGCTCTAACCCTAGCCGCCAGGGGAGAGCCCCAGCTCCTCTCCCGATCCAGCCTCGCTCAATCCCCTCGCTCTCTCCCTCTCCTTCGTTTTCCTCCCCCGCCGCCAGGGCTTCGCCCTCGATCCCCCACTCTCCCTCGTCTCTCCACTCCTTCCCCCTCTCGCTCCTCTACACGATCCCGTCCCCTGCTCTCCTTCACCATCACCGCGAGGGCCGAGCTCGCCGCCCTGCCGCGTCGCCAGGGACGCCGGGCACCACAGCCTGCTGGGCCTCCCCTGCATCTTCCTCGCTGGACCTGCTCCATCCTCCGCCCTCTACCTCCTCGTCGCCCGATCCGCCGGCCCCGTCGCCCCGTCTCCTGGCGCCGGCCCCGCCGCCCCGTCTCCTAGCGTCGGCCCCGCCGCCAAGCTCTGCCCCGCGCCCGGCCTCCGCAACACCACCGGGGCGGCCAACTCCGGCGGCCCTCCGTCGTCTGCGCCATGGATGTCCTGCCTCGCCGGATCCATCCATTCCCCTCGTCCCGCGCCCTGGATCCGGTCGATCCGAGCTTCACCATGCCCAAGACCTCGTCGCCCCTTCGCTCTGCTCCCGGCCACCAGCGCCCTGCTCGCCTCCTCTGCTTCACCCCTGCACGAGCAGGACGGCCCCGCCCTGCTTCACGTCCGTCGAGATCTGGCGCTGGCCCGCCGTCTTCGACCTCCCTCTGCGTGCCCGCAAGCACGCCAAGCCGCCACCGTCCCCGCGACATCCTCTGCTGCAGCTCCACCGGTCGGTGACCTCACCTGAACCTTGCCAGGGAGTAGCCCGAGAGGACAGCCTAGTCTCGCTCGGAACCACCCTCCTTCCACGCGCCAAGTCCCGCGGCTGTCGCCCCTGCATCGTGCCCCAGTTGCTGCTGCCGCCAAGTACCAGGTCAACAAGGACCGCCAAGTTCCACTACCGCTGCCCGAACATCTACAGAACGTCAAGTACCCCTTCGAGATGACGAGATCGGCAAGTTCAAATGACGCCAAGTACCTCTACGAACGACACTAGAAGTATATGAACGTGTACAACTACGGATCCCGTGTACGACTACGTGATTTCACCAAGTACCCCTTCGGATGCGCCTAGACGACTACATGGACCGACAAGTACCCTGACACCGTGTACATCTACACCGCCAAGTTCGACTACACGATGTGATGCCAAGTACCACGACGATACGTGAACGTCTACCGCCGCCAAGATCACGAGTACCTCTACCGTCGACCCTAGAGCGTGTGAGAACGACTACTTCGACTACCGTCACGTGAACCACTACTTCCCTCGACGCCCGAGAACGACTACCGTCGCGAGTACCTCTACCGTCGCCATGTACCACTACTTCCTCTACTTCGCACCGACTCGATCCGTTACGAATTCGCACGCTTCGAAGGTATAACCGCCGAGACGACCGCCGTGGACCGAATGCATGTGTTGAATGAGATGCACCGTTTTCACCGTATCTGATTTGTCACTCGTTTCCATGCCTTCGTCTCGTGGGAACCCGGTTGCCGGGAACACCCCACCATCTTGCTTAACTCGCATCCGCACACTTTCTTTTGCACCGACATCTCAATCGAGTTATCGGAACCGATATGTTGCCGTGGCACCATTTTCGGATTCGTTGCCGTGGCACCATTTTCGGATTCGTTGCCGTGGCACACTTTCTTTCCGCCACGATGACAAATGCTTCATAACATGCTCTTATCAACATTTTCATAAAATGGCATAAAACTTGGAATTGTCATCCGCATCATGATAACAACATTTAAAATGCTTAAAATTGTTGTTTGCATATATTTTGCTAAATGCCATGTTAAAATGATTTATTCCATAACTATTTAACCGTAACTCGGATTTAAATAAACTTTATATGTAAATGGGGTGGAAAAAATGCCTAGTTTAACATGGTGCAATTTATTTTCCTGTTTAACAACATTAAAATATGCTTTAGGACAGAACAGTACCAAATCCAATATATGCTCATGAGGTTCTTCCGGACTATGTTGTTTGTTGCTCCGGCCTCATTTAAACTTGTCTAGATAGATAGTTTTGTTGTGCTTCACCCCTTGCCATGTTAATCAACATTTAATATTGTTGGGTACATAAACAAGATCGAACTAAATGTTGTGGTGTTTTGTCAATATGCAACTCGTTGCATATTGAGCTCCACTTAACCTGTAGCGTTGTTTGTTGCACTTTGCCTTGCCATGCATATTTAAACCGGACATGCATCATACTTGATTGTGCATCATGCCATGTTTATGTGAGGTTTGTGTACTATGTTGCTTGCTTCTTTCCGGTTTGCTTCTCTCGTTAGCTTCGGTTTCGTTCCGGAGTTGTGAGGATTCATTCGACTCCGTCCATTTGTCTTCTTCATGGACTCGTTCTTCTTCCTTGCGGGATTTCAGGCAAGATGACCTTACCCTCGAAATCACTTCTATCTTTGCTTGCTAGTTGCTCGCTCTTTTGCTATGCCTATGCTGCGATACCTACCACTTGCTTATCATGCCTCCCATATTGTTAAACCAAGCCTCTAACCCACCTTGTCCTAGCAAACCGTTGTTTGGCTATGTTACCGCTTTGCTCAGCCCCTCCTATAGCGTTGTTAGTTGCAGGTGAAGATGAAGTTTGTTCCTTGTTGGAACATGGAGATGTTGTTCCTTGTGGGAACATGTTTACTTGTTGGGATATCACAATATATCTTATTTAATTAATGCATCTATATACTTGGTAAAGGGTGGAAGGCTCGGCCTTATGCCTGGTGTTTTGTTCCACTCTTGTCGCCCTAGTTTCCGTCATATCGGTGTTATGTTCCCAGATTTTGCGTCCCTAACGCGGTCGGGTGATTTATGGGACCCCCTTGACAGTTCGCTTTGAATAAGACTTTTCCAGCGAGGCCCAACCTTGGTTTTACCATTTGCCTCACCACCACCTACTTTTCCCTTGGGAGTAATTAACCCAAGGGTCATCTTTATTTAGCCCCCCGGGCCAATGCTTGTCTAAGTGTTGGTCCAAACCAGAGCCACTTGCGGTGCCACCCCTAGGCAACTTGGGGTTTCGTCGGTTGCCGTACGTAGTGTTCATCCGGTGTTGCCCTGAGACCGAGATATGTGCAGCTCCTATCAGGATGTCGGCGCATCGGGCAGTCTTGCTGGACTTGTTTTATTACTGTCGAAATGTCTTGTAGCCGGGATTCCGAGACTGATCGGGTCTTCCCGGGGAGAAGGAATATCCTTCGTTGATCGCGAGAGCTTATCATGGGCTAAGTTGGGACACCCCTGCAGGGTTTTGAACTTTCGAAAGCCGTGCCCGCGGTTATGTGGCAGATGGGAATTTGTTAATGTCCGGTTGTAGAAAACCCGAAGTTGATCTTAATTAAAATACACCAACCGCGTGTGTAACCGTGATGGTCTCTTCTCGGCAGGGTCCGGGAAGTGAACACGGTTGTTGGAGTTATGTCTGACGTAAGTAGTTCAGGATCACTTTTTGATCATAGTTGTTCGACCGTGCTTTGCCTTCTCTTCTCGCTCTCATTTGCGTATGTTAGCCACCATATATGCTAGTCGCTTGCTGCAGCTCCACCTCATACCTTTTACCCTACCTATAAGCTTAAATAGTCTTGATCTCGCGGGTGTGAGATTGCTGAGTCCTCGTGACTCACCAGATACTTCCTAAACCAGTTTGCAGGTGCCGATGAGACCGTGCATGTGACACAACCCGAGCTCAAGGAGGAGTTCGATGAAGATCTTGTCCTTTATGTTGTTTCGTTCTAGTCGATCAGTAGTGGAGCCCAGTTGGGGTCGATCGTGGACCTTTGTCGCTTTTGAGGTTCTTCTTTTATTTTGGCTCCGTAGTCGGGCCCTGATTGTAACTATATGATGTAATGTTTTATTCATGTATTTGTGTGAAGTGGCGATTGTAAGCCAACTATGTATCTTTTTCCCTTATGTATTACATGGGTTGCGTGAAGATTACCTCACTTGCGACATTGCTTTCAATGCGGTTATGCCTCTAAGTCGTGCTTCGACACGTGGGAGATGTACCACGCTACCTTTTGTATTAAAGTACCAAGACTTCGGGCCCCTCGAGAAGAGCTTGGGGACTACCCTCTTTTATCTATATGTTAAGAATTATGCCTACAAGTATGTTATTCGTTGTTACGCCGCTTGGCACCGGGTTCGACTAGTCGGCCCGGGGACTTGCTGACTTGCGCTATGAAATGCTTCCTGCAGCCGGACAAGTAGTGTGCGGCACTTAAGCCGTCTCCTGTCAGAAGCCGCAGCTCGCAGAGCGACTGACTGGTGGGCAGGAGTAAGGCAGAATGGGTGTCCACACGAAAAATGGCTAAGGACTCAAAGCATGAACATAGTTTAAGCCGGTTTTTAGCCCTTTGCAACCGACTCTTGAGCAGCCGGCTTGCCATTTCCATCCAACTTGCTAGAAAACTCTAAACGGCTAAGTACTTGCCTTCCCTAAGTAGCCAGGTACTTGACCCAGCAAAAATCCGCAGAGCGGCTGTCTGGCTGGCAAGACGGCAACTAAGGGAAGGTGGCAAAGGAAAAAGCCAAAGGAGCGATAAGCAAGAAGAGATAGAACTTGGATGAATATTTACATAGCATAGGCCCTTGGCCGAATCTTCGAATAGAAGTTCAAAATACACCCCGCGAGTGGAGTTGTGCGAATTAACAAGTTCGTCGAGACTATTGAGCAGGAAAAACAAAAGATAAAGTGGCAGCCTAGGAAGCGGCAGACGGGTTCGGACGATCGGAGGAGTCGGCGGCGCCAGTTGTTAGGACGGCCGTCTGGTCGGTCTCGGCTTGATCACCTCCGGCAGCAGGCGGCACGGTCGGGCGCGGCTCATTGCTGGAGGCGCGGTCGAGCTGAGGCTGGCTGTCCGCTCCGTCTTTTGGTGCCTCCATCCTGCCTCTGTCCTCCGCCTCGCCTTTCTCCTCGGCACTGGAGCTGATCACCTCCGCCGAGTCCTCGTTGTAGTCTGGGTTCATCCCGAACCACTCCGGCGGCGCCTCCTCGTCGTCTTCAGCCCGCTCGGGGACGAAGATGCTATTGTTGGTGTACTCGGTGATCGACGTCGCGCGCTTGACGAGGGCGTCTTCCGCAGCTGCCAGCTCCGCCTGGGCCTCTGACCGGAGTATGGCTAGACGGTCTAGATCCAGCCCAGGATACCACGCCTTGATGAACTCCAAGGCCCGGCGTGCTCCAGCCTGGGCCGAGGATCCCTTCCAGGCCTCAAGACGGCCAGCCGTGACCTCCAGCCAGTCGGCAGTCCGACTGGGAGTGCGCGGAGCCTGCATATCCGGCCACAGGGCGGCGATCGCCTGGGTGCCAACATGCTGAAGCCGGCGCAACATCTGGTGGGCCGGCCACAGGCGAGCCTCAATGCTCAGGATCTGCTCATCAAGGGTTCAGGGGGCGTCGACGGTGATTTCCGCGCCATCCACCCTCCGCCCCTCGAGATCAGCCTCTATGGCCTGATTAGCGGCCTGCGAGTGGCCGGGGAAGAAGTCTGCCAAGACGAAAGAACGAAGAAAAAGTCAAAAACTAGAAGTCGGCTCGACCAACAGCCGGTAAATCAAAAAGGAAAACGAGGAGGCTTATCGTCGACGAGATCCTCGATCTCATGGAAGCCAGAGGTCAGCAGCACCTCCTTGTCGGTCCAGGAGGAGCGTTCGCTTGCGAACTCAGCCAGGAGGGCGGTCTCCTTTTCTTACACCTCCTCCTGGGCCTTCTTGAGAAGCTCCTTCTGCTCTGCCAGTTGCACGACCAGCAGGTCGCGCTCTGCGGCCAGCTTGCTGCACTCCTCCTCCTTGGCACGCAGCGCGGTGTTGGCCTCGCCAAGCTGCTGTTGCAGGGTGGCGTTGGCCTCTGAAGAAAATAAGAAAGAAGGCGTTAGTCGTCAACAAAAAGAAGGTCGCCGGGGAGATCTGGCCCGACTGCTCAGCAGTCGGCCCAAATCTCAGGGACTACAGCCCGCGGGTGCGCCCCCGCAAAGAAGAAAGAGGACTCACTCCAGCTCTCCGACAAGTCGGCGGACCGCTTGCCCAGCTCTTCGACGTTGCGGTTGAAGGCGGTCGCACGAAGATTGTGATAGTCATGTGACGAACATTTCAGACAAACGTTAGTACTTGGAACTCACTGATTAGAGTTCCAAGCCGCCTGCTCAGCAGCCGGCCCGAAACTCGGGGACTACACCCACTGGGTGCGCTTGCACGCCCCCACAGAGAGGAAAAAGAAAAACAAACAAAACAAGAAGGAGGAGACATACCCGGATGGCTGTCCGCGACGCCAGATGCGCCTTGGTGCAGTTCTGGATGGCGTCGCCCTCAGCTCGGAGCTTGGCCTGGACGTCCAGAAGCGGCTGGTTCAACGGGCCCGTCCCACCTCCCCGCACCCACCCAGTGGGCACAACGCTCGTCGCCTCAGCGTCTGGGATCGTGGAGCTCGCGGCGCCGGTTTCCAAAGGGCGCGGCGCCGAAGTCGCCTTCGCAAGGCGACGACACGTTGGCGTGCCATTTTGAAGAAGCAGGCCCGCCACGACCTCGTCTTCAGTCAGCGGCACTGGCGGGTCCACCGGCTACTTGCCTCCCGCGTTTCCAGACGGCGGCGGCGGCACAACCATGTCCGGCATGGAGGCGTCGCCGCCTTACCTCTCCATGATCTGGTACTCGCCGCCGGCTTCCCCTATCTGCCCCGTGAACCCCGGTCGCGGCGGCGCAGAGTTCAGCGAGGTGACGAACGCCGCCAATTGGCGGTGCGCGGCTTCCTCTGCCTGCCTCCCCGCCGGGACGGCGGCCTCGGCATCTGCCAGCTTTTTCTTGGCGGAGGCCTCGGCCTTCTCGGCCTCCGCTTTCTCCAGGCGGGCGGCCTCTTCCTCCTCGCGCTTCTCTTGCGTGTTCCGCTCCGTCGCCTCCCGGAGGTCGGTGGCGGGATCAACCCGCCGAGTGGTGGCGGACGTCTCCGCCGACCCCATGACGGAGGCGGCGGCGACCCTCTCAAGAGTGAGGGGAGCCCTAGACCAAGCGCAACAAGTAGAGACTCAGACAAAATCTACAAAGAAAAAATAAAGGCGAAAGGTGAGAGCACTCACGCGGAGACCAGCGGCAGCTTCTTCACCTCCTTGCGGAAGCGGAGGGCCTTGGCGGCTGCCTCGTCCCGCTTGGTCGCCGCGGCCGAGCTCTTGGGCTTCTTCGGCCGGCTGCCGAACAAACTCGGCATGGCCCTGCGCTTCTTCGCGCCGCCTTGAGCGTCCGGCGCGGCGGAAGAGCTCGCGCCGGGCTGGCCGGCTCCTGGCTGGTGGCGGGGGGCGACCTCCTCATCATCGTCAGGCCAGTCCTCGAGACTGGCCCCGAGCCGTGGGCCACCTCCTCCCTCGGCGTCGTCTTCCAAGGCCGCCGCCCCCAGATCGGGGTCATCGACGTCGCTCTCCTCCCGGTCGGCGAGGAATTCGTGGGCCGGCCCCGCGGTGCCGGCTGATGGATGGAGGAGGGGATTCTAACCAAAGCCGACTGGTCAGATCAGGCAAGACGGACTCGACAGCAAAACTCAAGAAAGCTGAAAAGAGAAAAATAAAGCAACTCACCACGGGCGGAGGGTTGGCTCGCGAGTATGGCTCCTTGCCGAACTGCCACTCCTCCAGGAGCTTGCAGTCCGCAAGGTAGTTCACCATGTAGGCCACCTCCTCGTGAGGCATCTCCTTGGTGCACATCCAACTTGGGTCCCGGTGCCCGCTCATCTGGCATATCATGTGGGAGCGACCTTGGAGCAGGAGAACTCGGCGTGCCATGAAGGCGGCCTGCAAGTCCGGCCCAGTCAGGCCATCCACCTGCGTCACCACTCCGAGTCACGAGACAGCGTCGGCTCCTGCGGGCGTCAGCGTCCTGGCCCGATACGACCAGTTGGGCTGCCTCCCAGCCGGCGGGCTGGCTACGTAGGGCGGCAGATTGACCCAGTCGCCCTCCGCGAAGACGCTCTTCACATAGAAGTACGACCGCTGTCACATCTTCACCGATTTGATCAGCTTGATGAGGGGGAACGGGTTGTCGGCCCACGACCTCCGCACAGCGATGAACGCGCCGCACTGAGCCGGCACGCCTGCGGCCTGTGTGCCAAGCTTGGAGAAGAAGAACTCCCCCCCCAGAGCTCGACGGTGGGGAGGACGCCAAGGAAGCCTTCGCATAAGGTGACGAAGGCGGACAGCAGCACCACCGTGTTGGGCGTAAGGTGGTGCGGCTGGAGGCCGTAAAACTCGAGGAAGGAGCGGAAGAAGTCGCTCGCCGGCAGGCCTAGGCCGCGCAGGCAGTGCGAGCAGAAGATGACACGCTCGCCCTCCTGCCGCACTAGCGAGATTTCCCCCCGCGGCGCAAGGCGGACCCGCACATAATCCTTGCCGGGAAGCCGACGCGTCTTGTGGAGGAACTCGATGTGGTCATCGTGGACCTCTGAGCCATCCCAGGTGTCGGAGTGAACCGAAGGGGGCACGGCGGCGGAAGGAGAGCTCATTGTGAGCGGATCACCACAGCGCTCGGCAAAGCTTGGGGCGCGGCAGTGCGAGGAAGAAGAAGAAGAACGAGGAGTAGCATGGAGGAGGGGTGCGCGTGCTCTGCCGCTCCCCCCTCCTCCCCCTACTTATAGCCTCATGGGCTGCGAAGCCGAGGGGGCGGTCATGGGATTTACTGCGCCACGACCCCACAACCCCCACGTTTACCGCACGGAGTTACTGCGTGCAGTAACTCCGCGGGAACCCCAACCGTCCACCACGGCCACAGCAGATCCGCTCGCGCGCCGAGGCACGGTTGTGGCGGGCCCCACCTGAATGCATGTCCCGTCACGCGCGTGGGTGGGCAGACTGGACCGGTCGTGCGTTGCCACATGACAGGCCTGAAACGGGCGGTGGCCTAGAAGCTTAGCTAGCATGCCACTTGGATCCCGCCGAACTGTTTGAAATATTGGGTAAGAAGATTTGGGCGAGTCCGACTCCTACCAGTCGGCTCGGCAGAAGTCAAACGAGGTTCGGACCTCGAGCACCCGGAGAGAGAAACTGCTGAGGCTCCTCGGATGATCATCCGCGGCGCCTCACTAGCTTCGGGGACTACTGTCGGAGTAATGGGCCACGGGTAGGCTAACCCTGGGCCTAGAACCTTTCAATACATCGGGGCTGACTGCGCCCCTCAGGACGCCAAGATGAGAGGCCGCCTTCTGGAGGCCGGCTGAAGGAACAGCCGACTTCCCAAAGACGGCCGAGTCCAGAACACGAGTTCAAGACAAGCCGACTCCTATCAGGCGGCTTCCAGAGAAGCCGGCCACGGGGAGTCGGCCCACGGCACCAACGGATGCCCATGCCCTCATCAGGGGGCATGGGACGGGGAGTGGCCATAGTAAAGCCCACTCCCTCCCCTTTCCGGTGGCTGGCGTGGCCACAGTACGCTGTACCCGCAGAGATCTCCGTCCGGCGCGACACTTTTGCCATGCCAGCCCTGACATCAGCACCAGTGAGCAGAGTCCTGCACCCACGACGACCTGTCTGTACGACCTACGGATGACGAGTCCCACCAGTCAGCGAGAGTCCAGAAGACGGCGAGAGCGCCACCAGTCGGACCCGTTGGGAGTCGGGCCCCGAGAGTCGGCCGGCCCCTCCCACGGGTCCCATGCGCCATTAACCAGACGAGACGGGAAGTGGCTACAGTAATCGCCCGCTAGGCGGCGGGGCTGTAGCCACGACCCCATGACCAAGCCTGTCTCATTAGAGGCACTGCTATAGTAATCAGCAGCCGGCAAGACCCGCAAGCGGCGGACACGGCCTGTCGGCTCCGTACCAGACCAGTCGGCGGGCCCCAGCAGTCGGCGGAGAAGCCGGCGACCAAAGAGACAGGCGGCTGGGCCCTGCGCCCAGCCGGATTACCATTGTACCCCTGGGGGTGTCACGCCCTGCATTTTGTAACATTTCATTTGCATTAATAAAGCATGAAAATTTGGACCAACAAAAACTTTTGCATTATTTGGCTTTTATTTTGAAGTTGGTTTTCTCTGTGTGGTTTTTCAAGTGCTCTTTAAAAGTCAACCACTCCACCTTCTATACTTCATCTCCTTGCCCCAAACTTCTGCCCAATGGTCATGCCATGTGTATAGAGCAATATAGTATTTTCTTACAAAAATAATTTGGCTAAAAAGTAATTTTTAAAAATTAGTTTTCCAAAAACCCCTGAATTGAGGTTTGCATTGCAAGTACTTAATAAAGGGCAGTAAAAATCTTTCCAAAAATATATTTGACTCCTATTAGATATAGGATAACCAGAAAACACAAAAATATAATTTTAAAAGTTATTTTCCTATTTTATTTAAAGGCTTTTTCTTAAGGCCAGAAATGGTCTTAAATAGGTTAAAATTATTTAAAAGCTTTAAAAATATTTAAGAAAAATTAGGGAGACTCAATGGACATATATTTTCCATATATATGAGTTTCAACATATGGTTATGATCAAAATATTGGACAAAACCTCCCAAAACTATTTCTGCCCATTTCAAGGATTTGAAATATTTCTACAGGAAATATTTTCATAAAAATCCAAGGAAAATCCAGCAAGTCACAAATGCATATTGTGTCCACCTTGCAAAGCCTCATGTCAATTAAAGTCATTTGGTTCACCAAAATGCCCCAACACCCCCTCTGACCAGAATCAAACTTGAACAAGTTTGTACTACCAACTTTCTCTCCTTGACCCCAACTTTTGTGAGCATGTTCACATGACCAAATGAGGCCACTACACCAAGTAGTGCATCAAGGAGAAGTGTTATGCTCAACTAGATCTACACAAGTCTATTTATGCTCATTTCTAGGGTTTACAAAAGTTGCATTGGCAACTTTGCTCAAATAAGCTCCAAATTGGTGGAAGGCCCTAAATGTATGTGTCATTTCACCCTGTGGAGTCTCATGGCAAATGGAAGCCATCTACTTGCCCAAACCAGCATCAAACACCTTCTGCCACTTTACCAAAACCTAATTTTTGGCCTCTCCCACTAATCTCCTTGAGCCCTGCTTTTTACCACAACCCCTCCTAGTTCCCCTCTATCACCTAGAGGCTTTCCTGCCCAAGGAAGCAATGATGAAGGGAGGGAGAACCCCATTTTTATTCTCTGGACAACAGGTCCCCCCCTCTCTCTCAGCCTCCTTCTCTCCCCTCAGCTTTCCAGAGCATCCAAGGCTCTCTCCAGCTTTTGCCCATACCCCCTGCAGCCTCCAGACACAAGTGGACGCGCGCGGACGCGGGAAAAGCCGTGGATGCCGGCCAAAGTCGCGCTCTGGAGCGCCTGGCAGGGCACTCGACCGTTGACGCCGCGTCCTACGACCACCTCGAGCCTCCCCCGCGTGCCAGTCGATGCCCCTCGAAGTCCGCTCCACGCCAGCAGGCTGCCCACTTGCTCCCGTGCCCTCCTCTCTCTCCTGCAGCTCGCGCCAGAGCGCCGCCCCGCTCAGCCAATGCTTGCACCACTCCTATGGCCCGCCAGCAGCTCGCCCCGCTCCTTCTCTCTCTCTCCCTGGCACCCTAAACCACTCCCACGAACACCCCCGAGCCCTCCATTCCCTCTCTAACGACCACCCGAGCCGATCCCACGGGCACCCGTAGGCCGCGCCTACGGTGGACCTCGGCCAGCCTATAAAAGGCGACCCCAAGCCTCTCTATCACTCCCTGTCGCTCCCCCACACTCCTAATCCACCTCCCGCACCACCCATTTGTCTCCAGAGCTGCTCGAGCTCGAGATCGAGCTCGATCTCCGCCGCTTCGGCTCGCTGGAGTTCGCGAGGTACAGGCCTTCCCGCTCCTCCTCTGCCTCGATCTGGAACCCCCGAGCACTCCTGATCATTTCCCCCTTGTTTCCCCTCTCTGTAGCTGCCGGAAACGGCCGGAACCGTCGACGCCCGAAGCCTCTCCGCCGCGTGACCTCATCGCCGGCGAACCAGGCTGCTCCCGCGACCACTCCACCACCACCCGAACGGCGACATCTCCCCGAGTCCAACGGTACCACTCACGCACCCCCCCCCCCCGTGCCCTGTATCGCCACCGGCGAGGTCGCCATTGCCTCTGGACGGAGGTAGACGACGACGGCCGTGGGCCCTGCCCGTCAGCCTCACACCCTGACGGGTGGGATCCATTTAAAGTCGCACGCACGCACGCACCGATTCACCCGTCGGCTGAAGGCGTACTCCGCCTTTACGCTTTCGACGTGGCGACCTCGCACGGGCCGATTTCCCCTCTGGGCCTGCTGCCCCGCGGCCTCTCTGGCCCAGTGGCACAGTGCCAGTTTCCTTTTTCTTTTCTGTTAAACTTAGAAAAATTCCTCTGGACTAAATACTAATCCAAATGAAATAATTCCAGTTCCTAAATTCTTGTAAAAATCCCACCTATTTGCTGGTGCATCTTTCATTCAAATCCAACAACCTTTTCTTCACTGTGAATATTTAAATGTGATTTCAAGCATTTAAATATACCTTTGTAAATCCATTCCTCCTGTTATGCCACTCCAAATCCAAAAGTAAGAATTTTCCCCTTCCTAGTTTTCCTCCTAGTATTTTACAAAAATAAGTTGACATTTTTGTGAGCACTTTGACTTTTCTGTTTTTATCATTGTCTTATTTTCCCGTTATTTTCCTGCGACGTTTAGATCCCGTATTTGACGAAGTAGCTGAAGAGGAAGGAGGAGAAGGATTTGAAGACCTCGAAGAACAAGCCAATCAAGGCAAGCAACCCTTTGACCATGACACCCCTTTTTTTATCGGTACCTTTTTTTTTGATTGCATGATGATGAAATATGACAGTGGTAGACTTGTGGTGAACCACCCATGCTGCATACCCCTACTCATGACCTTACCTTGTTCATGATTGCATTGCCAAGAAACTAGTTGATGCCTAATGATGCATGTGTACCATGAACTCTTCGTCGTTACAATCTTTCGAAAACCCCATCGGGTGCCCCTAATGCCCTTGGGAGATGTTGAACTAAGGTCACCACTCGAGGAAGAAGTGGTGTACCGAAGAGAGCTTTTCGAGTGTGTATGTGTGTGTGTAAAATGATGGATTAGATTTATGTGTGATTACCATCCCAACCAAACATGTGCAACCACTCTACCCCTTTATGGGACGGGGCATTATTGATTACTTAGGCTGATACTAGCATGGTGCCCACATTACTAGTGACGGGGGTGACTTGAGGTCACTCTCGGGACGGGGTCGTGCTTGGATAGGCGGCCATGACTGTTTTCACAAGGCACCGGACACACCGTTGGTCCCTTCGTGTATGCGTAATAATGTAAAAAGGGCTAAGTCCCACGATCTTTCTCTTATACACGAGGGCCGTGTATCAACGAGTGGACCCTATGTTAGTGTCGTCTAAAGAAAGGTAATGATCGGGTGCTTCCCCCGAGTACTTGAGGTACTACGGGATCGTGGATGACACGAAAGCTTCCCGGATCTTGTGGGTAAAGTGCGCAACCTCTGCAGAGTGTCATACTATTCGAATAGCTGTGTCCACGGTCATGGACAGTTGGGAGGTGCTACTTAAACTACGTCTAGAAAATTACAACCTCGGTGTATGTGTGTGTGTGGAAGAGAACTATTTATGTCAAGGTGGTGACTTGACATGTTGGGAGACATGGCATTGATTCAAATTCTATTTATGTTGATATCTGTGACCTGTTCTCAAGGTTACCCATGTTCATTGATGCATACCTCACAAGTTGAAGGGACATCTTAACTAGCTTGAAGCTAGGCTGCTTACTTGTTGTACAGTTGCATTGTTTCTTGAACCAAATCATGGGTTGCTTGCGAGTACATTCAAAGTACTCATTGGCTTGCCACTGGTTATTTAATTGGCCAGGCATGGAAGAACAGGAGTTCGAGGAAGAGTTCTTTGGTGACGAACATACGAACTAGGACGCTTCCCGGTCAGAATGCCTGTAGGGTTAAGGCAGATGGCATGGGTTCTACTTATCAACAAAGATTTCTGCTGCTTAAGTTTATTTGGTATTCAGCCCTGGTGGCTTCATCTATGTAATACTTGACCATAATGGTCATAATTTGTGTAAGACGGTATGTATGGATGTAAGACTCTTGTATTTCAGCCTCTGTGTGTTCAGTGAGCATTAAATCTCTGGGATCACTGTACACGTGCATTCGGTGATCTCGACTTATGAGTCGGGGTCCCCACAGAGCTGGTATCAGAGCCATCCTGACTGCAGGAAGCCTTAGTTAGCATGGACGTTAGTTAGAGTGAGACTATCTACAAAACTACCTATATACCTACGCTTTCTAGAAATATCCCGAACATGGGTCATATCTCCTCTATTAACCCTTCCCTTTCCACTTTTGTAGATGGTCGTCGTACCCGAGGACCTCCTGACCACTGGATTTCCAGTGCTTCTTGAGGACAGGCTCAAGAAGTGCCAGTTCACCCGAGCCCCCACCTTCTCCTGTCACGAGCACTGGATCGACAGCACCACAAAGGAGTATCGCGTGGAGGTAGTCGTGAGGGCGAACGACTCTCCGACAAGCTGGTTCTTTGAAGGGCCACAGATGGCGACCCTGCTCATCGCCGTTGAGATTGTTGCACTCAAGGCACTGACTCGCCTTCGAGATCTTCTGCCAGAGATGGCAAGTGAGCCAGCCACTCGCTACCTGCCTTATCGTAAGAAGGGTGATGACGAGAGCAGCGCACCAGCTCCACCCATGGACGAGGGACTTCCCCTCCGTTTCCAGACCTACTTCAGCTTGTGTGCTGACAGCCTTGCACAGCACTTGGCCTCGCAATCGATGGAGCTTCGGAGGGAACTCCATGAGACCAAGGAACTCCTCCGCCTAGCTCAGACAAAGGCGGACAGGATCAAGAAGGATGGTGCACCCCCTGGACAGCCCGATGTTGCCTATCGAGGTGGACGACCCCCACAGGTTACACATGCCAAGGGATCATCTCGGCCACGCCGTATGACGGCGAAGGAATACTGCAACCTCTTCACGGCGCCATCGGCGAAGCAGCGCCGTGTTCAGCTTCTCCATTCCCCCATTCACTCAAGTGACGAAGATACTGAGACAGATGAAGATGAGGAGGAAGACCCAGAGGAGCTGGACTATGCGACCGAGCATTCCACCACTTAGACTCCGTTCAGGACTAGGATAGGCCAATCCGTAACCCTTAAGGTAGGATAGGTCGTGTACCCCTTATGCGAAGTTGAGTCCATGTAATGGTTCAAATGAAACCATGTTGTGTTGTGCTTGCTTTCAACTTGCTTTGATGAAGTCGTACTTTCCCTTCGGGAACTTGTAAACGACTGCATCCCCCATTTGATTTTAATGCATGAGTTTAGCCCTTCTGGCCCTTGTTTAACTTAAGATTGTGTCACGCCCACCCCCTTATTAGGCATCCCATCTATGTTGCTATCCCTCATGAGCCCTTGACCGCTCCAACAGGATGCCTGTTGTAACACGTACTGGTACCTCTACCCAGCAGCAAGAAGCCGGGGGTTCTGCTGATGCAGGAGCCAACCAGGACCAAGCCCGAGGACAAGCTCCACCACCGCCACCGCCTCCGAACATGGACATGGCTCAGCTCCTCCAAGCCTTCCGAGGTGAATGCCAAGCCAACACAGTAGCCCTCCAGATGATTGCTCAGGCTGTCAACCGCCAGCCGGCGGGGAACGGAAACGGATGTTCCACGTTGGCGGAGTTCAAGAAGCATGCACCACCCACCTTCACCGAGACTGCTGAACCCCTGGATGCAGACGACTGGGTCCGCACCATTGAGGACCTATTGGAACTAGTCGTCTGCACTGAAGACCGTGAGAGGGTAGCTTATGCTGCCCACTGTCTCGGGGGTACTGCCAGAGCTTGGTGGGATGGATTCAAGGTCATGCATGCTGGGCAAGACATCACTTGGAATGACTTCAAGGAAGAATTCCGCAAGGCCCACATTCCTTCCGGAATCATGGCCATCAAGAAGCGTGAGTTCCGAGCCCTGAAGCAAGGAGGCAGCACTGTCAAGGAGTACATGCAGAAGTTCAGTGTTCTCTCAAGGTATGACCCTGAGGATGTCCGCACTGATGCTGCCAAAAGAGAGTGCTTCATGGAAGGCCTTCACCAGACCCTGCAGTACTCGCTTGTTGTGTGTGACTGCCCAACCTTTCCTGATCTGGTGAACAAGGCATTCATGCTTGAAGACAAGCGACGTGCTTTGGATGATACCCGTAAGCGCAAGATGATCAGCAAGGGTAGCTCCAGCAACCAGAAGCCTCGCCAATGGCAGCCAGCCCCAGTCAGGCCAACCTATTAGCAGCCAAGAGTTCCTGGACCACGCACCAACTATCAGCCTCAGCAGTATGCCAACCCCAGGCCAGCTTACAACAACCCCAATAACAATGCCGGCAAGAGCAGCAACCCCAATCAAGTCACTTGCTTTGGATGTGGTCAGTCAGGACACATCTCAAGGGTGTGCCCCAACAAGAAGCCCGATGCTCCGCGCCCTAACGCGCAGAACCCAGCACAAGGTCGTGGAATGCCCCCTAGGAACTAAGCTCCCCGCAACCCACCTAACAATGGCAAGGGGCGTGTGAACCACGTCACTGTAGAAGAAGCTCAGGAAGACCCGGACGTCGTGCTGGGTACGTTCCTTGTCAACTCAACACCTGCAACTGTCTTGTTTGATTCTGGAGCCACGCATTCATTTGTCACCCAAAGGTTTGCATTAAAAAGTGGCATGACCCCTACACCCCTGAATAACCCTATGATGGTACAAACCCCCGGAGCAGAGATGAGAGCCAAGATAGGATGTAAGGGAGTTGGGATTGTCATTAATGGGGTAGACTTCCAAGCAGACCTTATCATCTTAAGATCACAAGGCTTGGATGTGATCTTAGGAATGGATTGGCTCATCAAGCACCAAGGCTTGTTAGATTGTGCCAACCGGTCAGTCACTGTGACCAATGACCAAGGAGTCGAAGTTAAGTTTGCTCCCAACCCCTCCTCTGCTCAAGGCACCCAAGTCAACTGTCAGTCAGAATTTGGATTGGAACAAGTGTCGGTAGTATGCGAATACCCCGATGTCTTTCCTGACGAGCTACCGGGAATGCCTCCTGACCGAGACATTGAGTTCATCATCGAGCTCATGCCCGGAGCAGGACCCATCTATAAGAAGCCTTATAGAACGGGGTCGGAAGAGTTAGCAGAACTGAAGAAGCAACTGGAAGAGCAGTTGAGGAAGGGATTTATACGCCCTAGTACTTCGCCTTGGGGATCCCCTGTTATGTTTGTGGCAAAGATGGACGGTACCATCCGCTTATGCATTGACTACCGCTCCCTCAATGAAGTTACAATCAAGAACAAGTATCCACTTCCCAAGATTGAAGATCTGTTTGATCAACTCAATGGGGCCAAGGTGTTCTCCAAGATTGACCTCAGATCTGGGTACTACCAGCTGAAAATCAGACCCCAAGACATTCCGAAGACGGCATTTGTAACCAGATATGGCCTGTATGAGTGTACGGTCATGTCCTTTGGATTGACCAATGCCCCAGCTTACTTCATGTATCTCATGAATAATGTCTTCATGGAATATTTGGACAAGTTTGTCGTTGTCTTCATTGATGACATTCTTGTCTTCTCAAAGACGGAAGAAGAGCACGAGCAACACTTGAGGATGGTCCTAGACAACCTTCGAGAGCACCAACTATATGCCAAGTTCAGCAAGTGTGAATTTTGGCTGCATGAGGTTGGATTCTTGGGTCATGTTTTGACTGAAGAAGGATTGTCGGTCAATCCCTCTAAGATTGAAGCCGTGACTGAATGGCAATCCCCGAGCAATGTGAAGGAAGTCAGAAGCTTCCTCGGACTCGCGGGATATTACCGCAAGTTCGTTGAAGGATTCTCAAGCATTGCACCACCCATGACTCAGCTCTTGAAGAAGGACAAGAAGTTTGAATGGAAGCCAAAGTGTGAAGAGAGCTTCCAGGAGCTGACGAAGAGATTAACCACCACCCCAGTTCTGGCCACACCAGATATACACAAGGAGTTTGTGATATAAATTGATGCGTCAAAAACCGGACTGGGAGGTGTTCTGATGCAAGAGGGCAGAGTCATAGCTTACCTTTCAAGGCAACTACGGCCTCATGAAGAGAACTATGCTACTCATGACCTCGAGTTGGCAGTTGTAGTTCATGCCCTGAAGACATGGCGACATTACCTCCTAGGGAAGCGGTGTGAGATATACACGGATCACAAAAGTCTCAAGTATATTTTCACTCAGAAGGAATTGAACATGAGGCAAAGAAGATGGCTAGAGTTGATCAAGGATTATGACCTTAGTGTTCAATACCACCCTGGAAAGGCTAATGTGGTAGCAGATGCATTAAGCAGAAAGGCTTGTTCCTTGAATGCTATGCTTAAGGGCAGGCTACCCACCTTGTATGAAGGACTTGAAAGCTTCGGGTTGGAACTGGTTGCACCAGGATTCTTAGCCAACCTTGAAGTCAAGCCTACCCTGATGAATGATGTTAAAGAAGCTCAGAAGGGACACGAGAGTATTGAAGGCATCAAGAGGAAGATCAAGGCAGGCAAAGCCCCAAGTTTCTCAGAAGATGAGCAAGGAGTTGTGCGGTTTGGGAATCGCATTTGCGTACCCAACAAGGTTGAGCTCAAGAATCTAATCTTGCAAGAAGCTCACGACACCCCGTATTCCATCCACCCTGGAGGAACCAAGATGTATCAAGACCTGAAAGAAAAATTCTGGTGGCACGGGATGAAAAGGGAGATTGCCATCTATGTTGCAAAGTGTGATGTATGCCAAAGGGTCAAGGATGAACATCAGCGACCTGCTGGATTACTCCAACCACTCAAGATTCCCGAGTGGAAATGGGATAAAGTCGGGATGGATTTCATCACTGGGTTACCTAGGTCAAATAAGGGTCATGACTCCATCTGGGTTATAGTCGACCATTTGACTAAAGTAGCCCATTTCATTCTTGTTAAGACTACCTATGATGGCAACCAGCTAGCAACTCTATACATCAACAGAGTCGTAAGCCTTCATGGTGTTCCTAAGGAGATTGTGTCAGATCAAGGAACCCAGTTTACCTCGAGGTTCTGGATGAAGTTCCAAGAGGCCATGGGAACCGAGTTGTCTTTCAGCACTGCTTTCCACCCACAGACCGGAGGTCAGACAGAACAAGTGAATCAGATACTCGAAGACATGCTCCGAGCCTATGTCCTAGCATATGGAGCTAGGTGGGAAGATTGCCTCCCTTTTGCCGAATTCTCCTACAACAACAGTTATCAGTCAAGCCTTCAGATGGCACCATTTGAGGTGTTATACGGACGGAGGTGTCGCACACCCCTCAATTGGTCAGAGAAAGGAGAAGGGCTAGTCTTTGGACCTGAGGTTCTCCGCGAAGCAGAAGGACAAGTGCAGCTAGTCAGAGAGCGGCTGAAGGCCACTAAGTCAAGACAAAAGAGCTATGCTAACACTTGTCGCCGACAGGTGAACTTCCTAGTCGGAGACCATGTGTACCTGCGGGTAACCCCCCTTAAGGGAACCAAGCGTTTCCACGTTAAAGGGAAGCTCGCACCAAGATTTATTGGCCCCTTCAAGATCACCGCACGACGAGGAGAAGTGTCTTATCATTTGGAACTACCACCTGAACTATCCAATGTGCACAACGTATTCCACGTGTCACAACTCCGGAAGTGTCTCCAAGTCCCAGACAAGCCTGATCTTTACAAGGACGTCAATCATCAAGCCATTGACCTTCAGCCTGATTTGACTTACCGTGAGAGGCCCATCTGCATTTTGGATGAGGCTGAGTGATGCACTCGAAGCCGCACGATCAAGTACTTCAAGGTCCAGTGGAGCAACCACACTGAAGCAGAAGCAACCTGGGAACGTGAAGACTACCTTAGATCCGAGTTTCCATATCTCTTTAAAGCCTAGTTTAGGAATCTCGGGGACGAGATTCTTGTAAGGGGGGTAGGTCTATCACACCCTGCATTTTGTAACATTTCATTTGCATTAATAAAGCATGAAAATTTGGACCAACAAAAACTTTTGCATTATTTGGCTTTTATTTTGAAGTTGGTTTTCTCTGTGTGGTTTTTTAAGTGCTCTTTAAAAGTCAACTACTCCACCTTCTATACTTCATCTCCTTGCCCCAAACTTCTGCCCAATGGTCATGCCATGTGTATATAGCAATATAGTATTTTCTTACAAAAATAATTTGGGCAAAAAGTAATTTTTAAAAATTAGTTTTCCAAAAACCCCTGAATTGAGGTTTGCACTGCAAGTACTTAATAAAGGGCAGTAAAAATCTTTCCAAAAATATATTTGACTCCTATTAGATATAGGATAACCAGAAACCACAAAAATATAATTTTAAAGTTATTTTCCTATTTTATTTAAAGGCTTTTTCTTAAGGCCAGAAATGGTCTTAAATAGGTTAAAATTATTTAAAAGCTTTAAAAATATTTGAGAAAAATTAGGGAGACTCAACGGACATATATTTTCCATATATATATGAGTTTCAACATATGGTTATGATCAAAATATTGGACAAAACCTCCCAAAACTATTTCTGCCCATTTCAAGGATTTGAAATATTTCTACAGGAAATATTTTCATCAAAATCCAAGGAAAATCTAGCAAGTCAAAAATTCATATTGTGACCACCGTGCAAAGCCTCATGTCAATTAAAGTCATTTTGGTTCACCAAAATGCCCCAACACCCCCTCTGACCAGAATCAAACTTGAACAAGTTTGTACTTACAACTTTCTCTCCTTGACCCCAACTTTTGTGAGCATGTTCACATGACCAAATGAGGCCACTACACCAAGTAGTGCATCAAGGAGAAGTGTTATGCTCAACTAGATCTACACAAGTCTATTTCTGCTCATTTCTAGGGTTTACAAAAGTTGCATTGGCAACTTTGCTCAAATAAGCTCCAAATTGGTGGAAGGCCCTAAATATATGTGTCATTTCACCATGTGGAGTCTCATGGCAAATGGAAGCCATCTACTTTCCCAAACCAGCATCAAACACCTTCTGCCACTTTACCAAAACCTAATTTTTGGCCTCTCCCACTAATCTCCTTGAGCCCTGCTTTTTACCACAACCCCTCCTAGTTCCCCTCTATCACCCAGAGGCTTTCCTGCCCAAGGAAGCAATGATGAAGGGAGGGAGAACCCCATTTTTCTTCTCTGGACAACAGGTTCCCCCCCCCCCAGCTCTCTCTCAGCCTCCTTCTCTCCCCTCAGCTTTCCAGAGCATCCAAGGCTCTCTCCAGCTTTTGCCCATACCCCCTGCAGCCTCCAGACACAAGTGGACGCGTGCGGAGACGGGAAAAGCCGCGGATGCCGGCCAAAGTCGCGCTCTGGAGCGCCTGGCAGGGCACTCGACCGTTGACGCCGCGTCCTACAACCACCTCGAGCCTCCCCCGCGTGCCAGTCGATGCCCCTCGAAGTCCGCTCCACGCCAGCAGGCTGCCCACTTGCTCCCGCGCCCTCCTCTCTCTCCTGCAGCTCGCGCTAGAGCGCCGCCCTGCTCAGCCACTGCTTGCGCCACTCCTATGGCCCGCCAGCAGCTCGCCCCGCTCCTCCTCTCTCTCCCTGGCACCCTAAACCACTCCCACGAACACCCCCGAGCCCTCCATTCCCTCTCTAACGGCCACCCGAGCCGATCCCACGGGCACCCGTAGGCCGCGCCTATGGTGGACCTCGGCCAGCCTATAAAAGGCGACCCCAAGCCTCTCTATCACTCCCTGTCACTCCCCCACACTCCTAATCCACCTCCCGCACCACCCATTTGTCTCCAGAGCTGCTCGAGCTCGAGATCGAGCTCGATCTCTGCCGCTTCGGCTCGCTGGAGTTCGCGAGGTACAGGCCTTCCCGCTCCTCCTCTGCCTCGATCTGGAACCCCCGAGCACTCCTGATCATTTCCCCCTTGTTTCCCCTCTCTGTAGCTGCCGGAAACGGCCGGAACCGTCGACGCCCGAAGCCTCTCCGCCGCGTGACCTCATCGCCGGCGAACCAGGCTGCTCCGGCGACCACTCCACCACCACCTGAACGGCGACATCTCCCCGAGTCCAACGGTACCACCCATGCACCCCCCCCCCCCCCCGTGCCATGTATCGCCGCCGGCGAGCTCGCCATTGCCTCTGGACGGAGGTAGACGACGACGGCCGTGGGCCCTGCCCGTCAGCCTCACACCCTGACAGGTGGGATCCACCCGTCAGGTTTAAAGTCGCACGCACGCGCGCACCGATTCGCCCGTCGGCTGAAGGCGTACTCTGCCTTTACGCTTTCGACGTGGCGACCTCGCGCGGGCCGATTTCCCCTCTGGGCCTGCTGCCCCGTGGCCTCTCTGGCCCAGTGGCACAGCGCCATTTTTCCTTTTTCTTTTCTGTTAAACTTAGAAAAATTCCTCTGGACTAAATACTAATCCAAATGAAATAATTCCAGTTCCTAAATTCTTGTAAAAATCCCACCTATTTGCTGGTGCATCTTTCATTCAAATCCAACAACCTTTTCTTCACTGTGAATATTTAAATGTGATTTTAAGCATTTAAATATACCTTTGTAAATCCATTCCTCCTGTTATGCCACTCCAAATCCAAAACTAAGAATTTTCCCCTTCCTAGTTTTCCTCCTAGTATTTTACAAAAATAAGTTGACATTTTTCTGAGCACTTTGACTTTTCTGTTTTTATCATTGTCTTATTTTTCCGTTATTTTCCTGCGACGTTTAGATCCCGTATTTGACGAAGTAGCTGAAGAGGAAGGAGGAGAAGGATTTGAAGACCTCGAAGAACAAACCAATCAAGGCAAGCAGCCCTTTGACCATGACACCCCTTTTTTTATCGGTACCCTTTTTTTTTATTGCATGATGATGAAATATGACGGTGGTAGACTTGTGGTGAACCACCCATGCTGCATACCCCTACTCATGACCTTACCTTGTTCATGATTGCATTGCCAAGAAACTAGTTGATGCCTAATGATGCATGTGTACCATGAACTCTTCGTGGTTACAATCTTTCGAAAACCCCATCGGGTGCCCCTAATGCCCTTGGGAGATGTTGAACTAAGGTCACCACTCGAGGAAGAAGTGGTATACCGAAGAGAGCTTTTGGAGTGTGTATGTGTGTGTGTAAAATGATGGATTAGATTTATGTGTGATTACCGTCCCAACCAAACATGTGCAACCACTCTACCCCTTTATGGGACGGGGCATTATTGATTACTTAGGCTGATACTAGCATGGTGCCCACATTACTAGTGACGGGGGTGACTTGAGGTCACTCGGGACGGGGTCGTGCTTGGATAGGCGGCCATGACTGTTTTCACAGGGCACCCGACACACCATTGGTCCCTTCGTGTATGCGTAATAATGTAAAAAGGGCCAAGTCCCACGATCTTTCTCTTATACACGAGGGCCGTGTATCAACGAGTGGACCCTATGTTAGTGTCGTCTAAAGAAAGGTAATGATCGGGTGCTTCCCCCGAGTACTTGAGGTACTGCGGGATCGTGGATGACACGAAAGCTTCTCGGATCTTGTGGGTAAAGTGCGCAACCTCTGCAGAGTGTCAAACTATTCGAATAATCGTGTCCACGGTCATGGACAGTTGGGAGGTGCTACTTAAACTATGTCCAGAAAATTACAACCTCGGTGTATGTGTGTGTGTGGAAGAGAACTATTTATGTCAAGGTGGTGACTTGACATGTTGGGAGACATGGCATTGATTCAAATTCTATTTATGTTGATATATGTGACCTGTTCTCAAGGTTACCCATGTTCATTGATGCATAGCTCACAAGTTGAAGGGACATCTTAACTAGCTTGAAGCTAGGCTGCTTACTTGTTGTACAGTTGCATTGTTTCTTGAACCAAATCATGGGTTGCTTGCGAGTACATTCAAAGTACTCATTGGCTTGCCACTGGTTATTTAATTGGCCAGGCATGGAAGAACAGGAGTTCGAGGAAGAGTTCTTTGGTGATGAACACGCGAACTAGGACGCTTCCCAGTCAGAATGCCTGTAGGGTTAAGGCAGATGGCATGGGTTCTACTTATCGACGAAGATTTCCGCTGCTTAAGTTTATTTGGTATTCAGCCCTGGTGGCTTCATCTATGTAAGACTTGATCATAATGGTCATAATTTGTGTAAGACGGTATGTATGGATGTAAGACTCTTGTATTTCAGCCTCTGTGTGTTCAGTGAGCATTGATCTCTGGGATCACTGTACACGTGCATTCGGTGATCTCGACTTATGAGTCGGGGTCCCCACAGGGGGGTAGGCCTATATAAACCCCCCAGGGAACCCATGCAAAGAGGGTCGATCCCATTAGAACTAGACCAGATCATATAGAGAGGGAAAAGGCTGGCCTTGCCTTCTCCTACCTCTAGCATACAGCTCGAGGAGCAAGCTTGTACTCTTTTCACCTTAGTGATCATGCGGAGACCCCACAGAGCAGGACTAGGGGTATTATCTCCTAGGAGAGCCCCGAACCTGGGTAAAGTACGCCGGCGTTCGTGTCTACGCCTCATCCCACTTCCGGGCACCGGCGACGTTCTACTCGCTCCCACCATGATAAGCCATCCTTTGGCACATGTCGCACCCAACCCCCGACAGAGATGATGGCATGCGCGAGGGGAACAAGAACGGAGTTACAAGTGATGATTTCAGGACTTTGAAGCCACCATAATGAGTTCATGAAGCCTTGGACGAAATATCCAAGATGCCACTTCATAATATTCGTCCATAGGCTATTCTAGGTGCTGCGTCACCTTATTATTGGGCTAGGCCCATGTAATTTCGAAATACATAAGTATATGCTGTTTTTAGAGTATGTATGTGTGGGGAAACAAGAGATAGGGTTGGTTTCGGACCCCTTCCCCACGGGCCACGAAATCCCCCCCCCCCTCTTCCTCCATATATACAGCCCATAGTGCATCGTTTAGACTTTGGGTTTTGTTTAGATTAAAAGTTCGCCATAGCTGCAACTTCGCGTACTTCATTTGTGTTCAACGACCAGACCAAGGCGTCACAGAACCCCACCTTCATTAATAAAGCTTTCCTCTTATATTCGCAATATCTAGATTGCAATCTTAGTTTCTTGCTTGTTCTTCGTTTGCTCGCAGGAAACAGGCCCTCGTGGTTAGGTTGATCGTTCTCCAGCGTGGTCAATAACCCTCGGAAGTTGGTTTAGCGATTGCTAAGGCGCAACGTCTCGTTCATAGTCAGATCGTCAAGGTCGACTCCCACAGAAAACGATAGCCACCATCTCATCGAAACATCGGGACACCTTTGCCTCTATCACAACCAATACATGCATATGTATGGAGGTGATGCGTGCATGCATGTTTGAATACCATTTCACATCATTGATGTGGCGCGTGCGTCGAAAATCGTACACTCCC
The DNA here is from genome assembly GCA_032464435.1 of Aegilops umbellulata. Taxonomy (NCBI): domain Eukaryota; kingdom Viridiplantae; phylum Streptophyta; class Magnoliopsida; order Poales; family Poaceae; genus Aegilops; species Aegilops umbellulata. The sequence continues at coordinate 130,938,609 of CP136056.1, forward strand.
CACACAGAGCGAGATCGGTTCATGACGTGTTGTTGTACTAGCCACTTCGACTCGATGGGAGGGATTCATGCGTACACATGCATGTTTGTGTGCTCAAACTGTATCATGCATGTCATCTCACAGCATGACCTATATATACCGTATTACAAGCAAAAAAATCCCCTCCTAAGTCAAATTAACCTTTCTCGTTGTCAGGCAAAAAGTAGTGATGGACCAAGCGGGCCCACAGATGGAAAGCATCGATATCGCTGATAACCGCTTAAGTGGGTGCAGGAGGACAAACACCATCACTTTGCATGCGGGACAAACATATATATGTTGAATACCCAAAATGCACAACTTTCATGTTCCACATGCCTCAAAAACCGTAAACCATGCACCCATACAGAGCGAGTTTCATGAAGCGTACTACATATGATGGTCCCCTTCCCCCCTCTTCGACGCATACTATATGCTCCTACCGTAATACGTACAACCCAAAAAGAATCCTCACCGATGGTGAAATTAATTAACCTCTCCCGATGTAGGTCAAAGTGATGCATGCATGCATCGACGATGGCCTCGTGGGCCCACAGATGGAAGCATCACACGTGAGTGTCCTAGCTAGGATAACCACCGCGTGCATGCATGTGGCCCAAACAGGTGTTGTGTGATGTTTGAATAGCCAATTTCACAATTTTGATGTGGCACGTGCCTCGGAAACTAAAAAGTCTCGACACTAAGTGAGGTGTACTTGTTCACGGACGCGTACGTATAGTATATATGCTAGTCCCCTCCCACCTCTTCGACGCGTACTATATACCACCATAACACAAACAAAAAAGATTCTACCTTGTTGGTCAAATTAACCTCACTGCTGGCTGTGAGTCAAAGTGATGAACGACAACCTCGCGGGCCCACAGAAAATGTCACACGCGAGTATCGAGTGTCGTGTAGGACAACCATCGACTGCATGTGGCCAAAACATGTATGTATGAAAGGGTTGTGTAATGTTTTAAATAATGAATTCATGACTCTGATGTGGCACCGGCCTGCCTAACAAAATGGCCAACCCATACGGTGGCTCACAACTCATAGTGTACTGCGAGCCACCCGCCACCCCCAGATGCACACACCCACACACACACACACACCGCGAATCCACCGCAACTACGATGCATGTTAAATTAATTATCCTGCGGTGAACATATGTTACCAAAGGAGGGACGTTTTAATTTCGAAAAAAACAGAGATCATTAAGACATTTTAGTACATTAATTGATTGATTTTCTACGGGTATAATGTGCAAAAATAAAATTTGAGCTACATGCACACGTGACAGTGCACCTAAATGGATTGCAAAAACACATGTGTCTCACTCGGTGTATGTTTACTCCCCGTGCAACAAATTTCAAACATTGAGAATCTTGATTTTTAAATTCTAGTACATCCAAAACTTATTTAAAGTTAATAAAACTTATCGTGTTGTCATATGGACACCAATACAAAGTGACATTGTACTTTTTTTGTAAAATTTGAGACCAGTTTTGATGTAATCTTTATCTAATTACAAACAGGAGATTATTAATAATTGGGAACCAATATCCCAAATGGATTAGTTATTCGAACCGTGAGCATTAGACCAACAATGGACATGTGCCACGCTTCGGTTAAGCAATAAAGCGGCAGCATTAATGATCCAAATAGAAAAACAATATACGTGCCGCCGTGTGACTCGTGTGTCGTGCGAGTAGGCGTGAGTTGACGGGATGCATGCGAGCAGTCCGCCATGCAGGTAGACCGGGAGGCGGGCGTGCAGGTATGTGAATTGATGGAGGCATGCTCGCTGTGTAGTGTTATCGGGAGGCGTGCGAGTAGTTGTGTGAAACTTCGGTAGGCATGCCAGCAATCCAGTGCGCAGGCTCACCAGGAGACGAGCCATCGATTTGACCGCCGCCCGCCTCTCTCCCACTACTCCCACTACTCCATATTAATGGTGCGCCCGAGCGGCCGCACCCCCATCCTCACCACACACACAATCCTCTCTTTCTGCTTGCGTCCTCGACGCCGCTCTCAGTCCTCAAAGCCGTCAGTGTATGAGGATGCCGCCGAAGCGCCCCATCGGAGGGAGTGGCGATGCCGGGGCTGCTAAAGCACCGAAGCACGGCGTGGAGATGGAGACAGAAGTTGCCGTCACCGCTGGAGAGTTATCACTGCACCCTGACATCATCGACGGCATCGAGATTCCATAGTCGGAGGCGGAGTTCCACACCGACTCTGGTGACGACCCCGGCGACAACTCCGGTGATGACTCCGGCGACGACGGACAGCTGGTGAGTCATCTACACCCATTTATGTGTCAAATAGATCATAGGGTTTCTCTAGTTACTCCTGCCTCCCCCTTTTTGGAATAGAAATCCTATGGTTATGTTCTTCCAATCCATGAAATCTGAGTAAGTTTCGTTAGATCCATGTAGTGTACTGATTGTTTGAATGGTACAAGTGATAAGTGATTAGTTGTTTCATCTGTGCAAATGATTTATGCTAGTAATCCGACTAGGGTTAGTGTTCGTGCTAAAAAAATCCTAGCTAGGACTTGACAATTGATTTTGAACGACCTACATATGTCTGTGTCATTATTTTCTTCAAGATTTGTCTATACAAAGATGACTGTGCTTAAAAATTGAACCATAATCTCTTGATATGTATAAATAAATAGCCATAAATTCCTAATCCTACTTCACGGCATGTAAACATTGATTTGATGCCAAATTTTTTTTACTATTTGTATAGGTGTCGTCTAACGATGTGGACAACGAGGATGAAGATGTCAGAGGAGGTAGAAGAGGCAAATCCTGAGGGAGCTTTATGTGGGAAAGCATAACAGGCGTATTAGGACCTGGAACAGCGGCTATCGATGCCCATTTTGCAACCACAAGCTTCATGACACGTATCTAAGTGTTCTGGCGCATGCAAGAGGATGGGCCGTTGGCTCCTTCAAGCATAAGTATTCTCGCAGGGTGGCGCACGACGCATACGCCGAGTACCTGAAGAAGCTTCAGGATCGTGCCGGCATGTGAGATGAGATGTGGGATTGAACTATGTACGCTTGAGTATGCTTAATAACGGTTGAACTATGTATTTATGGTTGAACTATGCTTGTGTACATTTACGCTTATTATCTGTGTCTGAGTATGTTTAATCTATGTTTACTTACGTCTAACCGTGGGATATGGATGCAATCAGTTCTGTTGATGGAATCTACCTCTGTCTTGGTTTATTGGTGCCCTTTGTAATTTGTGTTAAATTTTGACCAAAGGTTTAACTGAAAAAATGTTAGTGCAGGTCAGCAAAAATTATACCGTTGGATGAGTATTTGAGCATATTGTTCAATGATATAATTTTTGGTGACATGCATAAACATTTCTTAGTTAAATATTTGGTCAAAATTTGCTAAAAATTACAAAGGGGACCAACAAACCAGGATGGAGGTAGTACATCAATCACACATGGTTCCCAAAATTGGAACCATGTGCAATGACTTCCATTTTGCGTGTTGCGTCAATCACACACGGTTGGCTCTAGCAAACCGTCGCCTCCAAAATTCATTATGGGACAGAAAACCCTCACCACCCAATTCAAAAAACAAAAAAGAAAACCCTCACCATCCCCACATCACAAAAACCCTCACCCCGCCCGCCCCCCTCTCTGGTCCCCATTTACACATGCACAAGCTCCTCCACGTCTATGCATGGCACCGCCTATCGTGGCGGTAACCACTTAGCTCGATGCATGTTGCCGCCGCCAGGCTGCCGGCAAAGCCCACCGCATTTCGCCACTTCCGCTTGCCGCCGCCTATCGCCATCGACTTTCTCAACGCTGCTCGCGGTCGACCCAGCTCCGCTTGGTTGGAAAATCTGCCATACTGAGGGTTCTTTCTCATGGACAACAAGGTAATGATGCGGAGCATCCTATGGACATCACCATGTCAAAAGTCCGTTCGGCGAGTGACACGTGCGACATCTACTTCACATACACAAAGGTGAATCATCTCCTTTACACGTGCTCACTTGACCCCTTCGAGGATGGTATGCTACTTGACACTCCACTCGTGTGCATGCATAGGTATTGTCGAAACACTACGGACGACGAGGAGGAGTGCAAGCGCCAGGGAACAACTACACCATCCGCAAGAGAAGCATGGAAGAGAAGGAGGAAGAAGACCCAGGATGAGCGGTACTACCGCCCACACCAAGCGGCACTACCGCTTGCAAGCGGTACTACCGCCCTCCCAAGCGGTACTACCGCTCTGCCTGTGCGCAGCCACGGGCCTTTGGCCTTGTATCCCTCTCCCACTTACCCCTTCGTGGCTGAGACTATAAATAGACCACCTCCACCTCCTTTCTAGGGTTAGCAAAGTAGTAGCTCATTAGAGATAGAGCTTTGCTCATCCATATTGGATCTACTCCACGAGAGAGAGACCGCGGCCCCTCTACGGAGAAGATCCACCTTGGATTCAAGACCTCCATGTGAGCATGTGAGAAGATCCTCCGGGATATCAAGACCTCAACTCCTCCAAGGATTGGGATGAACGCTACCTTGTATCTTTCCCTTTGTTGTTCATGTACCTTGTGGATCTTGTGTGTTTGATTGTCTAGTGGATGTGTGATTGGACTTGTTCCTGAGTGTTTCCCCTTGTGTTTTCTCTCCATTCTTCCCCGTGTTCGTCGTGTTCTTCGAGGGATCTCGCTCCTTTCGTGAAAGATCGGCCATCTAGGGTTCCACCCTACATCATCTTGGTATCATGAGCCACGTTGATCACGATTTCGGAGCCCCCTCTCTTTGTTTTCTAGCTTGATTTTGTTGTTTTTCGTCCTAATTCGAAAATCCCCACCAAAAATAGCCCCAAATTTTTTTGTGATTTGTTGGTTTGATGAAGTTTTGTTGGATTTGATCCATGGATTTGCTTGGTTTCGAGTGGATCTAGCATCTCCCCAAGTTTCCCCACTTTCCATCCATGAAATCTCTCCAATTTTGACCCCGAAATCATCCATTTCCGCCCCAAAATCGCGCCCCGATCTGGATTTGCAAATTTTCCCGACACCAGCGGTACTACCGCCCCCCCTAGCGGTACTACCGCTTAGCACCTCCAAGCGGTACTACCGCCCTTCCAAGCAGCACTACCGCCCCTCCCAGAGCCAGATTTTGCAAAAAAACCAGACACGAGCGGTACTACCGCCCATCCCAAGCGGTACTACCGCTTACAAGCGGTACTACCGCCCTTCCAAGCGGTACTACCGCCCCTCCCAGTTTCAGCGTTCCGAGTTTCACCGTTTTGTCCATAACTTTCACATCCGGAGTCCGATTTTCGTGTTCTTTAGCTCGTTGAGTAGCTATTGACATCCTCTATACCTCTAGATAGGTTTCACCAACATTTGACTCCATTAATTTTTTGGAACTTTGGCATCTTTGCCTAGGGCTTCCACCACATCCTCCGCATAACCACCACCGACTTCCGCAACCTAACCAATTTTGTTCCCCATCACATTTGAGGTTGTTTGAGTTGTGATTTGAGTCTCCTAAGGTGTTTAGGATACTTAGGGACGGTTGCTTCGTCATCAACCACCACCAGAACTTCCGCATAGACTTACCCAACACACACTTCCGCCATCCCAACCTAACCCAATTTTGTTTGTGTTGTGAGTTGTGTCTCCTAAGGTGTTTCGGCTACTTAGGGACCGTGCTTCCAACTCCGACACCTTGTATAGTCACCCTCGATTTCCGCATTGCGTCTCAAAACCCCATCATTGCATTGAGGCAATCCCATTGAGCTTCCGCAACCACCACCACATTCCCGCTACCACCGTTTGACTTTTGTCCTTGAGATTTTGAGTTGTGGTTTTCCCGTTTCCTAAGGTGTTTCGGCTACTTAGGGATGAGTCTCTATCATCTTGGTATCTACATCAAGAACACCACCACTCATCATCGCAACGGACGGTAACCTTGATGACACCATTGTATATTCCCTTGCAATTGCATTGATAACCCCTAGCCCATTTTGCGTTACTTACCTATCGAGACTAGCCATTTGAGTATTGCCGGCAACGTTACTTGTGCACATTAGTGATCTGTACCTTCCATTGCATATATACCATATCATATTGGTATCATCATATCATCTCTTGTACCAAAAGTTTGTTCCCGCATATACACAATTGTTATCTTGGTTTGTGCATTTCGCAAAGTGGCCATACAAAAAAAAAGAGAATAAGCTTTTAAGCAAAAGAGAAGAGCAAAGAAGCTTGTAAGCAAGTGCCATAGCATCATACCACATTGCATATAAGATTGTCATATCCGATCATCTTGGATCATCTTGAGAGAAACACCGGGAACCATACATATATAGCATACTTGGGATAGAAGTTTATCCAGTTTGCATATCATAGGTTGTGCACAAGTGTCGTATCCGCCTATAGAGCAATCGTGCTAGCATCTCTCTTGAGTTGTGCAACACGAGCGTTTTCCGTGGACTCCACATTTTGTGCTCATTCCTTGGTTGCACGACCCCATCTATCTATCTGTGTGTGTGTTTCCGTGTGCCATTCTTTGCTATTGGTCTACTTGTTTCACTTGCGAATTTGTGAATCTCTTTCAACATTATTGACTCTTGCTAACATTTTGCATTAAATTTTTGTGCCACTATCCTCACCGAGCTACACCATAAGATTTAGTTTGTAGGTGTGAGTGAACAAGTCCGGTACCAATTCCACTATTCTTTCATCTCATATTGAGTGAAACGAGATATATCCTCAACTTTGGGAAAAGATAACTTGGTATTGTTTATCTCATTTCCTACTCACCTCTACTCGAGTCTTGTGATGGATAGGCAAGGCATTTCACCCTCGGTCTACAACTACAACGACGAGTTCGATGCCATGAACAATTCCAACGACGCCAAGATGCAAGCTCAAATGGAGGAGATCAAAGTCCTCATCAAGTCCTACAAGCGATCTTCCTCATCTTCGAGAAGACGCTCAAGAGCACATGCTTCCGAGCTACCATCTCCGGCAAGGTCACATCAGCATCGACACCATCACCACCACGAACGTGAAGGTCAAGAGCTCAACACCAACAACCGCACAACGACTTCACCATCTCCCTTGGCATCTTTGCCAAGCGACTTCAAGGCATCTTCGCCTTCGGATATACGGCATCTTCGCCAACAAGCACCTCAAGACTACGCTCAAGAGAAGCTCCCCAAGCTCAAGTCCGCGACCTCCACGAGGTACTACGACCTCGACACCGACCATGAGATTCCTTTCTATGGGACTCTAGAACCCGAGGAGTATCTCAAGTGGGAGCGTTTGATGGACGACTACCTCAAGCTACATCAAGTTCCTCCCGAAGATCAAGTGAAGTGCGCCACAAGAAACTTCCACGACTACGCCTCGACATGGTGGCTTCACACACCTTCGGAGACCTACGACATGAGTTGGCCCAAGACGAAGAGAGTTTTGCGGCGAGAGTTTGTGCCTCCAACCTACACGGAACAACTTCTACGCCAATTGGAGAACACCATCCAAGGATCCAAGTCCATCGACGAGTACTTCAAGGAGATGAAGATTGCCTTGCGACGAGCCGGCGTGGACGACCCCATGTCAATGAAGTTCCACTTCATGATGGGATTGAACAACGACATCTCCAAGACTATCTTCCTCGAGAACTACAAGTCCCTTGACGACAACTACATTGGTGCTCTCAAGGCGGAACAAGAACTCATGAAGGCCAAGGCTTCTCCACCCCAAGCACACTTCTCGAAGACCAAACTCAAAGACGACGAGCATGAGGCTAGTACCACCAAGATGTCCAAGCCCGATGAGCTACAAGACGATGCTCCCAAGTTCGACTTCACCGCCATCCCTCTTTGTGGCATTGATGATGCCGAGTCCTCCACGACTCTTTTTCAAGATGGTGTGGCGACAAGTACGACTACAGAGACCTTCAAGGACCACGCTTTGGAGGCGAGCAACTTGGTGACGAGCAAGGATGATGCTTCCATCTTAGGAGGCGAGAGAGATGATGTGCCATCTTCGGCCTTCATCCACGGCGACGGTGACGAGATGATCGAGCATGGGATTTTCCCTTCGGTCATGGAGGAGAGAGATGATGTGCCATCTTCGGCCTTCATCCATGGTGACAACGACGAGATGGTTGAGCATGGGATTTTCCCTTCGACCACGGCGACGTATGATGACTTGAGTGACTTGTGCCACCATATTGAGAGTGAGAGTGACTTCACCACTAGCCACATATGTGATGAGTTGCCCCAATTCCCATGTGAGGAGAGCCACAACCCCCAGCACTTGAGTGAGATGAGTGAGTCCACCATACATGATATTGAGTGCACCTACATTGAGGGAGTGAGTGAGCCACCGCATAGAGAGAGTGAGGCCACTATGATTTCTAACGACTTAACCTCTACCTCTATTGTGTCTTCTCATTTGGTGCTAGGTCCCATATATGATGACGCGCCGATTTGCGACGACTATGTCCTTCCTTTGGACAAGACGATGGCCATGGTGGAATATGATGCACCCCCTACATGGTTCCATCAAGATGAAGATGACCACCATTTGGTCTTTCCCACCTCACCTACACCACTCGAGTGGAATGAACAAGGTAACATAGGTGAAGGTGATGCTCTAGTCCCACTAGTGGACATTCTTGACATTGATTGCTTGCAGGATGTTGATCAACCTATTTCCATGCTTCATGCTAGTGCGACTTCCTCATGTCTTGACTTGCCAATTTATGATGAATATGATGATGAGCATGTTGAGTTGCCTAGTTGTGATGCCATGTTACATAGGATTTCTTGTGACAATTCTTTAGGTCACGTCATGTTTGACAACCCACTTGACTTGTCATATGCTATGCATGAGATCAATCATATGTCATATTTGCAATCTCATCTTAGTGACTATGCATATGCCATTAAAATTAACCCAATTTGCACATATGGCATAGATGACAAGCCCATGGTTATTGGCATTTGTTTCTCTTGTGATGATATTGATATGCTCCCTTTGCATCATTTATCTCATATGCCATGCCATGACGACCTAGCTTCGGATATGCATTGTTTTGGATATTGTCCATTTTCTCCATATGATGTTTCCAATATTGCTCATGAGGAGACCCCCATAGTTTCCTCATACATTTTAGGAGATTTTGATTCATCCTATCCATTGCATGATCCCAATACTTGTGTGCACAATATGCTTCCCATGAATAAGCATGCTATTGATGTGCCATATACTTCTATGATAAATTTGCATCCCCATCGTGTCATACACAATAACTATTCTTTCATGATGGATGACATGTTCTTATACCATGCATCAAATTTCTTTGAGCGATGCTTATCTTGTGCTAACACTCACTTGCACATACACATCATGATGGATGATGTGTACATTTACCACGCGCACAATTTCTTTGGTTTGTGTCTCTTTTGTGTAGGTACCCATGAATACTTGTCAACCTCGCAATCCCACGAGTTGACAAAACAAGCTCTAGAGAGCAATGATGACTTGGGATCCCATGGATTGTCTTTCCCACCGCTAACTTCACGCAAACACTTTGCGCATTTCTTTTACATGGCCCTCACATGGTTATGGGTTGTTGTCCATTATATATCCTTTGCCCATCTTGCCATGTTCACTTTGCATGATATGCCCATTCCTATGCCTTTTCCATGCATTTGTGACCCATGCTTTGCATTACACATGATGATTGATTCTAGTACTTGTATGTGTATTTGCAAGCGTGGTGGAGATATTGTTTGTTATTGCCATGATTGCTTTGTGCCCCATGCCTATGATGATACTATGATCTTGATTTGTGTTTGTGCTTGCGATATGTCATGTACATTGCCTATGCCTATTCTTTGCTCACATGACATGATTGCCATGATTTCCTCTAGTGTGTTGCATCTTCGCTCCACTAGCTTGCACGACTTGATTACTATGATTGCTTGCCTTGTTGCATCACCAATGATTCATACTTGCTCATTTCATGCGGTTGATGACAACTATCTACATGCTTTGCACATGATTGTGATTGCTTCTTGTCATTTATCTCCATGTGTTGCCTCTCTCATGCTAGATGATTTGCCATGTATTGAGTGCAACAATGCCCTTAGTCTTGATAATGAGTTTGCCCCCATAGCATTCTCACATATAATTGGAGATTTTGACATATTCCTTGTGAAGCATGCTTGTCTTACCTCTTTGCACCATATACCTCGTGCCATGGATATAGCCATTGTTGCCTCATATTATTCATACACTTGTGCTTCTAATGGTTATGTGCAAAAGAAGAAAACCATCATGATGGATGATGTGTTTATCTACCATGCACATACGTTCTTTATTTTGTTGTGTGCATGTGTAGGATACTTGGACTTTGTGTCGACTTCCACGTCACGTGAGTTGACCATTCGAGCTCTTGAGAGCGAACCACCTTCTACCACGACGATTCTACATCGCACTTGCTTGTGCTTCGGCATTATGAAGGACGCACAAGGACACACCTTCAAGGTGACATCTTTCTTGAGCATGGATATTGCGGATCATACTACTTGTGTTGCTTGCACGACGAGACTTATTGTTCATCTTGGATCACTTGATTGCACACTTGTTAGAGATCTTGCTTCGACTTGTCATTTTAACCATTCCATGCATCATGATATATATGCCTTGTGTGTTGCATCCAATTCTTGGATTATTTTCTCCTCTCATATGTTTGGTTGCAACAATGTCATAACTTCACATATGCCATGTCCCATTGCTTGTCACATGATTGACTTGATTGCCTCACACATGATGAACAATTTCTCTTTCTATTGTGTTGAGTGCCACACTATGTTCACTACACCCTATGCACATTATGCTTGGATTGTCTTGCACTTGACCTATGTGTTTAGACACTTCATTTTATTTGGTGTTGTGAATGATTCATATGCCTACCATAGACCTTTCATTGAGCAAATTGTGAATGCTTGCTATGACTTTGAGGTAGATGCTAAATCTCTTGTTACACATATTTGCATCACTACCTCACATTTACATGCTTGTCCCCATGATATCTTTGCTTGTGCTCAATTTATGTGCTTACATACCATGTCACAATCCTTTGTCAAACCATATGCTTTGCATGATGACGACACTTGTTTGGTGACTCACCTCTTGAATGCTTGGGTTTGCCCTAACGCTAACCACATTTGTTTTTCCAAGTGTTTGTTGTCCTTACTTCTTTTGAAGAATTCACTACACGGTGCGACATTGGAGAGTGCACATTTCGAACTTCAAGATGACAAGTACTTGGTGAACGTCCACTTCTACACGGCGAAGCCATCTCTTTCCCATGGTGATTTGGTTTACGATCCGAGGTCGGATCTTTCCCAAGGGAGGGGAGATGATGCGGAGCATCCTATGGACATCACCATGTCAAGAGTCCGTTCGGCGAGTGACACGTGCGACATCTACTTCACATACACAAAGGTGAATCATCTCCTTTACACGTGCTCACTTGACCCCTTCGAGGATGGTATACTGCTTGACACTCCACTCGTGTGCATGCATAGGTATTGTCGAAACACTACGGACGACGAGGAGGAGTGCAAGCGCCAGGGAACAACTACACCATCCACAAGAGAAGCATGGAAGAGAAGGAGGAAGAAGACCCAGGATGAGCGGTACTACCGCCCACACCAAGCGGCACTACCGCTTGCAAGCGGTACTACCGCTCTGCCTGTGCGCAGCCACGGGCCTTTGGCCTTGTATCCCTCTACCACTTACCCCTTCGTGGCTAAGACTATAAATAGACCACCTCCACCTCCTTTCTAGGGTTAGCAAAGTAGTAGCTCATTAGAGATAGAGCTTTGCTCATCCATATCGGATCTACTCCACGAGAGAGAGACCGCGGCCCCTCTACGGAGAAGATCCACCTTGGATTCAAGACCTCCATGTGAGCATGTGAGAAGATCCTCCGGGATATCAAGACCTCAACTCCTCCAAGGATTGGGATGAACGCTACCTTGTATCTTTCCCTTTGTTGTTCATGTACCTTTTGGATCTTGTGTGTTTGATTGTCTAGTGGATGTGTGATTGGACTTGTTCTTGAGTGTTTCCCCTTTTGTTTTCTCTCCATTCTTCCCCATGTTCGTCGTGTTCTTCGAGGGATCTCGCTCCTTTCGTGAAAGATCGGCCATCTAGGGTTCCACCCTACATCAGGTAACTAATTTAATGAGATATTATCTCATCTCTTATCCCATTTCATTTGCCTCCTTTAATCACCCGGCCGAAATCGCCGTGAATTCATTTTTATTTGAGCTAATTTGAGGCTTTTCTTCCGTTCATAGAGTGTACAGTGCGCGAACACATCAGGGCCTAGCGGCCTCCGCCAGACATTCCATCTCACCGTACCAGATGACTTGTGGATGCAAGCGGTATGTGCAATCTCACCCTAAATCGGCTGCCATTGCCTACTTTCCTGGACATATTCTAAATATTACTACATTTGGATAAAAGGTGCCACATGCACCATATCCACCAAAGGGGATCCCCCCCCCTATTATTTCTATATTAGGAAAATTAATGATGTATTGTTTTTTCGATTACTCTCATATTTCCATGACATCATGTTTACCCTATCTTTTTAATTATAGATTTTTGTCCTTCGATTTCGACTGTTGTACAGTTCTTTCAATTTGGGCCCATATTTGCATGTTACCATATTTTGTTTAACAATCCTACCATTTCTTGCAGCACGTCCCTTGCTATGCAACAGAATCTGTAGTGCACAATATTTCCCTTTACATAAATCAAGACTGCAGGGATGTCATACTGCACACAAACCATGGATTTACAATCATTGCTACTGTATGACTTGATGAACGTGGTGACTCCTATTTTGGCACTGGCTTTTCGAAAGAAATTACTAAGTTTTATGAACTGAAAACTAGCACTATAATTGCACTGCACATAAAAGGGCCTGATCATGAGATATATGCTAACTTCCCCGACGATATCATCCGTCCAGACTTTGTTCGAAGTAAGTTTTCTTTTCAACTATCTGCATGTTGACTTACCCAGCAATATCAAATTAATTATGTAGTATTTAAGCAACTAATTGTTATTCCCTTTTTCTACTATATTCCTACCTAATAACTTCCAGTTACCAATACACTTTTCTATTGCCCTGTCTTAACTAAATATTCCCTATACTCCCATTTCTATCAGAAAGCGCCGCTGACAAGGATACTCCGGAGGTGGAGAACGGGGCTGCCAACAAGCGGAGGCGGGGCGAGCTTGAACCGCAAGCGACTCTAGCAGGCCTAGACTTCATCAGCAGCCTCCCCGATGATATGTTGACAGTCATCATCTCCCTCCTCCGAATCAAATATGGGGTGCGGACAACTGTCCTTTCCCGGCAGCGGCGCCACCTATGGAACTCCAGCCCTCTTGACCTCATCGACACCCATGAGCTCTGCCATGGCTATCGCAAAAGCTTGCATGCGTTCTCCAAGATCCTCGGCAGTCACCTTGGCCCAACCACAGGCCTTAGAATGGGCAAGTTCCGTTCCAACGGCAAGGACCGAGCCAAGCTTGACGACTGGTTCCGATCCCCCGCCCTAGATCAGCTCGAGGAGCTCACTTTTGATGCTGGGCATATGCGCTCGCTGCCAACGTTCACGCTCCACCTCGCTCCCACGCTGCGCGTCGCCAAGTTTAGGAACTACCATCTCCCCCCTTAATGACGTGCCTGCTCTTATTCTACCACGACTGAAGCACCTCGAGCTCATCACCGTCTACCTCTCAAACGGTAACATGGAGCGCCTGCTCCGTGGCTATACTGCACTCGTGTACCTTCGTCTTCAAGCGATCAATGGGTTGAGTACCTTCCACATCACCTCCATGACTCTCCGGACTATTTATGTGTGTTGCTGGTGCGGCAGGAAGACATCACAACATGTGTACCTGTCACACCCTGATTTCTATGCCAGAACACTTAAGCTAATAAATCATGCTAAAATGTGGTTGACAAAAACTTTTGAGTGTTCTGGACTTTGCTTGATTTGCTTTTTGTGTGTTGTTTGCAAGTGCTCTAAAAATCAAATAAATTCTCCAACTCTTATACTCCTTCTCCTTGATCCAGAACCTTGCCCAATGATCATGACATGTGTGTAGGACATAAAAATGATTTCTTTCAAAAATATTTTTGGCAAAAAGTAGTTTCTAAATTAGGTTTTCCAAAAACCCCTCAATTGAGACTTGAACTACAAGTACTTAATTAAGGGTGTGAAAAAGCTTTGAAAAATTATATTTGACTCCTATTAGGTACAGGACTCCCATAAACCACAAAAATAAAATTTTAAAAGTTATTTTCCTATTTTATTTAAAGGCTTTTTTTAAGGCCAGAAATAGTCTTTAATAGGTTAAAATTATTTTAAAGCTTCAAAAATATTTGATAAAAATCAGGGAAACTCAATGGACATATATTTTCCATATATAAGAGTTTCAACACATGGTCATGTTAAAATTATTGGTCAAACCCCTCAAAAACCCTTTCTGGATATTTCAAGCTTTTGAAATATTTACAAAGGAAATTTTCTTCATTAATTCCAAGAAAATTATAGCATGCCATATATGACATACTTGATGATCTTGCGAAGCCTCATCCCTTTAAGATCAAGAAAACATCATCAAACCCTCTCAAAACCATTTCTATCCTTTTCCAAGTTTGAACAACTTTGCACTGCCAAACATGTCCAAATGCTCTCAAACTTGGTGCACATGCTCAAATGGTGTAATAATGCATCTAGACCAAATGGCACAAGTTGGAGAGAAGGATATCATGATCAAAGTGTTCTAAAACCCTTTCTGTCCAGAACCAAATTAAAACAACTCTACATTGCCAAGTGTGTCCTTTTGATCAGAATTTTTGTGGACATGTTCAAATCCTAAAATCATGACACTACACCAAGTGGTGCGTCAAGGAGAATAGATTTTCATGACTAAATCTTGGAAAAGCCACTTCTGTTGACTTCTAGGGTTTACAAAAGTTACATTGGCTACTTTGCCCAAATGAGCTCAAACTTGGTGGAACACCCTACTTCTATGTGCCATTTCATCCTGTTAAGTTTCATGTCAAGTGAAATTAAAATTCTTGCCCAAACCTACATCAAACACCTTCTGGCAGAATTTCAAAATGCAAGTTTCAACCCCTTCCACTAATCTCCATGAGCTAAAGCTCTTCCAACGTCCTCATCTGGTCCTCCTCTACCCCCTGCATCTTTCCCTGCCCGAGGAGCCATGATTGAGGGGGGTAGAACCCCATTTTTCTTCTCTGGGCAGCAGCATTGTCCCTCTCTCTCAGCCTCTCTCTCCTTCCTTGACATTCCAGAGCATCCAAGGCTCTCCTCACCTTTTGCCCATACCCCCATACAGCTGCCAGACGCAAGTGGACGCGCGGGTGTGCGCAAAAAGCCACGGATGTTGGCTGTTTGCATGCTCTGGAGTGCGTGGCAGAGCACCCAAGCATTGACACTGCATCCCTTGACCGCCTCGAGCCTTCCCCTCGCGCCAGTCGAGGTGCCTCGATGTCCGCAACACGCCACCGTGCAGGCCCCCTCGTCTCTCCCTCTCTCTCACCTCCTGCGGCGCGTGCCCAGAGCCGCCCGGCTCGGTCAATGCTCGCGCAGCTCCTGTGGCCGCATGAAGTTCTCCCCGCTCCCTCTCTCTCTCTCTTTTCCTGGCCCTACTCCACTCCCACAAGCAATGCAGGCAACCCCTCGCTCTCTCCCCGTGCCGCCCGAGCCATTGCCACGGCCACCCGTGCGCCGCGTCCACAGTGAGCCACGGGTCGGCTACTTAAGGCCGCCCCCAAGCCCCCTCTCTACTCCTTTGGCTCTCTCTCCCTCCCGTGCACCCGCTGGACCAACTCACTCCCCTCCTCGTGCTCTCCATCCGCCACCATGGCCGGAGCCTTGCCGTCGGCCTCCGCCTAAATTCGCACCCACCGCTCCTCCTCCTCCCCTCTAGCCCGCACTAGAGCACCTCCACCATCACTATGAGCCCCTCTCGTGCATCTCCCTCTCCTCCCCGTGGTTGTTCCCTCGAGTTCCATCACCACTGCCGGCCTCACCTGCCGCGGCCGATGATGCGCTCGTGTCTGTCCACCCCTGCGACCGTGGCGCACCTCGGCGGGTGCAGCACGCTCCCCCGAGCATGCTGGTGTGCTGGATGCCGACGGAGGTGGCCGGTGCCACCGAGGAGAGCGTCGGCGCCGCTCGGCCTCGCCTCCTCTGTTTCCCGTCGCGTTGCGCGGGAGGTTGAAGGCGACCTGCCATTGGGCCCCGCGTGTCAGCGACCCAGTGGGGGAGGGCGACCGTTTAAGTGTAAACAGCTTCGACCAAATCCTCCTCCCCGCACGAAGGCGCACCACTGTGGAGCCGCCTTTGACGTCAACTCTTCCGCCCTTGCAAACGAGCTGCTGGGCCGGCCCAGTGGCACCCTGCCATTAAGCCTCGCCCAATGCGCACTCATGCCGCCCTAGATCCAGCCCATTTTGGTAAATCCTTTTCTTTTCCTTTTCTGTAAAACTTGTAAAATCTCTAAAGAATTCAAATGGACTCCAAATTTGATGATTAAAATTTCTAGTAGTCTCTAAATTCATGCCCTATCTCAAGGTGCTATTTGCACATTTTTCTAGAAATATTTCTTCAAAAAATAATTATCAAATACCATTTTTTCCATTTTTGTCATAAACTTTAGAAAATCACAGAGGGCTAAAATTTGATCCAAATGCCATGATTCAAATTCCTAGATGCTTCTAAGTTCATAACTTAGTTTATGAACATTTTTCTTAATACTTCCTATGCCACACAAAATAATGAGCCATTTCTTCATATCTGTCAACTTTGCCAATTCATAGGGAATTCATTTGAACTCCAAATCCAGTGAAACCAACTCCTAGATGCTTATAAAATCATGATTTGTTAAATGAGTGCCTTTGCTCATTTTTCAAAAATATATTTCTGTACACTTCTTGCAAATCCATAAACCCCTTGATTCCATCATATCAAAATGTTTAGAAATATCCACTAACCCAATTCCAATGAAACCACTCTAGCTAATTTTCATATAACTAGAGATGTCCTAGGAAAGTCAAAATTAATATTTTTAGAGCACTTTCATTTTCTGCCTTGTTGTGTTGCTTATTATGGTTGCTTTCAACGATAGTTGATGAAGTAGACGAAATGCTCGGAGTTGGACCAGAGATATTTGAAGACCTCGAAGGCTTTGTTAAAACAGGTAAGCAACCATTTGACCATGATGAACCATTTTACATCATAATAGCATTTTCGTCGCTTCACTGAGTGCATGATATACATTAAATGGCAACCTTGCTAGGCTTGCGTCTGTTGCATACTCCATTGATACTTGCATTGTTCATGACTCTACCCTTGCTTAGAGTTGTGTTGGTGGGTTGTAGAAATATGCTATAGTAAATGGCTACGCAAAGTGGGTCAGGGTTATGCATGGAAAGAAACAAGTATGGTTTGACATACTTGCAAATAGCCCTAGTGGGTGCCACTGATGCCCTGGGAGATGATGATGAACTTGGTCACTACTTGGTGGAGAAGTAGTGTATCGAGGCTTGATAAAAGTGTTGTTTACAGAGACGGATTAGATTTAAGATTTGTCGGCCGTCCCAACCAAACATGCGCGGCCACTCTACCCTTATATGGGAAAGGGCATTATTGATTACCTAGGCCGATACTAGCTTGGAGCCTGCATTACTAGTGACGGGAGAGTCATTGTTGTACTCTCTCGGGACAGGGTCGTGCCAGGTATGGCGACCATGACTGTTTTCACAGGGCACCGGACACACCGTTGGTACCCCGTGCATGTGGTATGTGATGAATATGGGAGCGAGCCTCCACAATTTTAAGATGTGAAATGTTGGGCATGGGGGGTTACTACCAATCGAGTGGACTCTATGTTAGTGTCATCTAGGGAAAGATAGTGATCGGGTGCTTACCCCGGGTACTTGAGGTACCGCGGGTCATGGATGACACGGAAGTTCCCGGATCTTGTGGGTGAAGTGTGCAACCTCTGCAGAGTGTAAAACTATTCGAATAGCCGTGTCCACGATCAAGGACAGTTGGATGGTGCTACTATGTCCATATGTTTCTGACAAACAACACAGTTTAGTAATCTTGTTGATATGATTCGTGAGTAAGTCATGATGAGCTTGATAGTGAGTTGTTCACTCTTTCTCGATGTTGATGTCTGTAACCTCCTGATACTTGTTGCAGAGACATTCATGTCCTTGATAAATGATTATCATACTTGCATGAGAAAAACTAGCTTTCCGCAAAAATGCCAAATTAGCAGTAGAGCCTTGCATAATTATTCTGTTATCACTCTTGGGTTGCTTGCGAGTACATTCAAAGTACTCATTGGCTTGCCACTGGTTATTTTATTGGCCAGGCATGAAAGAACAGGATACGATGAAGAACACTTCGGTGACGAACATGCGAGCTAGGACGCTTCCCAGTCAGAAGATTTCCGCTGCGATGATATACTCAAGACTTGACCATAATGGTCCTACTTGTGTAATACGGTATGTAAGGATGTAAGACTCTTGTTATTCAGCTTATGTGTGTTCAGTGAGCATTGATCTCTAGGATCACTGTACACGTGCATTCAGTGATCACGACTTATGACTCGGGGTCCACACAGAGCTGGTATAAGAGCCATCCTGACTCTAGGAAGCCTTAGTTCGCATGGTCGTTAGTTAGGGTAAAACTATTTTCAAAACTATCGCTAGTTTTCAAAAACTGTCTATACTTCTCTTCCCTTCTCAGTTTTTCGAAAACTAAGGTATACTTTCCTTATTGGTCTCTTCCCCTTCAAACTTTTTGGTCGCTAGTACCCTTATGCCCCTGACCACGGGATTCCTTGTAATCCTCGTAAATAACCTAGCAGGTAGACACCTTGCCGAATATTCACCCACCTCTTCTAAACACAAGATTGGCAACACCACGCCAAGATGATGCCAACCGAGATACCATCAAGACCCAGAGGATGGTGACACCTTCGGCATTACCCCTAGATGGTGCAACCTTAGCCTACGATGACCAGGGCACAGGATATGCAAGATCATGGTATACATCACTAATAGAGTAATCCAGTCACTACCGTTGTTGTATCGGCAACCACCGATGGATGAGAACCTCGCCATTTGGTCTGCCTCACTATAGTGAGCAGGAAAACGGTTCTCTGCATCCCCTGCTCTTGGTGTTGATGTTGTCATCAATGAAACCGATGTATTGGAACTCTACTATGCCTTGTTATTGTCATTGCAAAAAGGATCGTCATGAATAAGAAGACAAGAGGAGACCAAGTCAACGCCAGCTACGAGGAGCCACCTTCACCCCATCACTTCAACATGCGAGAAGTTGTTGAAGATTCTTTAGGCTCAACCCAGATCGTTTCTTCAAAATAAGAGACGTAGCAACACCTGAGGAAAACTCCGAAGACTGCACGAGGCATGACTACTGAGTCCGAGAACCCCTAGGGTAGGATGAGTCGTGTACCCCCTATGCATAGTCGAGTCCGTATGATGGTTCGAATAGAACCATGATTGTGTGTTGCTTGTTTTTATTGTTTGTGTTTTGATATAAGTCGCACTTTTTCCCTAGGCAACAAGTGCTCGACTATATCACCTTCCTTTTCTTAATGCTTGTGTTTGGCCCTTTTGGCGCCTTTTGTTTGCAGTTGCACTATAGAACCCCCTTTAGGCATTCCCCTCCTCTATGATACTTCTCCCTCTCTTCTCTCTCCTCAACTAAAGACCGGCAACACAAGAAATACCAAGGATTCCACCTCGGCAGCCAACCAGTACTAAAAAATTTTGCTACCGCCTCCTCGTCCAAGTACAACCCTGTATGTTTAAACCTCAAGACTAGAAACCTATCCCTAGACCCTACAAGACTTCACGAGATGTCCCAGCTCGAACCCTTGACCCTGAGCTTAACCTACGGAATTGCAAGAGAACCAGTTAAACATCCGTAACCTTGCTCAGCACCGGGTTCATTATGGAACTAGTGGACATAGTAAACAGGCACATTGTCATTCCAATATAACACAAGAACTGACGATGCCATAGGGAAGACCAATTTGAGGATATAGGAATAGAGGGCGAATGACTTGATGATTTGATATCAATGACATTGAGGAATTATCTGAGACTCTTTGGTGGATTATGAGGCTTTCATGTTGGTAGATGAACTTGGTGGATCATGTTAATGGAGTAGCATAACTTTTTTTGCCCTGAGTAAATTGGACGATGATCGCAAGCTGAAATTCTTGGAGGTATAAATTATTTGACTTAGCCAGGGGATATTCATAGCAGATGGTTGACATTACAATTGATTTGAGGAAGACCTGTAGGAATTCTTGTTGGACATGAGATTTGGATTTAAATAGGTGATCCTAGTGGAGTATAGATGTGGATTGAGTCTACGTGGTTTGGAGTGAATTGGATTTAGACTGATAATCTCGATCATGGTACCATGTTTCTCGGTGGACGATAAACTAGGAGATTGGGTTAATTGCCGGAGTTGATTTAGGGATCTATATAAAGGCTTGACGTCGGGAGTTACTCGACCCCTATAATGGAAATTGGTGGACTGACTATAGTAAGGTAGCCCTTTCAAGAATTTGGGGATTATGGGACATTAGAAGATTCGTGTGGAACACCATAGAGTTTGGATTTGTAGAATTAATGGATTATGTAGTGATTGATGGAAGTTAATGGGCTGTTGGAGTTGATTCATAGGAAGGAAACAAGATCTTGGAGTGGCTTACGACGTGTTTCCTTAGGATAGACATGCACTATCTTGGACCTTGGAAGGATAGGCTGAGCACTTGCATTGTGGTGTTTAGTTCAAGCTTAGCAGCTTGTATGGGGATTACATGAGGATAACCATGCATATGAGTTTGGTGATAGTTGACATGAATGATTTTTGTTTGACCTCCTCTCGGGAGCCATGAGGATATGGATAGCATGAGTGATGATTGGAGTTGATATATACGAGATGATTCTTTCAATAATATGATGTGATTTTGGTTAGAGGACTAAATAGAACAATTGGCATCTCAGAGACCGTGCTTAAGGATAAGATGATAAACATTCACACGCACACTAGAATCCTTGAAACCCTTAAGCCCTACCAATCCACTACATGGTCGGATCATGACCGTGGGCTTTGGCTCTAGGTCAAGAAGACCTTAGCCAATACTCAACCATGACCACCACCAATGCGCCAGCCTACCTTATGTACCCCATAGACTTCATGGAGTACTTGGACAAGTTGGTTGGTTGTCTTTATTTTGGTGACGTACTTGTCTACCCGAAGACGGAAGAAGAGTCGTTCAGCTGGTTAGGGGACATTTGAAGACCGCCATGACAAGGAGAAAGAACTATATCAACCACCGTCATCAATAAGTATACTTCCGCATCGAAGACCATGTGTAACTGCGAGCCACTCCTCTCAAAGGAACCCAACATTTTCATGTCAAAGTGAAGCTCACACCAAGATTATCGACCCTCTTCGAGATCACTGCAAGAGGAAGAATAGACGGCTACCAGCTAGAGTTACCACCTGAGTCATCCACTGTGCACAACATATTCCACACGACACTACTCCGAAAATGTTTCCAACTTTCTAACTAGTCCGGTCTCTACAAAGACATCGATCACCGAGCCATCGACCTCCAGCCCAATATGACCTACGTGAGAGACCCCAATTGCAATCTGGATCAAGCAAGACGTCATACACGAAGCCACTCCATCGAGTACTTCAAGGTTCAATGGAGCACCACTCGGAAGCACAAGCAGTATGAGGGCGTGAAGACTACCCGAGATCCAAGTTTCCGTATTCCTTTCCACGCCTAGTTTGGGAATCTCGGGGACGAGATTCTTGTAAGGGGGGTAGGTTTGTCACACCCTGATTTTTATGCCACAACACTTAAGCTAATAAATCATCCTAAAATGTGGTTTGACAAAAACTTTTGAGTGTTCTGGACTTTGCTTGATTTGCTTTTTGTGTGTTGTTTGCAAGTGCTCTAAAAATCAAAAAAATTCTCCAACTCTTATACTCCTTCTCCTTGATCCAAAACCTTGACCAATGATCATGACATGTGTGTAGGACATAAAGATAATTTCTTTCAAAAATATTTTTGGCCAAAAAGTATTTTCTAAATTAGGTTTTCCAAGACCCCCTGAATTGAGACTTGAACTACAAGTACTTAATTAAGGGTGTGAAAAATCTTTCAAAAATTATATTTGACTCATATTAGGTATAGGACTCCCATAAACCACAAAAATATAATTTTAAAAGTTATTTTAATATTTTATTTAAAGGTTTTTTCTTAAGGCCGGAAATGGTTTTTAATAGGTTAAAATTATTTTAAAGTTTCAAAAATATTTGAGACTCTAAAAATCAAATACATTCTCCAACTCTTATACTCCTTCTCCTTGATCCAAAACCTTGACCAATGATCATGACATGTGTGTAGGAAATAAAAATAATTTCTTTCAAAAATATTTTTGGCCAAAAAGCATTTTCTAAATTAGGTTTTCCAAAACCCCCTGAATTGAGACTTGAACTACAAGTACTTAATTAAGGGTGTGAAAAATCTTTCAAAAATTATATTTGATTCATATTAGGTATAGGACTCCCATAAACCACAAAAATATAATTTTAAAAGTTATTTTCCTATTTTATTTAAAGGTTTTTTCTTAAGGCCAGAAATGGTTTTTAATAGGTTAAAATTATTTTAAAGTTTCAAAAATATTTGAGAAACATCAGGGAAACTAAGTGGACATATATTCTCCATATATAAGAGTTTCAACACATGGTCATGTTAGAATTATTGGTCAAACCCCTCAAAAACCCTTTCTGGATATTTTAAGCTTTGGAAATATTTACAAAGGAAATTTTCTTCATTAATTCCAAGAAAATTCTAGCATGTCACCTATGACATATTTGATGATCGTGCAAAGCCTCATGCCTTGACGATCAAGAAAACATCATCAAACCCTCTCAAAACCATTTCTATCCTTTTACAAGTTTGAACAACTTTGCACTGCCAAACATGTCCAAATGCTCTCAAACTTGGTGCACATGATCAAATGGTGTAATAATGCATCTAGACCAAATGGCACAAGTTGGAGAGAAGGATATCATGATCAAAGTGTTCTAAAACCCTTTCTGTCCAGAACCAAATTTGGACAACTCTACATTGCCAAGTGTGTCCTTTTGGTCTGAATTTTTCTGGAAATGTTCAAATCCTCAAATTATGACACTACACTAAGTGGTGCATCAAGGAGAATAGATTTTCATGACTAAATCTTGGAAAAGCCATTTTTGTTGATTTCTAGGGTTTACCAAAGTTACATTGGCTACTTTGCCCAAATGAGCTCTAACTTGGTGGAACACCCTACTTCTATGTGCCACTTCATCCTGTTAAGTTTCATGTCAAGTGAAATTAAAATTCTTGCACAAACCTACATCAAACACCTTCTGGAAGAATTTCAAAATGCAAGTTTCAACCCCTTCCACTAATCTCCATGAGCTGAAACTCTTCCCACAGCCTCATCTGGTCCTCCTCTACCCCCTACATCTTTCCCTGCCCGAGGAGCCATGATTAAGGGGGGTAGAACCCCATTTTTCTTCTCTGGGCAGCAGCATTGTCCCTCTCTCTCTCAGCCTCTCTCTCCTTCCTTGACATTCCAGAGCATCCAAGGCTCTCCTCAGCTTTTGCCCATACCCCCCTGCAGCTGCCAGACGCAAGTGGACGCGCGGGTGCGCGCAAAAAGCCGCGGATGCCAGCTGTTTGCATGCTCTGGAGCGCGTGGCAGAGCACCCGAGTTTTGACACCGCGTCCCTCGACCGCCTCGAGCCTTCCCCTCGCTCCAGTCGAGGTGCCTCGACTCCCGCAACATGCCACCGTGCAGGCCCCCTCATCTCTCCCTCTCTCTCACCTCCTGCGGCGCATGCCCAGACCCGCCCGGCTCGGTCAATGCTCGCGTAGCTCCTGTGGCCGCTTGCAGTTCGCCCCTCTCTCTCTCTCTCTCTCTCTCTCTCTCTCTCTCTCTCTCTCTCTCTCTCTCTCTCTCTCTCTCTTTTCCTGGCCCTACTCCACTCCCACAAGCAATGCAGGCAACCCCTCGCTCTCTCCCCGTGCCGCCCGAGCCGTTGCCACGGCCACCCATGCGCCGCGTCCACAGTGAGCCATGGGTCGGCTACTTAAGGCCGCCCCCGAGCCCCCGCTCTACTTCTTTGGCTCTCTCTCCCTCCTGTGCGCCCCCTGGACCAACCCACTCCCCTCCTCGTGCTATCCATCCGCCATCATGGCCGGAGCCTTGCCGTCGGCCTCCGCCTTGATTCGCACCCATCCCTCCTCCTCCTCCCCTCTAGGCCGCACTAGAGCACCTCCACCATCACTGCGAGCCCCTCTGTGCTTCTCCCTATCCTCCCCGTGGTGGTTCCGTCGAGTTCCATCACCATCGCCGACCTCACCCACCGCGGCCGATGATGCGCTCGCGTCTAGCCACCCATGCGATCGTGGCGCACCTCGGTGGGTGCGGCACGCTCCCCCGAGCATGCTGGTGTGTTGGGCGCCGACGGAGGTGGTCGGTGCCGCCGAGGAGAGCGCCGGCGCCACTCGACCTCGCCTCCTCTGTTTCCCGTCGCGCTGCGTGGGAGGTTGAAGGCGACCTGCCGTTGGGCCCTGCGCATCAGCGACCCAGTGGGCGGGCCCGACCGTTTAAGTGTAAATGGCTTCGGCCAAATCCACCTCCCCCGCACGAAGGCGCACCACCGTGAAGCCGCCTTCGATGTCAACTCTTCCGCCCCCGCAGATGAGTTGCTGGGCCGGCCCAGTGGCACCCTACCATTAAGCCTCGCCCAATGCGCACTGCTGCCGCCCTAGATCCAGCCCATTTTGGTAAATCCTTTTCTTTTTCTTTTCTGTAAAACTTGTAAAATGTCTAAAGAATTCAAATGGACTCCAAATTAGATGATTCAAATTTCTAGTAGTCTCTAAATTCATGCCCTCTCTCAAGGTGCTATTTGCACATTTTCCAGAAAATATTTCTTTCACAAATAATTATCAAATACCATTTTTCCATTTCTGTCATAAACTTTAGAAAATTACAGAGGGCTCAAATTTGATCCAAATGCCATGATTCAAATTCCTAGATGCTTCTAAGTTCATAACTTAGTTTATGAACATTTTTCTTAATACTTTCTATGCCACACAAAATAATGAGCCATTTCTTCATATTTGTCAGCTTTGCCAATTCATAGGGAATTCATTTGAACTCCAAATCCAGTGAAACCAACTCCTAGATGCTTATAAAATCATGATTTGTTAAATGAGTGCCTTTGCTCATTTTTCAAAATTATATTTCTGTACACTTCTTGCAAATCCATAAACCCCTTGATTCCATCATATCAAAATGTTTAGAAATATCCACTGACCCAATTCCAATGAAACCACTCTGGTTAATTTTCATATAACCAGAGATGTCCTAGAAAAGTCAAAATTAAAATTTTTAGAGCACTTTTATTTTCCGCCTTGTTGTTGCTTATTATGGTTGCTTTCGATGATAGTTGACGAAGTAGATGAAATGCTCGGAGTTTGAGTAGAGATATTTGAAAACCTCGAAGGCTTTGTTAAAACAGGCAAGCTACCCTTTGACCATGATGAACCATTTTACATCATAATAGCATTTTCGTTGCTTCACTGAGTGCATGATATACCTTGAATGGCAACCTTGCTAGGCTTGCCTCCGTTGCATACTACATTGATACTTGCATTGTTCATGACTCTACCCTTGCTTAGAGTTGTGTTGGTGGGTGCTATAGTAAATGGCTACGCAAAGTGGGTCATGGTTATGCATGGAAAGAAACAAGTATGGTTTGACATACTTGCAAACCGCCCAAGTGGGTGCCACTGATGCCCTGGGAGATGATGATGAACTAGGTCACTACTTGGTGGAGAAGTAGTGTTCCGAGGCTTGATAAAAGTGTTGTTTACAGAGACGGATTAGATTTAAGATTTGTCGACTGTCCCAACCAAACATGCGCGACCTCTCTACCCTTATATGGGAAAGGGCATTATTGATTACCGAGGCCGATACTAGCTTGCAGCCCGCATTACTAGTGATGGGAGATTCGTTGTTGCGCTCTCTCGGGACGGGGTCGTGCCAGGTAGGGCGGCCATGACTGTTTTCACAGGGCACCGGACACACCATTGGTACCCCGTGCTTGTGGTATGTGATGAATATGGGAGCGAGGCTCCACAATTTTAAGATGTGAAATGTTGGGCACGGGGGGTTACTACCAATCGAGTGGACTCTATGTTAGTGTCGTCTAGGGAAAGATAGTGATCGGGTGCTTACCCGGGGAACTTGAGGTACTGCGGGTCGTGGCACTACAAAAAAATACACATCCGTGACATTTTGGGCCGAACGAAAAAAAATTATGTCATACTTATGACACTTCTATGACGATAATTGTGACAAAACCCGGTATCATCATAGATGTGGTGGGGTCCTACTTCTATGACAAAAAATCATGACAAAAAATGGGCTTTTCGTCCTGGGCGGGCCGGAGACGCAGCTCCATGACATTCTTTGGGCCGTCCATGACAGAAAAAACCGTGGTAGAAGCGAGGGCGAGGAAAATATTGGGGTGTACCCGGTTACGGTGGGTGGTCGGGGCCGAGCGATGCGCGTTTCTCTCGTACACGCACGCGCATGGGTGCGAGGTGTTGGGCTCTAACTGAACCTGAGCGAGGCGTTGTGCTCTAAATGAACCCGAGCGATTGCACTGCAGGCTACGTGTTACTGAACCCGAGCGATCGGTCGATGGCTGTTAACTGAACCCGATCAAGCGATTCCTTCGCTACTGCTGCTAACTGAAGCCGATCGGTGTTGCCTCTGGATGAACAGTGAGCGTTGCTGGGGGGGTTTGAATGAACAGTTCCCAGTGGGGGTGGATGAACATGACCCCGTGGTGTTGCCTCTGGATGAACAGGACCCCGATCGATCAAGACGGTTGGGGCTGGATGAACAGGACCCCGTGAAGGGCTGGATGAACAGGACCACCCCATGGAGGGAAGGATGAACATTAGACGGTGGAGGGCTGGATGAACAGTAGCTCGTGGAGGGGTGGTTGAGCAGGAGCCCGTGGAGAGGGCTGGTTGAACAGTCGCCGATGGAGTAGCGCGCGGTGGAGGCTGGATGAATAGGAGCCCGTGGATGAACAGTCACAGGTGGAGGCTGGAGGAGGTCGACGGTGGATGAACAGTAGCCCGTGGAGGCTGGAGGGGGTCGACGGTGGAGATGAATAGTATCCTATGGAGTCCCGTTTTGCGGTACGCCACACCCCTCCCGATGAACAGCACCCCCGTTTCGACCGTAGCGCTCCAACACAAGTCTGTTTCCTCCGTTTTGCGGTACGCCACACCCCTCCCGATCAACAGGACCCCCGTTTCGACCGTAGGAGGTCCGTTTCCTCCGTTTTGCGGTACGCCAGACCCCTCCCGATGAACAAGATCACATTTCGAACATGGCTGGTCGAACACAAGGCCGTTCCGTTCTGCGGTACGCCAGGCCTTGTTTCCATCGGCTGTTCCGTCCAAGCCCTCCCGATGAACACGACGATACATTCCGTTCCGACCCAGCCGGTTGGCTCCCCATGAACACGACGATGACGTTGTTTCTCCGTTCCAACCCAGCCATGTACACGAGCCCTGGCCGTACGTACGCGCGAGTAGGCGTTCGAGACCCTGCCCGTATGAACATATGTGGACGTATTTACTTTCTTGCATGCGAAGATGTAGCTAGTGGGTCCCAGCAGTCAGGGGGCGAATCGTTTTTTTTTTGCCGGACGCACTTCCTTGCGTGCGAAGATGTAGCTGGTGGGTCACAACAGTCAGGGGGAAACATTTTTTTGCGAAATATGGTGGCCCGTCCGGTGGGTCCCCGCTGTCAGGTACAGGAATATTTATTTTTCCCGTAATAAGGAGGCACTTCCTTGTTGCGGCTGTGGACCCATCTGTCAGCCTCTCCACGTACAGTCCACGTCCGATGGAAGCCGTTCCTTGACCACGTTGACCACGCCGCGTCAAGAGCACCAAGGCGGTGGACGACAGCGAGGCCTAGGAAGGGGACGACGCGGAACCAAGGAAGACGCGGCAGAGGATGCCCACGCGTAGAGGAGTATGAGGGTTCACTGGTTCGCTGCGGTGTGAGGCTGCCGTCGCCGCAGAATAACAGGGGGTGTGGGTGAATAGAGGGATGGCCTGGCCAGCGGTGGGATTAGTAGGGGGCGGTGAGGCCTCCGCCGCATCGCAGCCGGCCACGGGAGGCAGGAGCACGAGGCACGGCCGGCGCTGGTTTGGGCGGCTGGAGCAAGAAGAGCAGAGGTTGAAGAAGCAGTACGGCCGTTGGATGGACATCGCACGGTCAATGGAGCTAGAATCGTGCATATTGACTAAGTTAACAAAGCCCTCCATCCCTGTCAACTTAGTAGGCCCACAAGTCAGCCTACCACTATACTGGGTCCCAGCTAGGATGGGGAGTATTCAATTTTTTTGTGCGTAATAAGGAGGCACTTCCTTGCGTGCGAAGATATAGCTGGTGGGTCCGAGCTGTCAGCAGCGGTAACATTTTTTTCACGAAATACAGAGGCCCTTTCGGAGGTTCCCAGATGTCAGGTGGAGGAATCATTATTTTGCGCGTAATAAGGAGGCATTTCCTTGTGTGCGGCCGTGGACCCAACTGTCAGCCTCTCCACGCACGGTCCACTTCAGATGCATGTTGGTCGTTGACCACGTTGACCAGGCCGCGCCGAGAGCACCAGGGCGGTGGACGACGGCGAGGCCTAGGAAGGAAATGACATGGAGCCAGGGAAGACTCGGCAGTTGTTTGCCACGCGGAGGGGAGTACGACTGTACGAGGGTTTACTGGTTCGTCTGCCGTCGCCAGAGAATAACAGCAGGTGTGCGTGAGTAGAGGGATGGCTAGGCCAGCGATGGGAGTACGGTGGATCGGTGAGGCCTGCGCGGCAGCACAGCCGGCCGTGGGGAGGAAGGAGCAGCCAGTCCCGCCGGTGCTTGTTTGAGCGGCTGCAGCAGGAAGAGCAGAGATTGAAGAAGCACGACGGTCGTTGGATGGACATCCAATAGTCACTGATTGTGCATCAACCTTTTTTAGGAAAGCCTCAAATCTGTGGAAAACAACATACAACTCATCTGCCATTATTTCAAATAATTTACAGCCCATTTGCAAATTCTTAAGGTTTTTCTGAGCCCATATTCTTTTTGTTAGCATTACAGCTCATATTGTGGCCACGGTTAAAAAATTATACGAAATTTTGCATATTTCGGTGCGGTCCGAACTCTTTTTAATCCCGAAATTTCGAGTCACGTTCAAACTGATTTTAAAAATAAATATATATCAATATAAAATCCAACAAATTGTCCACGCATAAAAATCAATGCAATTTAAAATCTCGAAATGAAAAAAAGAAATTTGAAACTAATTGTCGGTTTGATGTGTTTTAAAAATGTACAGCCCATTTCTCATAACTGATATGCCATTTTCTCGGCCAGCCGAATGAAGCTCTCCTCGTCTTGAAAGATTTGCAGCCCAACAGGCCTGACAAAGCGACTTACTTGGCAAATCACAAAAACACTGGGCTGTGGCCGTGGACCCAGCCGTCATCCTCTCCACGTACAGTACTCTTTCGATGGAAGTCGGTCATTGACCATTGACCATGCCGCGCCGAGAGCACCAAGGCGGTGGACGGCGGCGAGGCCTAGGAAGGGGACGACGCGGAGCCGGGGAAGACGCGGTAGTGGAAGCCCACGTGGAGAGGGGTACGAGGGTTCACTGGTTCGGCTGTGGTGTGAGGCTGCCGTCGCCGCAGGGCCTGACTAGCGGTGGGAGTAGTAGGGGGCGGTGAGGCCTCAACGGCAGCACAGCCGGCCACTGGAGGCAGGAACAGGCGGTCTCGCCGGCATTGGTTTGGGCGGCTGGTGCAAGAACAGCAGCGATTGAAGAAGCGGCAGGACCGTTCGATTCAAATCCAATGGTTACTGCTGCTAGAATCATTTGTTGACCAAGTTGACAAGCCATGCATACGCGTCAACTTAGTAGGCCCACAGGTCAGCCTCCCAACCGGTGCGCCCCAGATGTCAGTGGGAGTAATCATTTTTTTCGCGTAATAAGGAGGCAGTTGATTACGTGCGCAGCGGAGGGAGTAGGGTGGGCCGGGGGAGCCTGCACGGCATCACATCGGGCCACAAGAGGAGGGAGCAGGCAGTCCTGCCAGCGCTAGTTTAGGCGGGTGGAGCAGGAAGATCAAAGATTGAAGAAGCACGTCGGCCATTGGCTGGACATCCAACAGTCACTGCTACTAGAATCGTGTGTTGACTGACAAAGCCTTGCGTAAACAAGTCAGCCTCGAAATATGTGGCATGTCCAGCCCATTTGCTATTATTTATATAATTTTACTCATTTTATAATTCATATGGAATTTATTGTAGCCTGTTTTCCATTTTTAGAATTGTTGCCCATTTTCTGGTCAGTACCAGGGTTAAAAAATTAACTAAATATGTGGGAAATTTTGAAAATTCACAAATTTTTGCTGGGAAAAAATATTCTTAATCCAAAAATTAGTAGCCATACTAAAACAAATTTAAAAATAAATTAGTACTATGTCATGTTAAATCCAATGAAATACTCCCTCCGTCCCAAAATTCTTGTCTTAGATTTGTCTAAATACGGATGTATCAAGTCACGTTTTGGTATTAGATACATCCGTATCTAGACTAATCTAAGACAAGAATTTTGGGACGGAGGGAGTATAAGATATCAGTGAAGAACAAAAACAAAAAAAAGAAACTAATATCCCATTCGCTATAATTTTTTTGGAATTTTCGACCCCTTTTGATATTACTTTTAACAGACACTAACCATACTCTTTGGCCAGGCCGGAATGCAATCCTCCTCGTCTTGAAAGATTTGCAGCCCAGTAAGTCGGAGAAAGCAAATAGGCCTAGCTTGGCTATTCTTCAAAAAGAAATACTGGGCTACCTATTTTCCCAAAGAAAAAACTGATGGGCTGGTCATGTTCTTAGATGGGCCACAGAGACCGCACAACCCATTTTATAGCCTGCTCCTCCAAATTACTACTAAAAAAATTGTGCAATTCTGTCATTAATTGACTATACGTTGAAAATGATGTGGGTCCGAGATATCAGCAGGGTGGATTAGAGTAAAAAACGAGGGGTTCATCTGAGTAGTAAAAGAGGCGCTTGCTTGTGTTCGGGAGTGGACCTGGTGGGTCCGTACTGTCATACTCACAACTACAGACATCTCTCGATTCACTATGTTGACAGGGACCGTTTTGAAAAAAACTATGTTGACAGAGCCGAACGGCGGCGCCGCGGCGAGCGCACCAAGGCGGAGAATTAAGTGTTGTCACCAATGTGCTGGGCTGGGTTGGACATTCTTATTGAAAAATAAAAATGGACCGGATCTATTAACGACGTTGACTACGATTCGCTAGTTGCAGGAAGAAAATGCCGGGAGAAAGAAGACCGGTCGCTATCTTTGCCGAAGAATAATATCGACAGAATGTAACGACACTACCATAGGAAATAATATCCTCCTGTTAAATTGTGAATTTAAAGAACTGGTGCATGAGCATTTATCTTTATTTATGTATTTACTTATTTATGTTTAGGGGACCATGAGCATGTACCTGGGCCGGATTCATGTGAGAGCCTCCCTTCCAGTTAATTATGGGCTTCTCTATTGGGCCTTCATCAGTGGGCTGCATGTTATCAACAAGTGGAAAATGTGTTCCGTACGAAAAATAGTATGCGCTACGTACAGTATGGGGCACTAAAGGATCGAACCGTGCAACGACTTCCAAAACATTGTGTTTGTCGTTCTAACAACACATTTATTCAACCAACAGACGAAATATACTACTGATTGTACATTGAAAACAACAACAGCAAACAGGGCTGGGGGTGCAACAGAAGCAGTAAGCAGGCCAGAAGAGTGAAGACGCAGCTCTCTCTTACAAACCAAACATCAGCCACCATTACAAAAGGGCTACCAAAAAAGAACAAGTGTATGCATCAAACTAAATAAAGATCCTACTACACCAAGTGTACGCATCTAACTAACTGGCTCAGTTAGACATTACTATTTATTAAGCTGTGGAGATTGGCTGACGGCTTGAACCAGATGGGTGCCTGACGGGGGAAACTCCAGCCAGCTGGTCGAAGTCTGATACTTGCGACCCTCTCTCCTACTTTGGCTGCAGAGCGTGGCGGCACATATCAGGGTATGGTGCATGCAGAGATGCATGGTACGCTGTGTACACACAGTTTTGCCTGATGAACGAAAATGCGCTGCCATCATGATCCTTGCCATCAGTTATCTCCTGGTTAATCGGATAATTCAGTCTGACAAATAGAGAGGGTGTACCAAGGCTACTTACCAACCTCTAGTCAAAAAAGTCCTGAAGGCCCAGAGAAGATGGGATCCTGGTCAAAGACATTGCAGTGACTGTGATTGTATTCCGCGAAACAACACGTCCGGTACGTGCGAACGATCATCAATCGTTCGCCGTTGTCTGATCAAGCTAGGAACCACCTGCAACTACCATGCCGCTTTTCTTTGAAAGGTTCTGGGATTAGGAAGGGTAGGGACACCGGGCAGCCTACAACATCATATCAAGTTGGAGTCAAATAACCCTAAAAAAAGTTGGAGTCAGATAAAAAAGGGCTCTTGATGTAGTCAATCTTAAGAACAGCATGTTATGAGCATGAATATATTTTTTTAGTAAATGTTTACAGTAATATAAGCAAGCCATCATGATATCATACAAAAGTAACATACTGCTTTAACAGCCGTTTGTAGCGATGACTGGAGTAGGCCAGCAATACGTCCAGCCATAGAAGGAGTTGAGGGAGTCCTGGATTAGGGGGTGTCCGGATAGCCGGACCATAACCTTTGGCCGGACTGTTGGAGTATGAAGATACAAGATTGAAGACTTCGTCCCGTGTCCGGATGGGACTTTCCTTGGCGTGGAAGGCAAGCTTGGCAATATGGATATGTAGACCACCTTCCATTGTAACCGACTCTGTGTAACCCTAGCCCTCTCCGGTGTCTATATAAACCGGGGGGGTTTAGTCCGTAGGACAACAACAATCATACCATAGGCTAGCTTCTAGGGTTTAGCCTCTCTGATCTCGTGGTAGATCTACCCTTGTACTACCCATATCATCAATATTAATCAAGCAGGAGTAGCGTTTTACCTCCATCGAGAGGGCCCAAACCTGGGTAAAAACATCGTGTCCCTTGACTCCTGTTACCATCCGCCTAGACGCATAGTTCGGGACCCCCTACCCGAGATCCGCCGGTTTTGACACCGACATTGGTGCTGTCATGGAGAGTTCCTCTATGTCGTCACCTTTAGGCCTGATGGCTCCTCCGATCATCAACAATGATGCGGTCCAGGGTGAGACTTTTCTCCCCGGACATATCTTCGTATTCGGTGGCTTTGCACTGCGGGCTAATTCGCTTGGCCATCTGGAGAAGATTGAAAGCTACGCCCCTGGACATCAGGTCAGATTTGGAAGTTTGAACTGCACGGCCGACATCCGCGGAGACTTGATCTTCGACGGATTCGAGCCACGGCCGAGCGCGCCGCACTGTCACGATGGGCATGATTTAGCTCTACCGCCGAACAGTGCCCTGGAGACCGCACCCGCATCAGCTTCGACCCTTAGCTCGGAGCCAACTGCGCCGATCGCGGATGGGTGGCTGGACCCCGCCACGGGGGCTGCAGTCTCAACAGTGATCGAGCCGAACACCAGCCTTATCCTCTGCGAAGCCCGTGACTCCAAAGTGCCGGACTCTTCTCTGGACTCCGAACCCTTCGCGCCCCTGCCGATCGAATTCGATTGGGCGCCGATCATGGAACTCACCGCCGCGGATATCTTTCAGCACTCGCCCTTTGGTGACATTCTGAATTCACTAAGGTCTCTCTCTTTGTCGGGAGAGTCCTGACCGGATTATGACCGGTGGGATTGGGATGCGGACGACGAAGAAATTCGACGCCCACCCACCGCCCACTTTGTAGCCACTGTCGATGATTTAACCGACATGCTAGACTTCGACTCTGAAGACATCGACGGTATGGACGACGATGTAGGAGACAAACAGGAACCAGCGCCCGCACGGCACTGGACAGCCACCCCATCCTATGATGTATACATGGTGGACACACCCAAAGGAAACGACAACAAAGAACGGGAGGACGCAACGAAGGATCGTTCCTTCGAAAAGCAGTCAAAGCGGCGGCATAAGCGCCGCTCCAAGCCCCACCTCGACAGAGACAGCGGTCATACAGACCTAGCCACAGAGCAGGGTGAGCCGGCGGACGATGAACATGGCATCGAGCAACTTTCTAAACGAGGCAACTTGGATAAACAAACCGAATAACCCGTCCCCGGCGAAGATAACAGTCCGGACGACCTCACGCCGGACAAGATCCTAGAGCAGAAGAGCCTCCACAAAAGGCTCGTCTCCACTGCGCGTAGCCTGAAAAAGCAGAAGCGGAAGCTCAAAAGTGCGGAAGATGCACTCAGAATCAGATGGAGTAAAGTACTCAACACCGTAGATAAATACGGCGGCAGTCGCCACACAAAGAGCTACCCGAAGCGAAAGCTGCTGCCTGAATTTGATGAGGAGGCCTTAGAGCCCCCGCATTCAAACAATAAGGAAGCCACCCGGTCGGATAGACGACCCCATGGCCAACATAGAGCGGCAAACGGCGCCGCACACAAGCCAGCACGCGATCCACCCAAGGATTCGCATCAAAAAGATGGCCCAGCCAGATCCATCTACGGGCCAAGAAAGCAAGCTCCAGTAAGCAATGCAAGGCAACAAATATCCGAACATCATAGCACACCCAAATACAGGGGTGCCGCACACCCTCTATGTTTCACCGATGAGGTGATGGACCATGAATTTCCAGCGGGATTCAAACCCGTAAACGTAGATGCATACGACGGAACGACAGACCCTGGAGTCTGGATTGAGGACTATATCCT
The DNA here is from genome assembly GCA_032464435.1 of Aegilops umbellulata. Lineage (NCBI taxonomy): Eukaryota > Viridiplantae > Streptophyta > Magnoliopsida > Poales > Poaceae > Aegilops > Aegilops umbellulata. The sequence continues at coordinate 130,973,879 of CP136056.1, forward strand.
CCATATCCACATGGCCAGAGGAGACGACGTCCACGCCATAAAATACCTACCCCTCAAGCTCAAAGGGCCAGCCCGGCATTGGCTTAAAAGCCTTCCCAAAAACACCATTGGAAGTTGGGAAGAGCTCGAGGACGCTTTCCGGGCAAATTTTCAAGGGACCTATGTCCGACCACCGGATGCAGACAATTTAAGTCATATAACTCAACAACCCGGAGAGTCAGCCCGGAAGCTCTGGAACAGATTTCCTACTAAAAAGAACTAGATAGTCGACTGTCCGGACGCCGAAGCCTTAGCAGCTTTCAAACACAGTGCTCGAGACGAATGGCTCGCCAGACACCTCGGCCAGGAAAAGCCAAGAACAATGGCCGCATTAACAAGCCTCATGACCCGCTTTTATGCGGGAGAGGACAGCTGGTTGGCAAGACGCAGCACCAGTGACCCAAGTACATCTGAAGTCAGGGATGAAAACGGAAAGCCACGACGCAGCAAAGACCAGCGCCGGAATAAGGGAAACAGCCCGAAGGGCACGGCGGTCAATGCCGGATTCAAAAGCTCTCATCAGGGTCGGCAAAAGCTGCCCCTTAAAGATAATAGGGATGGACTGTCTAATCTAAACAAAATTCTAGACAAGATATGTCAAATCCACAGCACCCCCGGGAAGTCGGCAAATCATTCCCACAGTGAATGTTGGGTCTTCAAGCAATCCGGCAAACTCAATGCCGAACACAAGGGGCTGGATACACCAAGTGAGGATGATGATGAACCCCGCAACCAAAGCACTAGGGAACAAAAGAAATTCCCACAAGAAGTCAAAACAGTAAATTTACTTCACGTGACAAAAGGGAAAAACAAAGTGGTGCCTATAGAGATATACACCATGCGGCCTATCATAAAGGAGTCTCGCCACTGGTTGTTACAGCCAATCACCATCGACCATCAGGACTACTCCGGAAGTATCCGGCACGCAGGCTGGGCTGCCTTGGTGTTAGATCCGATAATTGATGGATTCCACTTTACATGAGTCCTGATGGACGGCGGCAGCGGTTTAAACCTGCTATATCAGGACACAGTCCGCAAAATGGGGATGGACCCAACAAAAATTCGCCATAGCGACACTTCCTTTAAAGGAGTAACGCCAGGCCCAGATGCCCATTACACGGGTTCCCTCCTACTAGAAGTTATGTTCGGTTCCCCCGATAACTTCCGTAGCGAAAAGCTAACCTTTCACATCGCCCCATTTTCAAGTGGCTATCAAGCACTACTGGGACGCGAAGCTTTCGCCTGCTTTAACGCAATACCGCATTATGCGTCTCTCACGCTTAAGATACCCGGTCCACGAGGCATCATGTCACTAAAGGGAAATATTGAGTGTTCCCCCTGCGCGGAAGACTGTGTTGCTGCCTTGACAGCCACACACTAAAATGGCTTCACCAAACAAAGCACCTAAACAGGTTGTTAAGACCATGGACGCGACTAGACGAGTCCGGCGTAAACATACAATTGATAAAGGCTTAATAGCCGCATACCCTTGTACAAGGGGCTCCCCGCATGTAAAACAAGAGACAATAAGGCTCAATTTCACCCATTTTTGAATTATACTTTGTTTATTTAGTATAACGTACATTTCTCACGACCTTTTTCAACTAAGTTCCTCTCTCTTTCAGATGAACACTATGCTATACCCGTCCAGGACACGGCACAATGGAGACACAGGCGCAGACGTGCAGCAGGGACCCGCTCCAAGGATTCTTTTTAGATTAAGACCCTGCGTAAACCTTTTTTACTGTCTATTGTTGATACACATCCCCCGGATTCTCAGTATAACCAAGGAGGAGGCTGGCGTCTTGGCATGTGGCCATGTCAGAATTTTGCGCGTACCTGGACACCAGGGGCTTATTACCAAGGGCACTGTTCAGCCCATTTTCATAAAGACCGAATACCTAAGGGAGTGTTCGGCGTCGCGAGTTTGGCCTTATATGCATCAGCTCCGAATCGTGTCTTTGGTCAAATGTTGGGTTTGCCCGGCTCCTGTGTTTTGCTGCCTTACGTTCTGCTCTATCGGCTAAGGCGGCACCAGGAGAACTACTGTGATTGTGCCCCGGTTCAGCCAGGCGAACACCTCAGTAGAGAAAGCCGAAAACTGACTGTCATGATGTAGCACGAGACTGGTCAACCACTCGATGACCTATTGGAATCTTCAGGATTCCTCCGCATTAACGAAGGGCCGTTTCCCGGCCAGGCACACACGCGCCCCGAGTTCGGGCGAGCACGGCGCCACCAGGGGCTATATAGTAGCATCACTGTCAAACTCCTATGGCTAAGTGAAAGTGATAAAGCATTATAGTCCGATTGCCTAGTTCGCTGCACTATCACCTCCTTCATGGACCAAGACGTTGGATCAAGTGTGAAAATGCACCTTCTGCGAACACCCCCGCATTATATGCGTGGGGGCTAAAGCCGACGACTGCCATCTTACAGATTATATACACATATACCTTAACAGCCGCACAGGAGGTATTATAATTCTTGCAGGCACAAGTATAAAAAGCTTCTATAATTCATCAAAACATTGCTTTACAATAATATATGTTACTCGAACATAATATCCTTCGAGCACTGCGTCTCTATTAAACGAGCACCTTGCAGGACTTCCTAAAAATAGTGCTCAGCAGGTACTCGGCTTCCGTCCGAGTCTTGGGATGCAACAGCAGTGGCCTCCATCTCCGCCCAGTATGTCTTGACACGGGCAAGGGCCATCCATGCACCCTCTATGCATGCTGATCTCTTCATCGCATTGATATATGGCACTGCACCAAGGAACTGCTGCACCAAGCTAAAATAACTGTTCGGCTTTGGCCTTTCCGCCCACAGATGACCCACGACATACTTCATGGCGAGTCCGGATAACCTATTCAGCTCGGCCCATTCGGCCAAACGATCGGTTAATGGAAGCAGACGCTCTGGATTGTGGAACTGCGACAAGAAGAGCTTTTCCACTTCGCGATCCTCTTGATCTCGGAAGTGTTCGGCTGCGTCAGCGGCACTCGCCGCTAAATCCAGATACGCGTCCGCCGAACTCCACATCCGGTCCAACGGAGCATACTTAGGATCCCCAAACTTCATCCGTAGCATAAAGGGCTTTCCAGCCGCGATATCTCTGGCTTGACGTAGCTCCTCCTTCATTGCTATCATCGCAAAACGAGCATCCTTGGCCGCTGTAGTTGCCTTCTCCAGGTCCGTCCGTTCCGCCTGATCTTGTTTTTCAAGAAGCTTGCAACGGTCAGCAGCGCTCTTCAACTTCACAGCCATCTCGGCCATTTCCTTCTTGCTTCGGTAGTGAGCAGCCTGTTCGGCTTTCAGCTCTTCAATCGCCTTTAAGGCAGCCGCATCACTTTTCCTGGCTTGCTCCTTGGCTCGGGCAAGTTCCGCCCGGAGGTCCTCTATGGTGGCAGCTCCATCCGCATCAAGCGCGCACATTGTAACATACTGGCATCAAGCCCCTCTTACCAGGTGTCTCCGGAGAAATTACATACCTTGTGCCTCGTCAAGCCGCTTGTTGACAAGCGCGATGTCGGCATCTGCCACGTCAAGTTGCCGCTTTAGCTTGGCAACTTCATCAGTCCGGCTGGCCACCGGACACTTCGCCACCTACATAGGAAGACAGCAAATTATACCTGGGATTATGATCATCTGCGCGCCGTCACTTTCGACAGCACACAGAGTCTCAGGGGCTACTATCTACACAGGGCACATCTTAAATATGCGGAACTGTCAAAAGGTACATCACTTCGCGTACCTCAAAACCCGCCAGTAAACTCCTGACAGCCTCGTGCAACCCGCTCTCCGCGGACGAAATCCTTTCAATTACTGTACCCATCAATGTACGGTGCTCCTCTGAGATAGATGCTCGCCCTAGCAGATCCTTCAGTACCTCCGATCGTGCACCAGGCGGTGCCGGACTCGTTCGATTGCTTTTTTCAAAGGCCGGACGCGGAGGGCTTTGGGGGGCCATATGGCTGCCTTCCGGCCTAGCCGAATTAGGAGAAACCCTCCGCGACGATACCTCAGGGTCGCTCGCCTCGTAAGGCGGTACGGCAAGGGAAGGCCTTCCGCTCTCCATCACCTCTGGAAGAAGATCCCCCGAAGATGAGCTCTACTGAGAAGGGCTGAGATCCGAACTACAAGGTAATATTTCAGTTATTTTCCTCAGAAATAAAACAAGGATTTCTCTCATTTTAAACCTCCCCTCTCTACTTGCGGCTCGGTGGAGGGATGATCCCCTTGAGGGCATAATACGGCCGAGGTATCCCCTGGCACAGGACCCTCTGGCGAAGATTTCTTCCCCCGCTTTGAGGCCATGGTCTCCGGGTCTTCAGAGGTCGTCCTCTTCTTCCCCTGAGTAGAGGAATTTTTGATACCTCCTTTCCGGACAGCCTCCTTCGGGGAGGCAGTAACTCCCTTGTCCCCCCTTCGTTTTCATCCAAAGGCGCGATCTCCAGCATCCTGGTTAATACGGGATCCGGCGAGGTCTCGGGAAGGGGGGGGCGGACACCTGATTAACTTCGCCTTCGCGATCCACTCCTGTTTCAAGGACAGCTCTTTTAAGGGCGATGTCGTGATAAATGTACGGAGGGCATGTCAGGGCATAGGGCTACTTACTTGAGTATCCGGACGATTGCAGCTTAGACCTGCGTCCTCAGTAGAGTCCGGGCACGCTTGTGGCCCGAAGAACAACGTGTACATCTCCGCGGGCGTCGCGCCCATAAAATGTTGGAGAGCTCGTGGTCCCTCCGGATTGAACTCCCACAGGCAGAGGGGGCGATGTTTGCAAGGCAGGGTTCGGCGAATCAACATGACCTGTGTCACTACGACCAGACTGACATCTTTTTCCAGGAGATCTCGGATGTCCTTTGCTGGCCCCCAGTCCAGGCCCTTATTAACCCATGACACAAGTCGGGGCGGGGGACTCGAGCGAAAAGCAGGCGGCGCCACCCACTTGGTACCCCTGGGAGCTATGATATAAAACCACTCTTGTTGTCATAAGCTGGGCTCCTCTTGAAAAGAGCCCTCGGGCCATGGAGCGTCGGCATTTTTGCTTATGACAGCGCCTCCGCACTCCGCGTGTTGTCCCTCGATCATCTTCGGCTCTACTTTAAAGGTCTTGAGCCATAGTCCGAAGTGAGGGGTAATGTGGAGGAAGGCTTCGCACGCGACGATGAACGATGAGATGTGGAGGATGGACTATGGAGCTAAGTCGTGAAATTCCAGCCCATAATAGAACATGAGCCCCCTCACGAAGGGATCCGTCGCGAAGCCTAGGCCTCGGAGGAAGTGAGATACGAACACCATGCTCTCACCGAGCTTTGGAGTGGGAATGACCTGCCCTTGAGCAGGCAGCCTATGTGAGATTTCGCCGGTCAAATATCTGGCCTCTCTCAGCTTTAGCACGTCTTCCTCCGTCGCATCCATCGGCCATGAAGGTTGGAGCCGGACATCATCGAAGGTCCGAAGCGCCTAAATCTGGAACCCTGGGTGTTGGAACTCGAGGCAAGAGGCAAATTCGATTGAGATTGAAAGAAAGGAGTAAAGCCTTGGTCTCTTTATAAGAGGTTGAATACCAAGAGCCCTCCCCGTAACCGTTTGGGACTTACCCCTGATCGAGGAGACATACCAACGGACACGACTGGGTTACCCACGTCCGTGTTAATGAGAATCCCGTAAATAAAGGGGACATGATCTCTGCTTCGACAAGACGTGCCAAGGAAACCGCCTCGCAAAACGCGCTGAGGTGGGACAGTAAAAACGATTCGAATAAAGGCTTGGATGTGGTGTGATGTCATGCTACGGAATACGTCAGCAGATTAAATTTGTGTAAATATTATTCTCTCTACGGCAGTATGTGGAACTTATTCTGCAGAACCGGACACTATCCTTGTGTTCAGAATCTTCTATGAAGTATTCGGAGGAGGAACCCGCCTTGCAATGTCGAAGACAATCTGCGCGCTGGACTCGTCGTCATTGAAGCCTGGTTCAGGGGCTACTGAGGGAGTCCTGGATTAGGGGGTGTCCGGATAGCCGGACTATAACCTTTGGCCGGACTGTTGGACTATGAAGATACAAGATTGAAGACTTTGTCCTGTGTCCGGATGGGACTTTCCTTGGCGTGGAAGGCAAGCTTGGCAATACGGATATGTAGATCTCCTTCCATTGTAGCCGACTCTGTGTAACCCTAGCCCCCTCCGGTGTCTATATAAACCAGGGGGTTTAGTCCGTAGGACAACAACAATCATACCATAGGCTAGCTTCTAGGGTTTAGCCTCTCTAATCTCGTGGTAGATCTACTCTTGTACTATCCATATCATCAATACTAATCAAGCAGGAGTAGGGTTTTACCTCCATCGAGAGGGCCCGAACCAGGGTAAAAACATCATGTCCCTTGACTCCTGTTACCATCCGCTTAGACGCACAGTTCGGGACCCCCTACACGAGATCCGCCGGTTTTGACACCGATAGGAGTCGACGGCGTAAATTAAGCCCTTGTGTTCAATGGCATCAGAGAACCATGGAGGATGTATGATCCTGCAATGGACGTGCAGATTTATCCACTTACCGCAGTGACCTGTCAGATAGGCTAGACCGCGGTTGAAGAATGCAATTAGCCTGAAGTCTTTATAATTCACAGATCTTGTAGGCACTTGGCAGATTACAACCTTGAGCAAATCAAACATGGTATCATGTTGGCTACTGTAAGATTTTGAGTATTCTGGGCCGCGGTGCCAAAGCAATGCAGTGTTAATCGAAGGAAGGGGGATCAATCGCCGGGTGTAGACCTCCACGAGCATCCAGCTGTCGCGACTGTCGACGAGCACCATCCAAGACGTGTTCATGCCGACCCAGTACATACTGTTAATGTAGTTGAGGGTGACGGGGATCAGATCACAGTCAAGGGGGTTGATGCTCGCCAGCCTACAATCGTTATGCAGCGTGACACGCCGTTTCTGAAGATCAGGCGGCATCAGCAAGCAAGGCGCTGGCTTAAAAACCTCCGTCCGGAGGGCTTTGAGTAAACGGTACAGCCCCAACGAGCACGTGGCGAGCGGCATGGTACTGAGATTGTCCACACGTGAAACAATGAGCTTGATTACCTCTGTGGGGAGCGAATTCTAGCCACTCTTTCGGTGGACGCTGCTCGGTTCTGCAATTGTTAGTGCTTGGGTTTCGGACGAGGGGGGAGGCGCCTTAGCGGGGATGGAAGATTGGACGAGGGGGGAGGCGCCTTAGCGGGGATGGAAGAGCGGACAAAGATGGAGAAGCGAATATGTGATGTGGGAAGTGGACAGGTGATGATGACTACAGCACACCGCTTGACTTACGAGACACATACCAGCAGCATAGGGTCATATCAAAGTCAGACAACTTGCTTGAGTGATCACAGTACCGGTACTCCCTACAGTACCTGCTACTATGCCCTAACTTGCTTGAGTAGAGTACTAGTGGAGTAGAACTCTGCTCTACTACTAGAACCGGAGGAGTAGTATGTTTTAATCTAAAATAGTTACAAACTTCAATCCCCGAGCGTGGAACGACTACGAACCGCCATCGGTGCTAACTCCAATCCTGCAAGTCATGGATTTGTTTCTTTTTAACTTTCTGTATGAATCTGTAGCCAGCTTGCAAGTAAGGTACACTGCACTGACAGTGGAACCCACAGAGTACTTAGAATAAAAGATTAAGGATGCAATTAACTTTTTATAGAGGGAGAATCATACACGCAATTAACACAAATGGATTGGAAGTGACTCTATTATTCTCCAACGGCAACCGGCAAATCTCCTCCTGCTGGCCGGAGTAGGTTTCTCGGTTTGCATGCGGGTTTAACGGAGGGATTTGATGGAGACGAGGAGGTGTTGTTCAGTCGGGCGTGCAATGGACGGCGCAGTACTATTTGATTTGACAACTACAACTAGTATATTGTAAAAAAAGAGAAGAGTAGTGGAGATAGAGATAAGAATGGAGACTAGGGAGGAGCACCATCTACTGCTTCGTGGGCTGCTCATGCGCTCCATTTGGCGGCCGCAACGTCCCCTATAGCTACTCCCTCCTGCGCTCCATTCGGCGGGTGCTCTTGAAATTTGGGGAGCGCACTCTCGCGACTACTAGCAGCGACGACTTCACCGACGACAACTTCTTCCCCGACCTCGGCAACCTCTTCCTCAACGACATGGGCGACAACCTCAACGCCAATGGTGTTGCTCCCGTTGCACCGTATGTGTTTCTGTCCTTCCTGTTTGAAATCATGGTAGAATTCATGTTTCTAGTCTGTGTCCTAGATTCGATGTGTTCATCTACTATGCTAGTTCGCATGATTAGTTTAATCTCAGTTATAGCGTCATGATTTATTTTGTAGTAAATCTCGTAGTAACTTGCTCATATATTCAACTGGCGGAACGTCCCCTACAGCCACTCCCGTTTCATGGACGGCCTGGCCGATGCCTCCAAGGAGCCCTTCGTCTACTGCTATGAGTGCCCGGTGCCGTTTTGGGGCTTTCCGGCGGACATCGTGCATCACCTGACGCAGGCGTGCGGCGATCACTACTGGCCCTTGGCGAAGAACATCAAGTACGAGACGTGCTACCCATTCACCGTGCCGGAGTCGCTGGAGGATCAGCGCCGCCTGCTAGTCTCGGAGGAGGACAATAGCGACTTCCTCTTGATCGTGGCCACCGGCGAGGCCTACGCAGGCCGCCGCCACATCTCTGTAGTGTGCGTTAGGGGCGACGCCGCTGACGCTGACACTGACACAAGGCCGATGTATGGGTGCGTGCTCACTATTACTACCCCTCGAAGCTACCTGGGCGGCGACACTGGCTACGTCAAGCTGACTTGGACTCTGCCAAGCTGGGACCTTCCCGCCGATGTGGACATGGAAGACGCACGGTATTATTTGACCCCCAACAATGTGCACGGGGACTCCAAGGAGGTTCACCTGGACATCTGCATTATCAAGTTAAATGTTGATCATTAGTCTTCGCTCAATGTAATCTGCTGTCAAAGCATGTGGAGACTTCCATGCATGATCTTGCTCTATTGGAGTATCACGCATGAATAAAAGTGTATCCATTTATGGTTTAGTCTAGAATCTTCCATGTACGAATTTTTACTACAGTACTGGTGAAAGACTTATGATGAACCATTTCTTACATATCCTCTGCCCCCTTCCAAGTCATCCTGATTTAATCCCTCCGTCTAGGTGTATAAGGGCATGGTTAATACTTAAATAGTATAGCCAACTGTTGACTATAAGAAAGTGCCATGTCATCTGTAGCCAACATAAATAACAATGGATACTCAAAAACTAATTCTTGAAGATCATTTCCTGCAAAGCACAATAAGAGTTATTTCTTCACAAGTTTTGGATGCAGGTTGAACAGTTGAACGCTTTTGTTTGCAAAAGATACTTTTTTATCTATTTCACCCGGATGTTTGTGAGCTCTAGAGATGAAATAATATCCGAACAAACCTATCGATACCCGTTACATATGAGATGACCCCCACATCCTTTGTCAAAATAAACAACTCCCCGATCAATGCATTTCACTCTTCCGTGCAACGCACGGGCACCTTACTATAGATAGTACGACCAAAAATTGAACTAACATTATATATGGTACGATAAATAATGATGCATGTCACCTAAAATTATATCATTGAAAACTATGTTCAAATACGAATCCAACGACATTGTTTTTGTTGACATGTACTAACATTTTGTCAGTTAAATCTTCAGTCAAATTCAATGGGGAATAAACCACGACTGATGTAGTAGTACTGGTGTAGAGGGCGGCGTTGCATGGGAGTCCCACCCCGCTCGTGGCGCGGCAGTAAAGCCGTCATATCACAAAACCCAACCACTCCCAATAATAAGTGGCCTGGTAAAGTAAACGGACAAGCAACCATCACATCCCTCCATCTTTTTTGCATTCCATCTCTCTGCATTTACTTTCTCCGGTTCATCTCGCACACTCGATCCCTAGCTACTACTCCTAGTATCCCTAGCTACTACTCCTAGGGCTAGTTCTTTTGGCGGCTTCCCCAGCTTTTCCCATAAGACTAGTCACAGTGGAGAGTAACATTAAGGCGTCTCACTCATTTATTTGGGCTTCTAAACTACTACTAGTAGTACCTCCGTCCTGGTTTATTCCTCACCATAGTAATTTGTGCTAAATTTTGACCAAAGATTTAACTAATAAAATGTTAGTGCATGTGACATGCACTAACATTTCATTAGTTAAATTTATGATCAAAATTTGACACAGATTACAATGGGGACCAATAAACCAGGACGGAGGTAGTAGTTATGGGATTACTAATCTAGAAGCCTAAAAGAACTGGCCCTTGGTACTCCTACTAGTAGTAATACTCAAGTTGGAATTCCAATTGCACGGCACAACTTGTTAGGCAAAAAAATCATACAGGGTGTAGGAAGCGGTTTGGGAATTTGCATGCCTTTCCGACCAGTGAGATACTCCGTACAAAGTACGACAGAGAAATAACCACAGAGAAGGAAGCTAAAAGTAAACAATCAAACGAGAATTTTTGCATTTGTTTTGCATTGAATCGTTTCATAACCTTGACTAGTGTTGTTTCTCTACTTTTACAAAAACCGCATCGTAATGTTAAAACGTGCATTTGCACGTACATAAGTAATAGTAGTAATCCCTCCGTCTAGGTGTACAAGTCTTCCCTCCTTCTTGGTCACGGTGCACAACCAAAGATGACTTATTGACCTGGACGGAGGGAGTAGCACAGTCTGCAAGCATATATAGAGAGAGACGTGTAGTGCGATAGTATAGAGTAAAGTTTGTGCTATATGCACGTACTTGCAAAATGCGTACGAATACACAAGGTTTCCAAAATTTCCCTTTTACATACTTAATTAAGGACGCTGATAATTCCTGAACGTTCGGGATTTATCATTTGCGTCCCAAAACTAATGAGATCGCCTTACGAAACAAAAATTATACTCCTACTAAAAGCCATGGCGCTCGCAGGAGCGCTTGGGGCGCGCCACGAGTGCCCTGGTGTGCGGCCGTTTCCCAGTGCGCCAACACAACGCCTCTTCCTCAGCCTCGCAACTCGCGAGGTGCTGATTGGTGGCTTGCCGGCGGGCGAGCGCGATCTCACTGGTGTGGTGATCCGGCGCCAACAGGTACTCCTCCTCGCTGGAAGCATGCACCCGGTCCACATACCGCCAAGCATAGATGAGGCGCTTGGGCCCAACTGCACTCAGGGCGTCGGCACGGGCGTCCTCCGCCACCCTCACGGCCCTCGCACGAGCCTTCTGCCAAAGAGCCAATTGCCTGACTCTCTCGGACGGGACACAGGCCTCCCAGGCAGCTTGTTCCGCGGTGCGCTTCTCTTCCTCGGCCTTCTTCTCCACCTCTATTTTGGCGCGCTCTACTGGAGGCAAAGCCTCCCACAAGGCGACATCCATTTCTTTCCAAAGCTCCTCAAGGCCGGGGGGCTCGGCGGGCGGCGCGGCGTTCTCCTCGTAGCGGGGAGCCGACGCGTCCTCCGATGCACGTGCGGGCGAGATTGGGAACGCCGACGTGTCCACCTCGATGCATCACAGCGAGGAGCGGAACGCCGACGCGTCCTCCTCGACTAGTGGCGGCGGGGAACGGAACGGCGATGCGTCCACCTCGACGCGTTGCGGCAAGGAGCGAAACACCGACGCGTCCTCCTCAGCTAGTGGCGGTGAGGAAAGGAACGGCAACGCATGACCGTTCATGCGGTGCAGCGAGGGGCGCCTAGGGCTTGGGAGGGGCGATGCCATGGTGGTCGACGTGAGAGGGAGGGGGAGGAGATAGCGATGAACATGAACGTGAGGGGGAGGAGATAGCGATGTCGTGGGAGGCGCAGTATTTATAGCAAGCAATGGCACACCTACGTAAGATATGGACTGAGCTGCACTGACTTAACTGCGGGTCCAGTTGCATCACTGACATGTGGGCCAGATCCCTGTCAGGCCCATATGTTAGTGACCCAATGCACCTGCAGTTAAGTAACAGCTACGTGGGCATATTTGTTGAAGTAAATTACGGGGGGAGGGAAGGGGTGGAAATATTGCTAGTCACAACGGATTGGACGAGCGCGGGGGGGAGGAGAGTCATGCATGCAGATTTTTTCCACACGCGGTGGAGTGGTGGGACCGCCATAGGGAGAAGGAGAGTCTGGCAGGCATATTGTTTCTACACATGGATAGGAAAAGAATTGGAGACAAACGGGCTTCCTGCAGGTATGGGGAACGGTGCATAATAAATCTCATCTTGCATGTCGGTCTAGGTATAGTCTCAAGTCATTAAAAACATACACGCCCCACACATGTTCATATTTCAAGGTGCACTAAATTATTTCATGCGATGATTAAGGTTGGCCATAATGGTGGTATCTTAGCTGGTATCATGCACACGGGAATAGCAAACATGCTGATGTGGCAAAGAATTAAAGAAGAGAGGGGGGTTAGAGTAACTAGTGTTCATGCATGCATTGGTAAACACATATTTTTGTGAAGAACTACAAAAACTATTCTGCCGCCTCTATCTTGCTAAGAGTAGGTGAAATTTTTGAATCGAGCCCTCTAAACTAGAAGGGAGGTAGTGGTACTCTAATAGCTAACCTTGGCCCTGTTTGGATCCATGTGTTAGTGTTACTTTGGGTTAGTTTGAACTCAACTAATCCAAAAAAATCTAACCCACCCAAGAGGTGCTTATTTGGGTTACTCCCTCCGTCTAGGTGTGTAAGTCATCTTATGTTGTGCACCGCGACCAAGGCGGAGAGGAAAACGAGAAAACTTAATGTATTTTTGCTAATTAATAGCATTGCATGCAATGAACTAACCACTGCATGTCATGCTTGGCAGTCTCAAGTCATTGAAAGCATGCATGGCCCACATCTCTTATTGGTTGATATGTCACAAAAGAAGAAACGAGGAGGGTGTTAATGTACGGTGCCTAAGTGTTTTGACACTATTTGGTTTTCGTAAGGTGACTTACACACCTAGACGGAGGGAGTAGTTCTTCTCGGGACACTAAAAAACACATTTTTCTCTCGCTCTCCCCGCATCAGATCCCTCCCCACTTCCTCGAAGCTTCTCGTCCTCTCCCTCCTCCCTCTCGCACCGCCCATGAAGGCACCTCGCTGTATCCGCGCTCCATCTAACCCTGTCATCCAAACACCTCTTTTGCTAGAGTTACCTCAGGGTTAGTTCATGATTAGAATATTTAACTCATCTAATAGTAGTTCTTATACTCATTATAATTAGTATTTTAGATATTGATATTCTTAGTATAAATTTGGTCAAACACTTTGCAAACGGTTGACGGAAGTAAAAAGGACCAGAGGGAGTATCATGCATGCGGAGTAGGCAAAAAATGCTCATTTATAGTCGGTCGAAGTCTCAAAGGGCGCGACCGCGCGAGGGAGGCGAAGGTCGTGGGAGGTGCGACGGTTGACGGAATTAAGTGAAGTTACCCACACGCCAGCATGGCATGCGAATAGGCAGAAGCTATACCGTCAAGCCTACGATATGGGTCTAGTAGACATGACATCTAGTGGGTCCCGCATAGTTCTCAAGAACTCTTTGGGGGCTTGCAGTTGTTTATCCACCGGGCAAGCCAGCAACCCCACACCATTCGCACACCCTACTCGTCCCCGTCTTCTACTAGTATAGTACCTTACAACAGTTTGCTCCCAGTCGTCCCATCCTTTCACATTACACCAGTTCAACTCCGCCTAACCCTCCTCCAAAATCCATGGCCTCCCAAATCTCCATGGTCGCTGTTGAGTACCAGGTTAGAGCCATCACCGGCGATGAGTTCTTCGTCATCTACACACGTGGATCCGTGACGGTGAAAGCATGCCTTGCTCGCTTCCTACGCATGTTCAACACTTTCAACATCTCCAAGTTGTTCACCTGTGGTCCTTCTGATTTTCATTACTGAAAACTAACATCTAAATCTAAACCATAGTATTTGCCCTAGAACTACCAGGTTCAACATCTCGCAACATAAACCCATAAAACCATACGCCAAGGAGGTACGTAGTACTATGAATTCCATTTTCGCTCCATACCAATCGTTCTAAAAACTACTTAGTACTTATAACGCGCCATTGAAAATCGGAACTCTTAACCCCGCTAAAAATGATATTTTAAACGTGGCTAATCGATCTGTGGCAACTGGCGAGCCACCGCCTCCAAGTCATTCACCTGTGGTCCCGACCATCAACTCCTACGAATCAAATTATCACACGAGCTGACTATTCCTACAAAGGTGCTGAGGGAGTCCGGGATTAGGGGGTGTTCGGCCATCCGAACTATACCTTCAGCCGGACTCCAGGACTATGAAGATACAAGATTGAAGACTTCGTCTTGTGTCCGGAAAGGACTTTCCTTGGCGTGGAAGGCAAGCTAGGCGATGAGGATATTCAGATCTCCTACCATTGTAACCGACTTTGTGTAACCCTAACCCTATCCGGTGTCTATATAAACCGGAGGGTTTTAGTCCATAGGACAACAACTCCAACATACAACAATCATACCATAGGCTAGCTTCTAGGGTTTAGCCTCCTTGATCTCGTGGTATATCTACTCTTGTACTACCCATCTCATCAATATTAATCGAGCAGGACGTAGGGTTTTACCTCCATCAAGAGGGCCCGAACCTGGGTAAAACATTGCATCCCTTGTCTCCTGTTACCATCCGCCTAGACGCACAGTTCGGGACACCCTACCCGAGATCCGCCGATTTTGACACCGACATTGGTGCTTTCATTGAGAGTTCCTCTGTGTCATCACTTTTAGGCCCGATGGCTCCTTTGATCATCGACGACGATGCGGTCCAGGGTGAGACTTTTCTCCCCAGACAGATCTTCGTCTTCGGCGGCATCGCACTACGGGCCGATTCGCTTGGCCGCCTAGAGCAGATCGAAAGCTACGCCCCTGGCCATCAGGTCAGGTTTGGAAGTTTGAACTACACGGCTGACATCCGCGGGGACTTGATCTTCGACGAATTCGAGCCACAGCCAAGCGCGCCGCACTGTCTCGATGGGCATGATCTAGCTCTGCCGCCGAACAGTGTCCTGGAGGCCGCACGCGCATCGGTTCCGACCCTTAATTAGAAACCTGCGGCGCCGATCGAGGATGAGCGGTTGGACGCCACCTCAGGGGCTGCGATCTCAAAGGCAATCGAGCCAAACACCAGCCCCGCACCCTGCACGACCCGTGACTCCGAGGATCCGGATTCCTCTCCGGACTCCGAACCTCCCGCGCCCCTGCCGATCGAATCCGATTGGGCGCCGATCATGGAGTTCACCGCCGCGGACATCTTTCAGCACTCGCCCTTTGGCGACATCCTGAACTCATTAAAGTCTCTCTCTTTATCAGGAGAGCCCTGGCCGAACTATGGTCAGCAAGGATGGGATACAGACGATGAAGAAATTCAAAGCCCACCCACAACCCACTTCGTAGCCACTGTCGACGATTTAACTGACATGCTCGATTTAGACTCCGAAGACATCGACGGTATGGACGACGATGCAGGAGACGAACAGGAACCAGCACGTGTAGGGCGCTGGAAGGCCACCTCGTCATATGACATATATATGGTGGACACTCCAAAAGAGGGAGATGGCAATGGAAAAGCGGGGGATGACACTTCTAAGAAACATCCCAAACGCCTACGTTAGCGGCGCCGCTCTAAATCCCGCCAAAGCAAAAACGGTGATTCCGGCACCGGAGATGATACCACTCCGAATAGCGCCAAAGAACACCCCCTCCAGCAAGACTCGGCACAGGAAGATGGAGAAGCCAGCCCTCATGAGAGAGCGGCAGACCGAGAGGTTGAGGATGATAACTATATGCCTCCCTCCGAAGACGAGGCAAGACTCGACGACGACGAATTCGTCGTACCATCAGACCTCGCCGAACAGGAGCGTTTCAAACGCAGGCTTCTAGCCACGGCAAGCAGCCTCAAGAAAAAGCAGCAACAGCTTAGAGCTGATCAAGATTTTCTAGCTGACAAATGGACTGAAGTCCTTGCGGCCGAAGAGTATGAACTCGAACGCCCCTCCAAGCGTTACCCAAAGCGCAGGCTGCTACCCCGATTAGAGGAGAAAGCACCTACATCACCAGCGCATGACATGGCCGACTGGCCACCTCGTGGCCATGACAGAGAGGCCCATAAGCCCTCCACTCAAGCCATACCCCGACGCCGCTCAAAACATGCTAAGGCACGGGAAAACACACCAGACCTGCGAGATATACTGGAGGACAAGGCAAGGCAAACAAGATCGATCTACGGATCGCGCGGGCGCCCCACGGCACGTGACGGTGATCGTCACTCCGGATACAATAAATCCGGCCGGGCCGAACACAATGGACAAAGCTCCTTGGAGCTGCGTCGTGATATAGCCCAGTACAGAGGCGCCGCACACCCACTATGCTTCACAGATGAAGTAATGGATCATAAAATCCCTGAGGGCTTCAAACCCGTAAACATCGAATCATACGATGGCACAACAGATCCTGCGGTATGGATCGAGGATTATCTCCTTCATATCCACATGGCCCGCGGTGATGATCTACATGCCATCAAATACCTCCCCCTCAAACTTAAGGGACCGGCCCGGCATTGGCTCAACAGCTTGCCAGCAGACTCAATCGGTTCTTGGGAGGACCTGGAAGCCGCATTCCTTGACAACTTCCAGGGCACTTATGTGCGACCACCGGACAACGATGACCTAAGCCACATAATCCAGCAGCCAGAGGAATCGGCCGGGCAATTCTGGACACGATTCCTAACAAAGAAAAATCAAATAGTCGACTGTCCGGACGCGGAGGCCCTAGCAGCCTTCAAGCATAATATCCGCGACGAGTGGCTTGCCCGGCACCTGGGACACGAAAAGCCGAAATCCATGGCAACCCTCACGACACTCATGACCCGCTTTTGCGCGGGAGAAGACAACTGGCTAGCTCGCAGCAACAACTTAACCAAGAACCTTGGTAATTCGGATACCAAGGACAAAAGCGGTAGGTCGCGCCGGAACAAGCAAAAGCGCCGCGTTAACAGCGACAACAACAAGGATACGGCAGTAAATGCCGGATTCCGAGGCTACAAATCCGGTCAGCGGAAAAAGCCATTCAAAAGAAACACTCAGGGCCCGTCCAGTTTGGACCGAATACTCGACCGCTTGTGCCAGATACATGGCACCCCCGAAAAGCCAGCAAATCACACCAACAGGGATTGTTGGGTGTTCAAGCAGGCAGGCAAGTTAAGAGCCGAAAACATAGACAAGGGGCTGCATAGCGATGACGAGGAGGAGCCCAGGCCACCGAACAACAGTGGACAGAAGGGTTTTCCCCCACAAGTGAGGACGGTGAACATGATATACGCAACCCACATTCCCAAGAGGGAGCGGAAGCGTGCGCTACGAGACGTATACGCGCTGGAGCCAGTCGCTCCAAAGTTCAACCCATGGTCCTCCTGCCCGATCACCTTTGATCAAAGGGACCATCCCACTAGCATCCGTCATGGCGGGTTTGCCGCATTGGTTCTTGACCCAACTATCGACGGATTTCATCTCACAAGAGTCCTCATGGACGGCGGCAGCAGCCTGAACCTGCTTTACCAGGATACAGTGCGGAAAATGGGCATAGATCCCTCGAGGATCAAGCCCACCAAAACGACCTTTAAAGGCGTCATACCAGGTGTAGAGGCCAACTGTACAGGCTTAGTTACACTGGAAGTGGTCTTCGGATCCCCGGATAATTTCCGAAGCGAGGAGTTAATCTTC
Source organism: Aegilops umbellulata (assembly GCA_032464435.1). Taxonomy (NCBI): domain Eukaryota; kingdom Viridiplantae; phylum Streptophyta; class Magnoliopsida; order Poales; family Poaceae; genus Aegilops; species Aegilops umbellulata. The sequence goes on from CP136056.1 coordinate 130,991,732, forward strand.
GACATAGTCCCATTCCGCAGTGGCTATCACGCATTGCTCGGGCGAACCGCATTCGCAAAGTTCAATGCGGTACCGCACTATGCATACCTCAAGCTCAAGATGCCAGGCCCTCGAGGGGTAATCACGGTCAACGGAAACACCGAACGCTCCCTCCGAACGGAGGAGCACACGGCAGCGCTCGCAGCAGAAGTACAAAGCAGCCTCTCTAGGCAGTTCTCCAGTCCGGACCTTAAAACGCCGAACATTGTCAAGCACGCTCGGAGTAACCTACAACAAGACCGCCTGGTACGTTCCGAGCTAGCGTAGCAATGCGGCCCCAACCCTAGCCCTCGCGATATAGCAAAACCAGTGCTTCGCGTACATAACTACGCTCTTGAAATACCATGGGCACAAGGGGAGGGGCACCACCATGGCACGCCCAAAACACGGCCTAAACCGTACTAGGGGCTGCCGAATTCTTTTTTAAATTTTTTTCTTACTTTCAGGACTGCACACTTCGGACGACCTGTTCGGCAATTCAACTGCCGCGCAAACGATGCAAGATCCAGGAAAGCAGACAAGCCATGCCGCATTATGGAACTCCCAGGTGGTCTCTATTACGAGCAGTATACCTGTCTTGAATACAATTCCGCTGCCTGCCACTGGCCAGGACATGTTAAATAGTCCAATTTCTTTTGCTTATCGCACTATCTGTATCGTCCTGCTTAGATAGCAGCCTTTCTATAAACAATGCATAGCTCTTGTCTACCTTTTGCATTTTCCTCTTTATATATATATATGTTCATTAATGACATGTGGCACCCGTACACTGTGGTACGACCAAAACGCCAGGGGCTTCAGTACCCCTTAATATGGTGTAAGAAGTCCGAACACTTCATAAGTGCGGCACCCCGAACTTATAGCACTATATGCATCGGCTCCGAATCATGATTTGGGTCAATAGTTGGGTTTGCCTGGCTCCTATGTTTTGGTGCCTTACGTTCCGCTATATCGGCTAAGGTAGCACTAGGAGAACTACTGCGATTGTGCCCCAGTTGAGCTGGGCGGAGCACCTCAGTAGAGAAAGCTAAAACTGACTATCATGATAAGGCGAGAGACCGGTCGTTGTTCGAGAGGTTTTTCGGGTCCTTAAAGACCTATGCCGCTTAGAGCGAAGAACCGGATTGTGTCCGGCCAAGGCGTGAATAGCGCCCCGAACTCGGTCTTCCGAATACTAGGGGCTACACCGAAATTTAAAATTATAAAGTTCTATGGCTAAGTGAGAGTGTTCAAGCATTATAGTCCGATTGCATTGTTCGTTGTGCTGAGCGCCTCCCTCGAAGGACTCAAACATGGGAAAAAGAGCGCTCAGGTTTATCCCGAACACCCCAGCACTAGTGGCTTGGTGGCGGAAGCCGAGACTGGCCATATCTCAAAAATTTTGATAAACGGCCGCACAGAAAATAATATTTTAAATTCAACAAGCATTGCTTAGCGCATATGAACAAGTTTTTAGCGCACAGGATAAACACGAGCGAGTTCATTCAAAAAATACATCCTTGGTACATTCATCCGCCACAAGGCGGGCACCAGCGAGAACATCCTTGTAATAGTTCTCGGGCTTGCGATGCTCCTTCCCCGGCGGCGGCCCGTCCCTCACAAGCTTCTCACCGTCTAGCTTACCCCAGTGCACCTTTGCACGGGCAAGGGCCCTACGGGCACCTTCGATGCAGACAGAGCGCTTGATGACATCGAGCCTTGGAGAGGCCTCCACCAGCCGCTGCACCAGTCCGACGTAGCTCCCACGCAGGGCCTCTCTAGGCCACAGCCGAACTATGAAGCCCTTCATGGCCTGTTCGGCCGCCTTGTGGAGCTCGACCAGCTGCTTCAGCTGGTCGCTCAAGGGCACAGGGTGTCCGGCCTCAGCGTACTGAGACCAGAACACCTTCTCCGTCGAGCTGCCCTCTTTGGCTCGGTAGAATGCGGCGGCATCGGATATGCTGCGGGGAAGATCTGTGAATGCCCCTGGAGAACTCCGGATTCGGGTAAGTAACAAGTAGTTTGATTTTATATGTCTGCTTTGCATAAAGAATGCCTTACCTGCCGCTATCTTTTTCACCTCCTCCAACTCTTGGAGGGCCTTCTGGGCTTCGGCCTTGGTAGACTCGGCAGTCTTGACGGCCGCGGCGAGCTCGGACGCTCGCGTTTTAGAGTCAAGCTCTAAACTCTCATGTTTTTTCATGAGTGCCTGAAGCTCTTGCTGCGCCTCGCCGACCTGCGCCTCAAATTTCTCCCGCTCATTGCGCTCCGAGGCTGCTCTCTTCTCGGCCTCGGACAGCGCCTGCTTGAGGGTCGCCACCTCAGTCGTGGCCCCTACAATAAGCATTACAATTATGTCATGTTTTGCAATTGCGTCTTTTTATAGACACTTTTTCTGTAAGGTATCTCTTGCCTTCTTTCTCCTCGAGCTGCCGCTTGGCAAGGCCGAGCTCTTGCTCGGTCCGCTCGAGGCCCTGTTTCAGGGCACCCACCTCCGCAGTCAGTGCGGCGGTGGCTAGCAGCGAAGCCTGCATACGCATATTGACTTTTTTTATTAGACTCCTGCGAAATTTGATAGATCCTCTATTCGGCTTTTCTTTTCCGAACGCCAAACAGAGCATCAGGGGCTACTGTCTATGTGGTAATATTTTTACATATTTTTGCTTACCTCGAAGCCTATTAGAAGGCTAGCACAAGCTTCAGTTAGTCCGCTCTTGGCGGACTGAACCTTCTGGATCACCGTACTCATAATAGTACGGTGCTCCTCGTCGATGGAGGCGCCCTTAAGCACCTCCAGTAGATTACCCGGTGCCTCCGGTTGGACGGAGGCCGCTGGCTCATTAGGCTTGCTCCTCTTGACAGGAGTTCGCCTGCCGCAGTCCGGAACCGTTGAAGATTCTGGCGCGGTGTCCGGCTCAAAGCCGGACTTGGAGCCCTGGGGGGTCTTGTCCCCTCTATTCCTGGAGTCAGGGAGGTCGCCTTGCGGCTCCTCCAGGACCACCTCCTCTTGCCCTGGAGCTTGTCGCGACGCCACTTCGGCATCGTCCGCCGTGCGGGGGAGACAGCGGGCGGAACTGAATTCACGTCCGATGAATCCAGGGAGCCACTCGACGACTCATCGAGCCCGTCCTTGGGCGGGCTGCATGATTATATTTGACGTTAGGGAAAGCTGTGCAACAAAGGAATATCATAAGTTACTCTGGTATCCGAATACTTACGATGCCGCCGGACGCCTGGCCCTGTCCGGCCACTCCTCGTCGTCCTCGTCGGCGTTAGGGGAGTAGCCGGCGGAGGAGTCTTCCTCCTCTTGGACCCTTCGGCCTCCCCCGTTGGGGCGGCCTTCCTTTTCTTTCCTCCCCCCGCTGGAGGGGGAGGGTTTTCTTCTTCCTCCTCCTCATTTTCACGGGATGAGTGCGTCTCGGACTCGTCGGACGACGAATCCGACACCACCACATGACGGGAACTCTTTTGAGTCCCCATGGCCTTCTTCTTCTTGGCCTTCTTCTCCGGCACCACATAAGGTGCCAGAGCCAGCAGCTTTGCTAAGCGAGCAGGGGCTGGGTCTTCGGGCAAGGGAGCCGGACAGTTAATCGGTCCGGACATCGCCTGCCAAGCCTGTCAAAGGTAAGGGAGTTTAGATCCCGCATAAAAGTCAAACTATGAAAAAACTTAAACATCCTGTAAAGGGTGAAAGTAGCTTACCTCGCTAGCGTGACGCTACGAGCTGTATCCGCGGTCCTCGAAGCGGATGCGGGAGCCTCGGCGCCTTTGGTTATCACCTTCCAGACGTCTTCATACGTCGTGTCGAAGAGCCTGTTAAGGGTTTGGTGCTGCGCCGAGTTGAACTCCCACAGGTTAAAATCCCGTTGTTGACACGGGAGGATCCGGCGGACGAGCATAACCTGGACTACATTGACAAGCTTGAGCTGCTTGTTCACCAGGGACTGGATGCATGTCTGCAATCCGGTCACCTCTCCTTCGTCACCCCACGACAGGCCCGTCTCTTTCCAGGACATGAGCCACGTGGGGGGTCCGGATCGGAACTCAGGGGTTGCGATCCACTTCGGATCGCGCGGCTCGGTGATGTAAAACCACCCAGATTGCCACCCCTTTAGGGTCTCCACAAAGGAGCCCTCGAGCCATAGGACGTTGGCCATCTTGCCCGCCATGGCACCTCCGCACTCCGCTTGGCTGCCATGCACCACCTTTGGCTTGACGTTGAAGGTCTTGAGCCAAAGGCCGAAATAGGGACGAACGCGAAGGAAAGCCTCACACACGACGATAAACGCCGAGATGTTGAGGATGAAGTTCGGGGCCAGATCGTGGAAATCCAGGCCATAGTAAAACATGAGCCCCCAGACAAATGGGTGGAGTGGGAAACCCAGTCCGCGGAGGAAGTGGGGAAGGAATACTACCCTCTCATGGGGCCTTGGGGTGGGGAGAAGCTGCCCCTCCTCGGGAAGCCGGTGCGCGATGTCTTTGGACAAGTATCCGGCCTTCCTCAGCTTTTTGACATGGCCCTCCGTGATGGAGGAGACCATCCACTTGCCTCCCGCTCCGTACATTGCTGGAGAAGGTTGAGGTGAGAAGTGCAGGCTTGGGTGCTGGAGCTCGGGTGCGCAGAAGATGGATAGGCAAAGGAGGAAGAAGGCATAGGTAAAAAGGTGGATCCTTATCCCCTTATATGGGTGGATGCGGCTGCGCGTCCCCACCAGCCTAGTAAAACTCGCTTGCCTCCCAAGCGCCGTGGTAAATGGTGCGGTTGGGTTACCCACGTCCGTATTGATGAGAATCCCGTAAATGGGGGACACGATCTCTGCTTTGACAAGACGTGCCAAGGAAACTGCCTCGCAAAATGCGCTGAGGTGGAGAAGTGAAAACGATTCGAATAAAGGCTTGGCCGTAGCGTGATGTCACGCTATGGAATACGTCAGCAGATTACATTTGTGTTAATGTTATTCTCTCTATGGCAATATGTGGAAACTTATTTTGCAGAGCCAGACACTACTTTTGGTGTTTACAATCTTTTATGAAGAACTTGGAGGAGGAACCCGCCTTGCAATGCCGAAGACAATCTGCGTGCCGGACTCGTCGTCATTGAAGCCTGGTTCAGGGGCTACTGAGGGAGTCCGGGATTAGGGGGTGTTCGGTCATCCGAACTATACCTTTAGCCGGACTCCAGGACTATGAAGATACAAGATTGAAGACTTCGTCCCGTGTCCGGAAAGGACTTTCCTTGGCGTGGAAGGCAAGCTAGGCGATGCGGATATACAGATCGCCTACCATTGTAACTGACTTTGTGTAACCCTAACCCTATCCGGTGTCTATATAAACCGGAGGGTTTTAGTCCATAGGACAACAACTCCAACATACAACAATCATACCATAGGCTAGCTTCTAGGGTTTAGCTTCCTTGATCTCGTGGTAGATCTACTATTGTACTACCCATATCATCAATATTAATCGAGTAGGACGTAGGGTTTTACCTCCATCAAGAGGGCCCGAACCTGGGTAAAACATTGTGTCCCTTGTCTCCTGTTACCATCCACCTAGATGCACAGTTCGGGACCCCCTACCCGAGATCCGCCGGTTTTGACACCGACAGGTGCGCTTCACCACGTACCCGGTACCCGCAAATGCAGCAATCGTGCACCTAAAGTTTTAGGGTTTATTTGTTAATGTTGCCTTTACGTAACACTCGTGTGTGCGAGACAGCGAGAGACCGACTGCGTGCGTGCGCCTCTTCTCTTCATATATGTACTCCACCGTTTGTCTGGTGTCCAAAAAATTATAATAACTACTAGCAATGTGCCAATGCGTTGCCACACGATCTAAGTAGATTAATACATATTCACCGATTTGATAGAAAAAATTCTAGTTTCGAAATACGTATATCACTAAAAAAATTGTTATGTTTCACTCAAAATATATTCCTTTGGCGGTTTGATGAGATAAGGGAGGAATGTTGTTGGTTTCAAGATTTGGAAAGTGGTATATGTATAATTTCTACTCTTACTAGCAAGATGCCTGTGAGTTGCACGGAACATCAAGATCTTGTGGGAGAAAAGATTGAACGAGGGAAGGCCTTATCTGCAAATGTGGAGAGGAGTGCGGGTAAATTGCCATAGTTTCGTTCCTATCTGTCAGATATAAATCGGACGGCCTATATTGCAGGATGGCAGGCCCACCATCATCACCAACTCTGTTTTTTATCCCTACTCTTATAAAAAGCATAGTCGGTGATGATCGTGTGCCTGCCATCCTACAATATAGGTCGTCCGATCTATATCTGACGGATAGGAAGGAAACTATGGCAATTTTGCAAAAAGATACCCACACCCCTCTCCACACTTGCAAATAAGGCCTTCCCTTGTTCATCCTTTTCTCTCACAAGATAAACTACTCATACAAATGCACCTTCATGTTCCGTGCAACGCATGGGCATCTTGCTAGTTGTTGCACAAAACCCATGTGTGTGTGAGAGAGAGGGAGAGAGGAGGAGGACGGAGTGCATGTGTGACAAAGACACAAAGAGTGTGTGCGCGAGAGGTATCAGCCTAAAATGAGGCGATAGTGTGGGTGTGCACAATTGAGAGGGCGTGTCTCAAGAAGGGAAGAAAAAACTACATAGATACAAGGAGCGGGAGAGAGACATGTATGCGATAGTGGAAGCACAAGTGTGCGGGTGTATAAACCTATATAGAGGCTAGTCGATAAATGTTTGTGGGAGAAATACGAGTCGGGGGTGCGAAAGCGAGAGTTTTGTGTGTGTGTGAGAGAGAGAGAGAGACAGTAGTCAGGAAGGGGAGTGGAAGCAGGAGTTGTGTGTGTAAGAGAGAGAGGGGGGCAGGGAGTTTGTCTGATCGGTAAACAAATGAATAATGTCAGTCTGGGATGGAGACGCAAAGGAGACTGCAACAAATGTTGTGTCTATAGGAGAGAGAGAGAGAGATAGAGTAATTTTAGTGGTATGATTCATATCTAGAGACATATAGGGTGTGTTAGAGAATCCCATAGAGAGAAAGACAAAGTGAAAGACGAGTGGAGAGTGTGTGTGTGGTAGTGAAAAAGAAAGCTTAGGTACCTAGTGATACGAGAGAACGGTAGAGACGTGAGAGATAATCAAAACCGTGTAATGTATAATGATAGGGAGAGTGTGACACTTCTCAAGGGAGACGTCGAGAGACCATGTTTGCGAGGATAGGAGAAACATGAAGTGAGCGTGCGGGTGAGCTGGAGAAAAGAGAGTGATAACTACATGAAGGAGCATGCATGCAAGAGAGATGGGCGTGAAAGGAGTGAACATAAAAGGGATTCAAATATTTCAATTCGAGATGATGATACATGTAATCCATACTCGAACCAAAATTGGTCTATCAAACATGCATGCTCATATGAATTCACGCACATCTATGTTATTTACTAATATGTAGATATTATTGATCCAAACATTTTAGTAGAACATAATTTGGTTTAATTTTTTGAATTCAACCTTATGATTTTGAGATCATTGTATTTGTAAATCATATTATACATATAAAGGAGCAGAATTCTTTGTTGTGCTTTTGAAAGTATATATAAAAAATGATGTATATATAATTTTATTCCAATCAAAAATGGATCCCGCCCGAAAAAATAGAATACAAACGAGATTCGAATTGAGTTGGCAAGGTAAACGTGCACTCTGCAAAATTTGAATGAAGTGGGGAAAGTCGCAGTAACCGCCCGAAACCAAAATCTGCGAGATGGAAATTACTACTGCCTATCCCTGCCACGCAAAGCCTATCTGCCGATTTCCATAGGTTTCGATAGGGGTAGGTTTGTAATTTCACTCAAACGTGACATAACCGCCTCTCACCCGGATTCATACACGGTGGGCGCCAAAACACAGTGTGTCCTCGGCTGAAATCGACTCCCTCCCTGATTCATACACAGTGGGCGCCAAAAACAAACTCTCGTCGGCAAATATTTGGTGTATGCGAGATTACCGTCCTATCCCCAACCGACTAATATTGCTGTGATGTAGGAAATTTGAAACGGGGGCTAAGTTTGTAAATTTCCTCGCATTTGAGACAAGCGCGCCCTGAAGACATGGTTCCCTCTTCCTCTCCACCTCCATTTCCCCATTCGTACTCCGTAGGCGCCAAAACACCCTCTCCACCCCAGCCTCCTCTGTCCGCCACCCCATCCACCGCCGTCCTCCTCCACCATGCCGGAGCTGATACCCCGACGCCGTCGTCCATTACAAGAGATCGACCTCTCTCATCCATGGCTTCGGACCGAGATCCTTGCATCCCGTCCTCTCGCTTCATCCCTGTCATCGTCCACCTTGTCGGCGCCGCTCCTACGACCGTCTCGTCCACCGCGCGCCACCGCCACCGTCTACCCTCCTAGATCTGCTTCCACGCCGCCGACAGCCATCGCTACCGCAGCACCGTCAAATTCTCAGCAGATGCATACACGGTGCCGCACCAGAGGCGGTACTCTTTCTTATCTGCTCAACTTATTTATCGCAGCAAGAAAATAGATCGCCACTGCTTTACTCTGATTTCTTGTCCATCACTTACTTGCTAGTTGAGAGCAAACACTGGTTGCGAAGTTTCCTTTGTCTGGTTTGCACCTTCAGATCTGACATGGCACGCTCAACACTATACTCCCAATGCTTATGGTTTTCCCCTTTTATATTCCACACTTGTTAAATCACAGTAGACTAAATTTCAAAATTGGGTCAGTCGATTTTTTAGAGCTCGCCGGAGTTCACCGGTGTGAATGAAGGGGCTCGGGTGGGGACTTTGGTTGTGGGGGGGCGGTGGGGCC